>JAGMUU010000029.1:0-698019 GCA_020744375.1 Dactylonectria estremocensis | reverse complement strand
ATCAACTGCTGCCCGCACTTGAAGATGAATCCCATTGGCATGTGACGCTCTACATCCATATCAACCCAGAAGTTTGGCCATAAGCCGCAAGCTAAGGATATACGATTTGTGAGACAGAATGTTTCCGGAACGACCGCTGAAAGTTGAGCCCTACCCGTGTTCTCTAAGCATCTAAATATCTACCAAAGTTGTAGAAAGCCACGAACACTCGTCGCGGCCTTGAAGGCCATCCCTTAGCAGGCCCTTGGATTGTACTAACTACAGTTGCTGGGGTTACCCACGAAAAGAGTTGGAAAATTCGCGGGGCATCGGCAAACCAACGGCGGAAGCCCGAGATCTGAGGCCACATGAACTGCAACGAAATCTTTATCCAGACTTTGAGGCATAACTAAGTAAATAGCCCACGTTAACTGGTTACTTATTTATTCATCATCTATTTATTTATTTACTTTCGTTTGGCTGGCAGGCTCAGCAGGACGACTCACATCAGCAGCGACATCTTCCAGAACCAGCTCAGTAACTACCGGTACTCCGCATTCGCCATTCACAATGTACGGACTGTGGCCCTATGACCTCGCGGATTGCGAGAGCGAGCACGCTTCTGCCCAGTGGAATGCATTTAAGATTACATAAATAGTAGGCTAGATCTGCGTCTGAGAGTCCTTGATCTTTTTTGCCGAGTAGAGCAGCTTCTCAAACCGCCACAAGCGAACCAGTCATCAGGACTCCTGGCCCTGTTGAATGGGCTGCTGCTTCAAATCTTCGTGCATGCTGGCTTGGTAGACCAACTATTCCTAGCACTCACGTGCAAGCGGCTGCTTAATATTTCATCGATGACAGTCACAATGATCCCCTGCGCGTCCAAGCATCGTGCTTCTCGCCTGAATTGCTCTGCAATGCTCGCACTTCTACATGTCGTACGACCATTAGACGCTCACGGTCGCATTAAGAAATCTTGGGCGCTATGTTGCGTTTGCTATCGGTATCGGCCCAAGCGGAAGAACTACTGGAAAGGGGCGAAAAAGCGTAACCCTAGGGAGTCGGCTTCCGGAATTCTGGTAGGTCACGACTCGATTGTCCACTCATGCCTACTTCGTATTTTCTGGCCATCCCCTCTAGCCGTCACCAAAGAGTTGGTTGCTGCCTTCCTGGCACTGCTTGAAGAACGCCTCAGATGCCGTCTCAAGGTCAGCAATGTCACATCTATCAACTGATGAGACTACGGCCCGGTCTCAAAGACTCGGCTCTCTAGTAAACCGGTCTCGAAGACCCGGCTTTCTATCAAGCCGGTCTCGAAGACCCGGATCCCTTGGGATCCGGTCTTAGGAGAACCTTATCATAGCTATGAGAGCAGCCTACAAATAGAGCTGCTGCGAGCCCTCAGTTAGATAGAAATCAAGAGCTTCTATTCACATCACAATGCACCCTTCCTTTCAGATGCAACAAGCAACGTCTCTGAAGTATGTCTCGTGGAAGTCGGGAAGCCCGACATACATAGGGCCAAGCTCCTCCTTAAGTACATCATCCACATATTTGCGATGTTCGGACGAGTTCACGAAGCTGCTGGTCTTGCGCAGCCATGGGGTTTGTTGGATGGAAGAGGCTACTGGTCGGGGAGGCGGGGTGGATTCGGTGACGGCGTTGTAGACTTGATCCCAGATGAGGTACTTGGACGTTTTAGTGCGATCGCGGGCTGGAGACATGAAAGCAGCAAGTTGTTCCTTTGGCAATGGAGGCGGCAAAGTGCATTGACCTGGAGCTGGTTTATTGATTTACCGACTGTGACTGGATGAATAGTAAGGCCGAGATGGTCCGCCATGGTACAAAGTCGGTGTGGGGTCTGCTGCCAGCTCGATCGGAGGAAGCTGGGAGGTTCCATCATCTGGGAGTTCTGCCGGCAAGCTAGAACCGCCTTTCAAGCCGGGTACCTGTAACTTGCTGTTCTCCATCATCGTGCGGAGAACAGCAACATCACTCTGCTCTGCCCTTTTTATGATCCGTTGCACCAGAGTTGTGCCCTCTGCCTTCAGCGGCGTCTTGACAAAGTTGAGCATGGCAATATTGCATGTAATCTCAATGTCTTGTCGTAGGTATAGGCCATCTGCGGGCGCACCCAGAGATTCGAGGCCAAGCTCGAGACGTTGCGGCGGCTCAATGCCCGATTGATTGCCGTCGATGGAATATTTTATGCGCAAGTCCACGCTCATCGGGGCTTTGATGTGCGTTTGCAAGCCCCATGGCATGTTATGGAAGCATCCTTTGAACGCGACGTCGCGGAAGACGCCATTGAAGGTAATTATGCCAGAACCAGGCTTGCCTTTGCCTGGGATGAGTTGGATGCGCTCAACAATCTCGTACCAGTTGCTATCGCATTCATCGACGGGGGTATCGGATGGCGCCTTGATGGGCCGGTGCTCGACGACAAGCGGATTGATGGTGATGACTTCACTGTGCGAGTGGAGGACATTGATGGCGAACTGGCGTGGGATGAAGCTGGGAATAGGCGTCACCACAGTGAGCGCTTCATGTTTGCGCAGCATTGCTGATATGTTATGAGGTTATCGAGGGGATGAAATGAAGGGGTGTATCAAGGATAGATTATCCTCCACTCGGGTTTCACAGCAGCAACACTTCGGCTAAAAGGCTTGTGCTAGAGAGGTTGCTGCCTCAGGCATCACGTCTATTTTATCATTAAGACCGATGATTAATCTGTGGACTATTCCCTAGTTGAATTGGTTACTCTTTGGTAGCGGAATTGGAATATTTCATGGTGTTGGATACGCAATTTGCTGTATGCAATTGCAGAAGTGATTGATCAAAAAAATGTCTATTGAGAAGGTTGTTTATCTGGGTTGAGGGTCAAAGGGGCCTGTTTTATCCTCCAGGGAATCTAGATCCGGGTGTCAGAGGGATCCGGGTCCGGCGTTGTTATTATGCCGCATCCGGCTTACTACCGGGATCAGGCATATTATGCCGCCACACGAGGTCTCAATCCAACACATGGTGTTGGATTCACCAGCTACGCCAAAAGTTTAGGGTACCCGCTTATTGCTATAGCCAGGATTAATCCAATACATAATCCAACACATGGTTAAAACCCAAAGATGTCAGCACGTAAATGAACAGGGAAAAGGGCAGATTTCCACATGCCATCAGGACTTGGCGTAGCCACAGTGGCTAACGTCTTTAAGTTACGGGGAAACCAGCAGCGAGGTTTATCACGTGCGATGGAACGTTCCAGAACCAGCAAGTGACTGCCGTTCGCTCCTACTCGTCGGAACCAGTCCATGCAATTAGGCAACCGAAGGCTCATCCCAGACACCCAGAGCCTCTCAAACCATGCAGGGAGAACGCTACGCAACTAAGCAAGAACGATTCATCGTTGGCACTCACACCCTTGCAACCCTCGTCGAAGTTACAAGCACAATAAAATATATATAAAAACGACCGAAGGGATGACAGTGGTTCAGGAGAAAAACCTAAAACTGAACGCGGCATAAAGATCATGGTCAAGCGTATTAATATAAGCTGGAAAGGTCTCAACTTTCATATAGATAAGCGATGATAACACTAACTAACTCGTTAGATCAGATGTGAAGAACAGTGCTTCTACTCATAGTGGAGCTAAAGTACTGACAGTCAGTGTCATGGTTCTGCGGACACTCAGCTCGAAGACACTGGAACGGGCTTGGGCCCGAGAGATTTGTTAATCTCTGGCTACTAGACTAGTTCAATCTGAGTGATCAATATCGTATGCTTATTTTCTATTAAGTTACAAGTATCATTAACGTCTAGTCTTGTTACTGCACTGTAACATACTATATACAATAATCGTCATATAATTTTTCCATCTTTATCCTTCGGAGGTCGTAGGGAATTCAAGAAATTTATCATTTTCTCAACTTCAATTGTCGAACCTTCTAGTCACATCTAGATGCTGCTCAGTCATCATCGCTTATTTACTTGAGCAGGAAGGCTGCGATGCTCTATATGATAACCCTAATCTCTATCTTGTTAACTAGTCTTAGAAATTAAACCAGGTGAAGCGGGATTGGGACTAGGGTCTAAACCTCTACCTTACGCAGTGGCGTACTGTGGAAAAGCGCATCAGACAGATGACTGGGCAGCGCACAAGGTCGACTGTGTTCCTCTACGCAAGGTCGAGGACCCAATCCTGTATGGTGCGTGCTGATGGTCGGGGCGGACTGTTTATGCGCAGATCTTACTCAGGCTTGACAATCACGTGTGGCTATGACCGATACGAGGTTCATAGGGCTATCATCTGCCCTCGATCGACTTTCTTCGAAGCAACTTGTGACGGCGTCTTCAAGGTATGCCTGCCACGGACCACTTCCGTCCAAGGACACATTGGACGATGGCAAGAAGTGGACGAAAAGACTGGCTTTCCTCGGAAGCAATACTGTCGGGGGCAAGCATGGCTGAAATTACAGAATCATGAGTGGGTCTCCTTTACGGAATCGTTCGGTAGGAGCACCTTGATCCTGGGGCCATATCCAGTAACATAGGAAAAGGTGGAGGTGTTTGATGAGAGCTTCGTACACTGATCGGGAGACAGGTTGGAGTGGCCTCAATAGTGATTGTTTGCAATGAGTTATAATAGAATTTAGTCTGGGGTGGTATGCTCTAATGGGCGAGAAACGTGGTCATGCCTTGATTTCGCAGGGACTTACTATAAGCTTTGAGTTGAACCATTCTGGATGGTGGGGAGAACATTGTGTGGCAGCATATTAGTGGCAGCCACCCCTTGCAAGTATGGGCTGATTCCAAAGGCTATCGCCGAGTCACGAGAAATATTACGTAGGCCCAAAGTCTGCCATATATGGTATGTGTGATAGTCGGGAGAAAGTCGACCCATCTGGGCGTTTGTGGCTGCGACAAGTTGGGATCTCGGCTCGTGGGCGGATGCTGCTCTCTGTGGCGCTTTCGCCGCGATGCGCTCCAGTTAGCTTCATAGCAGTGCAGATTCTCCGTGCAAGGCTCTTCTCACCATCCCCACTCCGATGTATTACGGGCGCGGGAGGCTCCTACGGGCGATGTGCGGCTAGGGGTCCGAATCGCGCATCGAACGATGGGCTCAAGTTCTGGACCCTTTAAGCCACATGGATTTCAACCAATCATCGGCAACTTATTGTCAGCAGATGGAAACCAGTAGCCAAAAAGTCACTGTGAACCAGAGTTGACTTGCCCATCAATCAGATGCGCATGACAAATGAACTGCAAGGGTTTGGATCCTGCCGGTAGGTCTAGACTCGGGGATTTGGCAAGGAAAACCCTGTAGGAACTAAGCTACAGGCTTTGTACCTACTATGTACTGTAAGCATTTACCAGCAATTCGGCGATAAGGCTTTGAGGGGCCGGTCTGGTGTGCGGGGTTCAGGGTCCAGACCGCGGATGATCTCCGTGGCGAATTACAGGGCGAGATGGAAACCATGTGGCATCGGCCATCACACACTGCTATCAATGCTAACAAAAAGTGGCCGGTCGAGGCTTCAGGGAATGGCGACATTTGCAAGAGAAAAATCTACGGATCGAAATACACGTATGTAGAAAGTCGAGGTATCTGATCTCTCCCCTTGTTTTATCCACCGCTCCAGGCGTCCTCTACTATCACGTCAGCACCACTCACGACACTATTCCAGCCTTCACATCTTTCCCACTCTAAGCGATTACCCACGTCTTCCTGTCCTTGATCCAAAAAATGCTATGCACTCGCCCATTGAAACCATCCCCATGCTCCCCGCCATCTGAGACTGTCCATTTAAATGTACCATGGTCTTTGCAAACGAAATCCCGACAGTGTATGAACCAATCCTCCAAGAATCTCCCCCAGGCGCTAAGGGAATCTCGGACCCACGAATCATCCGTAACGCCGCCCCCTTCAGATATTGTGGCAGATAGGAGAGCATCCTGTGATGCCTACGCCCGCCGTCTCGTCGGCGCCCTGCGAGCACGCCAACCAGTCCCACCGCCACAAAGTCGGTTGACTTCTACAGCCACTTGGAAGACACTGTCAATTTTTTCCAACTGGATTGTCCCCTTTCTATCGGCGCTGAGTCACGATCCAGTCAAGTCGATAAGAGCTGCAGGGAACGTCCCATGTCCCGATAAGACGCAGCGGGTCAGTGGGAGATGGTTTCGCCCAACTTCCTGCGATAGAGCGGATTGCGTAAGTCCCAATATGTATATATCAAGAAGTTGAGGTTATCGGACGACTAAAATTTCATGCAAGGCTTAGTGGCTGTCCGGAATGTGGCATTTCAAAAGTCAGTTATCTATCGCTTCACGTTTGACAACTCGAAGATAACCTCAGACGTCGCCGCAGCATATAGCGATAGAAACGCCTCAAGAGAAGCACCTTCGGGCTACGACTTTGTTATCTTCACCATTAAGCTCTCCGACGTTGTCAACCTCGAATCCAAAATTGCCCACTTGTGCGTCCGGTCTAGTCCCTTTCGAAGGTTGGACCTCGCAAAATGTTACAGCATCAGCGTATCACTTAATGCAACAGTCCGAGCTACTAAACGTAAAGCTTCTAGAAACGACAGCGCAAAGTCTATAAACGCTACGGTTAGCAGTCTCAAGCTATCATCTCCCTCATTTTTATAAAAGCCGACAAAGTCTGGCATCAGTGCAGGCTGCTCTAAGTCAAAGTTCACCATCTCAATGCGCAGTAGCTCCGACAGATACTGCTCCCAGCGTGCGCTGACAGCACACACCCTCCTTAGCAACATCGATATGTATAACTCAAATACAATACCCCTTCGTCCATATGGGTTATGTTGAATGATGGATCGATAGTTTCACTTTTGCGCACTGCCTGTATTTCTAATTTGTGTTCTGCTGCTATTAGCCATTTTCGATAATAATAAATAAAGAGGATAGATCTTAGGTCAAATGGATCCGATATAACGGAACAGAGATAGTGCAGGATATTAGCGATGCGGGCTGAGCTTGCAGCGAAATGGCGCAGAATTGGGGTGTACGAGAATGACCTAGTCTCCCCCACACTTCACTCAAAATTCATTCTTGAGTTTTATAAATAAATCGACCGCTAAAGATTCATAAAGGGTCTAGAGACTAGATAGGAAGAAACATAAGTTGAGTTATAGTGTAATCAGCTTCAACAGGCGCCAACATGTGATTAGTGGGCTTCATATGATAGTTACGCGTGCATGACGCAATGAGAAGCATAGTACGGGAATACGGGACTAGCCTAGGAACTTATGAAAAATCGTCTGGACGCAAACGAGGCGATCGAGTTCTTCCACGCAGGTGTCGTCAAAGTGCCGTCTTGCCTTCTTTATTTAATCCCATTCTCCCTTCTGTGGCAACTAATCTGCGTCCCTTTTTTTTTTCTTTTTTTTCTTTGGCAAGGGCGAGTTGATTGGTGTCAGTGGTGCGACCAGCTACCTTGGCGGTGATGCTCAGGAGAGCTCCCGGTGATGGTGTTCTGACTTTTTGCCACCGCTTCGTATTTTCAAAGAAACAAGCCACGGAGAACGGGACTGGAGATGCCTTTGAGGCGTCGTACACGGATGTTTCAACGGTGAAGCGGCGAGGTTCAGAAGGGTCGCTGGTGTTGTCGCTGGGTGGTGGCACGGATCCGATGACGGTCACCATCGGGCACCACTGTCCTGGTAAGTAGCGGCGATATTCTTCGAAGTCGGAGACGTCATCAGGGTGTCTAGGAAGGTCAGCCTGTGTGAGGCCGAGTGTGAGTCGTGACGTACCTCGACAAACTGAGGGCCTGGACGCTGATCTTTAGCGTGCCGACCGCAGACTGGGCGGCGGAGAAGCGGCCGTCGGCATAGAAGAATGTGTTAGGGGTGTACAGCTCCCGCTCTTCTTGCGTCAGATAGGCATGAATGCGGGTGCAGATGGGGTTAATGTCGATATGAGAATTATAGAAGCCGTCCTTATTAAAGACGTTAACTTCAGTCTAGATTTCTATGTAGTTGGGTGCGTTTTCCTGACCCGGGTTGTCTGTAACGCTGTCAACAAAGTCTCGCAAGTGGATAGTATTTGAGAAGGTTGCCTGTTGAGATGTAATGAATAGAGGTTTAAGGTAAAGCAAGTCGTAGAAAGGGGTAGGAAGTCGGGGGGTGGTATAGGCGGCTTATATAGAGGAGTAATTCTAAATTTTTGATATACTACCTTTATTGAGCCTTTAGGGGCTGTGACGGATGTGGTGTTAGAGGAAGAAACCTTGATATATGCGTAAAGCGATTGGTGAAGAATAGACAAGCTCGTTTGGTAAGACTGCCTTGAAAGCAGCAATCGCGCATACTCATGACCGTGTTCGACTCCCGTCTTAATTCTGACTGATGATCAGATACGTCACATTTAATTCTTGCTCGGGGTTTCTGCAGTTTCCCGAAAGGGCTGATCATGAGTCCCATTCTTGCAAATCTTGCTTTTGCCATTTCAAGCTACGGTAGTAAGAACAGACCGAATTGAACGAAGACAGTGGGCAGAAATCACCTGACTCAGCAAGTTTTGATAGCTCCAACTCTCGAACCGTCTACTACCGTGGCATCATATGTGGCTGGAGCAGAGGAAACTCCCCCTTTAGCATGAGGCACGGGTCTGGGGTTGTACGGCCCCGGAATATGGAGTGGAACAGCGTGTCGACGAGGTAGGGGATATGCAGGCAGTGGCACCTGGCCGGGAGGTCGTTGGCCCGGCTGATAGGACACCGGAGGAGATGGCGACGGCGGAGGGTGCGCATACACTCCATGGAGGAGGTGAGGAGGGATGTCTGGCCCTGACAACGGGCTCGAGTGTGGGTCTGAGGCTGGAGGCAGCGGGGGCCGACTGCTGACATGTGGTCTCGACAAGTCTGAGACCAGCAGAGCATCCTGTCGGGGAGGCGGCGAAGTCGAATGCAGAGTGTGGGGAGACGAGTGCTTCTTAGCTTCGGGGTATGGTGGAGAAGGAGGGGTAAAAGGCGAAGGTAGAAGACTGGAGTCAGGCTGCATACTGGAGGAGGGGATGCCCTTCAAGGATTCGACGTTGTGATGCGGCGCGGAGGCATCATTCTGTGGATGTCGTTGGTCATGGTAGGTTGGGAGGCGAGACAGGCTTACCTAGCGTTGTCGACGGCCCCGGCCGATGGTGACGGATCGCTGAGACGTCGCCGGCTTTCCCCTTAGAATCCCCTTTGGAAGGGAGGAGAGCACCTTCCTATCACGGTTAGATGCGTCAGGCACACTGAACATGACGTGGGTGGTTGCGTCGATTGGCTGTGAGCCCCCGCAGGGTCAAGACTCTAAACGAACTCGCTCGTGGACAGACGGGGCCCTTCCCCGTTGTGGGCCCTCGCTTAGCCCTTGGATGCCGATGGTGCACCCCATCTCAGTTGAACCTTGTCAACCTCGAGCAACCTGGATGACATTGCACCACACTGCAGCAAGGCCTGTGGGAGCAGTCGGCACACCACGAAGAAGCATCAAGGCCACAGGGACCCCGACCTTGCTGGAGAACGCTTGCACGCCTCTATGGCTGTTAGGTTGGGGGCCAGTGGAAGAACGGCCGAGGTGCGCTTCCACATCGCTGATATTGGGACTCAGGTGTTATCGTAGGATACCTGTGGTTCGCGAATACTGAACCACATGTGCCATCGTGGGCCAACAAACACTGGGCGCACGAGAGCGTAATGATCCTCTCTATCTTACAACTCCAAGGTGTAGTTTACCACGGAGACTTCCTTCAAACTCCTCCCTGGGTATTATCTTACAGCAAGTAGGGACACAGCTTCTTTATACGACCAACAGTTCATCCTCGCCTTTGGCATCACCCTCGGCCGTCATTCCATCTTTCCCCAAATGACATGCCCTCGGTCGATTCGGGACTATCATGGCTTGTCCTTGCCCGCCGAAGTTTGGTATACCAGCCTTCTCACAGCGGGCAGCTTCATGGAAACCGCGGAGGTATTTAATAATCACCCCATCTCCCACTCACTTCTCCATATATCTCCAACTCATTCGGCGTCGGCTTTGCAGAGCATGGCTTTTCCCCCAATACTCTTATGCTTTTTATATATATTAGAGCATACTTCTTTCAAGAGGAGAAACTTACTATTCGGTGCGAACAACAGCTACCTCCGAGAGGAGACGGCACTGCAAGTTTTGCAGTTCCTTGTGGACATCCTCGGCAGAAACATGCTTCAGATCGTACCAGACAAGCAAAGTAGAATGGATCCGATCCCAAATATAGTCGAAGTAGTCTCCCACCATGATCGTCCGATGTACTTCACGGATATTCTCAAGACCGGCCTCTTTCATTGCTTCCTGGAGGCTTCCATCCTCAATGGCGAAGGACCGATCAGTAAGGCGTCCTAAGTCTCTAGTCATACCGGAGACTTGGCGCCAAGCAGAGTCTTCCTCGAGTGGCCCATCTGCGGCGGTATATCGAAAAGACACATCGCTGATGTCCAAGCACCCGAGGGTCCTAAGGCAACGGCATGCTTCGACAGAAGTCGACACCCAATCAACGATGTCTTCCATGCGTCCGCGGCAGTGGATCAAATCATAGTGTACCGTTGGTCCGGCCCAGGGCTTGTTCGCATCGTCTAGTTCGAATCGACAATTCCGCGGTCCCTAGTGTTACAACCGGTCCGACAGGTCTGGATCCGGCCAACGACGCACAGAGTTTCACGCCGTCCCACTGCGCATCTCCAACAGTCATAGCAGCTGGACCCCAGGGTGCGTACAATAAGTTGCTGGCCCTCTGCTGGTTCCTTGGAACCTTAGCCTCAGAATGTAGAGCCTCGGAACCGTGGTCTCGTCCATGAAGCCACGGAGAGACCCCGAATTTTCTCGATGAAATCCTGTGAATTAACTAGAGATAGACGAGATCCAAGCCAAAATAGCCAGCATCATGTTACAGTCTTGCCAGCCACAGCAGCATCAATTCTTTTCCCCGCATATGTTAAGACCTTTTCACCCCAGGCGACCCCCGATTCGCAGCCCAGACTGTGCATGACTATGATGAGCGTCTTCAAATTGTGATGTAATGCCAATGCCGTAAACTGCCTCTTGCTAAGGGTATTAAGAGTAAGGTTAAGCGATAAATCGAGTTGGCATCCGAGATGAGACCTCAAGGCATCCTGTAGTTTGGCTGAGGCATGGCATTTTCCACATGCAGTTTGCATATACCACTGGTCCACATTCTCATTCATCGATGACAGGATCTTGGGGTCGGGATTGCTTGCGCGCTGGCCAGCATCATGGCGATATTGTAACCAATGGAATCCCGGACAAGATTCGTTTGCCATTGAGCGGCTGAACCGCGTTAGATATTTGGCCAGGGAAAGTTCCATATCTTCAATGGACTTGCGAATAAACTCCCGCTCTCCCATCCATTGCGTTGTCCAAATATCACGATGATACGCCTTTGTAGCCTCCAGCATGTCCCATAGAACCACGGCGCCACAGGGGACATCATCATCACTGCGAGATAGATCATCATCGCCGCGAGATAGATCATCACTATTGCGAGATGAATCGTCATTGTGCAAAAATAGTTGATCGACCCTGCGACATGGACCAAGCGTCAAGAGTTCGGTCAGCTCTTGGAGAACGTGATTGTCATTCATTTCTGTGGCATATTGCAGATCGAGTCTTTGAGAAGTATCAGGTCGTGTGAGCTGAAATAGGCGATTTCGTTGCGGCAATGGGAGCGTTGTGATGAAGCGCTGATGTCAAGCGCTGAAGAAGATGAGAGTGGGATGTTTTGTACTCCTCATTCCCGTCACGTGGTTGGTGACGAATCACGTGAGTGTCTTTTACCCCAAAGTCCTTGTATCCCTTTGAATAGACCCCGCCTTAGGGCACTCGACGCAAAGGTCTATCCGGCAATCTCGGCCAAACCCGAGCCTAGGACATTCGAAGCAACCTCAGCCACGTGGCTGAAATTCCGCTTAAAACTCGGCAGACGTTGGCTGGGTCTCTGAGGTTCTCCCACTCACTCTCAGGCCGACAGAGTTAGGCCCCCCGTGCGGCTAACACCGCGTTGCCTCAGCGGCAGTTCTTAGCACATGACCATCGCCTGGATCCTCCATACCCGATGCTGGTGACGATCTCCAGCTAAGTTTTCGGACAATTACGAGCACGACGGAGATCATTCTGCCTTGCTGCTTTGCTAAGTAACGCTAGACCGCTTACTGCAGCACTATGCCTGACAATGACATTCGCTTACTTTCCTGCGACGGCGGCGGAGTCCGCGGCCTGTCCTCGCTGATGATTTTACAGAATCTCATGTTTACCATCGACCCCGACTCCCCGCCTAAGCCATGCGATTACTTCGACATGATCTACGGGCACCAGCACCGGCGGCTGGTCTGCCGGAGACAGTTTGGCGGGGCACAGCCCGCTTCTTGTGAAATAAACGATAGCCAATCATTTAGCAACATTGCCGCGCGCTGTGACTCCCAAGACCAATTTAATTTGTGTTTCCAGACTTTGTATTTTCCCGGAATATCTGCCACTAAATACCGCCTTATGCTCGGACCACTCCCGCCCCACCCGTAGCTACTTGAGACTCGGACTTCAGCTTAGTACTATGTGGACTAGCCAAACCCCAACTACTGTTCCAAGCATAACCGCAATTAAAATCTATTCGAATCAGTTGTGTATGTTGGAGATAAAATTCGCGTCGTACCTAGGTAGGGCGATATATCTGGTCCTTGATCTAGGCTCAGATCCGAACATAGGCTGTCAAAGATGGTGGGCTTTTGAGCTAAGAGTTGAGGATAAGTGGCCTCCACCGAGCAGTCGAAGGATTGTAGGTCAGGTTTGACCCTTTTAAGGAGTAACTGGAATTCCTCCTCAAGCGGTCTGATGCCTCGAAGAAAGATGGTTGCCCAAGTGTTGTCTTGGCTAAAGCTGGCTAAGTATTTGAGAGAATCAATTTCTCTGGTGTCTATAATCAGTACATGCCTAATGCATACTTCAATGGTTACTTGCCGACAGATGGTTCGTAGCTTCTCTCTAACCAAGGGTATCATCAAGAGATCAACTTCGGCTTGTGGTGTACTCGATGTCAATGGTAGAACCTCATTATTGATGGCCTCATCTGGTTGACACTAGAAATATATGAGAGAAAGAACGATATTCACACTTGAAACGTACCTCTAAAGACACCGTTTCAGTGACTTTGTTTTTCGGATTGCTATTGTGTTGATCAAGGGAAGTCATGCCTGCATATCTTGTGCGCCTCGTGTCCGTTTTTTGGCGCCTGGACGCATAATTTTAGAAAGGCTAAACTGCTGAGTGCTTGTAAAATAGTACATACCTCTGGCGAGGGGCAATTTCACATGTAATGCCATCCAATTGACAGTTCGTACAGCTGTCGTCCTGTGTGACATCGCATCTGACTTTGCGCTTCCTACATGCGAGGCATGCCCGAGCCGACCGACGGCGTTTGGATTCAGAGACCGAAGAGTCGCTTTGTATTGGAGTCATTCTTAAGGCTGGAGACGTCTGGCTCTTCACGAAAGATAGTAGCGAAACAAGAT
Source organism: Dactylonectria estremocensis (assembly GCA_020744375.1). Classification (NCBI taxonomy): domain Eukaryota; kingdom Fungi; phylum Ascomycota; class Sordariomycetes; order Hypocreales; family Nectriaceae; genus Dactylonectria; species Dactylonectria estremocensis. The sequence continues at coordinate 684,482 of JAGMUU010000029.1, read as the reverse complement.
GGGTACCTGGGCACTGGGAGATATTTATATTTAAAATGCAGCTTCTAGGATTTGCTAATTCCCGTATACAGCCGCCTTGGTGCGGCCTCCAATTGTATTATGTCACATTTGGCCTTTTGGAGAACTATCTGAGGAGGGAAGTTGTAATGGACAGGGTAGTGTAATTAGGGGAGATGCATAGGGAGGGCGTAAGATGGCATCCAGACACACCACCGACCCCTGAACCGGCTGAACCAGCTAGAAGGTTTTCACCCCATGATTCCTACCACACCTCGCTTGGCATGATCATGTCGGCGTTGCCCCGGCCCGTCGGTCTCTCCGTGCTGTTGGTCCGCCAGACCGGCACGACAAAAGTCAGTCTTGTGATCAGTGGCCTATGCCTCAGCTCTAGCGGCCTCCTTTAGCCATTTTGCCGGTTAAGGGCGGGAGCTGCTGATGGTGAGGTACCTACACTCTCTACTCCACACCTCCCAACATCCAGTTTACACCAACACCCCCAGGGACAGATAACACAACTACTATGTAAGGTAAAAGGGGCTTGGACCCCAGCCTCTTAGGGATTATAGAAGAATGGAGGCAAGATTTTCGTGGGAGCCGTCACTGTTCCCTCGGCATGCTCTTAGAGTAAAGACGGACTCCTCCTCCATATGCCTCGTGTAGTCAGCACCGTCATGGCTTCCCGAAGCGCAGTGTTCAATGAACTTTCGTCGGCATCAGCTATTACTTTCCAATGCTGAATAGTACTAGAATGGATGCTCATTACATCGAGCATCTCGGGCCATTTTATGAAAATCAAGACCATCATGCTGATTGAGACCTTGGCCATGATAGCCAGCGCTATGGCTTTCAGAACAGAGTCAGTGGCAAGCATACGCATTGTACATTGAGCCTCCAGCCGAGACTAAACTTACACTAGTAGCTTCTTTCGAATTTTTCTGGAGCCCACGACTGTCTCGTGTGTCTTATACCGGTCGTTGAAAAGTTATGGATGAAGAGTTCCAGACGGGAGCCCAGCCCTGACCTGCTACCACGGCTCCTGCAAATGACAAGGCCTAGAGCATCTTGAAACCGATTCCATCATCCTAACAAGAGCCCAGAATGGCATTCTTTCATATATAAGGGCCACCTAATTTTATAGCTTTGAGGGGGCTCTTTAACTGGCTCCAACAATAATATTTGCAACATGAGAGACGGTGAAGAGCATATTATCTCAGCGGCGAAACCTAAGCCGTGGACTTAAGAGCTACCAGCCCCACCATTACAAATAGGCGGCATGCACGGTAGCCCCTATCTAGCTTGTATAGGGTAGACTGCCCCGCGTAACATGCTCCCGAACGAAATTGTTGAGATCCCAATAAACGCGCCAGTCTCTACATGAAAGTAACATTCATAAAGTTAAAGTATAATCACTGGATTTCCCTTGCTGAAAGCTTTCTTCTGATTATCAGTTCCATCATGGTCAGAGATATGTTTCCAAGCTGTCGTTTCGTAGTTCAGAATACCGTGTGCATGACAGTGAAGATCAACTACCATTGTATACACCTCTCCTTTGTCCCTGCACTCTTTCATCACGCTCGAACTGGATGGGTGGCTGCCTAAAATGCAATTCCATCGTGAAACCGCGTTGATGGTCAAACGGTGTGGGAAATTCTGCCCCTTTTCTCAGTCGATTTTACAAAGCTTCAGGGATTGTATTCTCTGCAAGCGTCCACCAAACCTGCCCTAGGCTTGGGACGAGGAATATTTGGACCAACCAAACGGCGCTGCATATTGCTTGCGCAGGCGGCCTGCAATGGCCACTTCCTGACGTTAGGAAGACCGGAAGTAGACGCTAAATAATCAATTAAGCCATTTGTTGACTAATTCACGTTAACCACGCCAATTGTTACTGTAGCAGATTAAACATCACTCGGTGCCTGATTGAGGGCTTATGGTTAAATTTTAATCGACAAGATGCGATGAACCAAGTCGGCAACGCGATCAGGCTCCCGGGGCGGTGCAATATTATGGCCAATTCGCGTAAACTCTCTGATCTAGAGGAACAGACTCTTATTGAGTATATTCTTGACCTAGATTTGCGAGGATTTCCCCCGCGACTTAGTGGTGTAGAAGAAATGGCTAACTAACTGCTCGCCGACCGCGACGCGTCACCTGTTGGCAATATGTGATGTATCTGAGGTAACCGCAGCCTAGAGTGAGACTGTAGGAGGTCAGGCCTGCTTGCAGTAGTATGGAGAGCAGGAGCCGCCACAATGAGCAGTCATCGTGCTCATCGGGAAAAGTCGGAAAGATTGGCCATTGCATGTGATGACCCAGATGGATTGGGATGGAGGAATGATTTGCAAGGGTTATATTGTTGGGTGCTACCGTACAAAGGGATGCTCCAATGCACGAGAACAAGAGAGGCAATCTGTCGTACTGTCTGGAAGCCTATGAGCTCATCGGTAACGATGTCGACCAACCAACGCTCTTGGGCCGGAGAAAACCTTCCGCCCGACCTGCAAAGTGATAGCACTGTAACGCCATGCCTCAATCAATTTGAGAGGCGTTATTTCCACTGATATGCAGGGCCCTTGCCAAAAAGTCTGTCTCTGTGACGTCACTCCGTAGTTTTTTTCACCTTTGGCGCGTTGCATGACGAGGTGTGATGTGTGGAGCGAACCGTGTGTCAGAATGACAGCGTCCATCCTCTGAGGAAAACAGCCATTTTGCTTCGTCAACAGTACGGTGATCCCATTGTCAACCTCAACTTGTGGGTAGGTCGCCGACATATCTGTCTGGAGCGGACTGAGAAATGACCCGTACCAACTTTAGTTCCTTCTCTATCGCGAACGCCGAATCAATGGATCTACCCTATTCCTCAACGTACGCTAGTGATCTTTCCATCATATCCGATGAGGGCAAGAAAATCCGCTCGGCTGGGCCGTCGAACGGACGCTATTCGTTATCTCCATTTCCGAAAGACGGTTGCTTCAGGCCACCTGGTGATAGCTTGGAGCCACCTCCAAATCCCAAGACGGGCAACTCGTATACTGTCTCACCTGCCGGCCATGGTATTCCGGTGAATAAATCAAGATCGGAGAAGTCAGAGCTACCAGAGCTCCTTGAGCACGCCGAAGACGACAGTGCTACGAAGGCCAACCCGTGGAGGCATGTCGACTACCTTTCTCACGACTGGAAGGAGGAAGATATCTGGTCATCATGGAAATATATCACCACTCGCCGAAGAGAGTATCTAAATAGTTCTCGTCTAGAGAATGCGTCTTGGAGAGCATGGATAAAATGCAAATACAAACTGAAGACTGTGTCTCCCGAGACCCTCAACTGGTAAGAGCATGGTGGAATTCATGCGAATATTAAGCTAACCCAGTATAGGTTCAAGGATTGTGATGTGACTTGGCTATATGGGCCCCTTCAGCAAGATCCGAGCAAGATCTGTTGTGCAGATGCTGAGCTTTCCAGTATCTCGCCATCCAAGTCCAATTCACAGGTCAGCATTGACAAGAAGTCCATACTAAAGAGAACGGTCCCGGAGATCATGCTGCGGAGGCCGTTATCGCCTTCATCGTTACTCAAGCAGACAGCATCAGTGGTCCGAGCACAGGAAACAAACTGCCAGGGATTAACAAGGCATACTCTTGATCGAGCAGCAGTGACGGGTTATGTTATATCTTCAAGACGAATGAGCCGCAATGCCTCTAGTATACTGTCGTCTTCAGCCTCTGAGGTCTCATCACCAGGCATCGAGCGAAAACACATCCGCTTCAATGACAAAGTCGAGCAGTGTATTATCGTCAATGGTCATAGTGATGACGACAATGGCATAAATTCTGATCCTTATAGCCATAGCGATTCCGATGACGGCCTCAGGATGAAGCGGCTTCGGCAACGAAAGCAGGCTCCATTAGTGAGGAGGAAATCAACGAATGATGAGAACTCATTCGTTTCTAACGGAAAGACGCTTGCGATGCTTCCGCCGACAACACTTAATCACCGAGGAGATATTCTAGATCCTACGGAAGAGGCAATAAAGCACAGCATCAGCATCCGCAATCCTACGGTCTCGCCAGCCTTACCACCAGAGACGTGTCCGAAACTCTTGGGCAGGTTCTTTGAAGAAGAGGAGAACCATGATATGACGGATGTCGATGTTGTTGCAGACTCAGCCTGGTACGGCGCTAAGAGTTTCGAAAACTCTAGTTTGTACCGCCGGACCTCTACAGACAGCATAACCGCCGAGCCAACTGGCAGGCGTCGCACCCTTTCCGGCATGTTTATGCCATATGAGGAGGGAGAATCATCGTCAAAGGATGCGATATTTGGCCGCTTTATTGACATCGTTAACATAGCTAGGGACATGGCATATTTTATTCGGAATGTGGGTTGGAGAAAGTGAGGGCATTGTTACTTTTGGATAGAAAATCCAGTGGGCATGAAGAGTCCTTAGCAAATCTCTCACGTTAGAACAAGGATCAGAAGGCAGTAGATGGCGCATGACGGGGCTGTGATGACAGCAAGCTTAATAAGTGTCCCATAGATGGCAAAAATTACGTACCATTTCATGTTATATTTTTCCTCTCCTCCCTACTGGCCCGTGACCACCACTACCGAACGGTTCAGCAGCTCCACCTGTGTCTCAGAGCTTAGCTCCATGCCAGCCGGGCTAACCTCGACAGGTCACCTTCTTCAGGACTGAAAGTGGGACCTGTCCCATTTTTGGGGCCGGACAACATGAGGGAAGAGCATTGGGCAATGCGGTGCGGGCGAGCGATTGGGCGGAGATTGTACGGAGGACTATTTCAAAAGTCTTTGCCAGCGTGCAAGCCACATTTTGCTTTTTCTTGTCAAAAGAACATTAAGTACATGTTGGATTGATCCTCGGGTGGAGGAATAAGGCCCGGATAAGAACAACCCTCTGATACATCAATATCCTGTCTTAGTCATAGGGTGTGAGATTGACCCAAAAACCCCTCACACAAGAAGAGGGGCCAGAGGCAACAAGGAACATCATCAGACATCAATATCATTTTACCTTTTGGATCCACTGTATTGATCCCTATCTACCTGATTGAATAGCCCGTATCGGATCCAACAGTACATCTTACGAGCGTTGACGCTAAAAAGGGACCTATGTTATCGCGTCCTCAGCCTATTAGCTGGATGCGAAATAAGTCTAACACCACTAAAAGTGCAGTAGATTTAGCGGATATCAGCCTGAAGCGATATGAAGCTGAATGCATTGTGTTGGATCCGATACGGGCTATTCAATCAGGTAGATAGGGATCAATACAGTGGATCCAAAAGGTAAAATGATATTGATGTCTGATGATGTTCCTTGTTGCCTCTGGCCCCTCTTCTTGTGTGAGGGGTTTTTGGGTCAATCTCACACCCTATGACTAAGACAGGATATTGATGTATCAGAGGGTTGTTCTTATCCGGGCCTTATTCCTCCACTCGAGGGTCAATCCAACACATTGTTAGGTACTTAGCAGGGATTCTGTCACGATGTGTATTTAGGTAGCTGGGCGTGTACATGGCGTGTGACTGCTATAGCAATATCCTTTTAGCTACTTCTGCATAAAGGATGTAGAGGGACTCAGAGCGGGGATCTGACGCAATCAAGAACATACATACATCCAATCAGACGCCTCACACAACAAGAGGTCGTGACAGATTCGAGGGTGTGGCGTCCTTAGCGTGGGCAAAGACTTTTGAAATGGTCCTCCGTAGAGAGGAAGTTCAAGGTATCTCTCAAGCTCTTAAGTTTCGAGAATCTTCGGTGGCTACTGATTTGCCGCCAATCAAGAGGGGGTACAGGGTGTTAGTTAACAAGGATCGTTTAAACCCTAAAATAGGAAAGGCTGGTGAGGGCTCATTGCCGCAGACAAAGGGGTTTGGCATGACTCAGGCCTTCGCTGTATCCAAATTCTCCTCATGTGGGCGGGGTTGACTAAAGAGGCGATTGATGCACATTGCCTCTTGCGTCTGTGGCTGAAGAGGGCAAATTCTGCTCCACGACAGCCTAGAGCTCTGTAATACAAGAATGCGCCAGCCCTGCCGTCGCTGTGTTACTCCCAACATCTGCTGGCCTTCCAGCACTTTCCAATATGTCGTCAGGTCTGGAATGGATGTATAATCCATGCCTCAGTTGTGGCACGCAGACAGAGGGAGAAACTTACTGCTCTGATTCCTGTCGGCTGTCAGAATACAAGAAGACGTCAGCGTCGATTCACAGTTCGAGCTCGCCTTCTACACATATCACACAGTCTTCCTCAACGTCGCCAGCCCAAGATGCCGGGGTATCGGCTAAGGCAGAGAAGGAATTGAGAGCGTACAACATGTCATTGGACCAGTCGAAGATGAAGAGGAGAGCACCGCGTTGAAGCCGAAATATCTCCACTCCATTCGCGGGGCGGGAACAGGTGCCCACAATATCACCGACACTCACATCACCAGGCGTCAACGTCTCTCCAGGCACGTCCAAGTATTAATAGCCCGCGGGCGCTGAAGCATTCCTGTTTAAAAGAGACGCGGGGAGCAAGCGCAGATAAGAGAAACAACAGCGTTCGAACGGCAAGACCTGGGTGGCCGGGGATGAGGATGGTGAGAGAGACTGGCAAGCACTCTGTACCCGCTCTTTGGGAGGAAAGGGCAAGAGAATCAGGCATGGGCATATAGATGCATCTTATGGGATATAGATTCGTTAGCCGCGGACGGGGTAGCATGACTCAACCTTGAGCAGCAGGATAGCGGAGCTTGCCTGCGTCGCGAACTTTGGGCCAGAAATCCGAAATGGAAGCTGAATATCAAGGGATACAACGCGGTGTTTGACGATGTTGCAGCCCAGTCGCTCCACCTGATAGAGATCGAGGTGAAGGATTCCAAATCCGAGGGCGATGGCGCTTACCAGACGGTTATGGCGATAGTGTCAACGTCGGATGGTGCTAAAAGTAGTAGAGTAGTATGGACTGGTGGTTCGAAGTGAAGAGCCTGTTGGGGGGTTTAGTCGAACCCATGGTGATGACGTTCTGACCCAACCACGTCCAACGCCATCCTCGATTGCGATACCTCGTAGTTCCAAGTCAGCTTGAGCCATCCGCGCATGCCAGTCGACCAGCGTCGGCAACAAAAGCTACAGAAACGGCCTCAGCGTCATCAAAAGCCTTCTATCCCTTTCGATATTCCACGACTCGTTCCAAGATAGGCATACAGACGAAAGCCCGATGCTAGGCAAATCTGGTAAATATCTGTCTTGTGTGTAGGGTTTCTGAGTTGTTGTTCGACGAGAGGTCCTGGAACCGCTGCCACGAATTGTACTAGGGGGGTCGCAAGCGACTGCCTCGTGAGGTCCTGCGTGGCTTTTGGCTACGGTCATATTGGCGAAGAACTCAAATCCTGTGAAAAGCCAAGTGCCGCGTACTTTAGGCCGGGACTCTGGTGGGGCAGGCTACTCATAAAAACCAATAACTCGCTGCCACCGTACTTCTTTTGCAAGCCTACTGAGTGAAGAAAGTCCTAATCTTCGACCGGGGGCTAGCAGAGACCGTGGGTCTGAAGATGGGTTTCAATTCGCCCACAGTCCCGTATTAAGGGCACAATGGGATAAATGCGGATAGGCAGAGCAGCCTACAGAAATTTTCTCACGGCAAGAACAGGATGCTGTCTAGCTAGGCCAGCGATCTTGAACCCCGCACATGTATGCCTGAGGTATGACATGTTTGTGGCCAGGACGTGATTGTGCATCGACTAGTACAATGTCTCCTCCACACTATGTGGCATGCTATTATGTGGGCACCAACCTTGTGGGGCTGCCGAGGCGCAGCCACTTTAATCTGTACCAGTACTTACCTACATAGACTACGGAGTAATGCTAGGTACGTAGTAGGTACAGTGCAGTGATGGCTGAGATGCTGCAAGTCGCCCCCCCCCCTCTCCCTGGCGTCGGATCTTGGTCCGTGGCCGCTGGCGCCTCATCTGTCACTGTCCAACTGCCCGCCAGCCGCCAGCCGCCCAGCAAACAGAGGACGAAGCCTTCCGCCAATCACATCAACGCCTGATAACCACCGAACATCTACAGAACTTTTACAGAACCTCTACAGGATCTTTATAGACCTTCTCCAGAACTTCTATTGAAACTCCATAGAATCTCTACAGAATCTAAACAAAGTCTCTATAGAACCAACCAACCCTAACCACTCGAGATCAAGAACCGCTTCTTTGCAGGATCAAAGATAATGTACTCTGAGTTTTCTCACTTCACCTCCAACTCAGACGGGGGTGGAATGGGTGGTGGTACCGCACCCCAACACTGTAGGCCCCATTGTAATTGAGATACGTACATTAGTTGATAACCTTCCATCTTACTGTCGTCCCTGCTGCTATTATCTCTTCACATGCCAAGTCTTGATAGAACCCACAGTTTTCGGCGCGACACGGGGTAAGTCAGCCGTCAATGGTTCCCAACAAATTGGTTTGGCCTATTTAGTGGAAATGCACTCAGGATATGGTTAATATAAAATCTTCTTCCAAGCATCACTCCTCGACTGAGACTTCTATTTGCGCCAATGACACAATCGTCTGTATGGAAGTACGCCTTCATACGGACATCCATATTCTTCCTGCACCTGATAGCACCCTTCAGCATATTCTATTCGCTGGTTAGCTCGCTTGTCGACCTTCCGATCCGTATCCCCCGCATACTCGAAGTATAGCTCGTTCTCAAGACGGTATTCTACTGTGCTATGTACCTCCCGCACAACGCCTATCTCCAGAGGGGCGCCACTCATCCCACAACTGCGTCTCGCAAAGATCGCCGGAAGCTGTTCTGGCAGTGCCACAGAAATATCCCAGATCCGGATCGGTACTTGCAGAAATGGTTCCGAAATGCGCCAGCTACGGAGATTAAGCGGGAAAACGTCAAGGACTTCTTCCGGTGGGCGTTCTTAAACACTGGAGATTCTGACCCGGCACACGATGAGGAGCTGGAGGAGTACGCAAGAGAGATTGAGAAGCTACTAGGGAGGAAGTTGGAACCCGGGCATGGCAACGCTCAGTGCCTTCAATTAACTCTTGATAAGGTCGAGATGTTACACCGCAGTTTGGCATGGTATCTGGTGAGTTTCTATTGCAAAATACACATGGGACTTATCCCTCCGTAGTAAGAGTCAAGTTCCTAACTTCATGCTCTAGTGTGTGTTTATTGTCAATACGATAGCGTCTGCCTATATGTACTATCACTCCTTCGACTTCTACCGCACATCGTTTCTCGCTATTTTCCCATTGCGTCCTCTCACTCTCTTCTCCGCATATTGCTGCCCTGCGAAAACCCTCACCTACTGGTACCGGCCGCATCAGTCTACAACGAAACTCCCAATCCTGTTCATCCACGGCATCGGCATTGGACTTTACCCATATATCAATTTCTTGGGCGAGCTTACTGCCGCGGATGCCAAGGATCCGTTAGATGGACAGGCGGGGACCATTGCCATAGAGATTATGCCTATAAGCTCAGGATTACAGCTGCAGCACTGTTGAAAGATGAGATATGCGAGGAGATTAACCGCATCTTAACGGCACATGGGTGGAGCAGAATTGTACTGGTATCACACTCGTGGGTGCCCCTCTTTCTCTTGATTGATATTGAGTCATTATCCTGTACTAATTTCTGCCCTATGAAGGTACGGAAGCGTAGTTGCTGCGCATCTCCTTCACACCCCACAGATTGTGCAAAAGATTGGACCGATTGTGTTTGTTGATCCGGTATCTTTCCTGCTACATCTCCCTGACGTAGCATACAACTTTGTGAAGTCTTTCCTATATCCTTATTCGCAGTCTAAACTAACCCCCTCAACACTTAGATCTGTCGGAAGCCAGCCCGGGCTAATGAACACCTCCTCTCTTACTTCGGCTCTAAGGACATGGGCGTTTCGCATACGTTATTCCGCCGCTTCTTCTGGGCTGATAACGCCTTGTGGAAGGAAGACATACAGGGCCATCGCGCGAGTGTTATGCTAGCTGGCAGCGATATAGTAATTGATACGAAAACAATTGGGGCGTACTTGACAGGCGCAGATAATTGAATATTGGAAACTAGTCACTGGGAAGATGGAATATGGAAGGGTGATGGGCTGGACGTGGTATGGTTTCAAGACTTAGATCACGGACAAGTTTTTGATAAGAGAAGTAGGAGAGGGAGGTTGGTGGATATTGTCAGGAGGTTTTGTGTTGAAGGATAACTGCCTACCAGTGCTAGAGGCCCGATGAAAGATGTTCACATCGCTAATTTGCAACACGGGGTGGGCTCAACGAGATGGATAGCACATGAGATAGGATGTAGAAAACGGTATTAAACAACACTGGAAACGATACAGATCGCTGGCCTTGCTAGATAGCAACCTCCATCTGTCCTGAAGGACCATAGTGAGCCGCCCAAGGACAATGACATTTGAGAAGGGAATGTAATTATATTTCGCCAGCCGTCTTCCGAGAAGTGCTATCAGCCGACCCTCTAGAACTTGGCTTGCTAACAGCACAGATTCAAGGTACATGAGGATCTGATACAATACAGTATCCCAATGGTACTCAATGGACAAGTCCAGAGATAGATTTGCTAACACAACTGAAAGACAGCACAGATATATATGAGATTTGTAAGGAGGTTCCGGGAAGGAGCAAACATGCCATCAAAAAAGAAATCGAGAGACTGCCTCTAGATGAGGGCATTGAGAGACTCAAGTCTGGAATATCAGATATGATGAAAGATCTTGATACATTTGATGCAAAATTGAAAGCATTGGGTCCTCCGTGTCGGACATGCCAGCTACCCTAGAACGACAGAGAAGTCAACTTTCAGCGAGTTCTGGTTCGTGGGCGTATGATGTAATATCAACCTGGGGCAAAGAAAGAGGAGAAAAACCTACATCTGACTTCGTACTTTCCCTAGAGCTTCAGAGTCGGGATGGCACCATCTTGGGTTGCACTCCGCGCCTCTTCTTTAGCAGTCTTCAGGAGCTTGTGTTCAGCACTGGTGGGCATCCATATGACAGCCATCGAATTTCCATTGGCCTTCATAGCATCGATGGAGTCGTATATGCATCCAACATAAGTCAGACCACCCATTTACCGATCAGGGGCTTAGCCGACCGCCCCACTTACACAAGAAGCAAAATCGCAATTCAACTTCACTTATACATAAAATAACAACCAAGAGGTCTAATTGGTCCATTTTAACTGATTTTTAATAAACTAACTAATGAAATTTCTAAATATCAAAAAACTAGCCAATAAGAACAAAGGAAAAACAAGCTTATTCTGAACCTTCAACCTCAGGCGTTTTTATTCGCCTTCTTGCTCTCTTGGCATTCCGGATGCTAGAAAACGCCTTATTTGGGTCTTTATAAACCCTTCCTCTCTTCCTAGCCTTTGATTGGTCTGAATTTCGCTCTTGGACTAAGAGTCTTTCTTCTAATTGGGCAATTCGGAAGTGGAGCTTATCAAATCCCCGATTAATAGTCCGAAAAAGCTGCCTGGTGGTTGGGCTAGTTAGGATTTCCTTCTTATGAGAATGAACCAATAAGGTAACATCTTTCGAATTGCTAGGGGTTGTAAAAGGGCTGATTTCTGACCTCTGATTCGTTTTTGGAGAAACAGGAGCTTCTGATTGGACTGTAATTGTGTCATTGGGGTTGTGGATAACGAATTTACTACCCATTGGCTTTGATATGTTGATTGGCCACAACCCGGCTCCTTTCCAACCCGACAAGGCATTTTTAGTAGTTAGAGCCTTCTTCCTTGCCTCAAAATAGCAAGTAAGAAAGTCTTCCTTCCTAGTTGGGCCAATATCAGTGAGGGGATTGGCTAGTGTTAAAGCAGCCCGATATGCAGCTTTAAGTGGCCCAAAGACAGATATATCAAGAGGCTGAAGAACGTGGCTTGTATGAGGCGGCAAATAGAGTAAATGGACCCTATTGGTCACACAAATACGCATAAAATCAGGCGTTATGTGTGATCCATGCCCATCTAAGATGAGGAGCCGCTTCTCATTGGTCCGGGCCGGCTTAGAGCCCGGAAGGAAGACTTCCTGCAGCCAAGCAAGGCCAATTTCGTCATTGGTCCAGCCCTTTTCAGAAGATGTAAATCTCCAATTGGTCAGAAAGTCCAATTCCTCAGGAAACCATTGGTGTTGGACGTATTTGCCTTTGAAGACGACCAATGGGTCGAGGCACCTTCCCGTTGCAGAAATAGCCTCAAGAATAGTTATCCAATTAAGGTCTTGTGGCTGTTTCTTAATTGCCGATCGGAGCTCTGATTGGCCAACTACAAGCCCGTTGGTTTCGGGCCCTTGGAAGATCCCAGTTTCGTCAAAATTCCAACGGTTGCGTGGAGGGATCGATTTGACCCCTGGTTGGTCTAATAGGTCATAGAACCCGCGAATAGCAGCCGGATTTGCTCCATTTATCCTTTTTCGGTCAATTCCCTTTGCTTTGAGCGTTTTTATTCGCGGGTTGCGGCGTAGGAAGCCCGCCATCCAGTGTTTTCCGAGTCGTTGGTTGCTGCCACTTTCGCCCAACAAGGAAATCGCCAACTTCCGGATCTGGCTATGAGTCAACGCCATGCCGAGCTTATCTTGTAAGACAAGCCAATCAGTGAGCTGGTCTTCCTGGTACTTAGAAAGCACCTGACGCCATTCGTGGGCTTCATTGCGGCTAGGTACGCCATTAAGCCTATCGCGTAAGGTTGAATAAGGAACTGTGTGCTGATTGGCTGCTCTTCGTATTGCTACGCCATTTTTAATGTCTTGAATGGCTGCCTCGAGGTCTTCTGCGGTGTATTTAGGCATAATAAGTAGGTAAATAAGGTTGAATTGACCAATTGAGTGTTATGAAAAGAAGAAATGCGCGTGGCTAGAGACGCGTTGTGGTTGACGCGGTTGTAAGTGGGGCGGTCGGCTAAGCCCCTGATCGGTAAATGGGTGGTCTGACTTACTCTTGACCAGATTGTTGGCGGGGATTTCGGATCGTAAGCACGGCAGCCTTGTTGCTCGTCAACAGTGCCACGCTTCGGTATCTCAGGTCAGGTAAGTGCCTCAATGCGTATGCCATCGCCGCCAGCTCCGCAGAAAACGGGTTCTGTTCCGTTCTCATACCAAGTGTAAAGGAAAATTGTTCCAGCCTCGGCATCCCCTCGCTCGTCAAATGCTTAATAGAGCCGGCCGAGAGCTCAACATGCCATCATTTCAGCCCCTGTTTGGGACTATCCATAAGTATTTTTTCTTTCTTTCGCGTATCTCATCTGCACTCCATCCGGGCTGTTCCCAGAACACAGTTTTAGAAAACAGAATGTGTTTAAAGGTTGCGGGTTCGAACTCTATCCGGAACCTCTTTTTTGATGATTTTGGCTGTTCTAGAGTTGAATGTAATATGTGCGCTGGCTCATGGCCGGACCCCAGAACGTCTGGAGACCGCAAAATGCATCAACAGACATCCAATGGCCAAACATTTTGTTCCAGTTGCTGGAACCAATTTCAAAGTTGGGTTCCAGCTGTTGTCCCACGAAAGGTTCAGTACTTCTCGTGGCTGCCCGAGGCCATGTTCTAGCGCATGCTAGTCAAATCTCCAATATACTTCTGCAGCACCTTGTTATTACTGTCGAGCTTCTCATGTCCCTCCTTAACTGCCTCGACGAGGTTAAAGATAAGGAGTAGCGAGTCCTGCAACGCCCTCGCATGCCTAGATCCGCAGGAACAAACGTCAGTGAGCAGTTCCCAAAAAGGCCACCCTCGGATACATCTAGCGTTCACGGCAGATCCCATAGTCTCCACTAACCGGCGCAGTTCAGTATGGATTTCACGTTCCAACGCTTCAACTTCCTCACTTGTCATCCGTGGGCTCATGGCCCGCAAGTCATCCAGTTCAATTGTTGTCTCGACAGGCTCGCTAGTGTCTTGGCTAGGAGCACGAGTGGACGAGTGTGGCTGGCGAACTGACCCAATCATGGCTGGATGTGGATCGTAGGGCCCAAAGCTCGGAAGGATATGCTGCCCGTCCATCTTTGACATGTTAAGTATATAGGATAGCTGGGACCGATTCTGTGGAAGGAAACTCGTATGATCGTGTGTGGCTCGAACATAGAGCCGCTAAATGAGCTTCATATTTCATGAGCCTCGCGGAAGCAGGGCTGAGAAGGACAACCTGGGGGAGTGACGCGGTAGCGTACAGGCGGCCCTGCCGGCCTCGCAATTTGATAACGATGACGGTCATCATACCCCTCTTCACTGATTTGGAAGTGCCGTCATAGTTGGTAAATTTTGGGTCAGAATGACATCAACTCTCTGCAGTTGGCCGGCTGGATTGGTCGCAGAAACTTTGGGCAGACTTCGTTCTCGCATTTTTCGTCTTTGCCGCCTGGTTGGTGAAGCCATTGACGCACTCCCAGTTGACTTTCTGTCTCGTTGCCATTTTCGGGTCCCCGACTCTGACCCGGGGCCCCATTTGTGATCTACAAAGATCCAAACTTCATGCCGCCCAGGTAGTTGTAGTCAGCCTCGCGGAGTATCATAACTCACTCGGGAGGCTGCGAACCCAACTCTCCTGGGGCCATGGACAAGTGTCTCACTTCATCCAATTCAAGTGAGTTGTGTCTGGTTCGGCCGAGGGCCGGCGGGTGGCCGTTCCGAAGGCTCGACTCAGCCAGACTGAGTTGCTGGTCTGGTGGGGATGAGTAGCCACGCCAGGCGTTTGAATCATGGAACGTCGACGCATACCACAAGGCCTCCAAGTTCGTTCCAGTGACGAGCGTGCTCGCGGGCTGAGCGGGGAGGGACCGCCTCCGTGTGCTTTGGTCGTGCAACACAAACGCCGGGGACCTTTGAGTCTGCAGAGTGTATCTCGGTCGGATAAACCGGGCGTGAGTCAACGAGATGGCAATCGGCGAAGAGGCAGTGGCGGGAGGCCGAGCCGGTAGTAGTGATTAGTAGACTAGCTGCCGAGTACGGGTGCTCCGTTGTGACATCGCGGCCTTCGCGATGATTTCGGATGGTTCTTCCCAGTTTCAGTCGCCGTTGTGGCAGGTCACAGCCACCCAGATTTGAAACGCCCCACCAGTCTCACCTCTTTCCTTTCCGCGCCACTCCCGCCAAATATCATGACACAGACACACGCTCATTGGATATCTGAGGAACGAGTGTACAACGTAGCAACGAGACCAGATGATGATGTGGTGGCGAGGGACTGACGAAGTATGACGCCATATTTAGTGGTTAGCTACCACTCCTAAAGGGGCTATCCAATCTTTGAATACGGGTGTGGTCTGTTGCCTCCTAGTAAATCTTACTGGTGTGAGGAACATTATGGCTAGCGTGAGATTATAGCATAACCTAGTCATAGACTAGAAAGATCATCGATTCTTTACCCTTTATATAAATAGTGACTTAGAATAAATCATGAGCTGAGAAAGCGCTCCTTCCAGCAGACCTCACCCTTGATATACTCGACCTAGCGCAATGTTTCACTATTACACGAAGCCCCTATTTCAAATACACCCCCCATTAGATGCAGCGGAGTACCGAGATAATCTTATGGGCAGTGTCGTCAAATATCCAGATATACCCACAGAGACATACGTGCCCTACAAAATCGAAAAATTGCCAAAGAACATCATATTGAAACTGAACCCCCCCACTCAGGTCCGGAACATCGAGTTTTGGACGCATAGAATCAAAGACACCAAGATTTTATCATCGCTCAACGAAGTCCTTGAGGAATTCCACGAGAGTTCGAATGCAACAATGGCAACTACAGCGCTGCTATGGCATATGGATTTACCAGGCGAGAAGTTCAAGGAACTCCTAAAAAACACGGCCTATTTGGAGCAGGTGGTCGACCTGCTGAGGAATAGTAAGAATCATGAGGGGTATTTCGTCACAGATATCGTCACGCTGGTAAACTATGAGGTTGCCATAGAGTCTCGAAACTCTCAAACCAATAGTGTAACAGAGCTGGTGGGGGCAAAGGTTGGTGCTAGCATTCGGCATCGAGCTTTCAGTCAGTACTGGTACTCTGGATGCTATGAGGGGGAAATTATTGTATTTCTTGGATATCATCGCGTAAAGCTCAAGAAGATAGACAGCGCCATGGAAACACTTAGGAGGTTGTTTCTAGGTCAAAATCATAGTCTCAAGGTGCGGTATGGGTTCGACTTATGGCCACAAACAATTGAGGCTCCTATTGAGAGAGGTATGGAAATATCCCTGGGCGATACAAGCGGGAGAAACACAACTGTTAAGAAACAACGGGTATCACTACCAGATGATCACGCCGAAATTGTCAGGGAGCTGGGGTTTGATGTTGAGATTGTCGGATAAGTTAGCGGGTAGAATTAGAATCTGTTACATTCCTAGATCCGGCTAGCTATATTAGCATAGAAAATAGCCTTTGGCTGGAGAATGTAATAGCTGCGGATCCGCAACTTCCAACGAAAGTCAATTGCTGCGAACCCGATCTGAAGCTATCCACATCTCTATATCGCTGTTACACTCCGTTTTTCAGTGTAAACCAATCTCACTTCTCAATTGTGATATAATCGGAGGACATCCAGATCATCCTCAAATTCATTATTATCCTCGTCGTCCTTATCCCCGTCCGCATTCTCCGTCAGATCGTTCCGCGGATACTCACTCGTATCTGTAAGCCGACATCGTCGCGATGATACTTTTTACCACAGAGCTGGCGAGTAACAATACTACTATCTGGCCCATAGCTGTCTTCTGATGATCCTGAAATCCGCCGAATGCCATCAAGACTGAGGCGACGATAGCAGGAAAAGCTGCGATAATATCAAATGTTCGATAGAAAAGCAGGACGCGGTCAAACACAGTAACCACCCGCCCGCCTACCACTTTATGGGCTTTGTGATAGGACACTAATTAGCGCGATGGGTCGTGAATCAATTAATAATGAAACGTACGCTGGTCACAGGACTCCATTATGGATGCGTAACTTGAAAAGGTCGATTTTTAAACACTTCAGGCTGGGTTGGGTGTCGACGAAATAATCAGTAAAATACTTCGAACACCCATTAAGTTGCCAAGGCAAGGGACTTAACGGCTGAATATCCAGCCCGAAGGGTAAATACCGTATACCTGCTATTAAATTCTCCTGGGGGAACCCCCTAGAACCCCCCTTCAACTGTGGCGGTAACCAGCTGTTAAACCACTTCAAACCTGTAGTTAGGGAGTTGACTGATAGTCATAGGGGTCCCTCTAACGCTTCCTAACAGGCTCAATCAACATGGCGGTGGTATTTATACTGAGCGCCACGTACCTGTAGGGTCTTCACGTGTACGTGAACCCTAGCAATCAGCATCTCCTCAATCATCGTTAGATCAGGTAGATTGCCGGGGACTTCCCCGAAGTCAAGGTTGTTCGCAGCGCTAAAGTAGGGCTCGTTAGGGGCTCTTTCCTTGTCTCGACTACCGGTAATGCAGCGGCTGCAGATTTTCAAGCTATTTCTCTTCATATCGAACCAATGCTCCCGGAAGCGAATGCAACTATGCATCTTGTCGTCATTCGGGGCAGTATAGAACTCCCGCACAAGCGACCGATCCTCCTCACTAAGGGCAGGCAAGTTAAGGTCCGCTGTAAAAGGTGGATCAACTATCTGATCAAACTGTCGCTCTTGACGCTGTGGCCGTGACCGTGGGTTAAAGTTGCCTTTACGCGTATACCGGCCGCGGCGATGACCCTGTGGCGGTACTGAAGGAGCGGTATTATGGTAGTGGACGATTCCTGCGGTACAGGCGTGCCTAACATAACAGGAGCCGTTGGAAGAGTCCCTTGAGGAACTGGTGTTTGAGGAATCGGCATGCCCAGAACATCTGTTGGCAAGCTAAGGGTAGGGGTGACAGGGGAAGGTCCCTCTACCGCACTTGGGGTAGATGACCCCAGCAGAGGTCTAGGCAGTCCCTGGAGTGTGGGCGCCAGGCGACGGAATAAAGCAGGCGTGGCAGGAGGTTGTGAGCGGCTTTCAGACGCGGTTGTTGGCGGAGTCTGCCTTGGAGGCGTCAATTTAGCCAGCGAATCAGTCCTCTTCGTGGCCCTGCGTGGCGATAGCCTTGAGGCGATATTCCGCATGGCGGCAACGGCAGCTCGGGATTCGGCTATCCGTTCCCTTTGGCGTGCCCTACAGCTACTACACTGTCCTGTAAACTTCGTAGGGTCCTTGACGCTTCGAAATTCGACTTCGGGCAGGTCTTGCTTGCAGGTACGGCAGTTCCGAATTGTCTGGTGTGTATCGTCCTCCATCTGGCCGTATATGTATCCACCTCTTACCCACCTAGACTGCTGAATATCGCTCGGGCAGGGGGACTTTGCCCTTTGCAAGTGAGTTGTCTGACAGCCCAGTAGTCCAATGCCATGATAGGTCTAGATAGGGAAGTTGTCTTTAAGGTGGTTAGATTAGGTTTGATTGATCAGGGAAGGAGGATGCTGCACTGTTTGCCCGGAGGCAGGATGCCCGGGGAATGTCGAGAGGTGGGTCGACTACGGAGGTGATATGTGAGCCTAGATACCGTTAGCAACCTGATGGATTTGGCAGATTTCACGGGAAAGGGAAGCAGCCGCCGGTAAGGTGCACAGGGCTTGTTCGGCCAGAATCGTGCTTAGAAACCCAACAAGTTGATTGCATTGAAGAAAAGAAGAACCTGAAAGTGCTTGGAGAGCTTTCCAAGCGAGCAAGTTACCTAGTCAACGGTCAGGGGTTTGTGGGCCTTCATTTGGTGGCGTTATCAGCGGACCAATTCGTGCACGAGTTGAGTACAGGCCAGGCCAATTAGCCAATCAGAGGAGGTTTTATGCTCGATTCTTTCTGACTGAGTAAAACGCCCTTCGGGCTGAATAAGAACGACCAAAATAAACGCAGTATAGGATCATCTACTTATACAGTACCATAATGTCAGTCGGGGACCTCCCTATCAAGCCCCGGCCCCTTTGGAACCAAAATCAAGTAAAGTCAATAAGAGCACAGCCCTAAACTGACCTTACAAGCCTATCCAACGTCCACTTGTGGATTCTTACTACAGCCAGATGTTTTAAACTGCTAGCACTGGTATGTACAGTAGCACTGGTACTGTATGTATATATGTACCAGTGGAGTGATAGAGTGCGAAGTTGCATAGATGAGTGACATAAGCAAAATCGGGATTCTATACGTGCTTACTGGGCGGTTGTCACTAGTGTTTGGCGTCATGGATGGAGTGGATGATTGGTGACGCCGGAAGAGGACAGTGGGGCTCCGACCACTCTTCATTCATCCAATTCTTGCCAGTTGGCACCTGCGAATGTGGGCGCTCCTGTCTGAGCCTCGCTAGCTATGTACCAGGTGCCAGCGTATGGCCTATCTCTTTGGTTCAGTTCTATTCACTAGTCCAATTATGCTCATTGGACCTAGCGCTTAGCCTAAGATACGGTCATGCCATTACGGTAGAGACAATACGGTAAGAGCAGTACGTGCAATCGCTCACACAAACGGTGAAGAATTCTGCCGGCAGAAAAAGGTATGGCTTGATTGATGGACCCCTGTATGTACATATGTGACTGAGTAAGTTACTTGTTGCTATGTTACCTCCTACACCTGCTCTTCCTAGGATTCATATCATTACGCCTACCTTTACTTGTCTTCCTGGTAGCTCCTTCTCCTACTCCTCAATCAAGCGCATACTTATCTTAGCATCTTCAATCTATGAGTCCTCCGTGTGGGGATGCCCCATCCAACTCACAAGATCTTTAACTTTCCAGGCAGACTTGACATTCACCACCGATAACGTCCTAAAGTCTCTCACGACTCTTGAGTTTCGTATAGTAATGCACCTGTAGACTCTCGACGGACCGCCCTGGATAGGCCTCACTGAACCGCTGGTGAATCTCGGGCTACGCCAACATCTTGCCCTCCTTTAACTCGATGAGAAGATCATCTTCCTGTGGGGTGAGATGATATCTCCGTGTCTTCATCTGACTGTAAGCTAGAGCTCCGGCTAGGAACAACATGAGCTATGCGATTCGAACCTACATTTTCGGAAAACTCGGCGTTTACCTGTGCCAGTCCAGCAGACAGTCTGAGTCAATTCCAAACTTCCAGACTAAGACTCTTCTTATATCATTCCTGGAGCAGACCACGAGATAATGCATCTCAGGCGAAGATGCTCTAGGTCTCGGCGTTCGCAGAAGTCGTGGTAGCAGGTCGGAGGTGGGCCCCCGTCTGAAACTCTTCGTCCATAACTTTTCAATGACGGGTATAAGGCAGACGAGAAAGTCTCGGGCTCCAAAAACATTCGAAAGAATCTACCAGTGTAAGTCTAGTCTCGTCTAGAAGCTCAGTACGTACCAAGTGCCTGCTTGTCGCTGACTCCGTCCTCAAAGCCATGGCACTGGCTATCATGGCCAAAGTTTCAATCAGCATAACGGTCTTGATTTCCGTAAACTGGCGTGAGGTGCATGATGCAATGAGTATCCACTCTAGCACCATCCAGCAGCGGAAAGCAATAGCTGATGCTGCTGAGAGTTCATTGAACACTGAGCTTCGGGAAGTCAGGATGGTGCCGACGATAAATGGCACCCCAGTGGTTGCCAGGAGAAATGCTAGGGGCCACGGAGCAAACGCACATTGTCCTGGGTTCCAAGAGCCGCCGACACACCAGCACTTTCGATCGTTAGAATTGATCCAGAGTCAGCATATGCACTTACTTCTCTAATCATGCCGGAAAAGATGATGGAAGAGCTCAGGTATGTTGACCAGGGATCTCCACGTTCTTGCATCAGAACTGCGAACGCAAGTGCGGAACCGGTAGCAATCGCGCAGTGCGTAATCACTACCACCGTGAATGTACGAGGATATCTTGTAGATAATGATGGAGGGACCACAGAAACTGAGCCTGTCTCTCGACAGTTCCGTTGCGTGTTTCGATACCGCAGGATGGCTTTGACAGATGTTGATAAATTCGCCGCGGCACCGAGGACGAATGCCGTGGTCAACGCGGTCGATACATATTACAAGATATGGGAGACTCATCGTGACAAAGGTTAATGTCATAATAATACAACCATTTGCCAGTCACGAAGACAGAACAATTGGGGAAACAGGGCTTATAAATAGAGAACAGCCTGGCCTCGTGCCCTTCTATTTTCAAGCCAACGCCCCCTGAGCCCACATCCAGGTTTCGCTGATCCTTATATGGGAAGAGTATCATGATGCAGAGTGATGTAAATAGGATCGTGTGGCATCTACCGAGGTCAACAGCCTCTGTTGCCATGTTCCACAGGCCCATGTTGTATCATTAGGTAGTCCTCATCCACCCACTGTTGGCATCCCCATTCCACTAGACAGACTGAAGAGGACCACGACCCATGCAAGGCGTTTTCGTCATCTTCGTATGGTATGCTATAAGGAGATCCAGCACAGGGGGAAGATCATCAGGTAGTCACACACTATGGATGTGGCCTTTTCCCGCTTTACCCGACTACTGTGTGAGATCGCGGATGGGACACAGGACAGCATCAGTGCTCTTATCATCTCTTCCTTCCCCAGTGCTCTCTTCGTCTCTCTCGTGAGTGTGATTTCGTGCTACAGCCCGGTCTCAATAGCACAGCCGTTACATTTCACATCGCGCCCTGAAAGTGTTTCCCCCTTTCGGGATTATGAAGAGAGTTTTTGCCGCTGACGAAGCAGATACAAGCCAAGAGGACTCTCGTATAGCTTCGGGGAGCATTCGGACAGCCAGGTAGAACTCAGCCGTCAGCACATGGCCGCTAAGATCGTTATGGAATACTCCTCCGGGTTAGTGCCATGGTATCTGTTGGCTGAGACACTGCAGAGCGGCCACTACGAACATGTCGAGGAGAAAGGGGCGCCTCCTGCATATGGGAAATTCAGGGAGCCACAGCCCCTTTTACCTTGCATAGTGGTTGTGTTGTGTGTCACCAAGGGGGAGTGTGGGTGTTGGTACTGCATGCTGGGCAGGCTTCACTGCTAAGGGAATAGATAGTATGCCTTACTATTAGTTACCATCAGCAGCTGTCATCCTTCACTCGCTGCACTGGAATTCTCAAGTGCAACTATAAAACCCACGAATTTTCCAGTTGTCCCAATCCCTCTACTAGATGGCTGGATCCCCTCCCCCTATGTGTGTTTGACTTATGGTCTAGAGTTAGTATCACTCGCTGCACCTCCACAAGTATAGGCAAGGCAGACTTGAGAACCAGGAATTATGCCTCAACAAGTCAGTCAGATCACGTCATGGAGAGGCTGAGAACATCGGAATGATCATGCCAAGGGAGGGGTGGCAGCCAGAAGAATCAAGGGACATGGGCCTCGTTCTCAGCTCACATCAACGGCTCAGCCATCGAGACCACCTCTTCACCAACCTAGTAACTCCAGGAAATCCGTCGAAAACCTACGAAGAGGATTCCAGTTAACCGACCCTTGCTTAGGATCAAAGTGTGGCACGCTGCCATCTACGACGTGGGTTTGATCCGTGCATACACGAGACACATTGAGGAGGAGTCCGTCTTTACTCTAAGAGCATACCGAGGGAGCAGGGACGGCTCCCACAAAAATCTTACCTCCATTTTCCATAATCCCTGAAAGCCTGGGGTCCAAGCCCATTTTACTTTACATAGTAGTTGTGTTATCTGTCCCTGGGAGTGTTGGTGTAAACTGGATGTTGAGGAGGTGTGGAGTAGAGAGTGTACCTCACCATCAGCAGCTCCCACCCTTGACCGGCAGAATGGCCAAAGGAGGCCGCCAGAGCTGAGGCATAGATCAATGATCACAAGACTGACTCTTGTCATGCCGGCCTGGCGGACCAACAGCACGTAGAGACCGACGGGCCGGGGCAACACCGACATGATCATGCCAAGCAGGTGGTAGGAATCATGGGGGTGAAGCACCTTCCAGTTGGTTCAGCCGGTTCAGGGGTCGGTGGTGTGTCTGGATGCTGTCATACACCTAGGGATGTCAGACCGGCTTGCATGCAGCAGCACCTTAAGCATCGCCATGTCATGATTCGTCGTGGTGCCCACTGCCAGTGGCTAGGATAAGAAACAAGCTGGGTTGCCCGGAGAGGATCCTGCGAATCATCAACGAGTAATCTGCCTGGACCAGCTATATAAGTAGCTGACCGACTCCTAAATGAAAGCCAAATATCAGCAAAGCTCCCTACTACCCTCCACATTCGTGCACGCTGTGATGCCATTTCCCTTCAGATTGCTTTGTGATCTCCTCGAGAGACTCGAGAGAAACTCCAGGTCATCGAGCATCGACAGGATCCAGGAACGTGACACGCTTACCATCCTTGCCTGGTTCAACAAACACAATACCATCATTCCACGGCGAGGCCCAGAAGCCGTTGCATTCTTGTCGTGTCTCTTTCCCGAACGCAGACCAGACAGGGTCTTCGGCCTGCAAGAACGACAACTAGCAGGGATTATACAACGCGCACAGTGTCTTGGATCATCCCGAATGAAGGATCTTCAGCGATGGAAAACCAGTGGTGGTTTAGACTTTGCGTCCTCTGTCGAGCGCGTGATGGCTACAACAGACTGCGAATCCAGAGCCGGCCGAGAGGTAACCCTGGAAGAACTCGACGATGTCCTCGATCAGATTGCAGCCTCATCATCGTTCTCGTCCGCTAGCCTACGGGAAAGAGTCACAACGAAGCATGGCCGATCAATCCGTGCAGATGACTTGCTTTCGAAAGTATTCCGAGTCTTGCAGAGCTCCGAGACCAAATGGATGATTCGCATTATATTAAAGAACTACAGCTCGGCCCGCGTTCCAGAGATGCTAGTTATGAGCAAATTTCATTTTCTCCTGCCTGACCTCCTTCGCTTTCAAAATTCAATCCCAGCTGCTGTGGGACTCCTTGGCAGCCCGACTATCCGGCATATGCCCATCCAGCCAGCCGTGGATACTTGCGATGAGCTGAAGGAAGTCGCCAGTAGGGAACTCGAGCCGCAGGCTGGGATAATGACTGCGCGTGCGACCTATGAAAAAGCAAGGAGCATCAGGCATTGCTGCCAATTGGCTGGGCTGAGACGGATGAGCGTGGAGAGGAAGTACGATGGAGAATACTGTCAAATCCATATCGACCTGAACAAATCCGGAGCCAGCATCAAGATTTTCTCCAAGAGTGGGAGAGACTCAACCAGCGACCGCATGGGAATTCATCGGGCACTGCGGGACAGCCTTGAGCTTGACACAGCAGGCTGCAAGATCAAGAAGCGGTGCATCCTGGAGGGCGAGCTGCTGGTATGGAACGACGACGACGGGAGAATCGAGCCTTTCCACAAAATCCGCAGACATGTGAAACGATCGGGACGGTTTCTTGGAGCTGCTCGAGATTCGCCCATCGACTCGAGTGAGCATCTCATGATCGTGTTCTACGATATCCTATTACTGGACGACATTGTCTGCGGCTTAGACACTCATGATGAACGGCGACGACTGCTTCAATCTCTGGTCCGCCGCATTCCGGGCCGGACCGACATCGGGTCCCGCGAAGTAATTGAATTCTCGTCTTTCGACGCAGCGGAACGGCTCAGTGAGACATTCGCTCGAGCCATCACACAACGGTGGGAAGGATTTGTGCTCAAAGGTTGCGACGACGCCTACTTCTCATTCAACGGAAGCAGGCCATTCATCAAGCTCAAGAAAGATTACATTCCAGGTCTTGGTGACACCGCAGACTTCGTCATTATTGGGGGACGCCGCGACGCGGGAGATGAGCATGAGCTTGGCATTGGTAGCCTATGGTGGACGTCATTCTATATCGGGTGCATCGAAAATAAGGACGAGGTCTGCCGCTTTAACGCCAAGCCGAGATTTCGCATAATCGATACGATCGACAGACATGGCATCTCGAAAGAAAACATGACATACCTCAACCGCCACGGATACTTCACACGAACACCATTCGCCAAGTCTATGCCTGAGTTCGATGTCTTATTGGAGCCCACACGGAGGCTGCAGCCAGTGGAGCTATTCAAGCACCCGTTTATAGTAGAAGTGGTTGATGCTGGCTTCGACAAACCCGCGAATGTTGGGTACTTTGCTCTGCGATTTCCACGAGTGTTGAAAGTTCATGAGGATCGCTCGTTCAGGGATACAATCAGCTTTGAGGAGCTGCAGGAGATGGCCCAGAGATGCCTAGAGATACCGGATGATGGAGAACAGGAAGAGAAAAGTTGGCTTTGGAGACTGCGAGGCTACGAGCACCTGGTTGACAGATCAAGGACTAGCTCCCCCAGCGACGACGCAGTTTCTGTCGCAGATATCTGTGAAGGCAGGCAAAGTAACCAACAACAGGAGAAGTTAGGGACGGCCGTTGAGTCCCAGTGCCTTGATAATATTTCCCTGAGGGCATCAAAGCGGAAGATATCTCCAGAGATTGCCTTGTATGGTAATTCAACCGTTAAGCGAGCAAAGCAGGAGTAAACGAAAGAACGCCCTCAAAATGGGTACCTCTGGCGATATTGACATCATATAGAGGTAGATCCTTCATGCTTGCCGGCGAGGATCTAGAGATTGATTTGGGATATGGGGCAGATTTTGAGATATGAAAATGACTTTGGGATTTGAGAGAAGATGTGGGACGTGGGACAGGTTTGGGATGTGGGACAAGATTTGGGATTGTCTGCGCGTAGTTTTGGGCACGTACTGACTGTTATACCAAGTAGCATCTATGTTGGAAAGTAGAAGCAGCTGCAGCGATTCATTGTATATTAAGAACGTCAGGCCAATGGCCTTTCGGCAACATCGCCTCTGCGACATGCATCACCTCCGTTTTGCTCTCTGCTCTGAGTCGGGATGAAAGTTAGCTTGACACGGCCTATGGGTCCTTCAAGGTTGGAATGAGACGTACGCTCTTTGTTGGACTTGCTCGGGCGTCCTCCTGAATAAATGGTAGCCTTTCATGGCAAGCAGCACAATCGATATCACTGCAGTAAGAATGGCCGTGTAGCATGCGGCAATGATAGCCTTAAAGTAAGGTTAGTAGATTAACTTGCTGCAGAAATTATAGGGTCGTACGCCGATGCTGGACTGACTGGGTGTGGTGGGGAGTCTTCCACCTCGACCACCTCATCATACGGACTAGGAAGGGCCGGAGTTCTTGACCTGGCTCGCCGTTGCGACTGAAAGGGGTTAGCCAAGCCGCAGCGACCACAGAAGTTTTCGCCGGCGTATATAGTGGTAAATAGATCATGGTTCGAAGACAGAGCTTTTCCCGGAACATAAGGAAGGGAGATGTAGTGGTCGATGCCTTGCGAGCGGAGCGAGTCGATGGAATCTAGGAGCTGGAGTTGCTCCGACGAGAGGAGCCTATCGAGGCCAACGGGTTTGAGTTGGGATAGCACCGTCATGCTGCACGTAATTGAACTGTAGTAATGAAGAGGTTGAGTAGGACAGAATAGCTGGGGGTGCATGATTATTTGAGTCGTCTTCACAGTCGCCGACATCCCGATTAAGTACGTCAATGGGAATTGATACCTGAATGTTTTGTTGGGCCTAGTACATGCAGGGATCTAGCGCCTTGGTTGTCACTGAATGCAGAAGGCGTGGGTGTGTATGTATTTCAAGTCTTTTATTCAGCATTACAACCTGCCTGGAATGCCGGGACCAGCGCAATTCCGAGGTAACTGACATCATTGGTATAGTCTATATGCCTCCCTAACCTGATCAAGCGTGCCTGGCCGTCCGTCCTTCCTCAGCTGAGAGATCTGCCCCGAAAAGAACCGACGGAGATGCTGGCCTATCGCCTCCTAATGAGAGATCCGGAACCCAGCCTACATCGCCACTGAAGCTACGGCAACTTCATACAGCTAGGAGTTTATTCGGAGAGTCAATTAGCCAACCGCACGTAGTGCTGGGGACTCCAATTCCACCAACCCAACAAAGCACGCGGCGTTTCCGTGCTCTAGCTCCCTCACCTCCCGTGCAGCCAATGGCCCATCCAATCGCCTCACATTCTGACCCATCTACTGTCCGAAGCAGCACAACTGGTTTGGATTACTCTTACTTGGCTGCTAGGTTCCACAGGGCCGGGAAGGACTCGCAAGATGATCCTCCCAAGGCCGGGGCGAGGGCCAAGCTGGCCGCTGTCCAGCGCGACCATCGTTCACGACGCCGTGCAGGGGAGACGGTGTCACTAACTCCCACAATATCTCAACTCGGCGTCTTTAATGGGTCTGAGGGTCCTGGGGAAGGTATCCTTGTGCTGTGGTCCTGGTAAATTGTTCAGGCTAACCACGGAGCGTAGATGGAAGTCGAGATCGACTACAACCGAGTTGGTTTCAAGACGGGGATGGGATAACCAAGGAAGGCAATGACAGGGGACAGTTCTCTGAATCTGATATTGACGCCGAGGACTATTTCAACTTACTCCTCTCGCCTGCTCGACCACGGAGGTACCTCAAACAATTAGGGGTGGAGTGTGATTCCGATCCAGGGGACGAAGACGAGAACGACGATAATAATTCCGTGGATGGAAGCCCTCTTCACCATCGCTTGCCGCAGCCTTCCACACGGCCAAGGCGTGGTCGCCGTGGTCCTGCTCCTGGTACAGGAGGGCGGCCGAGACAATCTCGAAGGCAAACTCGATCGTCGAGGCCGCCACGATGGTATCGGAGTCCAGTGATGATTCCACCTGAAGAATCGGCGGTATTTCACGCACAAGACCCGGTGTGGAATGGAGACCTTGAGGCTTGCGCCTTGACTGGTCGCGACAAGGCAGGCAATCCTCCACGAGTTCTGGACAAAGTTGGACAATGACCAAATGCAGTTTTGCGGTCGATGCCAAGAGAGTTGGTTCCAGATGAAGATCGATTGCGATGGCATTTGTGCGCGTTGCTATCGAAAGGATGAAAAACGCCGCCCCGACGAGCCGTATTTCTTCTCTGCGGATAATCAGCTCGACTTGGCCCTGTACCGACCCGATTGCCCCAGCTTACGCCTACCGAAGAGTCTTTGATTGCTCGTGTTCACGTCTACGTGAACATTATGCTTGTGCGAGGGCAGCAGTACAAGTATCGGGGGCACGTGGTTCACTTTCTCCGCGAGGTTGGCTTATTAGTGTACAACCAGCTCCCGCTTCTGCCGCAGGAGTTGAACATTGTATTACTACGTCCTGCCAATACGTCGTCCCACGCAATTCTTAGCCGGCAATTCACCCGCCAGTTCCGCGTCCGCCGCCAGCCGGTTGTCATATGGCTAGACTACCTCCGCCGCCATCATCCTGACTATCGATGCATCGTCATCGACTCATCGCATCCTGTCAATTTTCGGCTCCATCTTTTCGTGACCACATTCCACGCTACCTGATTGCAAGCCAAACTAGAGTATCCTACAAATACCGCTACATGTTTTCAACTTAGAAAACGAAACATAATTGATACGTAGACAGCATGTGCCCGGTCATGTTTCCCTCGGACCCCGAACCGACCTCTAGATGGCCTGTCACCTATCGGATGCTTTGTCTCTAGATACCAACATCCGGCGCCCATGTCCATGCAATCCGAGGCTGTCTTCCTTGTCGAATAGCGAAGTATCAAAGTTTAGTAGGAAATCAAGGGCTTTGCGGCCACACTGAAGGTCTAATCCAACCGAAAAAAACCATCTTGATACATTATGTACTCTTATCATACTATCATTGGCGACAAACTTATTCATTCACTCAAGCTTTCTGAGACTGAGAGTAGATCCTCAGTGGCTATGAGCCTATTCAGGTTTCAGGCGGCTCGCCTCGCTTCAAGCTGTTGCTTCTTCTTTAATTTGACATAACGTAGGCCGCACGCATTGCACAACGTCCTCGCTCCATCAGGACCGCGTCGCCATTCGGGTGTGTCAATTCGGTTGCAGCGGTGGCATTTGTCAAGGGGAACCGCATGCTATCCAAGTGTGAGTTTTGTTTTTTAGATCTCTAATAATTGAACTTACACTCCATCGCGTCTTGACCTCTGTCATGCCATATTGGGGCTTCATCGCATCTCCGTACATGGGCACATCGTGCGCCTCCTCGTACAGGTCCTTCATCTTGGCTGCTTCACGAGCCCGCTCGTTCTGGCTCGATGTTTGCACCAGACCCCGTACCTGCTCCAAATAACGTTTGATGAGCTCGATGTTGGCGAGCATATCGCTGATATCCCGTTCTGTCGGCAGTCTATCCGGGATGGGGTGAGCTCCGTGCTGCTCTTGAGCGATTAGGCTGTATGCTTTAGAGAAGCTAAGAACCGTGTGGGAGCAGGAGCCGATCTCAAGTTAGTTAATTTGCCGCCCTTCCATACGAGCTTATTCCGACGTACTTGACTCAAATATTCTTGGTAACTCCAGATTTCAAAGTGTCTATTCACCGTAGTATCATATCTAGCTCGAGGAGCATATACTCCTTTTTCCGTGTGGGGAGGCGCCCAGGGATTATAGGGTTTTGAGGCATGGGGAAGAACCGCGTGCTTGGGAGAGATCGGAGAAGCGGGCAGACGCATTTGGCCAGGAGGTTGTTGGCCTGGTTTATAAGCAACCCGAGCAGGAGGCGGCGGCGGATGACGATGCGCATGTACCCCATTGAGGGGATGGTGAGGCCGCGGGGGCCTCTGCTGTTGCGGATGATGTTGCTGAGGAGAAATGTTCGGTTTGGCCGAGGGGCCCGCCTGGCGGTCAGAGATAGGAGGCAGTAGCAGTCGGCTAGTGAATGGTGGCCGACGAGAACCTGTGAAGAAGGTGAGAGCATCTTGTTGAGGGGGAAACGACGACGCCGGGCGTAGCAGCTGTGGTAAGGAATGCTTCTCTGCCTTCAAGAACGATCGAGGAACGGCCGCGAAAGATGACGAAAGGTTGGAGCCGGGCTGGGTGTTAGAAGGAGATGTAGGAGGAGAAGGACTCGGCTTGGTGTTTTGAATGAGTTCCGAGATCGAGGGCAATGGCTGACGGTTCGAAGAATTAAGACCGTTGGCTGGCTTCTGGGGCTGAACAGAAGAGATCATGTTGGAGATGCTGGCACCGGATGAGGAATGATGATAGTCCGAGGAGAATGACGGTTGAGGCGGATGGCGAGAGGACGGCGTAATGAGCATTGCCATGGCCATGGCAGGGGGTTCCCTATGCGACGTTTCGATAGGATCTCTTGAGATGGATAAGTGCTGTCGGTGATGGTGGTAAAAATAGTATGGTTGAAGTAGGTGGTGTAGTTGTTGGGGGTTGGAGGTAGAGTGAAAGCGGTAAGAGGGACGGAGTTGTTTATGTGGGAGGAGCAGCCAGAAATAAGAGAGGATGCTGTGGCAGCTCTCGTATCGGAAGTCAAACGGACCTCTTCCAGGTAGAGCAGGGGATGTGGCAAATACTAAAGATGACCAGGGGCAATTTGAGGCCGTAGATGCATCTGATCTGGCTAGATTCGGCAGGGGAGTGCTTGATGAATGAAGAATGAAAGAGATAGGCAGAGGGGTGATGAAGAAAGAGGTTCCGTCGTGGAGGGCTTGAAGAGCCAGGAATGGGATCGCGATATGGAACCAGGACTAAATGTGACGACCTACTCAGGTGAGGGAAGGGCTATAGACACAGGAGGACCAGCGAGGCGAAGAAAAAGAAGATGAAGAAGCAAAAGGCAAAGAAATAGAGAATGCCAGAAGAGCCACGGGTATAGGTAGATCTGAAGTGCGATAGGAAAGATGATTTATGACGGCACTGGGGCGGCAGACTGACAGGGAGGCGGCCTGGGACTTGGACCTTGGGTCGACAGACGCATACCAAAGACCAAATGAGCGCGGCTTAATTGCTAGCTTTCAGGGCTGGCTGGGGTAGTGCCAAATCCGGCGCCACAACGCAGAGTGAGAGGGAACTGGGGGATCGATGTTGGCCCGCTGGCTCACAGATAAGAAAACATATAGCGCAAACTCTTTAAGGCAGCCGCAATCGTGAAGCTGGCCTAATGGCCGGGGCTAGGGAACGTGGCGCTCAAGTCTGTTCAAGACAGAGAGATGAGCGAGTGAAGCAAAACCCACGGCACCGGGTTATACTCCTCTCGCGCGTTGGGGACTGGCAAGAAGGTTGATGCTCGCGGACGTTTGGCGTTGCCGGCTCTTAGAGCGAGGGGGGAGATCGCTAGCTACAGCGCGGGCAACGGTGTCGGATGAGCGTAGGCTGGGAGGGAGAAACTTGTGTTGGAAAGAACCAGTTGGTTAACTCAACCTTGCCTTTGCGACGTTCTCTTGTGCTGATGTCATCGACTCGATCTGAGCTGATTGGGGGGCATGCGGTCTGTAGTCTGGAGATGGTTGGATCTCGCGTTGGTTGGGCACTGGCGGTTTGGCGACTAGCAACGGAGCAGCAGTGGACGACACCAGACACCAAGCCGGGCAGCGCTAGGCCACTAATATGGCGGGCAAGGACAAAGCTTGCTGCTACTGTCGACGGCGGTGTCTTTGTCAAGTCGTGTGGAAGGCACCACAGCGGGGTGCCTCCAGAGAACAAATTCTTGTATCGCTCAATTCAAGCGGGATCACCCCCAGACTGCGTAGAAAAGAAGAAGAAGATGAAAGAGGAAAGTAAAAGAGGAGAAGGGGTGAGGAGGGGGAGCAGAGGTGACAACTCGAAAGTTGATTTTTTCGTGTTGTGAGACATGTGGAGGTGGTAGGAAGCAAGGGAGAGAAATAATGGATCTTCAAGAGCAAGTGAGCGTGGGCTCCCTACAATCCTAAATCTCAATTCAGGTAGCGTTGACAGAGCTCCCGCCGCCCGTACCATCGCCTCGGAGATTTGATGGGATCTGAGTCCTCAGGGACCCGTCGGGGCTGCCGGAGCTCGTCAACGCCGCCTGAACCGAGATTTAGGATTGTAGGAAGCGCACGGCTCACCTGCTCTTACAGAGGCCTTGAAAGTTGCAGTTCCATCGTCAGCTCCTCAGTGCCGTATGCCGGTGGGTAGTTTGTTGTGAGGGATAGCACGCCGACTCCCTTCCGTTATAGATCACCTGTGCCGGCGCAAACGTCGACGTGTTCCACGTAAGCCGAGTCGCTGGAAATGAGGTCTGAAAGACGGAGCGATACCAATTTAGTGCCGAGTCTGGCCTGGACTAAGCCTTATCACTCAAGTGGCGCCACCCTATTGACTAAACTACCGATTCAGACCATGCTATCTGGATGGAAAGCGTAGCCACCATGAGGATAGTTCGGAAAATGCCGTGGATCTTAGTAGATCCTCCACTCAATAGGATGTCCGTGGCTGAGAATAATGAACTGACTTGGGCCTGCGGCATTCCAGTGGATCCTCGGCAAGATTTCCCCAAAGGGCCCGTGCACGCCATAGACAGAGACCCATAGTACTTCCAGCAAACAAAGACAACAAAATATGATGAGTGGGCTCCGTCGGGATCATTACTGATCATCAATCTTGTCTCGGAAGGCGTATGATGCACACCGGGTCGCATGGAAATCCAGGGCGGTGAAATGATTTTCCCCGGGGGGGCCAATATATAAACAAAGATGCCCGTCGCATGCGTTCCCGCTGAAGGTGGAACGCGGGGTAAGCATGGGGAGGGTGCTGACATAATTTAGGCACCTGGGTGCGCCAGTCTGTTTGGGCACCTAGGTGCCCATGTATCAGTCGCCGTCATCTCACACCCCTCTGACTAAGGTCAGGATATCGGTCTATCAGAGGTTTCGTAATACAGGGTCACAATCCAACAGCTTCTAAAAAATGCCCGAGGCTACAGTATGCCCAGTTACTCCGCTCTATTCCGCTTATGATCCGTGCACCACTCTACCTCTCACAGATCACATGCCTCTTCTGGCCCCTCAATTCCGGGAAAGCCTCAGATCTGCCTTAGACCCAAGCAACACCAGCAGCAAACCATGCATATCCCCCCAATCGCCAGTTCCACTGTCAAGACTCATGTCGCACGACACCCGAGACCGAGCTGTAACCCCGAGCAAGGTTTGCAGCGACGTGCTACTGAGCCAAGTACGACACCTTCACGCCCGGCTGAAGAAGACGAAAACGACGTCATCTACCTCGGCACCTTTCCGCGACAGCGATATCACGACACCACCGTTTCTACTTTCCGACGTCCTGTCATCGACTCGAATCGACCCTTGGATATCTCTCCACGACGTAACGGCCGCAAAAAGAAAGGCAGGCGGGCAGGTCAGTCCCTCCGTGAGCCGACGGATGCGCGGACGACACCGCGCAAGGGAGCCAGACCATCACGCCAACCGACGATACCCACGTCGATAATGAACCAACAGGTCTGGCTAGGTCGGGCAAGAGACTCGACTAGCCAGGTGTATGGGTTCTTCGATGGCGCGGGCCGATTCTGTCGCAGGGTAGAAGTTGAGCGTTCCGGCAGAGCAACGGAACACTGGTCGAGTTTCGCTCACATCCCTCACGACCAGGTCGCATACCGCCCCATTTTTCAGCAAATGACGTATCAGCAAGTCCGGGCCGAGGTTTGTCGTCGGTTAGCCACAAAGCTTGGTGAGTCCTTAGATGATGGAGAGATTTAGCTGGCAGGCGAGAGCATTGCAAAAATTTGATGCAATCCTAGTGGACTCTATCACACACGGGCCTAAGAGCACTGGTACTGGAGCATTTGATGCCTCCGCAGCTGTTTTTCTGTTCTATCGCATGGCTTACGACGCGTCTGGTGGCAAGTTCTCACTGGAGAAATTCTTCTTTGGCTACCTTATCGTTCCGGTGCTAATATTTTTGGCCGAAATATTTTTGATGCCATCTTATGCATACCACACCATGCCAGAACTTAAGAGGAAGATTGAAAAGGCCCAAGACCGTAGTCGCGATGTCCACGACTCGGATGAAGATATCTCGGACGCGGGAGAGTTGACGCGAGTGCGGAGTGCTCGTGCCAATAAACGTAAAGCTAAGCTTGAGACTCTCGAAGAACTTGCCGGCGGTAACGAGCACCGAGACGAGCGCATCAAGATTGAGGAGGAGCGCCAGGAGGCGAGTGGCGTCTGGGGGGTTCTCCACGGTGTCCCAGCCCACCAACAGATGCTCTCGCCCTGGTTCATTCTCATCTTATTGTTGACCGTGTTTCAGATGCTTCGTATGAACTACTTCATTGCATCCATTAGAGCACAGTACAGATATATGTTGGAGTCAGAGATTGCAGCTGCGGAGATCAACGAGTTCTTTGATGTAGCCCTGCCCTTGGGAGGTGTCGCTTCTACCCCTTTCATCGGACTGCTACTCAATAACCTGAGTGTGCCTACCACGTTTGGAGCCTTGACGCTGTTCACCATCGTTATTGGAACTCTTAACTGCTTGCCTTTTCTTTGGGCAGGATATGCCACCGTCGTGGCATTCGTCCTCTTCCGTCCCCTTTACTACTCTGCAATCTCGTAAGTGTGCCCATCGCGATACTGATTCCCTTGCCGACGCGCTTGCTAGCGATTACGCCGTGGAGGTTTTTGGCTTTACTACCTTCGGTCGCATATACGGGACCATCGTCTGTCTCTCTGGAATAGTCAATTTCGTCCAGTCAGGCCTTGATGCCCTTACCCATAGGCCTCTACATGGGAACCCCACTCCCATCAACGCTACGTTGGGGGCTCTCGGAGGAATCATTGGCGTGACTCTGACCATATTTGTTAGGATTCGAGGCAGGGTATTCATGGACGAGAAGGCCGAGTTGGATGTCGGTCCAGAAAGACGACGTCTCTTGTCTGTTGCCCACGACGGCTATGGCGCGAGGAATTGAGCCTGTAATACCATGCACAACCACTCTTTCGCCACGCAAAAAAAAAAAGCACCACCAAAAATCAACAATTTTACTTACACAGAACTTGACCAAAATGATAGATATGCGCAAAAGTTTTCGTCTTATAAATAATAATTGAATCTCTCTATTGAATCCTGGGTCTTTTGATAAGCCGCCCTGATTGCGTGGTTGGTTGGTGGGGTATGGTTTCCTCTCTGACCTCAATGACCGAGGCAGCCTCCGATTCTGACTCCTGCTCGCCTGAACAGCCACATTCCACCACAACAGGCATAATTTGAGTCTCCTCTTCGGCTATGGCCTCTCCACCAGCTAGAGTCTCACCAAGAGTCATAAAACGTTTGTTAGGATTCGGCATCGCCTTCCTCTTCTTCCCTCTCTTCAGGCGAGCCAATTCCTCCTCTGGGCTAGCAATCCTCACAGTATGCGCCGCTACCGTCTGCTGTTGAGCCTCGAAGCCCTTGGCTATTACGTTGTACCGTCTTCATGTCTTTGGTGTTTTGTTCAGCCCAAGATCACGAATTTGACGGCTCGTCTGTGGTGTATCGTCCGAGTCAAAATACGGCCTGGGTTCGGGAGTCGCTCTTGGGCTGCCTTTTGGCCTATCTTCTCTTTAGGCAACAATCACATTACGCCTGACATCGCCCATATTGTGGAGGCATAGTGGTTTTTTAGAATTGCAGCGTTTGAGTCGAATCCAATACATCAGTGATCACGGTTTGAAGAGATCATATTGGAGAAGCTCCTCAGCCGTCGGCCTCTCTTCGGGCAACCAGCAAAGGACTCTTCACGCAAAGGCTACAAGCTTCTCATGCTCCGGCCCCTCAAGTTGTACTTCTCTCATGCTGAGCGACTGCTCTGGGGTTGGAGTAGAGGCAATCCAGTGCCCTATGTGCATATTAGAATTGCGTTTTTTTTTACGTTGCCTTGTATGACCTATACCTTCATTATCCCAGTACTTTTAGCATTCTTTGCTTCGCTAGATAACTGAGTACTTGATATGCCGTCGTCTAAGCTCTCAGTGAACTTCGCTTCTAAAACGCCGTAAGATCACAAAGCCGTCTAAGATCTGCAGTATGCTGAATCGTGTCCGTTCTCGACGGCCCACAATAGCGGTGTTCCCCAGCTGCCTTGCACGTTCACAAGAGCGCCGATTTCACCACAATCCTGTAGCAGCCATGAAGCCAGCTTTGTCAATCCATCTCTCGACATGACGTGTATAAGCCTGGTGCCGCTTCGCGGGCAGTCAGAAGCGTAAGGCTCTATTTGCCCGTATGTGCGTACCAATAATTCGACCCGTGATCCGCTCAATTTCGCCCTTAATTTGGGTTGCCGATTCTCCGTCACGGTGCAGCAGTAGCACTTGTTTCAGGACCAGGCGTGCCCACATAAAAAGACCCCGAGCGCGTTGGCCGCAGAGACGCCACTTATCCCCCCGAGGATGAAAATTTGACTGGCTGTGAGGCCCCCGGGCGCCATGAAGAGCCCGGCATGGAACAGAGATGTGCATTTGACGAAACCAAGAGTACGTAGTATGGGTCCTTGGGAATATGAATTCACTATTTCAACAAGTATTGAGGGAATAGCTGAGGCGATGACTGAAGACAAAAACCATAATAATGGCACGACCGGCTGTGCTAAGCCTGAGGGGGATGGTGAGCACAGCTCTGGCAGCGATTAGAGTGTAGCAGGAGACAA
Organism: Dactylonectria estremocensis; assembly: GCA_020744375.1. NCBI lineage: Eukaryota > Fungi > Ascomycota > Sordariomycetes > Hypocreales > Nectriaceae > Dactylonectria > Dactylonectria estremocensis. The sequence continues at coordinate 648,014 of JAGMUU010000029.1, read as the reverse complement.
CCATGAAGCACAACCACGCTCCAAGCGGCCAAGAATGAATCAAGGTTCATGCGCTGATATTATGCTGCCGAGCAGTGAAGAACCCCAGGGTCACCGGACACAGTTGTCCATGGGTTCCTTGAGTGGCTGTTGTTTCAAAAATCCGTTCTCGCTGTTATGAAAAAGTTTTTTCCCCACTTCTGTTCAGTCCACTTCGGTTCAGTCATGCTGAGGTTAGTAGTAGTAGTAGTAGTAGATTTATTACGCCCGGGAGAACGGATCTCATAGGGCCATGGAACACGCTATGCTAGTTACATTTCTGCCACTTCAATCCTGACCACAACGTAAAGCCCCACTTTCTCTCCCTGAATCGCTTTCTTTTGGCCTCGCTTGACTCTCTCTGACAGGCCTGCTTGAAGGCCAATTTCTCCAAGTGTTCAGCATCCTATCCTCAGCAGCTGAAGCATGGTCTGTCAAAATTGAGGCTGCATTGTGTTAGTATTGTGTCAATGTTTCCTGGCTCCGGTTGTTAGTATGTCCCATTCTCCTACTTCACTCCCAGTCTTCCCGTCTTCATCACAAATTTGATCGTTGCTCGCACCGCCTGTAGGTTAGGTGACCACTTCGGTCCGTCCAATGCCGACTTTCCTCCCAAAAAGAACGACAGGTTTCCCATCTCGCTTTGCCCGATTTGTCTCATGCCTTCGCGTTGTGTATCCCACTTGGCGCATCGAAAGAGAAAATGTTCCATTGTCTCGACTGCCCGGCCACAGTCGCACAACTCTGATTCCGCCGTGCCGATCCTCGACAGGTAGCTATTGATCCTCGCCATTCCCGTGCGTAGCTGTGAAAGCGTGTCTGCTTCGCGCCTCTTCAGTCCGTCGTATAGCACCTTTGTGTGTTTGCCTGGTAGCGCTTTGTCAACCCTCTTAGAGAAGCCGCCCACTCTGTCCGGTAGTGTCTGGTGCTGTTGTAGCTGCTCTCTCGCCAGTCTTGTCCGCGTCGATCGAGCTTGGTATGGCGGCGTCTCTGCCGTACGTCCTGCTTCGGTTGCTCTCTGCGCCTGTCTCTTCGCCTTGGGTCCCAAGGGGAACGCGTCGTCCCGGGACGGTACCCAGATCATTTTAACACTGTTGTTGCCTTTTCCCAGCCGTCGGATGTGGTTGTAGATTTCCCGGATGGCGCACTGTCCCGATTGTTGTCGCGGTCGCGCGATCGCCTTCAGAGCTGACTGGCCGCTTGACAGTATGGTGAGTCTTCGGTCCTGTAGTCCGTCAGGCATGCATCGCAATGCCATCGCTATCGCCCCCAACTCGGCCGTGTAGGGGTTCTGGTCGTCTCGCGAGCCGAGGGTGACCGAGTACCTGGCCACGACCCTATTCTCTTGCCCTGCTGCTTTGTGGCTGATGATGCCTCCCATGCCCGCCATTCCTCCTCTGTCGGAAGCGCTGGTCGTGATAGTGATGTCTTCGACGCTGTTGGCTGCCGCTATCGCCACCTTCCGATCTACCTCACACACCAGCGACACGCGGGCGTGCCACGGCGGCGCTGCATAGGCTTCGATTGTTTCCATCCGCCCGATTCCGCTCTCGCCGAGGGCAAGCGCCAGTCTCTTCATCGGCGAGATGTACCTTCGACTCACTGATACTTTGAGTGTCGCTAGCGGGTGCTTCTTTGGCAGCGTCTGCATATTGATGTACAACTTCATTCCAGCCAGAGCATGTCGCTCGTGTACTGTTTGGATGTTGGCTTCCGCTTCAGCCACTGTCCTCGCCACCGTCTGGAAGGCTCCCGTGATGGCCCGCGCTCCTATTTTTTGTGCCCTGTTGAACTCTTTCAATTCCCTTTCGCCGCGCGCATGCGCCCATACGACAGACGCGTAGTCCATGGCTGGGGCCACGGTTGCGACGAAGAGTTGTCTGGCAGCTTGTGGTGGCAGCATCCTGAGTCTCCTTAGACACATGGCTGCCAAGAGACCTTTAGTGGCGGCCTTGGCCATGTGTTCCTTGAACCTGAGCTCCGTGTCCATGATTACCCCTAAGAGTTTGGCCTTCGCCTTCGGCTTGACTTCCTCTCCATTGATCGTGAACGGCGCCTCGCTGGTGCGTTCAGCTACGCGCGTGAAGTGGACAATTGCTGTCTTGTCATGTTCAAACGTCGCTCCACTGCGTTTCCCCCACGCCAGTGCCCGGTCGATGATGGCTTGTATGTCGTCCCTGTTCGCCTCCGCCGTCGGTCCCGTGACCCAGGCTGAATAGTCGTCGACAAAGGCTATCGAACCGCCTTTCGAGTCAATCTTGCTTTGCACAAGGTCTGCATTGAAGAACAGGAAAAGTACAGGCGAAAGCGGCGATCCTTGGGGAAGGCCGGCTTGCGGCACCTCCCGTTGCTCTGACGTGTAGTCGTTCACCACGATGCTGGCTGTGCGATTGGAGCAGAACGCGCTTATCCATTGCACCAGCTTCTTGGGAATGCCTCTTGCTTCCAGCCTCTGTAGCTGTCTGTCCTTGAATACACCGTTGTACGCGCCCTTGATGTCGAAGCTGACTAGGCTGACCACCCTGCGGTTCCGCCACGCCTTGTACACTTGTTCTTGGAAGAGCAGCAGTGCCTGCTCTGCCGACCGTCGCTTCCTTGCCCCAAAGTGGTTTGTAGGCAGGAGCCCGAACGTCTCGGCGACGTATGAGATCCTGTCCGCCACCACTGCTTCGAGCACCTTGCCCAGCGTCGACAGCAGCGAGATTGGTCTCCAGGCCTTTGCGAGCGCGTAGTCGCCCTTGTCCGGCTTCTTGAGCGGGATGATCTTGGCGCTCCTCCACTGGTCTGGTAGCTGTCCTTCATTCAGTGAAGTGCGGAACAGATGCATCACGCGTTCTTTGACCGCCGGCCACAGTTGCTTCCACACCATCGCCGGCAGGCCGTCTTCTCCGGGTGCTTTCCACGCCTTGGCTGCCATGACTTTTTCTTCCACCTCCTCCAACGTCAAATCCGGCATGGCCACTTCTCTCCGCCGCGGCCGTGGACCTTCGTCTTCGATGGTTGCTGGTAGCGGCGGGAAGAATGTCGTCAGCAGTTCTTCTGCCTGTTCCGCTTTATCCTGCGTTGTCGTCCCGTCCGCCCTTTTCAGCCGGGGGATTTTGTCGCCTACCATGTCGCCACCAGGTTTAAGGTATTTGGCCGCCTGCCAGATGTTGGTCCCGTCTGCGAGAAAGTCCTCCCAGTGGGCCCTCTTCTGTCTTCTGATGGTGTCGTGGTACTCTTTGCCTGCTACCCTCGCTCTGCTTTCTAGGTTGTCCTGCCTATGGCCTGCGCGGCGCTGTGCCCTCGCCAGGTTCCTCCAGTACGTGTAGGCTTTCCGGAGTCGGGTGAGGTCTGTTGTCCACCATCTCTTTGCGTATGGTGATGGCTTCGCCCGAGGAACCAGTGCGTGGATTGCACCGAGGACTGCCTCCATCAACCTGTCCGTCTGTGCCTGAACTCCGCCATCCCACGGAAGTGGTGCTAGTTGGTCCTTCACCCTCTCCTTGATCGCATTCCACGGTGCGTTCTTGAAGAGAAGTCTCGGACCAACTGTCCTCTCCGGCGTTGTGAGGTCAAACTCTGTCCGAATTGCCCTGTGGTCCGACCCGTGTTCGGTCTGGTGTATGCCGCAGTGGACCATCTCTTCAGCCAGTTCAGACGACGCAAGCATCAGGTCGATCGTGCTCTCCGCACCACTCCTCTCCCAGGTTTTCGTTCCCCTGGGAAGGAGGCTGAGGAGGCCATGCTCGTCCATGAGGTCGATGATTGGATCTGCCTCCCCTTGGCGTCTGCCCGTCACCTCGTCACCTCCCCATAGTTGGTCGTGGCGGTTGAAGTCGCCTGCCAAGATCACGTCCGTTCTTTTCCCTGTGTTGTTGCGGAAGCGCGTTATCGCCCTGTGCAGTTGCACCATTGCCGTGCGTAGAGCATTCTCATTACTCCCTTCCACATACACCGATACCACCAGGACGTCCCGGTCGGGCAGTCGTATTATTGCTCCCGTCAGGTCGGCTGACGGTATCGGCACCTGCTCCGCCTCTAGATCCCTGCGGATCCAGAGCATGCTGCGGATCGGCCATCGCATCTCGTGTTTCTTCGTCGGTATCAATCTCGTCCAGTTTCTGTGGTTGTTCGGTGCTGTCACCACCGTACCGTCCATGTTCAATGCGTATGGTTCGGCTACTGCCAGCACCGCGTAGTCCCGCAAGTCTCCGTCGTTCATCATGCTCAGTTGCACTGCATCCCTCTTCCCCACGTTAAGCTGGAGGATCTGGACGTTAGTACACATTGTTGCCATGCATTTGTCGCACTCGGCAGTTACGACTGAGCGATTCGTGTGGCCCTCTGCAGAGAACGCACTTCAGCTCGATCGCCTGGCACTGTGTGTGGCGGTGTCCCGTTTCCGCACATTTGCCGCATCGCTGGGGTCTGTTGCAGGTGAAGGCTTTGTGACCAAGCTCCCAGCAGTTGTAGCATTGGACTGGGCCTTGGCGTCGCTCGAAAAGGTTGGTGCTGGCTGACTCTCCAGCGAGGTGAAAGTATTTCTCTTCCAGCAGGTGTTGCGCATCGCTCGCCTTCGTGACGTAGATCACCATCGAGCCGTAGGATTTCCCATTCTCCTTGTCGCTGAGCCAGTGCATCTTGGCAATCGTCACTCCGTTCTCCTTTCCCAGCGCCTCCGCTGTGCCTGGCAGCACGTTGCCAGCTGAGTCTAGGACCGCTGCCCTGTTTGCGCCGTCAACTTTGACCGGATACAGTTGGTCCCTCAGGACTCGTGCGCCCTTGACTGCTGTTTTCTCTGCCGCCTCTCTAACGAGCTGCATCTCCGATTCGTCTCGGCAGACCACCTTAATACGGTCTGCGTTCTTTGCGTCTCTTACCACGGCTGCACACCTCCAGTCTTGTCGGCCCTCCTTCTTCCTCATCTCTTCCTCGATGGCCTGTCGGACTCCTCCCACTTGTGCTTTGCCCTTCTCCTCCTCGCTGACGCGCGATGTGTCGATGGTGCAGAAGAGAGTATCGGTAAACGCGGATGGCGTCGTTCGCAGAGATGAGAGAGTTCGAACATTGCTGGGCTGGCTCATCGGTGGGGTGCGGGCTACGTCTGCATACGATGGCTGTGGGCTTGTCTGGGCACTGTTGGCTGTGATGCTTCTGGCCATCAGGTCCAGCTGTTCTCGTAGCTGTCTCATTTCTTCCGCCGCTTCCTTCCGTACCTGCCCAAGCTGCTCGTTCATCTGCTCAGTTATCTGCTCGGTTATCTGCTTGCGCAGCTGCTTGTGATCTTCCGCTCCCTGTTCTCGCATGGCCCTGAGCTGACCGGCCGTTTGTTCGTGCATACGCCTAAGCTCTTCTGTCCTCTTCTGCTCCTCGGCTGCGTCGGCTCTGGTTGTTCGAATCTCCTTCTGGAGTTGTCGGATCATCTCCACCTGATCGCTCATCACCTTTGTCGCTTTTTGGTGGTTCTCCATCAAGGCATCCCAGAGCCTCTCCAGCATTTGTTTCTGCTTGCTCATGAGATGGCTCGACGTTTCCTGGAGCATCGTCTGTAGCGTCGTCTGGAGCATCTCCAGGATTAGCGATGAATCGCTGCGGGCCGCGCCGTTCACAGTCTGCAGTCCCTCGTCCGCATTGTCCCCGTCGTTGTCGCCTGGTGCCAATTGCTTTGTGCCGGCATTCTTGGATGTCCCGGCCTGGCTTGAGGCTACTTGCCAAAACTTTTGGGCTTTCGCGGTTGGTTTCACGGGTCTCGACGAGCGACGCGTCGCGATCACCGAATCCCCACCCGCGACCAGGATCTCCTCGGCGGTCGCGTCCATCTCCCGGTGCCACGCTCACGGCAGCGCCAACCCGTTCTTTCGCCTAGAAGAGTGTAAAGAGTGTAAAGAGTGTAAAGAGTGTCGGCGCCAGTCCTGCTGAGGTTAGTCAATGGTCACACTTTGTCAGAATCGCCCAGTCTCGTCAAATGTCTGATTAGTCAAAGCCCCAGTTTTAGTCAAGTCCAGTCCACTTCTGTCCTTCTGTCCACTTCTCTCTTTCTGTACACTTCTGTCCTCAGCTTGACATTGGGAATGCAATCGACGCCAATAATCCTGTAAATTAACTAGAGATAGACGAGATCCAAGCCAAAATAGCCAGCGTTATGCTACAGTCTCGCCAGCCACAGCAGCAACAATTCTTCCCCCCGCATGTTTTAAGACCTTTTCACCACAGTCGACCCCCGATTTGCAGCCCAGACTGTGCATAACTATGCTGAGCGTCTGTAAATTGTGATGTGATGCCAATGCCGTAAACTGCCTCTTTCTAAGAGTATTAAGAGTAAGGTTAGGCGATGAATCGAGTTGGCGTCCGAAGTGAGACTTCAAGGTCTCCTGTAGTTTGTTTGAGGCATGGCATTTTTCAGATGCAGTTTGCATATACCACTAGCCCAGAGTCTCATTCATCGATGGCAGGATCTTGGGGTCGGGATTGCTTGCGTCACCGCGAGATAGATCATCAGAACATATCCTGTTCGGTGCCCACCTTTGTGTTGGAGATCACAAGTGTGAGGCGACCAAGTCGGTGGCAACGTGTGGAAGAAGGAGGAACATTCTACAAGAGATCGTGCCTGTACATAAACAGTGGTTCCCCTACTGCACATTTAGTATAAATCAAGCATTTTAATATCTTCTCATTTCAACACTTTGACAGTCGTCGGCTCATCGGGTGGCATATGGGCCCCGCCACTACCCCGCACGGGTTAGAAAGCTTAGCGACGACATAGCTCGACCATACAAAGCTCCTAAAAGCCCCCAACACCTCGCACCATCACTCATTGAGTTCTTCAAAACATGGCTACCTCTGAAGAACCAGCATCTCTCGTCTGCTTTGGAGCTGTAAGTGAATTCCGGTCTTTTGTTGTATATACAAGAGTATTTAACCTTTTCCTAGTGAGTGATATTTCTTGGCTCAGCCACGTGCGGGAGTGTGGCTGGTCCGATCAAATACTAATCAAGTCTTGGGGAGCTCTTCTCAGCAATTACCAAGGAAGATATAGCCTATCGAAGGAGCAGTCTCCAAAGGGCAAGACATGAAATGTCTTACCAAAGGGCCTCATCTCCTCTAGCCCACATTCCAAAGAACATAGGCAATGTTCCTGACCGTGTTCACAGTGTCAATAACGCGACCAAATATCCCATCGTTCGACGATGGCTGCTCCTCCTCATATGGCATAAACATACCCGAAGGGGCGCGACGCATGCCAACTGGCTCGGCGGTCAAGCTGTCTGCAGAAGTCCGACGATGCAAATTAAGATCTTCGAAACTCAGAGTCATACCAGCCTGAGTTTACATCAACATCCATCATATCCTCGGCCTCGTCTTCGCCGAAGAACCTGGTCAATGTCTTGGATGGATGAAGCGCCTCTTGTGATGTGGATAGCGGAACAATAGGGCTGCGGAAGGTATCAGTGTTGCGTTTTATCGCCCTCTCTGGGGCCTCCAGCATATCTTCTTGGTGCTTGAGCATTGTTGATGGAAGCATCGTAATCGTTTTTCCGTCAGAAGGCAATGAGTTCTTTCCCTTCTTCGGCTTCTTCCTGATCAGAGGAGCCCGCTTTCGTGGCCGCGCCAGCTTCATCATGAGGCCGTCATCGGAATCACTGTCGCCGAGTTGATCGGTATCAATATCATCGTCGCCGTCCATAGCCTCGACGGCGATAAATTGCTCGACTTCGTCATTGAAGTGGATGTGTTTTCGCTCGACGCCTGGCGATGAGATCCCAGAGGATGTTGGCGTTGGCAATACACTAGAGGTACCACGGCTTATTCGCCTTGAAGAGAAGGGGAACATGATATAATCCGCCATCGCTGCTTGATCAAATGTAGGCTTTGTTACTCTCCAACCATCTCCCTCCTGCTCTTGGACCACTGCTGCTCCCCGCTGAAGGATTAATGATGATGATGCCGGCCCCTGCAGCATGGCGTCGGACACGCTCCTTTTCTTCAGAATGGGCTTTTTGCTGATGTTGACCACTGCGTTGGGCTTAGACAATGAGACACTGGAAGACTCAGTCTGTGTACAGTAGATCTTGCTCCCGCCTGGCTGAAGAGGGCCATAGAGCCGATCCACATTACCATCCTTCAGCCTACACAGTGTTAACTTGATATTTACATCGAATTCCATCGTCCTTACCAGTTGAGCGTCTCGGGAGGCAGAGTCTTAAGGCTGTTCTTGCGTTTCGCCCATGTTCTCCAGGCCGCATTTCCTAGACGGACACTATTCGGGTACTCTCCTCGGCGGGAGGTGACATATTTCCATGATGGCCAGATGTCCTCCTCCTGCCAGTCGTGAGAAAGGTAATCGATATTCTCCCACGGGCGGACGTTCACTTCACTGTCGTCTCCAGCGCGCTGAATGAGCTCTGCTAACTCTGGAGTCCCCGGTCTTGATGTATCCTCTGGGTTATCATAGCCGGCGGGCGAGGCGGCGTACGAGTCGTCCGTCTTGGGGCTCGGTGGGGTTTCTAGGCTATCGTCCAGTGTCACACAGTAATTGTCTTTCAGGAATGGAGATAACAAATATTGCTCTTCCGACGGCTGAGACAAGTGGATTGACTCGGTATAATCGGGTTCAATGGAATCATAGCTGATAGGCGTTGAGGGACATGACATATCCTTTGATTCGACATGGATAGCCCGGTGATGAGGGAGTCGACGCGGGAATGGGGTCTGGATGTCTGAGAGAATAGTGATCTGGGTTGCTCCTTAGGTCTGCTCCAAACTTATACGTCAGCAGCCTGCCTGCAAGTTGCAGCTAAGAGTGGGATCCTGCACCCCGCATTGCACATTTTCTCACGAACTGCGTATAAGAAGACATTACAATTCAAGCCCCGCTTGACGATTGGCAAACGATGGGTCTTTATCCCAGTATGACTAGAGACTAACTGCAGGTGGCTCGAAACTTTCCGACTACTCTATAATAATACTGTTGGCATGTGAGACACCTTTGGGGTAAGAACCTGCGTTGTACCGCAAGCGTGCATGGACTCTGCTATACGAACTATCGACCTTGTTCGCATACTGCTCTACTTGGGGGGCTGGGGGGTATGTGGACAGAGACCCCCCAATTACGTGGCAACGCTTTTCCCAACAAGTAAAATTTTATTTCGTCACAATCAATGTACATGGCATGATATTAGTGCATTTCCCCCCATCCTCAAGTTTGAAACAGTGAGGTCGCCTCGCTAGGTATCAGTGTGACGTACGAATCATCACGTGGAACCAATCAATATTGCAGAGCATGTGTCTATTGATGGATCCACATACATTGGAGCAGTCTCCAGGTCCCTTAACAAATCAATGGGGATACCTCTCTGTCTCTTTGTCACGTTCTATCACTGATTTTTTATAACTAGGGTAAGTTAATAACATACTGTAATTAGCTTCTGATTCACTAACCACCCGGTTAGCACCGCGGACACCGCCCGGCTGCTGTGCTCCAATCTACAATGCGGATATAGGGCACAAGTATTTTCTGGATATCAGACCATGCTTCTCCGCGGACATGGTGGCTAGGCTAAACAAACCCCCCCCCCCTTCTATCCATGCGAGAAGCAAACATCGCCCGTAGGCAGGAACCTTCCTACAGATCTACAATGACGCCAAATGACGCCACTTTCTTTCTTCAATATTCGTGGGCTCTTGTCATGTGAAGATTGTCAGAGCGATGAGGACGGATGGACGACAAGCAGTAAATACCCCACAGAAAGTAATCATTATGACGTCAAACCATCGCTTTTGCTTGTCGCAATACAACTTTATCATCTCCGCTACCCGCCTGCTCGATCGACATGGGCCTGCTTGCCTGCTAGAAGCGGCCGGATACACACATTCCGGATACGCATTCCGGATCCCCCTCTGTTGGGGGCACTTACCTTATTTATCTCGCAGATTGTACCAAGAAGTCACCTTCTATTCAGTACTCAAGGTGCCCAGGTGTCAGCGACGGCACTGAGATGCACCCGAAAGAAGGTAGCAGTGAGTATGTCGAGACAAGATTTAAGCCATACGATGCACGAGCTATGAGTCCACGGAGATCAAGCGAGGATATTGAAGCGTTGATTCGTGAACTGCGTGTTGAACTTATCAGGTGGGCGTTGCCAGTTTACGATGAACTCCGCCAACCAGCACCATTCCAGAGTCAAGACGGCCAAGGAAGAGGACACAGATCGGGAAGTATCTCTACACAGCATCCCATCAGTGTCTGGGACTGGGCCAGCACCGGCTTGCCCCTCGGAAACAACCAATGAGCGCGCTCAGTTCTGCAGAGGCTCAAACTGATTACATGGGCTATGAAGGAGGCAAGCAAATGCCGGAATCGACTATTCAAGCGGGTACGATCGATTCTGTCCTCGGGAAGCCTCCGATGCGCTGGCGTCCTCCGCTCGCTGTCGTTGCGGAGGGGGCCCAGTCCAGTATCCTCCAACGTCGCCATTCCCAACGGAACGCTGAGTGTGGGCACCTGTTCGTCTGCCTGTGGGAGGGGGTGGAGCTGTTGAAAAACAAAGGCCCTTGCGCCTGGGCTAACATGAAGGACGCCATTCACTCCCCTCTAGATCTGCAACCGGTGAGTTCTTGGTCTGGACCGGACAAATCTCGAGAGCCCAATAATGCTGATATCATCTCAGGGCCTAGCCCAAGTCCCAAATCTTTGTATCACACCACCGACCGGGATCTGGAGGGTGAAAAACGGACCCCCGCTTTCTTAGATGCGCGTTAGAGGATTTTGGCCAGCTAAATCCGAACTGTCCAACGTTGTCGTCTGATGATACCACGGCGAAGGCTGTGGGACTTGCGCCAGCCAGCATCCGGCTTGAAACGTAGCTCTGATTTGGATCGATGACAAGAGGTACTTGCTAGCTAGATCGGAGCTAAGCTTGCGCAGTTCCGGCCAGTCACAATGCATGGAGCTCATTGCAGGGCAAACTCCTCTCCACTCAGGTCCAAACCGTCCCAACAGCGCAAAGCTTCGGCCGAGTGGTGCTGGCAATTAGCAGCTCATGTTCAACTCTCTAACCGTAGCTGGTCAGGATCGCGATCAATCCTCGAACGTTGAAATCCATCTTGCACCCGCAGCAGGAACCGAGCTCAACGGCGTTCATCGTGCTCCGTACCGTGTGCCTGGAGCTTGAGTTCGTGCCACAGCCTCGCCTTGTAACTTCACAGAAAGAACCCGTTTGGGATCCCAAGGCGTCAAGCCCAGGAGTTGTAAATCCTTGTGGTTACTTAGCCCAAGGTTCGCGGAAAACCTGCCCTCACGCTTGTCCTGGAGAGGGCAACACTTGCCATTGCATCTTCCAGGAGGAGGGGACCGCAGACGCCACTCTCCCCCAGCCTTAGGTACGGTAATTAGAAAGCACACACCTCATCTCGCAGCTCCCAGTTCCCAGTTCATGGCGTTCCCTATGGCAAGGATCCAGGGTCCAACTCTGTCGGCCTCCGCACCCGGTTCCCCTCTCCCCACGGCCCCATTATATGATGTATCCGGAGCTCTTGTGCCCGATAAGGCCCCCCGCAGCGCAAGGAGATACTGCGGCGCTTAGCCCCTCGTTTATCTTGTTCTTGCCCTTTGCTGCCATGTATGAGCATGGCTGCGCGAGCTGCACCGGGTCGTCAGGGTTTCGAAAGTGCAACGCAACCGGAACAATTCCGCTAGGGTGGCCCAATCGGAATTCCGTGAACTCAGACTTGAGGGCTTGTTGACCCCATCGCCTTGCAGAAAGATGTCTGAATCTCGAGCTTTTCATAGGAAGCGTCTATTTCCCCTCCCGGCGTCCTACAGCATGTAGCATGTGGGTGTACCTGTCCTGGGCTTGCTGGGGGGTGGCAAAGCTCTAAGAGCTTGAGAGCCAAGGACCTTGGCAGTTGGTGGCTTGCGAGATGCCATGCATATTTGATTGTCCCGTCGCCCTGAATCCTCTCGCGATCCCCTCATTCTCTTGGATTCCCCTCCTTCAAAACCCTGCCCGTGAATTTCTGCTTATCAATTACCAAGCCGGCCCACTCGTTAACCCGTCAAATCCACTTTCAGACCCGCTCCTCCCCCCAACCGCCTCTCAGCCCTGCCTGGTCCAGACACAACTAGCTCACTCATCTGCCGTCCAGCAAACGAATAAGCAATACCGGGAAGCGTTATAGCCCTGCGTATTGTCTTCATTGTCAAACCGGCCCCCAACCAGTCGGCGTAATCACCTGCCCACCCAACCCCGGGATAGCATAAATCAAAACCGAAGAACGATCACCATCTGTGCAGAAAGATCCTCGATGGCAGCCTTCGTCCATTCTTACCCTCAGATGGCGGGAGATTTTGCGTTTGGCCAATACTTCGACGGGATCGCCTCAACACCAGCGGCGGGATGTCCGATGGCCACTCCACCTTTTCGCATCAGCACATCTTCCCCCGCATCTCGAAGCCACATGGCCCATCAACAAGCGATGAACCAAGTCACCGAGGATTCGTTCTTTGACGAAGCAATCGGCACCTCCCCGATCTCGACAGAGGTCGATCTCGGGTTTCCCCAACTTCCACCCAAATATGTCGTGGCAGCCAAGATCCCCGAGTATGAACCCTCCCAGGCAGTATTGCCGACCGCAGAACGCGAAAAGAAACCGCCCCGCCGACCCCGAAACCGACGGAAATCGCAAGAAAGTTCAAGCCTGTCAGAAACCGGTGCCTCCGCACTCGTTTCGGATGTACCAAAAGCAAGAAAACAAGGCCGGAAACCCAAAGTCGAACCTAAAGAGCCTGCAAAGGCACGCCGAAAACAAAAGGGGGAGAGCAATGACGACGAGGATCTTCCTAGGGACCCCCGGCGACGGCGCATCCTCGAACGCAATAGAATCGCTGCTACTAAGTGTCGTCTGCGCAAACGGGATGAAGCGTCAGCACTCGCCTCCTGTGAGCAGGCCATGGAGGATCAGAACCGATACCTCTCAACCTATTTTGACCAGCTGACTGCCGAGATCTACCACTTGAAGACCCAGCTCTTGCGGCATACTGATTGCAACTGCATTCTCATCCAGAAATACATTGCAAACGAAGCGAGAAAGTCCGTTGATGGCCTCTTATCTTACTCTTCAGCCTTTCAACTCCCTGACGGACTCACACCTTCGCACCACGGGGGCTCAAGCGGCAGCAGAACAAGTGGAACAGATTCCTCGAGCATCCAAACGCCTGAGATGGAAAGTGTCCCGCCAAAATGGACCGACCCCTTTCAGCAAAGCTCAAGGCCGTCGGAAGTCGGAAACGATTTGTTTGATATGGTGTTAGAGTCGTTCCAAAAAGAACCACTCCTGGCGCCAAGCCAATCTATTTCAAATGTGCCTTCCCTGTCCAGATACAACCAGGGAGTTTTTGGTAGCTCAGGGCCACAGGCTCAGCCGGTGGTTGGAATGGTTTGGGAATCGCAATGGGGGTTTCACTGATGTCGGCCGTAGTGCTGCCGTTTCATGCCCAACGAGTGACAGGAGTATACGAACTGAATGGAATAAATACCGTTCAAGTTGCCTCTCTTGGTCCTCATGGAAGGCCACATAACAGCCCAGAGCTGCACGTGCTGAATCGGGGATTTGATGAAGATATGACTCGACAGCGATGCGATGTGTGGCATTCCACGTACATCAGTGCGAGTTCTGGCTGATGCAGCGGCGGCTTCTCACGCATACGGATAGATGTCTCGAGAGAGGGCGTCTGCCATGCACCCGACTATTACTGCTATGAGTCCCATTTTTGTGAATATAAGATAGCTCTAAATTGGAAAGGATTTATCTAATTATACCAAAATTGATGTCTCATCCCAAGCTACAAAATGGGTTACCGTCGGATTTCTATAAAGCACCTGATCGTGGGTTGTTGTCGGAATGATGGGTGTTGTTGTGGGGTACCTGCCATGCTATAGGCAAGTCAGGGGGGCGTGGGTGTACTACTAACATATCCTAGCACTAGCACCGGACCGTGGCCGGCGATGAACGAATTGCGCTCGTCGTGTCGGAGGATCGCACCAGTGGCCTCTTAACGCGTCAATCAATCACGCTAAACCTGCCCCCCTGCCACGTTTCCGTACATCGCGTAGCCCTGTTCGACTGAATCGATCGATTTTCGATCAAGCGCCTGGTGCCCTTCGATTCGACATTCGTAAGACTCGGCATCGAATGAATCTGTCGATTCGATTCCCATTCGTTCGATATCTGACCCTGCTATTGGATCTCCATATCCACATTGAGAAAAGTTGGCTTCGGAGACTGCGAGGCTACGAGCACCTGGTTGACAGATCGAGAACTAGCTCGCCCAGCGACGACGCAGTTTCTGTCACAGATATTTGTGTAAGCAGGCAAAGCAACCGACAACAGGAGAAGTTGGGGACAGCTATTGAGTCCCAGTGCTTAATAATATTTCCCTCGGGGCATCAAAGCGGAAGATATCTCCAGAGATTGCCTTGTATGGTAACTTAACCATCAAGCGAGCAAAGCAGGAGTAAACGAAAGAACGCACTCAAAATGGGCACCTCTGGCGACGTTGTCATATAGAGGTAGATCCTTCATACTTACCGGCAAGAATTTAGAGATTGATTTGGGATATGGGGCAGATTTTGAGATATAAAAATGACTTTGGGATTTGAGAGAAGATGTAGGACATGGGACAGGTTTGGGATGTGGGACGATATTTGGGTGCCGCGTCTCTGCGCTGCATTTGCCCGCTCCACTCTTCTTCTGGATGGAGGCAATGTGTAGCCAAGCCTCAATAGTGCCTCATATTACACGATTGATCCTACCAACCACTACAGCCGCGTCATTCACAAGTACGAGGTGGATGGAAAGGGATATGCATTTCCGTACGACGATGTCAACCCGGACGGGAAAAGATGGGGAAAAAAATGATCAAGGGTTCGGCACCAGCCTGATCCGATGACCTGGGAGTTTGAACTTGGCGCGTCACGAGGTCAGCCTCCACGGTATTTCCTGCACGCATCCAAAACCGGCCCACTTTGAAAAGTTGCTGCATCCATAGCGGTTGGAAAAAGAAATACCATGGAACGCAAGTAGATAAACCTCCTTCCTGCCATTATCCTGTCACGTGCTAAACTGTTTAGGACAAATTTTTCAAATCCTTAAGGCCTCATTTATACAACAAAGTCTGTCGGGGACTGGTTCTCGATCTGAAATGGGAAGCTAGCTGCTCATGTGATTTATGTTACAGCCTGGCCGCGACTATTACCTCACCGTCTACGTAAATTGCGAATCCCCGTGATGCTTACTCGAACAACTGGATGACCGAGACGAGGTGCGTACCATCACTTCTTCTTAAGTCCTAGACTCTACCTTTTGTCACAGCCCGACGCTCGACCAGTCATCAAAAGCCCGAGGCAAGTATTGACAATAAACCCACGCATTTTCTCCAAATCGAACACTCAGGGATATTTTGGGTGTACGTAGTTTCCAGTGTCTCTTCATCCAATCCACGCAGCTAAGCTTTGAAGTCGACATAGCCAAGTCGAAAGTGAAAGCACCATTATTAATGCAATCAAGGCAAGAGCAGTTACTAGGATCATTAGTTTACTGCTGTTAGGTAGGACTGGCTAGAGCGTCATCGATAGTGTGGAGCATCGTTTATGGCAGAGAGAAAAGAGGTGGGGACGTGGGTGTGGACGGCGCTAAATTAGTCGGCGAGGAATAAATCCGAAGGCATAGGGAATGAAACATCAGGCCACAATGGGCAGCGTTCCTCAAACATAAATATGGAAGTATACTTTCTGCGTGCTCTGCTTTCATTCCATCGCACACGTTTATCAAAGAATTATTCAAAATTGAAGCCCAGTGCAATCAATTCTTCCCCAATCGACAACAAAAAGATCTATCGACTTCAATCCCAGGTTGCAGCTATAACTGCCTCAATTATCCAAAGACCATGTCACACTTATTCCCTCACCCTCCTTATGCAAATGATCAGTCCCTGACCCGAGCATTTATGCAATTTCACATTCGCACTCGGGCCGTTGTCTCTGGAAGCCTTCTCGCCACCGTCGTTGTCGGCGCTAGCCTAATCATCCCATCAATCCGCATCTCACTCCGGCATTTCACGCCACACTTGCTTCGTGCTTCCTTCGCGACTGTCTTAGCCACAATTACTCTGTCTGAAGCGTTTCTGTTGTTTCATATGTAAAACAAGGAACATATTAAGTAGCAAAATCGCAGCTAGAGGCTCCTCGAAAGTGAGACGTAGCGGGGCATTGATGATTGTTGTGAGGTCAACGATGTGTATTGGGTTGAGTTGACTAGGCTAGCTAGGGGAGGCTATTCCGGGCCGTAAGGGCCCCGGCTGCCTCAGGCCACAACCGCGGGACCCGTGGCTGTGGGCTACGTTCAACAATGATTGGACATCCTTCCCCCCCTGAGAAAGTCTATGAACAGCTCTATGCTGGCCCGGTAAAAGAATTGAAGGGCATTTTGTAACTCCTGACTGTACCCTCTTGGAGAGAAGGCTGGATGGCAACTGAAGTAGTGAGGGCCCGGACGATGAGTGCAAAGGGGGCGTCGAGTCTGCGGCTTCCTCTGGTTGAGCGGAAAGCTGTGGGCTGCTCGATGGAGACGCTGACTGTGTTGATCGCTCAGTTGTACCAGAAAATTGAGAACTGTTGAATGGCGATGAGGGCAACATTGATTCCTCAGTTGTACCAGAAAACTGAGAGCTGCTGAACGGCGACGAAGACTGTATTGATTCCTCAGTTGTAGATGACAACTGTGGGCTACTGAATGGCGACGACGACTGTGTTGAACCCTCAGTTATACCAGACAACTGTGAGCTTATGGATGGCGGTGATGGCATGAAAGGTACATCGGATATGTTTCCATCGTGTGTCGGCGGTGATGGTGCCGGGAAGTCTGCCGGAGTGAGAAGCTGGTCCTCTGGGATAACTTGTCTTGCGAGTCTTTGAAGGAGGCCAGCATGCGACTGAAAGCCTTTCCAGGGGCGGTTTCCTACTCTGGAAAGGACAATGACTTCACAGCCGTATTGACGATAAAAAGTATTGGCTTTCTTGCTTAATCCGAAGGAGCGATTTTTAATCCCTGCCGCAGGATCTCGGTTTCGCTCAGATCGTTGTCGCACCATTGTGAAATAGGTACTGAACTAGAAAAAAAGCGAATGAAGGGCATTAGACAGGGAAAGACGCAAATGAGGGTTGCTGGTATGGATGGTTTACGAAATGGAAGTTTGAGGGCACGAAGACTCAAATAAGTGCCACGTTCTGTGTGCTAAGCGCCGTCAGGGGATGCGGGAAACTCGATCGGAGCCAAATTTAAACACGCAGCCGGCCTTGAGCCACAATCCCCGGCGGGCACGCCGACCGAACCCCGTATTTTCAGCCGCCAAAGCCGTAGACGCCGGAGCCAAGCCGAAGCGCCGGTCATATGAAAGGACGTAATTAAATATCCGCAGCGCTTAAGTCCGTCGTTACGCGCTCAGGCGGGTCGAGCGCGTAAATAAGGAGCGCGATCCAACTCAACCTGGGTATTTTAATACAGGTCTGGCGGGTGTCCGATTTGACCCCCAGGGTGTTAGTTGGCCTTTGTTGCGGCATCTGGGTGAGCTCCACGCAGGGATGGCCGCTGTCGCCGGTGCTGTTCCTGTTTTTCAACGCGGATCTAGTACAGAGTAGAATCAACTCCACGGGCGGTTCGATGGCATTCGTCGACGATTACTCGGCCTGGGTGACGGGGCCGACGGCGGAGACAAATAGCGCAGGCATCCAGGCCATCATAGACAGAGCACTGGACTGGGAAAGACGGAGCGGTGCAACGTTCGAAGGCGACAAGACGACCATCGTACACTTTACGCGCAATGCCGAGCGCACCAGCGATGCGCCTTTCGTGATCAAGGGAAAGGAGGTTAAACCGACACAAAGCGCTAAGATCATGGGAGTGGTGATGGATGCAAAACTATGATACAAGGAACACATGGCCAGGGCAGCAGCCAAGGGGCTGTCGGCGGCCATGTGCCTGAGAAGGCTCAAAATGCTATCTCCTCGGACAGCAAGGCAGCTTTTCACGGCTACGGTGGCACCGACCATGGACTACGCCTCCACTGTGTGGGCGCATGCGTGCGGGACAAGAGAACTGAGCTGGCTGAACAGAGCGCAGAAGGTAGGTGCCCAAGCGATTACAGGTGCCTTCCGAACAACAGCGACCGCGGTGGCGGAAGCAGAAGCAAGCATCCCCACGATAGGGGAACGCCATGCTCGAGCCTGCACTAGGCTCTACATCAACCTGCACACTTTGCCAAAGACGCACCCGCTCGCGGGTCTCAAGACGTCAAGCAGCCGGATACATATGTCACCGATGAAGAAGCTCGCGCTGGCGCAAGAAGGAAATACAATTGAGCGAATGGAGACAATCCAGGCAAATACACTACCACCATGGCACAGCCGCCTGCCCATCGGGTACGACCTCGACCGAGATATGGCGATGGAAACCGCCAGCAGGATGGAGGGCATCCTGGTGGCAACCAGTGCCTCTGAGAAGGCAGGAAGGGTAGGCATGGGCAGCATCGTTCGTGATACCCTGGGCAACACACCGGGCGAAGTGGTGGCTAGGTACTCAATTACGATCGGCTCGAGAGACGATCAGAACGTGTACACGGCAGAGCTGGAAGCTATAGCGATGGCACTAAGATGCATGCCGGATGGACTTCAACATCGAGAGTTGGCCGTTATGACAAGCAGCCGATCAGCATTGGAGGTGATTGCACAACCGCGACAGCAGTCGGGGCAATGTACCGTTAAAGAGATCCACAAGCACGCCGAACGGCTCCAGAAAAGCGGCAACACCGTCAAGATGCTGTGGGTACCATCTGGAGACAAAGACTTCACCATGTGCTGCGAGGCAAAGGCGGAAGCTCGAAGAGCCGCACGAAGAAAACACAGACCGGAGAAACCAGCATACCAAGCTCGCTCCACGCGGATAAGACTGGCCATCGCACAGCAGCAACGGCAGAAGACTCTGCCCGATAGGGTCGGAAACTATTCGAAGCGTATCGACAAAGCGTTACCAGGCACCCACACCCGCCCCCTGTATGATGGACTGAAGAGACGCGAATCAGACATGCTCTCATAGTTGCGCACAGGAATGGCTAGGATTAACAGCTACCTGCATCGGATTGGAGCAGTAGAATCGGACATGTGCGACTGTGGACAAGCAGCAGAGACGATGGAACATTTTCTGTTCCGGTGTACGAAGTGGGATGCACAGCGGGAAGGCATGCGAAGGATCAGACAGACAAAGATGGGAAACCTCTCGTTCTTTTTGGGAGGAAAGGCGGCATCGGATGGTCCAAAATGGGGACCTGACCTACGGGCGGTGCGGGCGGCGATTAAGTTCGCCATGGACACGAGGAGACTTGATGCAAACCAGATTGGATAACATACTAACCAACCCAAATTAGCGGCCAAACCTGGCGATACTAACACCAAACAACCTCAAGCTGGCAGACCAAGCTTCAGCTGCTGAGAATAGGATGCTGAACACTTGGAGAAATTGGCCTTCAAGCAAGCCTGTCACACAGGGTCAAGCGAGGCGAGACCGATCAGCGGACGACGAAGAAAGTGGGGCTTCTGCGTGATGCGAACGATAAACTTAGAACTGTAAATAGCCCAGCGCACCTGGCCCTATGAGGTTAGTCCTCCCAGGCGGAATAAATTTCATTCATTCATTCATCAGTCGCCAGCATCTGATCAGATGGTCATGTAATCACCTCCAGCGTGCACCGACCAGCCGCCGAGCATTTGCCGGGCGCAGCCCGAATAGGAGGGCGGCCAGAGCAGTCTATTGGCTAGATGCCCCAGGCCCCCACTTATAGTGGGGACTGAGGGCCTTGTTTTAAGCACGGCCGGGAGACCCCCTGGCCACACACAGACCTAAAATACACACGATCAAGTCATCCAAGTGCCACGCTAGCTGTCCGACAATTTCATTCATTCAATCAGTCGCCCACCTCGGTGCGCAATTTTATTTGGGCGCCCGGGTGCCCATGTACCAGTCACCCATGGTCTGAGCTTTTTTGGAGGTAAACAGACGCGCTCATTCCACGCGTGATTCTCGTGCCGAGCTTTGCAACGTGGGAGAACATCAGCCTATCTTTCGCATGGACATTGCAGATCGTGGTGTGTCGGTCACTGGTAAGTTTGGGCTCCGTTCAAGCATAGTCTTGTCTTATGATGCGGTGATGCAAGGACCCGTCCTATTTCGTGCTATCCCTCACGGCCGATCCTCGTTTCTTGATCACCTTTAGTTCCATCGCGAAACTGGCCATGAGCTCTGGAAAGCGCAGGCGTTCCGTCCTGGAGGAGAACCGTGCACAGTGTCCCTTCACCATTGCTTTAATGGACGACCCGTCGCAGGCAGGACATGGGCGACAGAAGGACAAAAAGAGAAAATGCGAGGGCCAAAAAGAACAAGATGGGATGCAGAGCCAGAGTTTTCCCTTCTCCACCGGCGCGTTCAACACGCACACCACCCTGGATCTCTGCTACTTTGTTGAACCTGAAATGGAATGGCGAAAAATGAGGCGGTACAATAGCTTCGTCCGTGAGTATCAAACCCCTTCTCTACAGACAAGAGGTTCACTGACACAGCTTGGCAGTCAACGAGGTCAAGTATTACACGGACAGCTTCGTCCATGTCGCCAACGAATCCACTATTGAGCAACAACAAGCAGCAGTGAGCTTAGCCAAAGATGGGCTAATCAAGAAGTCGGGCAACGATTGGGTGGCTTGGATTCTGGAGATTCGGGCTGCGGATGAGCACCACGTTTATGCACGTGTATATTGGATGTACTCGCCCGATGAGCTGCCAGCTGAAACGGTTTGTGACAAGAAAAAAATGCAGGGACGTCAGTCATACCATGGTCACAACGAGCTAGTTGCATCGAATCATAGTAAGTCGTCCCTGCCTGCTGCACGGTGGAGTGCGCCAGCCTTAACAGTTGGCCAACAGTGGACATCATCAATGTAATCAGTGTTATCATGCCAGCAAGTGTCAGTCAATGGATCGAGTCAGATGATGACAAGATCATGGACGGGCTGTATTGGCGACAGACATTTAACTACCTTAGCTCCCGGCTCTCGGTAAGAGATTTCAATACTTCTCTTATTCCCGCCAAGTCTCATACTTTTAGCCTGCCGAACTGATTTGCGAATGCAAAGCTCCTGCGAACCCGGATAGGATTTTGGTAGGGTGCACTAGTAGGACTTGCGGGGAATGGATGCATCATGAATGCCTACATCATGACGTACTCATGAGGGTGTATAACCGACTAGGCACCGAGAAGCCACAGCAAAGCGAGCCAACGACAGGCAAGGAAGAGGACAGTGATAGTAAAGCAGCACGCTCTCTCAGTCCAAAAGTCGTGGAGGAGAAAACGATGCAGCCGGTAATCGACGAGGTCGATAAAGATGTCCGTGTTCAGGAAGGAACTTCACAAACACCGGAGGCATTAACCCTAAGACCCAAGGTGTTAAGTACCAATGCACAAGCGAAGCCACCTGCGAAGAAGAGCCGCAAGAAAAACACGGACTCCAGGCCATATATCGGGCTCTTCGAGGCGACTCTGAAGTTGGACGACGGCCCTACAACGTGGGCGATTCATGATCTGCGGGAAAACGTTTCGGGCGGCGAGAAGATCTGGAATGAGCAGGTCCATTGCTTATTGTGCGGCGTCGCCATTGACTAAACCACTCTTGCACAACGGCTAGATCCATGAGGGGTAGCAACCTTGTGCAGGACCAGCTAGTCGGCTAAACTCGACCCTGAGGCAAGACTCCTGCTATTCAACCTCATCGATCACGAAGTTCAGTTCACTCTGCTGTTTTGATGGCTCAGACCTCGCAGCGGATACAGCTATCGCAGCCAACAGCAGTCACGGCATCAGCTTGAGTCTAGACGGGCTATAGCTTCGGCCACAGCCTTCTGGCTTCGACCTTTGGCGTAATTGGACTAGTGAATAGAACTGAACTAAAGAGATGCGCAATACGCTGGCATCTAATGCACAGCTAGCGAGGCTCAGACAGGAGCGCCCACATCCGTAGGCAGGTGCCAACTGGCAAGAATTGGATGAACGAAGAGTGGTCGGAGCCCACTGTCATCTGCCGGCGTCAGCAATCATCCACTTCATCATGACGCCAAACACTGAGTACATAGAAGCACGGATCCTGTCAAACTTTCCAGGTGACAGTCGGGGATCCATTAGGTGCTGTGTTAATGAGCCTCTTCTGGCTCATGGAGCAGCCAGCTTGCGGTGGGGTGGAAGGTCAAGAATCGTCTGCACAACTTGGGGTTGCCGCCTTTGTCGCTAGACGCTTGATGCCTGAGGCAAGATTGAGCCTGTTGTGGCCGCAGCTCAGAAGAATTATAGTTTCAATCACACCCCGAGTTAGCCACATACAGTCCCATATTTACGAACCTGCAGACATTAAAACACGAATGGGGGACATAAGCTGGACTGCAATATGCACTTTATTATTTCGGATACCTAAGTACTATGTCAGCCTCTACTCGGCATAGCAACGCGGAGCGTAGGAGGGAAAGAGATGAGTGCCGCACGAAATTGTCACAGCATATTAGTAAGTATGAAGTGCATATTAGGATTCAAACCCTACTAATCTTGCCAAGATGACAGGCTGGGTATATAAGTAAAGCCGTTCAACGTTCGGCTGAATCCGCGACCTAATGATTTATACTCGTGGAGAATCTTACCCGGCCAGGAACATGAACTCTCTAAGATATTTAAGAAAAATCTAAGCGAACATTCTATTAGTATATTTCGAATGCTGTCAAAGAGAGTAGGCATTACATTTGAAGCTGTTTCTGCTGAAGCATCGGATCTTATACCAGGCAGCCTCATCTCAGTAAACCTCCCCGTTAAATATTAACCGTATAGTTATAATTAACCGAATATCTCTATAGCTATCAACTCCGCAGTTCAGCTTTACCTCCGAGATTGAAAAACTTCAAGACACCAACTACAGTTTATCCCAGCAGGCTTTTAATTTAAACAACTCGCTAGAAATGGAATTGCATCATAGAGAGCTTGCGGAAACAGAAGCCAAACAGCTTCAAGAGAAGTTAAGTAGCCTTGAAGAGCAAGTACAAATTTACTCTACGACAGCAGACTACCTTCAAAATGTAGTATCTCAATGCTATACAGCGTTGAATACAACACTCCCTATATTGGAGGGCTTACAGAAGTTCACCGGCCTAAATCCGAACCACATTACTTCAGACATCCAGACCGGACCTCCATCTGACCCCGGAGGGCCCTGAGGGTCACTGGAAGCCGCCTTCATCTCCATCATTAAATAGGCCGAAATTAGTCCAGCCTGGAAATCGGGAATGGGCCACAGTCATCCAAGCGATCAATGCCGAAGGGTGGGCGATCCAGCCGTTCATCGTGGTTGCAGGCCAATAAAGAAATGGCCAATCGACTGCTTGCCGACCGCAACGCATTACCTGTTGGCAAGAACTGGGCTTCAAACTTCGTCAAGCGACATCAAGACCTTAAGACGCATTTTCCGTAAAATGGGTATGATTGCAAGCGGAATGGTCGTTACCTCAAAAGCTTTTCATCTCTCAGGTCCTCATGCCGTTATTCCTTATGACCCTCTGAGCGAATTCGCTGACCTGCTCATGCGTTAGAGGGCTGAGATGGTCACTAAGGGTTGTGCGCGGTTTGGCCCATCTGGCTGCAGCTGCTTTGACATTTCCAGTCGTCGTGGCCTCGTTAATGGCCGATTAAAGTTCATGTCCTGTATATTTAGGCATTGTTAGTTCCGAATCTTCAATTGGAATTTAGATTGGTTGGTTGTATCGCAAGAAAACGCGAGGTGTTCAATTTATACGATGGTGATGATGAGGGCAAATCCGTGGTGTGGGTTGTGGCGGGAGGGGGTTGTTAGGCGAGGGCGGGCGTTAATCCTCAGCGCACCTTACCCTAGAATTTAGCACCCCTTAATTTTCAGCACAGTAAGCCTAATTTCAGGTGTAGCCCTATCTTACTTATCACTTCCCCAGCCCTATCTACTATGAATAAGGAAAGTCCAATAGGGCGACAGCCACTAAGACTTCTCTTACACACCAGGTCACGGTGGGCGGTGTTGTGAATAGCAGGGCGCTAAAGTGTCAGAGAAAAGTCAGCCTACATGATTTACTAAGTCCACTACTGCTTGTCACAGCCTCTTCAACCTGAATATTCGTAGAAACAACTAACCAATCATCACACTGTAGCCAGCCCTTTGGAAAGAGAAATAGCATGGAACGCAAGTGGATAAACCTCCTTCCTGTCATTATCCTGTCACGTGCTAAACTGTTTACTAGGGGGGTTGAAGCAAGGACCAGAAGTGGATTTAGGGTGATGAAAAAATTGGTCCGTAGTAGCCGTATGCTTCAATTATAGGATCAAGGATTTTGTAACCATCAGCTACACTTGTCTTAGAACTCCTTATGGCCGATGAGTCTAAGACAATCAATTAGCGAGCTTTGTCTGATAGCTTGGGGCTGTGAGTAGTGTCCATAAGTGGCTGCTAAAATAATGGAGAAGTATTCTATGTATCTCCTGTTTGGGTAGCGGCCTTGGGCTGCGTACAACTAATTTTTGGCTATTACAGTACATAACATCTTCCGCCCAAACGGAAGTTACACCAGTCCTGTGCCACATTCTGACTAAATGTGGGTTCGGCTGGGTTTAATTTGGATCAAGCAAGATCCTGTAAGTAGGACTCACATGAGCATCACATAGCTATATAAGTAGCTCTTTTAATCGCTTGAAAAACTTCTCATGTAATATAAGACAGTTCGTAAAACAGTCTAAGAGAATGCAGTTACAGAAGCTTCCTGGCGAGCTACTTATGCAGGTGGAAAACCACCTTCCCCCTCCCTTTATATTTTCATTTGTCCAATCCATTACAAAGAAATCTGACTTTTTCTCATTTTCCCCAAGAAATAATGCTGCTGCCATATGGGGCCTCGTAGTCAAGGACGAGTCATGGACTCAAGAAGTGGTAAATATGGATCGCAGTACCCCAGGAGCACCTGTCCCTTGCCTTGTTGGTCAAGATCTCGTTCGAGTATCGAGAGGTAGACCTAGAGGGGCACACCTAGTGCTCCTAATTCAAGATTGGGCCGGTGACAGCCAATTTATTACAGACAAACTTTTTAAATCCCTAAGGCCTCATTTATACAACAAAGAGAAGTCCGAAATATTCTTAACAGAGTCTGGTCTTACAGTGAACATCCTAGATGCACTTGGTTGTAGCGAAGAGATACAGATGACTGATCCACGTAAGCTATTCGGCTGTCGGCGAGGCAAGTTATCAACCCAGGTGCTCTATTACACAGGAAACGTTCTCGAAGAGATTCAAGGCCAATCAATTGCATCAGTTGATGGTGTCTCCATGAAGAGAAAGAAGGCCGTAAGCCAGGTTTGCTCAATCAAGTTAAAATTCAGAGGAGGGGAAACCGCTTGGCGTGTATTCTCCAGCGCTTCTCAGCCAATTAGAGCAGTACCAAAGAGAGACGGGCAGTGGATAACAGGATGGAGAGTGACGGAACCAGGCGAACGAGGATACGGGCAGGCAAACTAGGATACGGAGTAGATAGCATATAACTGAATTCCTGCTTTTTTTTCTCTGCTATGGTTTTGATAACAGACTCATGCTCACCCCGTTAAGGGCCAACTTGCTTATATTCTGTAGGATAGCTTGCTATCCGCAGGAAAGCATGATACAAGAGTGATAATTCGGCCGCGAGATATTTAAAATTGGATGTTGTGCATGTCTCACAGCACGATATAGGCACAAATTTTGGCTGCCCCCTCTCAAGATCTACCCTTGGACGGATTCTCAACGTATCAAAAGACACAATCGATGACCAACTAGACCTACTTCATTCGGTCCTGAGCATTCCATCATCAGATCAATCTCCTATGAGACTACTACATCTATCTTTCTGCGACTTCTTAGTGGATCCCGAGAAGCGAGGAAAGAACCTCTTTTGGGTTGATGAGAAACGCGTCCACACTCAGCTGGCTATGAACTGCCTGCGTGTCATGGAAGAGCACCTGCGAACAGATATATGCAAGATGTACGTCATTTCATTAGGTTCGGTCCACAGTCTCAGGCCGAAACTTGAGTACAAAATTGACTGACATTATCAATCACCCACTTACCTCACACAGTGGGATGCAGAAAGTTTGAATCCAAAGATCTGTCTGTACCTTTAGCGTACCTAGAAATACGCTAGTTTGACAAACACCGCCAACTGCTAGGGTTAAGGATAAGAAAACATCTCTAAACCAACAAGCATAGAGCCTTCGCAACGCTACATCTCGTATCTGAAAGTTCAGAAGATACAATCGCTCGCCATTTCACGAGCTGGCAGTGGCGCTCAATGAGATACCGATGGAGGAGTTGGAAACAGGTTAATCGATTCACACTGGCACCTTGGGCAGAACGGGTACAAACTATCATTGTCGACAAGGACGAGACAGAAACGAGACAAGCAGATCTGGGCTGGGCAATACGGGTTGCAGTGAGCAGTTCAGTACGGAACGGTGTAGTAGGAGTCGGCGGGGTCATCGAGATCCCTGTGTCGGTGCGGGGAGGGCCGAGGCTGGAACGATTTTCCTTTACACTTGGTATGAGAACGGAACAGAATCCGTTTTCTGCGGAGCTGGCGGCGATGGCATACGCATTGAGGCACTTACCTGACCTGAGATACCGAAGCGTGGCACTGTTGACGAGCAATAAGGCTGCCGTGCTTACGACCCGAAATCCCCACTAACAATCTGGTTAAGAGTATGTTGGATGCATATACGACTCCATCGATGCCATGAAGGCCAATGGAAATTCGATGGCTGTCATATGGATGCCCACCAGTGCTGAACACGAGCTCCTGAAGACTGCTAAAGAAGAGGCGCGGAGTGCAACCCGAGATGGTGCCATCCCGACTCTGAAGTTTCCCAGAATGCGATCGACGACCCTCAACATGGCTCGGTTGAGCCAGTGCACTAACAAACACCTGCCGGATAACGTCGGAAATTTTTCGAAGAGAGTCGATACTGCAGTACCAGGCAAGCACACGCGACAACTATATGACTACTTATCATGGAGAGAAGCTAGTGTGCTGGCACAGCTTAGGACAGGCATGGCCAGACTGAATGGATACCTCTTTCGGATCACAGCAGCATCATCACAACAATGCGCATGTGGACAAGCGACAGAGACGGTTAAGCATTTTCTCTTCCGATGCAGAAAATGGACGGCATACCGAGCCGAAATGTTACAGTGCACCGAGACATAAAGAGGAAATCTCTCGTCCTTCCTAGGAGGAAAATCACCATCAGATGATGCAAAATGGACGCCAAATATGGGCGCAGTCCGCGCGACTATACGATTTGCGATAGCTACAGGTCGACTTGATAACACGCAATGTTGAAGACAGATTGCGAAACCTTATCTATTCTTTCTTACTAACCTATCCTATATCAAACACCTCGTGCCATGGACAGCAGGCACCGCTTCAGCCGCCGTAGATAGGACTCTGAACACTTGAAGAATAGCCTTCAAGTTAGCTTGCTAATAATATAAACCCCACGAGATTCTGCGGAGAGATGGAAAAACGAAGAGGCAAAAGCAGAAATTGGATGCTGTAAGGGCTTTTACGAGATCATGGCAAAAATTGGGAAATGGATATGTACAATAGCAACTAGTGCCCTATTGGTTATAAGCCACCAGGCGAAATAAATTGTGTGTGTATCTCCCGGAATACCCAAGCTAAGAGCTTGCTGAAAATGGACCGGGAGCATCAAATACCGTCGCCTAGTAACTTTATCACCACATTATGGCTGAGCTTCCTGATACCCCAACATCCATTTTTGACCTTTGATAAAGCTGGACATTTGACAAAACTGGGATTTTGGTAAAGCTGGACGTTTGGCAAAACTGGACATTTGACCAAAACTGGACATTTGACTAAAACAGGGATGTTTGACTACAACTGGGATGTTTGACTAAAACAGGGATATTTGACTAAAACTGGAGCCTTCAACTCTTGAGCTTGATTATCGGACCCCCAGGCTTGAAAGCCGCAGCGCAAGCCCAGCCAGCCAGAGCCAACAGCGCAGCCGTGGCTCATCGCTGCCTTTGCTCCAGTTAAATGCTCACTTGGTATCCACTGAGAAAACAGTCCTTTTCAGTCCCCATTTCAGCAATATCAATAGCTGCTGCTCGAGGCGAGGAAGCCATTGTCGAATACCTTGTTTCTGAGTGCGCTGTTCAAATCAATCCGCCTCCCAATAGTGTTGATTCTAATAAATGGATCACCCCCATTGAGGCTGCAATGCGCGGGCGGCAAGATGGCATGGTTAGGCTTCTGATCCGACTAGGTTCTGATCTTTCTTGTTCCTTTGGGAGTACAGATCGCTGCTTCTGTGGGTTCAACACATCTAGTTGATGAGATTTTGGGTGCTGGCTGTGACATGGGCCACAAAGACGCCGCATTCAATACGCCTATTAGTTATGCAGTCAGCTTACCCTGGTATGAGGAAATGGTGAGTTGCCTTTTGCACCGCGGAGCACTCATGTGCTTGCGGGACTTGAGGTTTCTCATATACTCTATGCGTTTCTATAAACGCTATCCAGTGAACAATCCAGTTCCGGTCATACAGAACGCTGAAACTTCAAAAGACATCATAGAAGCAGCGCAGGAGACAGTACGCGGAAATATCATCAAAGTATTCGCCAAGGAGCCACACTTATTACATATCTTTCAGGGCCTCAGGAATGGCGATAAGCCTTTGGTTTCCAACATCCCTCGCTCATTCAATGCTCTGGTCGACAGGTTACTCGCGGGTGGGTTTTCTTTGGATATCAATGGTCTCATTGAGATGTTGGAGCGAGCCCCGTTCTGGCACCAAGACTGCGTCAAATACGAGGTCGACGATGGTTCCGAAGGTAATAATCCTTGGAACCCTGAGGATGGTTTGCTGGATGATATTTCTTGGGGAGACACAGTTTTCACATTGGAGTCGCTGGGTAGAACTCTCGGATTTTGAATGGCTAGCCTCAGTCATTGTCACGACCTCTTATTGTGTGAGGCGTCTGATTGGATGTATGTATGTTCTTGATTGCGTCCGATCCCCGCTCTGAGTCCCTGTACATCCTTTATGCAGAAGTAGCTAAAAGGATATTGCTATAGCAGTCACACGCCATGTACACGCCCAGGTACCCAAATACACATCGTGACATCATCTGTCACGAGCTTTTGTCGTTTGAGGCATCTGATTGGGTGTCTGTATGTTCTTCATTGTGTCAAGTCCCCGCTCTGAGTCCCTGTACACCCTTTATGCTAAAATAGCTAGAAGGATATTGCTATAGCAGGCACACGCCATATACACGCCCTGCTACCCAAATACACATCGTGACATCATCTCTCGGCAAGTTATGCCATTTGTTGGATTGACCCCTCGTGTGGCGGCACAACCTCTGATACAAAGATATCCTAGCCTTGGTCAGATGACTAGAAAAACCCCTCTCGAGAAAAGAGGGGGCCGGAGGCATCCTAGATCAATACAGTCATCGTCTTTGGGCTCCACAATGCATTGATCCCTATCAGTCTGATCGAATCGCCCGTATCGGATCCATCACCATTCTAAAACTTATTTAATGAATCCCAATCCAGCCGGTAGTGCTACATTACCTCCAACGTTTGTGCTGCGAAATTTAGATCTTGCCCTTTAATAAACATTAACTCAGCCTCTTAAATGATAGGAAGCACTTCAATGTCGATGCAACTCGTGTATATCTCCACCTATCCCTCGGGCATCGCATCGGTTGGAGCTGTCGGCCAATCCCAGACCCAATAGAGAGTATACCATCCGAGGATGTCGAGAGGAAGTCGAATGTCAATTTGGCACCATAGATCAGCGCCAGACGGGTCAATTGCCGTTTTGGAAAATCTGTTTTGGCGCGCTACAGAAGTTGACCCGTTGTTTATTTGGTAACACTGGTCGTATTAACGAGAAACTCGTACCACTTTGAGTGCCATAAGCCTACACTTGGGTCACCAGCCACATACCCCCCGCAAAGGCAGAGATACATGGGGCGACTTTGAGCAGACGCAAAATCAGGTTCAGTCACGATATGCAAGGGTCGGACCCACTACACTGTAAATCCACGTGGACCACAAATAAGTGGCCCATCTCTATTACATCCACTTGTCGGCGCTCAGATTACGTAATAATCCACTACACTTGGACCTGAAAGTGGATGTAATGGAGTGGATTTAGGTGGATTTAGGTATAGTTGGATATTCCTTGTCCCTGTGCGGTCGATAGTACTTATTTTTGTATAGAATTGCCTGTTAAATCGAGGTACCGAGACTCAAGTTAGCCAAGGTCGATCAACCCCTCAGCCAATCTTACAACGTGATACGAGAAACTGCCCCTATTGAGCACTTTTTGAAAGATTTCCTGCTGTTGTTTTTGCCAAAAAAATTTTTTTGAACAATGTCAGCCAACCAGCCCAGCCAGGCCAACAGCAGCACCTCGAAGACCGTCTTTTTCACCATTTCAGAGGCTGGACTTGGTTAGAACCCGCTCGTGATACTAGGTCTTGGCTGTGGGACTTTGGCTATGATATTCAACGTCATGGTTTACGCAAATGGGCTTGCAAGGACTGTATCCTCGGAAATCGTCCCATTATCGCGAGTTTTACCTCTTCAGGTCTCCAGAACGCGGCAAATCATCTATGGCGTGAGCACCAAACACCAGCACCAGAGGGAGAGAAAAGAGCACCACACAGCTGAAATCCGAAGGCGCACTGAAATCGAACCAGCCGACTATTGCCTCGGTTCTCGGTTTGAAATTGGACGTCAACAAGCCTACGGAACAGAATATCGCGAATAGCTTCATCTCACGCTTTAATAAAGCAACACTTTCAGCGTATGCTAACAAAGCAGATATCCTCGGTTATCCGGGATGGCCTTGGACTTCCTGACAATCCAGCCGATGTCAGCCGAGTGTGAGAGGTTATTTTCAGCTGCTGGCAAGATGATCTCGGGGTTGCGTACGGGCCTAGAGGCTGAGATTATCGCCATATGTCAGGTTTTACGCTCGTGGTATCGAGCTAGCCTTATCAAGGACCTGGATCCATTGCTTAAGTCACACCTTGAAAGTAAGCTGGATGCCGGTTGTGGCACTCTAAGCGACGACGAGCTGGCGCTTGCTGAGTCAATTGGAGGGCGAGGACAGCGCCAGAGAGGTTGACGATTCATCACAGCAGCAACAAGCTGAAGAGTTAGTGTCAACCTCTGAAAGTGAGGCTGAATAGGCACCGACGAGGTTGTGAATAGCCTCAAAGATCCACTATAAATCCACTTATAAATCCACATGTGTACATCCATTCCACTCCGGTCGAATATGTACTACATCCACTATGTAATTGCCTAAAAATCGTACATCCACTCTACTTGGCCCAAAAGTGGAATGGATGTAGTGGTTCCGACCCTTGACGATATGGCTGCTGAGAACGCAATATATATCTTTCTAGATCTGGGAAATGCTGGGAGTTGTATCGCCGTATCCCTTTGACTGTGGTAAGGCTACACTACGCACATGGTGGGTAAGGGCGTCCAGCATGGGCACTTCCTGTTACTGAGTTATGCCGGACAACCAGTCTTCAAGCATATGAGACAGGTCAAGGATGGCCGCCTCTGGCGACATTGACACCATAAAGAGGTAGATCCTTCATGCTTGCGCTCGTTCCAGATATGCGGGTGGGAGTGGCGGTAGAGGATCTGCTTCCAGCTGGTCCGGCGACATAGAATAGCCGGACCCGCCAGCATGACTCGAAGCATCGGAATGCCGACGGAAGAATGCAGAGGCGAAAGACTTTGGCCTCGGCGACACCGACCCTGCTGTACCTGCCCTGACTGGATTCAGTGCCAGTGGGTTCATACGGACAAGTCTTGTGAGAGATTTGCGGAAGGATTGCCGCAGCTTCTGGGTAGCTAGAGGCTTTGCGAATGTTGCCTGATATTCCCAGAGTATTTTCTCACTTAAGGGCTCTTCCGAAGTTAAGAGCGAATTCTCCATAGCGTCGGGGGCTTGGGGGCGAGGAGTCCATATAGAGACACTCCATTTCTCTGTCAGACGCTGGGCGGAGCTTGAGAGGGTTTTTGATAATGTTCTTTTGCGCCATTTATAGAAAAACAGTGTCAACGTCAAGAGGAAAGCAAAGCCGGCTGATTGGTTATTAGTTCGCTCATCCCTTAGTTGGGAAACTCAACACTTACCTATCGACCCTACAGCAATTCCTGCCATTTGGCCTGCCCTATCTATCATTGCGGCAGTATACTCTGGTTTGGCAGTGTCATTCGGTGTTGCAAGTCCAACAGCGGGTTGGATAGTGTTGCAGGAAGTAGTCGCAGAACTGGTAGCCGTACCAATTATAGGCACCTCTGTCGTCATCTGCGATTGCAACAAGCCTTCAGATACCGTCTGGGATGGGCTGACTGCGACTGAGGACTTGGTGGTCCGGAGAACAGGGAGAGTACTGGCACTGATATCAATCGAGTTGGAAGGAGCCAGCTGGGACTTGTCAGGAACAAGGGTACTAAGCCCGGGGATTGTGGCGATCGTCGTCTGTCTATGTGTAGCCTGTGTTGTTTCTGCCGATGCCGGTGGAGGCAAGGTCGTAGTACTTGTCGAGGATGTGTTCTCCGGAGGCGTGGCAACAAGAGAAGATGCTGCCTCTGGGGGGCGAAGAGCGATGTACGTGCTAGTAGTAGACAATGATGAAGTGGATGTAGGGCTGGCTGTTCTTGATGTGGTCGTTGTGCTGGAGTATGAAGCAGTGGTAGTAACAATCTCCTTGGGCGGAGGAAGATCACTCGATGCCATCTCTGGTGGAAGGGCTGGAGTACTTGGAGGTGGTGACGCTTCTGTGCTGATCGCGGTGCCGGGAGGGCTGAGAGGCCTGGGGGGCCCTTTTTGGTTTCCTCCTGGTCCCGGTGGCCCATTCTTATTGCCTCGCGATCCTTGGCCATTGCCGTTTCCATTTCCGTTCCCGTTTTCATCCTCATTCTTATCATAATTTCCCTCTTTATCGTTATCTGGTTCCCCCTGTTGAGGTTTATGAAACCTGAGTCCTGGCAGTCGCATTGCTGTTCTATAACACTCGTCAGTCTCCCCCAGACGATGGTGCTCATCCCCAAGCATGGCTGGATATACTTACAAGACAATCTCGACCAAGCTTGGTATTCACGATGTCAGGAAGTAAATAGTTCAGGAATTGGTAAGATTTAAATAAAACGAGGAATCCCGCAGGGAAACTGCAGTAGTGGCAGATATAACATCGTTGAGGGTTCCATGCCAAGCACTCTGACCACATCAGGCTAGTGTCTTGTCGCAATAGGATTTGGGCTGTGCCCAAACACCCAGCTGGCAAATTGTACACTCGTTCCTCAGACATCCAATGAGCGTGTATCTGTGTCATGATATTTGGCGGGAGTGGCGCGGAAAGGAAAAGGTGAGACTGGTGGGGCGTTTTAAATCTGGGTGGCAGTGACCTGCCACAGGCAGGCACAGGCAGGCACAATTTATTACGCCCGGCGGCTTGAACCGAAAGGGCACTAATTACTAATATACACATACATAGCCCAAATTGTGTCCTAGTCTCCTTAATCCCCTACTCGTGACCTGCCACAACGGCGACTGAAACTGACGTCTACATCTTCCGACTCTTCGCCAGTAAGCTCTACAGCTCCGCCTCGTCTTTGTGTATGGCTGGCTACATCTGGGCCTTCCGTGAGAGCTGGGGCGTATCGGCCGGTCAGTTCTTCGAGACTTGGATGCTTATCTGGTTCTACATGGACATCAACTACATAGTCGTGGATACCATCATCGGCAGCATTATTCCCATGCAGTTCTTCGCCTACTTCCTGCTGACATGGATCATCCTCAACATCGCCACGACCGTCTACCCCTTCGAGCTCACCCCTGGCTTCTACCACTGGGGATGGGCCTTGCCCGCGCACAATGTCTGGCTCCTGTTGGTCGGTATCTGGTCCAATGGCTGTCGAGCGCAACTAGAAACCACACTACCTATCCTTTTCGCTTGGTGGCTCGTTGGCCACGTTACCAGCGCTTGGTCAGTCCGAAGGAGGTGCTTGATGGCCGAAGCCGAACGCGAGGCCGCAGCCAGCAACGACAAGTTTGACCGCTACAACACTGAGCAGAGTCAAGAGTTCGTGCTTGAGACGATCTCATCCCAGGCTTCTAGCAGGGTGCCAACAACCGTACGGACAACTATGACCTCGAGGCAAACCGACTTGGTGTGAACCAAGCTGATGGCAGCGACAGTCGGACTGTTATCAATTCTGCAGCGTCTTCGCAACAAGTTGAGACTACAAAAGAGCAGAGAGAGTGAGGGGGTTTAATGGATGAGGAAGAGAAGGACATGGGAATGATGACAACTGCTTTGGCGTTTAGCGACACAGGATAGACAGGCACTTTAGACTTGGACTTATAGATTAACTACCTTTTACCGCTAAAGTAATAATTTACTTACTTAATCTTAAACGGCTCCATTACTTTTAACATTCTCCTTTTCTGAAACTTATTGCTATATAATTAAAAACACTAAGTTATCTATAATTGTCGTTACATAAGATGTTGCTGCCTTTTTTGCCTTTGGCCCACAGATACATCCGCGCAAAGGCGGTGAAGCTGGTTCTCTTAACAAGGTCTTACCATCGGTATGAAGCCAACTAGGTCAACTAGGCCTGTACAGCAGGTCTTAGGCGTATATCAAAATAGGGTCCGGTTTTCAATACAGAACAAGGCCAATTCCAGTACGGCCTAGAGGACAGTGTCCAGTGTGGCTAACAGACAGACCGTCTGACAGACCGACTGAGTCCGTCTGACAGACCGCAGACCGACAGACCGGCCAATCTCGTCAGACCGACAGACCGGACAGACCGGTCGGTCTGGGGTGGTCTGGGTCGGTCTGGGTTGGCCGAAATGGGCTACTGTTTGTCTGTTTACTCCACCTGGCGCGTCTGCACTTTCCAGAAAACTATTGCAAACATTCGCGTCGTGCTCCGTACGTGCGCATCCATACCCGCATCATGATATCTTCTAGCAGGACTTCGAGCCCCGTGCCGTCTATACCGAAGTCTCTTGCGCCTTATCTACCTTCAACCTCGACCGATACCACCCCCGAGGCCACGGCAGACGATGCTCCCCAGTGCGAATTCGATATCGATTGGGAGAATATATGGCACTGCGGAAAAAGACTTGTGGGCGTCAAAAAGAGGCCTCGTCACAGACGGGTCGTCGGCACAAAGATGAAAAAGTCATGGATATATCGACATGGTGCAAATTTAGAGCACAAAGGAGTACGTTACCGGCTTTGCAGACTCTGCCACGAAAACAGGAGCTATTCGACGGCTCTGTACGCCTCGTCAGGGGCAGCTCACGCCGCGAGGCACCTGCTCCGTCAGCACCAAATCGCTGAATTTGGTGACAGTAGTCCCAGCTTGGCAATTCCGTTTACCTTGGCGGCCACGTCCGCGTCCTCTTCTGTGCGTCCTTTATCGCGACAGGCTAGTCTAGGCTTTCAGCTCACCTCCCACTTCGATGAAAGGTCATGGAAATCTCGTTTCGTGGATTGGATCATCCTCGAAGATGTCACCTTCCGGCAAGCATCAAGCGGGAGGTTTCGGTGGCTGATAGCAAACGGCGGGGAGCTTGCAAGCCAGCTGCTTCCTGAGCATCACACAACGGTCTGTTCGTGGATCCGTCAAACCTTTGAATCCCGACGACAGATCATCTTCAATCTTGTCCAGGACGCGAAGAGCTCCGCTCACCTAAGCTTTGATCTCTGGACTGCTTCAAACGGGTTTCACTACATCGGCATCGTCGGCCACTTCGTTGACAGTGAAGGCGAAAAACGTGATGTCCTTCTTGGACTGCCGCGTAGTTGGTCCACACTCTGGTGAGAATATGGCCTCGTATGTCAAGGAGGTAATCGATCAATATGAAATGGGCTCCAAGCTTGGATACTTCATGCTTGATAACGCCGAAAGCAACGATACTTGCCTAGAGACGTTTGCTAGGTGGTTCCCCATGG
This sequence comes from Dactylonectria estremocensis, assembly GCA_020744375.1. Taxonomy (NCBI): domain Eukaryota; kingdom Fungi; phylum Ascomycota; class Sordariomycetes; order Hypocreales; family Nectriaceae; genus Dactylonectria; species Dactylonectria estremocensis. The sequence goes on along the minus strand of JAGMUU010000029.1, from coordinate 611,802 downwards.
ACGTCAGCCGGCGCCGCTTACGTTGCATAGGCCACATTATCAACCTGGTTGTCCGGGCTGTTATCTTCGGCTTAAATGTTACTAAATTCGAGGCGGAGCTTCGTGGGGCTACGGATGAATTTAGTTTCGATATTTGGGCCAAGAAGGGGGCCATTGGCCGACTCCACAACCTTGCTACCTATATCCGTCGGACGGACCAGCGACGACAGGCGCTTCGGCGTTTACAGACCGAGCTTGCAGGGGACGATGCCATATTTACATTGGAGATCGTTGTTGATGGCAAGACACGCTGGAACTCCATTTACATTATGATCAAACGCGGTATGCGTATATATCTGTGTCACTCACCTCTGTTGGACAGTTGCTGACACGGGATCGGGTTATCCTAGCACTCAAACTAGGCTGCGCCATCGAGCTCTATCAATCTCGCTGGCAAAAACCCAAAAATGATCCCGTCCACCGTGACTTAACGAAGTATTTCCTCAACGCTGCGGACTGGGCTGAACTAGAGCGCTTCCACGACTCCCTAAAACCGTTTTACATCCTTACAAAGACTATGGAGGGCAACGCCAGTAAACCAGGCGCAGAGGGAGGGCATGGTGCCGTGTGGGGGACTCTCAAGACAATGGACTATCTGTTTGTCAAATTCAAGCAGGCCGCGGAGGAAACTCAGTTCGAGTAGGCCTCCCATTTTAAGTCGGGAATTGACTGCGGATGGGCGAAGCTTGAAGACTATTACGTCAAAACGGACCGTACACCTGTCTACCGAGCAGCGCTAGCGCTTCACCCATCTTATGGGTTTGACTACTTTGAGCGGCACTGGAAAAACGCGATGGATAGGCCGCAGTGGTATAGCGACATGCAGTCCGCTGTGGGTGGCCTATTCGATGAATACGTTCGACAGGCTGAAGTTGAAACTCAAGCTCAAGCGGGGCTTTGTGAAGACGAAGCTGATGAGATTGAAGCCGACGTTAACGACTACAGTTCATTTGGGAAGAGGTCAATCCACTCATTGAATACACAATGAAAGAAGGTCAAGGCAATTAGCGAGCTCGACTTATTCCAGACACGGCCAATTTACCCTCAAGATCTCGACGTTGCAAACCCTCTTGAATGGCGGAACCGACATCAATTGGAATATCCAGTCTTGTATCGAATGGCGCTAGATCTGTTCCCAATTCCTGGCATGAGTGCTGAATGCGAGAGGGTGTTTAGCCAGACAAAGAAGATGATCACCGACGAGCGCAATCGGCTAGCACCTGAGATAGTCGAGGCAGATCAACTCTGGCTCCCTAAGATGCCACCGAGGGTGAACGTCCCATTTCGTCAAGGGCGTTCCTGCTTCTAATTTCCTGTAAATTGTATGGTAGCACGGTATCTCCAGCTGCAATGAGACGGATCAATCCTCCTTGCAATCCCCTACCGTCTCCGGCCAAGGACGTGACTTGCTTGGTGTCAATCTCAAAGCACGCCGATGTTCTTTGGCAACAAGCTTAAGCCCCGGCTCAGACATCACCGTGCGAAGTTCTCCCAGATACTCTGAGCCGGGGCCAGAATGTGTACGAGAAGTCAGTACCTCATCCTGCGAACAGGCATCGATGAAGTCTCGCTCTTGATCATTCAGCATGGCCTCGAAAGCCTCAAACAGCGAGTACAAATGGCTCATCCCCTTGGGCAGGTAACTCTGAACATTGTTGTTGCTGGCCTCGGTGCCGGAAGTCATCCGAACCCCAAAATTGCGGTACTTTTTGATGAAGCATTGTGCCCATTGCGCTCGTATGGGCAAGTACGTCTTGTAGAGGTACATAAGGATGGCCTGCTGGTCGTTGAACTTGTCACATAGGCGTACCCAAGCCTTTTCGTGCTCTTCTTTTGTCTCTGCAAAAGCGACGAACTTCCACAGGTCGAGGACACCGCGGTAGTTGTGCGGTACAGGCGCAGCGAGATTACTCTGGGCCAGCGGGCATTCTTGTCTCTCTGCTGCGAGCACAACCTCCATATCACCCGGAGACAACACTGCCTGCGTCTGTTCACTGCCAGAGCTACCGCCTTCGACACTTTCCCCATCTTCCTTTGCGTTCTTCCACTTCCGCTTCGCATTAAGAAGAACGTTTGCGTTGATATGGTGGATACATAGCTGTTGCTGGCATCTCGGGATACTGGCTATCCAGTGCTTCCTTCATCGCCTGATCGTAGTCGGTAATAACAACATCTGGTAGTGGAACCGCATGCCTCTCGGTCAAGCCTCTGACCGCTGCCGTGAGGAATTGGAACCCTTCGCGTCTCTCATTATCGACCAAACCGAATGCGGCGTTGTAAACAGATTTTAGGCAGGTCAGCCCCATAATCTGAAAGAGCGGCAGCTTGAAGCGGTTTGTATTGTACGTGTTGTCGAAGCTCATTATTTCCGGATAGCGTTTCCACATTCGGAGACAGTATGGGACGGTCCATACTATGCCAACAAGCCTGATTGTCTTGGTTTTCTTTCGCTGGGTACTCAAGGAGCGGATTGACCTTTTCCCAAAGGAACCATAATCGTCGACCTCAGCATCGGTCTCGCCACCTTCACTCTCCAAAAGCCCCGCCTGAGCCTGCGTTTCCACTTCAGCCTGTCTGGCGTGTTCATCGAACAGGTTACCAACAGCGGACTGCATGTCTCTGTACCATTGCGGCTTGTCCATCGCGACTTTCCAGTGCCGCTCAGAGTGGTCATAGCCATAGGATGGGTGAAGCGCTAGCGCGGCTCGATAGACAGGTGTACGATCCGTTTTGACGTAATAGTCTCTTCGAGCTTCGCCCATCCGCAGTCAATTCCCGACTTGAAATGAGAGGCTTCCTCGAACCGGGTGTTCTCCGCAGCCTGCCTGAATTTACGAACAGATAGTCCATTGTCTTCAGGGTCTCCCACGCTTGCCCAAAGCCATGCAAGTTCATTGCCATTCAGATAAAAACGTCGCCGAGCGCTTCGAAGTCAAAGAGTATATTCGTTCCGGCCGGCCATTCTTTACTGGTTCTCGTCCATGCAAGGTGCAGAAGGCGCATTACTGATGTAATGGCCCGTGATCCAGACTTGTGGGCTAGACCGTTGATGTACAGCGTCGCTATATCCTGGTCCTCCGGACTCGACGCGGCGAGACTGATGATGGTGGCTGGCCATATCAACACTGGTGATAGGAACCCGGCTTTTGCCAGGTACGCCAGAAGGCGGAAACCGAGGCGGGATACTCGACGGACCTGATCTCCGGACTGCGTTGACTCATGGTCCCGCAATTTGGTCGTGATTATGTGGCAGGCATAAGCGTAAAGGCAGTGCGCGGCGCGGGCCTGGTCTGCTAGCGACAAGCAAGGCCTGCCACCGCTATCCGGTGGATGATCTGGGTCGCCCATGTGCGACGGCCACGCCTCATAAGGCCCAAGATAGTGCCGAAAGTTGCCCTCTAGCTTGTCCAGCTCAGACCTCCAGGAAGGTTGGAGGGGCACGAGACGGAGGAGGACTGATAGCTTAAAGACTGCATTGAATATGGGCGGCCGCAGACCGATCCAGAGGCTATGTTGCCACAAACCACAAGTGATCGGTGACGACGCCCATATATCGAGGAGCTCGTCCAGGGAGGAGTATTCCTCCAGGTGACACATGGGCCCTAGCCGGAAAGTGCTAGTAATGGCGACTCGGTATACCAGGCTCTCTAGCTGTAGAATGTGGCGCATGTCTCTCGGAGGCGAATGGGTGAAATGGCGGAGAAAGATGCTTCGCGCCGACTTAACATGTACATCTGAGGGCGATCGGTACCCGTCGCCAAACTTTTCGAAAATGTGAAGTAGCAGCATGGAGCACAGGGCCCATTCCTGAGGTACTGGGGCAGAGTGGAGGTGTTGGCGCAGGCCGCCTATTGCCTGCGAGTGGTATTCTAGCGACATGAGTCGCAATGGGTTCTCTGCGGACGGTAGTTGCTGCGCCAGTTGAGCAGCCCCTAGTGCCAGCCATGTGTAAGCATAAGAGGGAAACTCGGCCAGCAGCGGGAGTAAGGGGATAAAGATGGAGTAGTGATCGTCAAAGTAGGCGCCGTGAATTGCGCGGTTGGCATAGCACATCAGCTCCCAGGCAAACGCAGGTTGGATACCCGGCATGGTGGCACATATGCCAAGCACAGAATCGGTGCTAGGCCTCACTGTGCACAGAGTAGTCTCTCTCCCATCCTGAGGCTGCTGTCCGTCATCTGGGCCCGTGGCGGAGGAGGGCGAGGATGTAGGCCGCGGCCAAGTGCACTCGCCTTGACTTCGCCGTACACAGCGCCCGCAAGCCGGCCGCCTCTCGTCGCACTTTTTCTTGGTGCGGCGGCCTTTGGTCACACGTAATTAGCGCCGTTGGCAGTAGGCGAGTTGCGCTGAGAGCAGGGGTCAAGGAACGTACAGGGAATGCAACCGCTTGTGGATCGCGGTAGACTTGCCTTGTTCGAGTGCTCGACCATGCCACCCGACCACAGCTCAAAGTTTGCAAACATGTCTTAACTATGCAGGTGGTGGTTGAGGGAAGTTACGGTTTAGGGAAGACAATGTCAGGCCCCAGATAAATGTCCGTAGTTAATAAGCATCTGTGGGCGAGCACTTTACGGATTAGCGCGGCGGCAACCTCAACTTGGAATGGCGCGAGTTGCTGAACTGCGGGCGTGGCAGCGGCCAGTATCGCTTAAAGTTACACGGTATAGACAGTGTGTCAGACAATTGGCTCCGCAAGGATCACATTTGGCATCATGTTAATTGATGAGAATTATCTGAGGAGCAAGAGCTCCATGTGAAGCTGCACGGCGGGAGCCATGCAGCTCTTATACACAGATGAAAGCTTTGCCGGTTTAGGGGGTAGCAGCTGTAGCAGGCAGCTGCAGCCACTGCAGGCAGGCTGGATCTGTTAGATTGGATTATGTACGCATTATCTCTAGGGTGGTCATGTGACCACCTTGGTGGTCAACAGACAGCTCGCCTAACCGTTGCCGGCTGTAGCCCGAACAGGAAGGCGGTCAAGGAAGGAGATATCCCCTGAACACCACAGAGATAGCCCAGGGGGACAAGGACGGAGACAATACAAGTCATCTGAGTGCCACGCTAGTTTTCTGACAATTATCGCCCTTTCTTCTTCAATAGAGATACAAGCGTTCATCGCGCCACCGGTGCTGTCAGACTCTGGGTTCGGTAGTCGTTTGCCTTGTTTTATGAGGCGGGTATACTTCTTAACGAGGTGTTCGTCGGCGCGGTAGCGAGCGTAGGTTTCCCTAACTGTCAGTGTGCGTTATTGGAAGGCGTTAGCACGCGTGGGACGCGTTGTTTCGCGACCTGCTACATATAACCGCGCCGCCTTTGCTGCATATCGACGTTTTTGCGATAAATTCGATATAATTAGAAAGAGCAAGTTGAGAGCATTTTAATGCTATAATTATATATAATTTGGCTTTATGTTGGTGGAGTTGGGATGATTCGAAGGTCTGATAGAGGGATACGAAGGCGTCAAAGATACGATGAATGCAGCCATCTCTCCAGGGGAGAGATGGGGGCCTGCCCCACCTACTCAACCCATCGAGTAATGTGCGAGTGACTCTGATACAGCTCAGGCTGGTCATCATTTCCCACTTTCAATGTCTTCAATCTCGTTGAAGTTGAAGTCACGTGCATCAATTCAATCCACTCAACTTGCATTTCAAGTTGATGGACTCAATTCCATTGCAATAGCTTCCGTGTTGATCACTGTTTTGTTTAATCTGTATTTCCCGTCGAGCGGCCGTGAGGCCGCTCAGGTCCCGATGGGCACAGGACGTACTGAGCTAGGCTATCGAGAACACCGCCATGGAAAGCCTCATCCAGTTCAGCTTGCAAGACTTCGCAAGGCCGAGCTGTCGAGGTTGAACCCGGAGGCGGCTTTCCTACCTCCCCACTTTCGTCGAAATAACGAGGATGCAGTGGCTATGTGGCGTCGACGGTAGACAGTTTTTGCGCAGCCGGAAATCGACAAGTTGCCTGCATGTGGATGTCGTTGCATATGACCAATACCTAAGTGGCTCAGTTGAGCCCAGGGTGGCGATCAATTCAATCTGGGGCGTCGATTGAGTTGAGTCAGGGGTGGCACGGTCTGTTTTATGGCACGTGCACTCTCGCACGGTTCACATATTGATCTTTTGTCCACCGGAGGCGTGAGTGGATTGAATTGATCGCCACCCTGCTTCAACTTGAGCCAGTTATTAGCCAGCGCATATCATTTTATAGCCATTTTCTTAGTCTCGTACGCGAGTGGATAGTGCCAACCAGCTGTTGCCATATCCTGCCGAACTTTATAAACGTCCTCTGCCACATCCAGAGCTTCCATTTCTATCTCGACGACACTCAAACCCTCGGCAGCACCAAGCGTACCCTGGGAACCCTGAAACGGCATCGCCACTTGGCTTTGCCCAACGTACTCCTTGCCAAGAAGATCCTTGCCGTCGGTGCTTCCCAGTGGAGCAGCGGCATTCACAAAGACGACGGCGCAGGCGTTCTCAAATGCTCGCGCCACACACACGTTCTGTAGAAACAGCGCCTCACATGAGCTGTTGAATCGACGGCCCTCACCGCCGTCACCGGCCACCCAGTATGATGGGCAGATGACGATGCGCGCCCCGTCGGCGATGAGAGCGCGAAAGGCCTCCGGGAAAGCTATATCCCAGCACACGAGTAGACCCACTCTCCCCCACGGCGTGTCAAATGCACGGTGCGGGGACTCGGTATCAGCGGCGATATGAGGCCGCTCGGGATGCCACAGATTCTTCTTCTGGTAACGTCCAAGCAGCTCTCCGTCTGAGCCTATGAAGTATGCTACATTTGCCAGTGGCCCTGTGTGGTCGCCGGCAACTCCACCCTGCGTCTTGGGCTCGAGCACCGTCCCAGGGACAATGCCGATATGCAGCTCCTTTGCCAGCGTTTGGTAGCGCTTCAGGTGCTCGGCGGATTGCCGTGTGGCTGCCTCGGGATCCTGCAGTTGTTCGCAAAACCCTGCGAGGTGGTACTCGGGCAGGACTGCAATACTGGCACCATCCTGGGCAGCGTTGCGGATGTACTCGGCCGCGCGGTTGAAATTGCTGGACAGGTCGGTTGGCTGTGCGTCTGGATTAATTGATGTGTACTTGAGGGGCGTTGGAAGGGTGGCAGACGTGAGAGTGGAGCTGCACTAGGGCAATCTTTAATTTGGAAGCCATTGCGCTGAAGTGTACCGGTATCGGAAGGTCGTCAAACTTGCGTCGTTGGAGATCCACGAGGGTAACAAGCAGCTTCTTCCAGTACATAGTAACAAGTCGCACTTGAAACACGGGGGAGCAGTTACATTTATACCCGTTCCTATCTGATATTGGCCTGGCTCGCACCTCGGCTCGTCCCCCTGGCATAAGGCCGCTTGCTCGACCAGAGCCAATAACAAAAGTTACAAAACCTTGATCGGACCCGTGGGGCACGCGTCGCTAGAGCGAAACATGGATACCGCCCGACAACAGCGGGAAACGGTAATGCGTGCTCGTCAAAAAGGACACAGGAAAGTACGCAAAGCACGCGAGATGACATGGTAATAGCACGGCAGCTTCCGTCTCCACGGGGGAAGTTGCACTTGCGCCTCACGAGTGCCACTAATCCAGACAAGGAGAGCCGCCGCACTAATCCAAACAAGGACAGCCGCCGCCCTAACCTCCACATACTCAGCATCATGTTAGCCATGACTCACGCAGAGTAGTGTCCTTGCTTTGTCCCCGCATATACCCACTTTCCCCACAACGCGCAACATCCGCAGCTGCCGCACTAACCCAAACAAGGACAGCCGCCGCCCTAACCTCCACACACTCAGCATCTCCAACTTCCACCCGTCAGCGACACAAAGGAGCACCAGACAACATCATGTTTGCCAACTTTTAGCTGTGGTCAGGCGGCATGGTCGAGCACTTGGCCAAGTCCCGCCGACCGCGGTCCAACCGGGCCTGTCTCACATGTAACTGTGGTAAACCCAGCGTCTTGGCCGCAGTCTCCTAACCCCACCAGGTCGCCGCACCAAGAAGAAGTGTGATGAGCAGCAGCCGGCTTGCGGGCATTGCATGCGTCAAGGCCGGTGCGAGTGCGCTTGGCCACGACCCGCATCGTCGTCCTCCCTCGGGGTATTCCAGAGGCGTACATCCTGCCCATCGCGGAAACTGGATCTACACCATGCGCCGCGAGGCCCGTGATACCCGCCACACCATCGGCTTGTTATGCGAACAGCTTCACCTTGATGCATTGGCCCTTTGGTTAAACCAGCCCAGCGCCATTGTGGTCCTCGGACTGCCAGACATGCCCTGGCTCGGACCAGCTCCGCGTGGGAATTGTTCCGGCATGCCAACCGCGCCATTCACGGCGATTACGTCGACGACTTCGACGACCACTTCGCCCTTCTCGTGCCTAGTCTTCCCATCATTGCCGAGTTTCGGCCATATATGAACATGTGGCTGGCACTGGGTGGCAACCGTGCCATCAGATCGCCCAGCAGGAGTCTGCGACGAACAGTCGATGGCGAGACACGGCGATGCAATTCCACCTCCATAGATGCCACGAGCCACGCAGTTAAAGACGGGCAGCTTTGGACTACCATCAGATTAGTTACTGCCCAGGGTTCATGACTTCTGTCATCCTCTATGCAACCATGTACAGAGATGCTATGCAATTTGAGTATCCAAAGGCCAGCAAAAGGGTCCACGGAAAGAAGCCGGGCCGGTCCCTAAAGCCACTTTTACTTACCTCTTGTCAAACTGACTCGGCACATCTCTCCATGGATCACCCTAGGCCCACCCGCCTGGCCTTCTGGATGCGGGGCCCCGCCCTCTCCTCGAAATCAGCGCATTTCCCCGCAGAACAGCCTAGAGTAGTAGTTTCTTAGCATAGATAGAGATACCATAGTACTTGGGGGGAGGGAGGGGGGTTGATTTTGAGACCCCCAAGTACCAAGAACTGGTTGTAGCTTTCCCAAGGGGCCCACCTTCCTGGTTATTATATAGACTGTGAATCTTCCTCTAATCTTATTCAAGAACGCCTTATCCCTTTTGTCCTCATTTCTCATTCTAGGGCAATCAACCATCAAACCAGCCAAAGCAATCATCATCCTTTTACCCACAGTTCCCTTTTGTCCTCCTTTCTCATTCTAGGGCAATCAACCATCAAACCAGCCAAAGCAATCATCATCCTTTTACCCACAGTCTACCAAGTATGACGGTCTTGTTGGCTGAAAAGGATGCCGGCGATGACAGAGCGTCGTCACGACTAGGCGAGCAAGCCGACATGGCTTTACTGCAGACTCAACGAGGCTTATCTCCTCGCCATCTTCAGCTCATGGCAATTGCAGGTAGCATCGGCGTCGGTCTTTTCGTGGGTGTTGGCGGCATCTTGGCATCAGCTGGCCCACTGCCTCTGGTCACCGGCTATGTGATATATGGGCTTGGGTTCATTTGGCCCACCACCCTGAACACTGCAGAGATGGTAGCCTGGCTCCCTATCCGTGGCTCCATCTATGAATTAGCCGCTCGTTTTGTGGATCCTGCGCTTGGTTTTGCTATGGGCTGGACATACTTCTTTGGTAGTGTGATGCTTGTCTGCACCGAGTACTCGGCCGTGGCTACGGTCATGCAATATTGGAACACAACCATCAGTCCAGCAGTTTGGGTCGCTATGGCCACGAGTGTATGCTACTTTCTTAATATGGTGGCAGTGAGGTAAGTATAATTCGCAGATTTCACACCGCGCATCAATTATGCTGATCAGGATAGGTGGTATGGTGAGTCTGAGTTCATCATGGGCTCCACCAAGGTTCTTCTTATCCTAGGCCTCATACTGGCCACCTTTATCACGATGGTAGGAGGCAATCCTCGCCATGATGCTTACGGCTTCCGAAACTGGACGAACGGCGACCTTGCCCATCCCTACTACACAAGCGGCGCGGCAGGAATATTCCTGAGTGTTTGCATCTCAGTGCGATATGGCGTCTTCACAGTAGGGGGACCTGAAATCCTCTCAGTGGCCGCCGGGGAGATCCGAAACCCCCGAAAGACTATCCCAAAGGTGGCAAAGATGATTATTGCCCGCCTCTTATTCTTCTACGTTATTGGCGTCCTGGCTGTCGGCATTCTCTGCAATTCTCGTGATCCTCGGCTCATGGGGGCGATCGAGTCAGGCGACGCTGGTGCAGCTGCATCTCCTTGGGTCTTGGGTCTGTTGAACCTAGGCATTACTGGATTTCTTCCCGGCTTCATCAACGTTCTCATTCTTTTGTCCGGCTGGTCGTGTGCAAACGCCTACCTCTATGCCTCAAGTCGTACACTCTACTCACTCGCTCAAGATGGACAAGCTCCCAAGTTCTTTTTAAAGTGCACAAAATCTGGCGTTCCATGGGTGGCTGTGACTGCTGTCACTTTCATCTCTCTGTTGTCCTTCCTTGTTGCGTCGAACGACGCGATCGTGGTGTTCGGCTGGTTTGTGGATCTTACTACGTCATCGAATATCGTCTTCTTTACGGCTATATCTTGGGTCTTCATTGGTTGGCGTCGGGCTCTGAAAGCACAGGGAATTCGCCTTCAGGGGAAAAACACGATCAGCAGGAATTCCTGGAATATTTTCCGTCGTGAAAAGTCCAGTTCCGACAAAAAAACGACCGACGGAATCTTATTCCCCTACATCGCCCCTGCTTCCTCCTGGACTCCATACTCGTGCATACTTCTTGGCGGTTTTATCAGCATATTTATCGGCTTTGATATATTTCATCCATGGTCCACTAGGGGATTCATTACAAGCTACTTTGGTGTGGCTTGGTTTTTGGGCATGTTCGTGTTTTGGAAGATTTTCAAACGGACTAAATTTGTCAATCCAGCCACAGTTGACATCTATGCGGATGGAAAGAAGCAGGCTATCGACGATGAATGCCGTATCTGGGAAGAGGGACTTGATGACGAGAGAGTGAGAGAGGAGCTCAGGCAGAAGAACGTTGTGGTGAGAGCCTGGGCTAGGTTCTGGGGAAATTAGGAATATTTGTTTAGGGTTTACCTTGGTATGAGAAGTATGTGGATAAGAAAACGATCTCTTGATCTCGCTTGTTGTTTATATTGCGCAGTAGTGCTGAGTGAAAAAAAAAATTTAAAACCTTTGTTGTTAATTATTGAACCCAGAGTTCTTCTCGGGTTTATATCTCTAAATGATTTCATCTAGGACTTTGAGCTCTAACCCTAGGACTTTCAGACTGTTAGTCTGAATCCTGAAGGGAAGGGGAATCCCCGGATTTTCCAACAATTGGCCATCAACAATAGAATGCAGTCTTACTGTTGGAACAGTGGCCCGCCTACCTGAATTCGGAGGGACAAGAAGCAACTCTACCAGCTGATCTTGGGCTGCTATAATCTCGGTTTCAACGAGTTCCCGCAACTGTGTTATTGTGAAAGATATCTTTTTGTAAGTTAATGTCGTGTTGTCATCTGTGGGAAGATATGCTCAAGCGTATCCTAGAATAAATGATCTGACCAAGACGTATCCCATCAACTGCCAATGGGCTCCATTTTTGCCAAGGGCGGGGTAAAGCCAATCAGGGCTTATAGGCCCACTAGATTAATCGAATCATATACTAAGATTCAAGGTACCTCTATTCCCCTATAGATTTTGGGTATGCCAAAGGTACCAACAATCACCATCAATACATAGCGGTACGTTACAGTCTAAGCAGCCCTTTCGAGTCCTTTTTCGCTGTTGCGGCTGCTGAGTGAGGCTATTCCCAGATATGTCGCCTAGAGCCTGGCGCCTTAATGCTTTCCTACTACCGCAATAGGAGCAAGGTGAATTAGCCCCCCTTGATCCCTTGCGATGGTGCTGCCAAGGAATAGACGTTTTCCTCTTATCTGAAGCCCGCTGAGGTCGTGAACGTCTTCGACCTCCTGCTAATGGTCCAAACTGTTGAATAAGCTGGGATGCAAGCAGTCGCCGCCATTGGTACTGGTTCTTGACCTTTTGCCACTCGGGCTTGCCCCAGAGCTGCAGGAAGAAGCTATTCACAACGATCACTTCTAGCAGGAAATTCCAAGCAAGGGCTTGCCAGCCTCCTCGACGAATAGGGCGGCTGTATTGATAATAAGACCTCATCTGATCACTTATATCAACCCCATTCATCTTATGGTTATATTCGTCAATTGCCTCAGGCACCGGGAGGTTCTTCCGGACGTCTGGGCCGAAGGCTTCTTTCCGGGCAGCCCGCTTTCCAGCAGAGCTTCCGGCCGGCCGGCGCCGGAGACGGATAACCTCCCGGCCGTCTCGGAAGACGGTTGTCAAGAAGAGGACAAGGGTGTTATCCTTCCAGGTGAATTGGTTGACCTATGAAGAGACAAACTGATCAGTATGGAGATATCTATAGAAAGCAGTTTGCAATACCATACCTCCCCATCTAAGGTAGGGATGCAATGGATCTGACCCCAAGGAATACCCTGGCCTTCTGCTTCCTTCTCGGCGATGAGGATCTTATCTATCCCACTGTCTTTCCGACAGGTCCCGGAAGCTCCGACCTGCTGCTTCCGGAGGGCCCGGAGAAGCCGTACGGAAGCAAAGAGATTGTCTAGGAATACGTGGTAGACTGCAGCCGGAAGTAGGGTAATAAGTGTCGTTACAACCCGTTGCGTTGGCGTTAACGGGACCCACTTTGCGGCAGCTGCTCCAGCCTTGCTGCCTGCCGGCCGGGCCTGAGGGACTAGTCCGTATGGGCCCTTTCCGTGTACGTGCCAGAGCCACCGGAGGCAGTAGCCCGATTGGGCAAGGATCCAGACCTTGAAGCCGGTTGGGGTCGGCTTCGTCGGTATTGTCGTCGTCTCTAGTGACCGGCCCGTAAATCGGACCATAGCCTCGTCAACAGTAAGGTCAGAGCCAGCCGTATAGAAGGAATCTCCGGTCTCTTGGATATGGGCCGACCATTCGTTAACCTTCCGATATATATCCGGCATCAGGTCCCCGGCTTGGGCGGCTCCGGCTTGGGCGGGGGCCTGGGCCCGGGCCTGGCGTCGACCTCCTGACTGGCTAGGCTGGAACTCGGAGGTGTCAAAAACCCGGAGCTGTCGGAGTAATAGCTGAAAGCGGTTCCGGGATATAAACTGAGTAAATGGATAGATAGGATCTTCCTTCTGCTGTTGAGTTGACCAATACCTTGATATTTCAGATTCGCTATGTATTCCCATATAGATTAAAATACCTAAGAAAAGGTAAATCTCATCTACAGAAGTCTTCCGCCATACGTTCACTCTTGAAGTTCTAGCCCGGGGGCCTTCCTTAGATAGCGGCGCTGCATTCGTCCATTGCACCCACCGCTCAATAAGGCCCCGGGGAACGTACCGGAAGAATAAGTCAAGCGGGGCTGCCGGCAGCTCCTGTATCTCTCGGGGTCGGGCCGGCACGTCAAAGGGTATAAAGGAGCCCGCCGGTCCGCGCTCGACAGCCGGAGGTTCGTGGGGCCGGACTGTGCTGTTATCGCACCGCTCCGGCGTACAGTCGGCAGTGCAGGCGACGGCGAGGTCTTCCGGAAGGATCTCAACCACAATACAGCTCCGTACGGAAGCAACGGAAGCACCGGAGGCACCGGAAGCATCAGAATCACTAGAAGACATCGCAGCATTGAACAAAATGACGGTTTTGGTGGTGGCAGCAGGTAAGAAAACATAGGTGCAAATGATGTTTCGTCATGTACCGATTGAAGTGCGGAGTAAAAGTGGGTACAATAGTGGGTATTTTGGCCTTGGCAAAAATGGAGCCCATTGGCAGTTGATGGGATAGTCCTGGTCGGTGGAGTTATCCTTGATAGACTTCCCGAACTCATGTAGCTTGAGCGCCCAGCTGAAGGTGGCCTGGCATCTCTATGCATACCATGCACCACCACCCTTTCGACAACCCCACCCTTTCGTCAAGCCAAAAAAAAATTCCACCACCAAAACTCAACACTTTCATTTACACACAGCTTGACCAGAATAAAAGTTACTTGAGAGCAGTTGCTTCTATCAAGTATAGAATTGATTGAAATTTCTGTTTCCGTTCTCATACTGTTGAGTGGGGCACGTGATATATGTGGGTAGTAGTAAGGAAATATCACCACTTCAACCCCCAATTTCCTCACCGCTCCTTCTCAACATTACTCCTGCTAGTCTCTCACAACACGATCAAAATGCCTTCATCTCGGCCTCGTTGGAAATATACAGAAGACGACATGGCCGAGGCTATATTGGATGTCACCGATAATGGCTTTTCACCCCCTCAGGCGGCTCAGCGACGCGGTGTGCCTCGAACCACTCTAATCGACAGACTTAACGGCCAGACACCCGTAAAAGAGCAAATCCAGCCTGGTCAACGGTTATCCAAGAATCAAGAAGACAAATTGGATTTCTGGATTCTTCGTCAGGAGTCTCTGGGATACGCTCCGTCCCACAATCAGATTCGCGCTTGCGTCATGGGCCTGCTAAGACAACAAGGCGACCAACAGGAATTAGGACGCAACTGGGTGACCAGATTCATTGAGCGCCGCTCAGACCTTAAGACTAAGATGGGTAGACGCCAAGAAGCCAATAGGTTTGACTCTTTCACGCCTAAAGCGGTTCATTGGTACTTCGATATCAGGGAGGGCCAGTACGGCTGGATTCGGCCTGAGAACACTGTTAACGTTGACGAAGGAGGCATCATGATTGGTTTTGGCAAGCCCCTATTTCTATTTTCTCTATAGTTTTGAAATTTGACTAACTAGACTCTCTCCGTTAGGATTGGATAGCCTGGTGGTCGGAAGCGCGAACCTGAAGCGGAAGGCTCTTCTCAAGGGACCACAAACTCGAAGTTGGACCTCGTTCATCGAAGCTATCACTGCTGACGGCCGCGCCTTAACTCCTGGCATAATATTCAAGGGGAAAGAACTCCAAAAACAGTGGTTTCTTGACAAATTCAAGAAGATAGCCGACTGGCATTACATAACTTCACCTAATGGGTGGACTGACGACCACATTGGTGTTGAATGGCTTGAAAGAGTCTATTTGCCTCAGACCAAGCCTAACGACGAGTCTGATGCCAGATTAATCATTCTAGACGGCCATGGGAGTCATGCAACGGTACTTCCTTTGTTTTCTTAACCAAAGGTTACTGCTAACCGAGCCAAGGACGAATTGATGGCTACGTGCTTTCTGAACAACGTTTACTGTTGCTACCTTCCAGCGCATTGCTCCCATGGACTTCAGCCATTAGATAATGGAGTATTTAACGCCTCCAAAGCTGCATATCGTCGAGAGCTGGAAAAATTCGCTTCCCTGACCGATTCTGCTCCGATGGATAAGGTCAATTTCATCAGAGCCTACGCCAAGGCTCGTGAAGTGGGAATGACTAAGAAGAATATACTCTCCGGCTGGAGAGTTACTGGTAATTGGCCAATTTCACGAGCCAAAGCTCTGCGGCATCCAGAAATCCAAGAGGATAGGCCGAATGACAGCCCGAAGAGGACTCCGGAGCGGGCGCCATATTTCGGCTCGGATGATACACCAAAAACCAGCCGCCAGATTCGTGATCTTGGGCTGAACAAAACACCAAAGACGCGGAGACGGTATAACGTGATAGCAAAAGGGTTTGAGGCGCAGCAGCAGACGTTAGCGGCTCATGCAATGAGAATTGCTGGTCTGGAGGAGGAACTGGCTCGTTCGAAGAGAGGGAAGAAGAGGAAGGCTGTACCTAATCCCAATAAGCGTTTCGTGACTCTGGGCGAGGCCCTAGCGGCTGGAGAAGTCACTACCGAAAAAGGAAGTGAAAACAAGCTTGCGGTGGTGGATGATAGCTCTTCGGAGGAGTCAGGGTCAGAATCGGAGGCTGCTTCGGTTATTGAAGTCAGAGAGGAAACAATACCACCTCAGCGCACCACTCGATCTGGGCGGGTAGTCAAAAGACCTAAATATCAATAGAAATATCAATTTCAAATTTACAGGAGGTAACCATTTGCAAATAACTTTTATTTTGGCCGAATTCTGTGTAAGTGAAATAGCTGAGTTTTGGTGGTGAAATTTTTTTTTGCCTGACGAAAGGGTGGGGTTGTCAAAAGGGTGGTGGTGCATGGTAGATCAATGAGACCTTTACTCGTCTGCCCACGCTCCTCTTGTCCCGTATGCGATATTGTATACCCTTGAGAATCGTGCCATCGTGCCGCCGAAGCACGCCCCAGTCAATTGGGAACGAGAGAGAGTGTGGAGGGCAGGTAGATCGATGGAGAGGTTGCTCTACATCTGACGTTTGCTCGGTCGACAGTAGCGGCTCGTTTAGGTCAGTAGATTGCCTTGAAGAAGACATCGTAGATAAGCTTCGAGTACTTGATGGCCGACTTGGGCCCCAGAACGCGTGTAGCGACATAATAACGCGTCGATTCGACGCGTTGTTGATAGATATTTGATGGAGAAAGAGTAGGATTTTATTTCGCCCGGGGGGACACATCTCATAGGGCCATTGCGCTACGTTTCGTACAGTGCGATTTATGCCGATTCTGGTGGGTTTAGAGTTTGCGCAGCTTAGATAATTAGTTCTAAGCGATGTAATTGGCTAATTAGCGATATCTAGGGTATCCTCTCCTAGCCTTCCTAAATAAGTACAGTGGGGTTGCAAATTAAACGACAATTTACCGAATTTCCCCGCTCTTGCGATCGCGATCACAGACATCCCACCAGGCATCACCAACTTCACTCAATTACAGCTCAATCATTATGCCTCGGATCAGGGCCAAATCTCATCACAGTCCTCATAAGAGGACGAAGATTGTATCTAAATATGATTCTGGCATCTCAGCCAATCAGATCGCCGAGGAAGAGGGTGTATCCAAACATGCAATATTTGGCATCGTCTGGCGGTACAAATATGAAAATAGCGCAAAGAGAAAACCCGGCTCTGGGCGCCCGACTACTATATCAACCCGCGATAAAAATCACATCTCCAGAATCATTGATCAAGACCCTTTCGTCACATATGCAGAAATCCTTGAGCAGACCGGTTTACGCTGTCATAAGACGACTCTAATGCGGTGGCTGCGTAAACAGGGCGTCTAGCACTACCTCTCACTTCGGCGGCCATTTCTAAGCCCAGCTGTAGCCCAAAAGCGCCTAGATTTCGCATAGCAATACGTTAATGAAGATGAGAGCTTTTGGCATACTTGGATTTTCTCTGATGAGGTCTCGATCGCCCGTGGTGATGGCGAAAGATGGAAGTGGGTTTTCTGCAGATATGTAAGTCTGACCCCCGGCCTTATGATAACTTTTCTAACTGCCTTTAAGGGCGAGAGACTTAGGAAAAAGAACGTACAGCCCCGCCAGAAGCCGACGAAGCATTCTAAGATGTTCTTTAGTGCCTTTTGCCTTAAAAGGGCTACAGCTTTGGTCCCTCTGGATGGGGATCCTGAATCTAACCGCGGAGGCGTCTCAAGCCGGATTATCTTGGAATGCCTTAAAACTCATCTTCTAGAAATTATTGACGAAGGAATGACATTTCAGCATGATAACGGACCAACTTATAAAGCCCGTCTTGTGCAAGGGTAGCTGCGTAGCTACGCACAAAGGGAGAGGCTTTTCCTGCCAACTTGGCCGCCTTATTCACCTGATCTTAATCCTATTGAAAATCTATGGGCGATCCTAAAAGAAAGGATCTGTAAGCGATACCCGCACCTTGGAGACCTTCCAAAGAACTCTGCCTCTTTGGATCTTTTAATTAATGCCGCGGTCGAGCTGTGGGCTGAGATTGATGACGAGGTGTTCGAAAATCTGATAAATTCGATGCCTGCACGGATGCAGGCGGTTGTGGAGGCAAATGGATGGTACACAAATTATTAATATAAGTCCTAGTAAACCCCAGCTTCTGAGCTTCAATTTGATCTATTCTATGATTTTCTATGACCTTAATTGAGACTATGGCGGCTGGTTAAAAATTGTGGTGTCATCGCGGAAATTCGGGTGGATCCAGGCATTGTCGTATTTTTCGCAACCGACTGTAATTATTGGCATCAAGTACTTGACAACACTTGACTTGAGAACTTGACTTGACGAGAAGTCGAACTTAATTGAGAATTGTCAAGTTCGAGCTTGATTGTTAGCCACACTGCTAATTAAGAGCGGCTTGAGTGATCGGCGTGTCACTCCCTTTTAGGCGTGTTGTCGTTCACATCTACTGTCATTTTACAGCCATTTCTTGCCCATTGCAAACCTCCAGCTCGTTCCCTTTATGGCAGTAGAACACGTACCATGCACAACCACCCTTTCGCCAACCCCACCCTTTCGCCACGCAAAAAAAAAAAGCACCACCAAAAATCAGCAACTTTACTTACACAGAGCTTGACCAAAATGATAGATATACGCAAAATTGTCCGTCTTATAAATAATAATTGCACATATCTATTGAATCCTGGGTCTTTTGATAAGCCGCCCTGATCGCGTGGTTGGTTGATGGGGTATGGTTTCCTCTCTGACCTCAATGACCGAGCCAGCCTCCGATTCCGACTCCTGCTCGCCTGAATAGCCACCTTCCACCACAACAGGCATATTTTCAGTCTCCTCTTCTGGTATGGCTTCTCCACCAGCTAGAGTCTCACCAAGAGTCATAAAACGTTTGTTAGGATTCGGCACCGCCTTCCTCTTCTTCCCTCTCTTCAGGCGAGCCAATTCCTCCTCTAGGCTAGCAATCCTCACAGTATGCGCCGCTACCGTCTGCTGTTGAGCCTCAAAGCCCTTGGCTATTACGTTGTACCGCCTTCGTGTCTTTGGTGTTTTGTTCAGCCCAAGATCACGAATTTGACGGCTCGTCTTTGGTGTATCGTCCGAGTCAAAATACGGCGTGGGTTCGGGAGTCGCTCTTGGGCTGCCTTTTGGCCTATCTTCTTGGATTTCTGGGTACCGCAACGCTTTGGCACGTGAGATCGGCCAATTTCCAGTAACCCTCCAGCCAGAGAGTATGTTCTTCTCAGTCATTCCAACTCGACGAGCCTTGGCGTAGGCCCTGATGAAATTGACCTTGTCCATTGGAGTGGAATCAGTCAATGATGCGAACTTTTCCAACTCTCGTCGATATGCGGCTTTGGAGGCATTGAATACTCCATTGTCCAACGACTGGAGCCCATGAGAGCAGTGTGCTGGCAGATAGCAACAATAAACGTTGTTCAAAAAGCACGTGGCCATCCATTCATCCTTCCGTCGCTCAGTAGTGATCTTGAGCAGAAGGAAACCAAGAACATACCGTTGCATGACTCCCATGACCATCTAAAATGATCAGTCTCGCGTCAGAGTCGTCGGCAGGCATAGTCTGGGGCAGATAGACTCTTTCAAGCCATTCAACGCCAATGTGGTCGTCAGTCCACCCGTTAGGTGAAGTTATGTAATACCAGTCTGCTATCTTCTTGAATTCCTCAAGAAACCACTGTTTTTGGAGTTCTTTCCCCTTGAAGATTATGCCGGGGATGAAGGCGCGGCCGTCAGCAGTGACAGCTTCGATAAATGAAGTCCAATTTCGAGTTTGTGGTCCCTTGAGAAATGCCTTCCGTTTTGGGTCCGCGCTTCCAACAACCAGGCTATCTAAGCCTAAATAAAAAGGATTAGTCGGTCAAATTTCAATCACTGACAAGGTATACAGATAGATGCTTGCCGAAACCAGTCATAATACCCCCTTCGTCAACGTTGACGGTGTTTTCAGGCTTGATCCAGCCATACTGGCCCTCCCTGATATCAAAGTACCAATGAACTGCCTTAGGTGTGAAAGAGTCAAACCTTTTGGCTTCTTGACGTCTGCCCATCTTGGTCTTCAGGTGTGTGCGGCGGTTGATAAATCTGGTCACCCAATTGCGTCCTAACTCGGAATGTTCGCCCTGCTGTCTCAACAAGCCCATGACGCAAGCGCGGGTCTGATTGTGGGACGGAGCATAGCCCAAGGATTCCTGGCGGAGTATCCAGAAAGCCAATCTGTCCTCTTGATTCTTGGACAAACGTCGACGAGGCTGAATCTGCTCTTTCACGGCTGTCTGGTCGTTAAGTCTGTTGATTAGAGTCCTTCGGGGCACTACCCGTCTCTGAGCCGCTTGAGAGGGTGAAAAGCCATTATCAGTAATATCCAATATAGCCTCAGCCATGTCGTCCTCTGTATATTCCCATCGAAGCCGCGAGATAGGCATTTTTTTGTCGTTGTCAAAGACAAAGACCAAAAAACATGAGAAAGAGCGGTGAGGATCTTGGTGACTGAACTGACAATATTTCAATAGCACGGCCTGCATATACCGGTATAACACCATGCTTGTACTCAGCTTCTCCCGCTGTCTGGCGTCACATCTACGACCCACTGGGATTAAATATGTTAATTCGATACCAGTGGCGAAGTCCATGTACTTAGAAAGAGGGCAAAATTTTTGCTCTTAGTAAAGGTACCCTTCTTAAGTCTCCCGTCGGTTGTCAAGATCCCTCCTGTTCTCCTGTTATGCCCCGGTCGAATGAGGAAGATGGAATGATAAAAAGGTGATCCTACCAGACCGAACGAGCGAAAGCCTCTGGTAAACGATCCTCCGCTATTGAGGCGGGGGTTATCCGCTAGACGGACCATTCAGAGACTGCATTTTGCCCCACAGGGACCTCTAGATTGGCAATGCAGCCCCGATCCTCACAGGCGCTCACCTACCCTAGGGCCAAAACTAGGTATACGGTAATGAATCAACGGGAATCAATCAACGGGCACCTACATTGAATTGAATTGATTCAATAATATTGCATTAATATTGAAAGCCGTTGATTGATTAGCAAGCCTGCTAAAGACACACCGCCTATCCAACACCTTAGTCAGATGACTAGAAAACCCCTCTCGAGAAAAAAGGGGGCCGGAGGCATCCTTGATCAATACAATCATGATGTATTGAACGGTATCACTCTGAGATCCGTTCTCCCGGGCGTAATAAATCTACTACTATCACTCTGATCGAATTGACCGTATCGGATCCATCAACTCTCATTTGCTTCGGCACTTCTCCCCGCCTAGGTTTTTCACTTTCGGCATCTCTCCCCGCTCCCAATCTTATTCCGTTAAAGTTTCCCTGCTGCTGCCGTATTCTTTCGATCGCTTTTATCCACCGGCACGTCTCCCCGCTTACCCTACGGTCACATCGCGTGAATCATTCAGTTCCACGCTTTGTTCCTTGGGTTGGAACAGATTTCGATGTTGTTTACCCTTCCATGGACAGTGGCTTTGAGAGCATTGCAATCTTAGTACGAGGGGAGGCACCCTTTCTGCTGTTGAAGGGTTTCGTCACGAAAAGCTCACAACGAACTTGCGAAACATAGACGCAAGGACGGCTCAGGCATCTCATATTTTTTTTTGGGGGGGTTTTTTTTTGGGGGGGGGGGGGGGGGGTAGCCGCATGCAAGATCATAGTCCGATTAATTTCGTCCGGGACTTCAACTTTGTACTCCCTAGAGACGCTCCGAATAAGGGAGAGTGGAAGACGACCACTTACTGGTTTGTGAAACCCAAGGGTTTCAAGGTCTGCATTCACAAAAGACAGTAGATAGGAATCGGGATTCCACGTCCCGTGATGAGCAAACGAGCTATCGAAATACAGAAACTCGATGAACTCTCGGCTTGCTTGATTCAAAACTCTTTTCCGTGTGACTAAGTACCTCATGGCGCAAGACCCCCGATGTAGGCTTGGTGGCTCGGTAATCGCTCGCTTTCTGCGACCACGAAGGGTAGTTAAGCCAATCGTCTCTGGGTGAGTGGTGTGCTGAGCACAACGGGGGAACCAGCCTCGCCGCCACACCATCCAACCAAGCGAACAAGCAATCAGTATCAACCGGGAGAGAAATGAGAGGGGAGCAGAGGGTTATGATCTCTACTGCTAAGTATACCTGACTCGAATATCCCATATGTTGCCAGACAGTAACAGTCCTTAGGGACCTTTCAGGTTCCTGATCCTTGCATGATGTCAGACAAGCTCGTTGATGAAGACATAGACCAGTGGCGCAACCACCAGCGCGAGGAGCACGGACTGGCCCTTGCTCTCCCAGATCTTTCATTCAAGGACACACCAATAGGTTCGCAGTAGTCATAATGCAGAATTCAAGTGCGCTTGGGCCGACTATTACTCGCAAGACTAGCTAGCTTCTTACTAACTGCTGGAGGGGCCCCATATTATACTAGAGCATAGAGAGTAGGAGTTTAAGGCAATGCCGGGACCCTAAAGTACCCAACCAACAAGGAAGCGGGGGAGCTAATCTGGTGGTCTCTACGCAGCCGCTAGTCAAGCCCATTACCGTCAATAGCGTGTAGGTAGGTGATAAGTGTATGGCCGAAAGTTCCGACGGTTCAAGATGGCTTTGGTTGAGCCGACGTGGGGCGGGATGTTTGTGTTCTCGGAATGGAACTTCGGACCGATTCCGAAGCTAATACTTTGTCAGACCATATCCCTCAGAACTGTCCACCTACCATATGGTCCCACTGGTTTCTGCATTCCGGACAACCCTGTAGCCTGCCTCGGCATAACCAAGAACCATGGATTCCGACACCAAGCCTCTTGACACACCACAGCCCGCACCTAAGGCGAGAAAGCGGAATACTGCCGGGGCTGACGCCGACACGAACAGCGAGATGCTACAGCCCCTAAAGCGTGGCAAGTACACGTCTATTGCATGGTAAGCTAACTAGGGGTGAGGGCGAATGATATCATTGTGAACCAGATGGCTAACAGACTCGTCGACATAGTGATGAGTGTAAGAAGCGGAAGCTCAAGTGCATCCCAGCTGGGGACTCCAAATGCGTGCGGTGTATCTCTACCGGCCTGACCTGTGTCTTTGCGTCGAGGTCATCCAGGGCTGTCAAGGACAAGCACGTAGAGTGTGTAGCCTGCCTGTCTCTTGAATCCACCAGATACCTTCGGAACTGTGCTTAGGCTAACATTTCCTCGGCGTTGGAAGCAGCCAACAATTCCAGACTCTCAGCGATGAGATGTCCCAGCTCCGCCAGCAGGTTCAAGATTTGGTCGGTGTTGTGAGGGATCTCAAGGAGCAGTCACAGGAAATTCGATCCGACTCATCTCATCCCCGAGAGATCATAACCATCGAGTCGCCTGCTAGCACTCGTCGAGAATATGTCCCTAAGCAGCCCCAGTTTGTTGGGCCCACGCGGTCCGCCTTTAGTATCATGATTGGAGAGCGGTCTCTGAACCGCATGTGCATTCCTACATTCGAGTCCTTGCCCCCAAGCAGTGCTCAGTCTCCCACGTTATTACGTTCCCCGTTGGCCACAGATATTGGTTCTTGGGATCACTGTACTGCAAGCGATATTACCAAGTTCTTGATTGTTTTCCAGGAAGAGGTTGAGTCCGTCTACCCTTTCATCGATATCGGCGAGTATGCTCTACGGTCGCAAGAGATCCTAGCCGCCATCCGGAATAGCAGCCCACTCAATGGCGATGTGTCTGATATATCTTCGGTAATAACGTTAAGCAGTAAAGACATCGAGATTGCCAAAGTTGCCGTGGCCATCGGCATTGTCCTTGAGACTAATGGCACGAATGACTTTAGTGGCGCCATCGTTGAGTCGGTTGAGAGGAACGTTGCAAGGATCTCGAACCCTAGGGCAGATCTCAAGCAGGTCCAACTTCTGACCATGCTGGTAAGAGAGAAATTGCGCCTGTGGATGCCCTTGTTGCGGCTGCTAACTAGAACAGAGTATCTATCACTTCCATTGTGATGAGGAACTGCTGGCGTGGCGGGCGATTGGCATCGCTGCGCGAGAAGCTTTGGGGATGGGCCTCCACCGAAATCAGAGTCTTCTCGATAACTTCAAGGATTCAGACTCTCGCTGTCTCGCCATTCGTGTCTTTTGGTGTGTC
Organism: Dactylonectria estremocensis; assembly: GCA_020744375.1. Taxonomy (NCBI): domain Eukaryota; kingdom Fungi; phylum Ascomycota; class Sordariomycetes; order Hypocreales; family Nectriaceae; genus Dactylonectria; species Dactylonectria estremocensis. Next base: position 587,903 of record JAGMUU010000029.1, on the reverse strand, counting down.
TACGTGCTCGACCGCCGCTGGAGCTTTGGGACTAGTCTGTCCTTTGCCCTTATGGATAAGGATATCGATTCTGAGCTTCCTGAGCCTGTAAGTCACTCTCATCTCGTTTGATCATAGGCAGACTTGATGGTAGGGTGATTCCGACTGACCAAATGACTCTAACCAGGATGCTGAGTTCTCGTGCCTCAAATGCATGGTTGGATACGGTCGGCTGTGTTCGAAACTCTGGGATGCCATTCCACCCTTTGGATCAGTGTCCCAGACTATCCCCGACGATACGGCAGTGGCTCTAGATCTCTGCACGCAAGAATGGCTAAGGTCTATCCCATCTCATCTTCAACTGCACCATCCTCGGCTTGGTCTGGCACCGCACTCTCAGCCGCGGCTCCTATTTCGGTTACGCGTCCTCTTGTATCTCCGGGGAAACTATGCCCGGATTCTAATATATCGGCACCATCTAATGAGCGCAGCTAGCATTTCCGCAAACCCCAACAGCGCCTGGCTCGTAGTTAATTTTGCCCTGGACACTATACAGGTTCTCATGCACCTGCACGCGACGTCGGATATTTACTCGCGACAGCAGAATGCTTTCAACTACTTCCTGCTTAGTGCTATGGCTGTCATTTTTCTTGCTGTTTGCCACGCTCCGGCTGTGTTCGCTGCCCCATGCCGCAAACCCTTCCTTGGCGCAGCGGAGTTGGTGAGAGGGCTTTCCCGTCACAGCATAGTCAGCCGAAGACTCTGGAAGATCATTCGTGGTCTCATACCACGGATGAGAACTCTGAGCCTGCTGCATCTAGCCCAAGACCAGCTCGACGGTCGAACGGTCCCGAACAGCAAGAGCCCCGCGCCTGTTGATAGTCTTGACGTGCGTCACGCACACATTGCCAGCGGTACAAGCAGCAATGGGCGCGCTGCTGGGTCTGTGTGCCCAAGTGACGGCTCTCTTCTGGGTGAGATGATGCTCCCTGATGCGGATCTCAGTAGCTCGGTCCCGGATATGTTTCAGATGAGAGACGACTTGCTGAGTCTCTTTGATGCGTTTGGACAAGGGCAACAAATATGGGAATCAATGAATGGTCAATTCGGTGACCCGCAGGGCCTTGCGATGGTGAATGGAGAAGGAGGGGGTGTATCTCAAAGGTTTCAAGGATTGATCTAAATGCGGCCATGATGGCTTGGCTATCTCTTTCATCCGATCAAACAGCCTTTAGTGTCGCATCTAGCAGATGGAAATGATCATATGTGTGAGAAGCTCTTGATATTCTTCCTATCTAATGAGGGTCTTTGGATCAGTCTTATAGACTGTAACGGTCTCAAGGTAGTGTATTGCAACTAGCTAGGCCACTCTACAGAGTATACCAAACTTAAGGAAAGAAGAAGAAAGAGAAAGAAGAAGAGAAGGAGAGTAGAGGGAGGTCCATCCATAAATATACTCGTCATGGTGGCTTAAAGTCAAAAAGTGGGCCACGAAAGGCCGAGGGTTTCCGAGGCCACCTACGGGCAAAACCCCGTACATAGACGAAGAGAATGATGATGACCTCGTATGACCTCAGACAGCCGAGACGCTCCGGATGCCTCGGGATCTTTGGCTCTATCTAGCTATTGACTTGATTGAAGAGAAACCTAGGCTGGTGACGAGACTGGTGACAAGGCAGGTGGCGATGGACACCTATGATGACGAAGGAAAAGCTTCACTTCTGCAATAGCCGTTGAAATCCGATATCCCGATATATGTGACACTTAGTCGAGGCGGAACGTTTGCGGATCATGGGTTCGTACACGTACGGTCCTCACTTGAAAACTTGAAAGATGGTTTCATTTAGGATTTATACTCTCTCCAGGGACATCGGTCAACCTGGTACACGGGTGCAGCTTGGTCGGCGCAACTGCATACTCCCACATGAGCTTTCTCAGATACGGTCGTGCCTCGACTAGTGGAGAGCTTTGTGACGGGACAAGAGCACGAACGAGGTCGAGTGCGACTTGGGCAAAATGATTGTTTACGAGGAGAGAAAGAGATTCCTAAGGAAAGCTCTGACTTAAAGCTATTTACACAATATTCATAAAGTGAGACTATTCATAAAGTATGAAAGTCACATGATCGTTCCTTCGCACGTTCCCTCACAAGCTTGTAAAATCGTCATCATGGCAGAAACTCAACTCTCAGTCTTCGGCCAAGTTTAACCTTCCGGGCTGAGGGCGTTATGCTTGTTCATCTTCCATTCGACCGTATCCTCACAGCGTTGGCTCATTGTCCTTCTACCACGCTAGTTATCGGTAGTTAATCTTTAAAAAAGTTCCTATATTAATATCTATAAATAAGATGCGATGAATGTGCATTGTTTAACGGAACTGCGATAACCTACTCTCCGCGAGAATGGGGCGGAAAATTAATTCATGGCTGATATCAATGCAAGAAGCGAGAACCTTATCGTGGCTAGATGAAGACGATACTTGTGTCAACATTAAAATACGAAGTAGAAGTATGCAGTAATTGCCGCGGCGTTAGGCTAACCAAGGTCGTAAAATAAGTAACCAAAGCCCTAATATCAGCGACCAGGCCTTTGAATAAGGTGCCGGCCACAGTTCCGGGGTAACTATGGTGTCAGCCACGTTTGTGGGGTAATTAAGGTTCCGGCCCCGTTCAACGCAATCACATCCCGGGTCTAACAATTGCGGGGAAGCCATCCCATCCCCACAGCGCCGTTCTCCCTAGGAACATCTGCAAGGGTGGATGCGATAACCTATGTACACTAGGACACTTTGTAGCCCGGCTTGAGGAGGACAGGCAGAGTCAGTTGCCGATAAAATCTACCGACGGTACACTTTACCGGTAGGCTCTAACACCATGAGTCCGGCAGAGAGGCACGGTTGTTGAAGGGTATGCTCCTACCAGCTAGCAACGTCATCGAGGACGCAATCACAGGCAGCTTTGGTGCGACTGGAGTTTAGCAGCATAAAACAGGCCTCAATACAAGTTTGAGCATGATAGTGCATGCTGCCACGTGAAGCCAATTCCTCAAAACCTATACGTTCAAGAACAGCACGTCGTGGAGATCGTGTTGACCTCACCAGCTCCATTCGGACCCGCAGCTGTTCGGCAGACTTTCCTAAACACAATAGGCCCAAGGAGAGACCGTGCCGCGGGTGTTCATCGTTGCACAAACAGGCGATTCAGGATTGTCATTCTCCAGACCAGTATGACACCGACGACATTGGCAGGTGCGCGTGCAAGCTTCCGAGGCTGTAAGTCGTTGAATACATTGTGACCCCCCTCCAACGCCAGAGTCCATCCAAGCCTAACAGTTACCGTCCTCAGTCATTTCCTCTCGAGACGATCCAGACTATCGCCGCCTTATTCAACGCTGGTCCTCAAACGAAGAAAATGAGCCTCGCCTTGTTTTCGAGCCTGTCTGCGAGAATGACATATCCGTCGCGCTAGGATATGCCGTCTCAAACGACCTCGAGGTCGCTGTGGTCTGTGGCGGTCACTCTTTCATGGGCGCATCAAGCTCTGAGGGAGGTGTTCACGTTGATCTTCGACGCATGAGAGGAGCATGGGTCGACAACGAGCGTTTTGGTGCGGACGGAGTTATGACTATTGAGGGTGGTGCGTCCGCTGGCGACGTCGCAGAAGCCTGTGCCCTGCGAGGCACCTGCACGACGTTGCCAGCGGTTAAGGAACTTGGATACATGGGCTTCGCCTTGGGAGGTGGGGGAGGGTGGACGATGGGCCTTATAGGTCACGCCATCGACCAGTTCCTGGAAGTCCGGATCGTCTTAGCCTCGGGAGAGGTTGTGACTGCTTCCGGTAAGGCCCACCCAGATCTTTTCTGGGCCATCAAAGGGGCAGGATACAATTTTGGAGTCGTGGCGAGCGTGAAAATCCGGGTTCGGGGTCTCCCATCCAAGATATTCTTTGGGACCATTGTGTACCCTCCATCGTCATTCAAGGCCGTATTCGAGGCCGCCGAGCGGTATCTTGAGACCCAAAAAGAAGACGACACGATGGCATTGGTCTATCAGACTCTCGGCCCGTCGGGCGGTCCCGCAGAGTCAATCATCGCATTCCCTTACTACCACGGCGATAATGAAGCAGAGGGTCGTCGACGATTCAAGGAATTCTTTGATATTGCACACATGTTTGATGACACCGGGCTGCAATGGTTCCCGAGATCATCAGACAGCACCCCGTAATCCGTATGGCTGCCAATGCGTCGTTACTCGGAAGGGACACTCTTCACACGGATGTCGCCAAATGTATGGCTTCCAGTGCTGGACCGCCTCAGACAATGGGTTGCAGGCGAAAAGAGCAGATTCAAGGGGACGAGCATGTTCTTGGGATTGTATGGCTGGTTCCAGACCTTTGGGAACACTGGTCCCCAGTTTGATAGCGCATGGCCTATCCGTTCCCCGCCGAGAGATGGCGGAGGGTCTTGGAGGGACTGCGCGGTATACATCACGTAAGTGTGAGCTGATCCCCTGATAAGGCGCTCCTGCGGCTAAAACCCACATGTACGCAGAACCGAGAGAGCAGAGGATGAGGCTGAAGCCATCCGAACTGCCAGAGAGCTCGTTGATCTTATCCGGCGTAGGCATGACGAAGAATTCGGGGCTTCGTCTGAGGAGTGGAGAGTGTATCCAAATGCAAGTCTGCTGCCGGGGACAACTGCTGAGTACGTCTTCAAGGGAAATTACCCACGCTTGCAGATTGTGAAGGGACGCTATGATCCACAGAATATCTTCCACAAGAAACATGCCATAGTTCCGAAGCCCACGGCAATGTAACTTGATAGGAGAAGAGGATTCTTCATAGCTTGACCGTCAAAGCTAAAATGAGAGTAGTCGGTCTCCTTACCTCGAGGATTAAAGGCGGGGAAAATAATGTTACATTGCCAGTCAGGCTACTTTTGGATACGCAGAACCAACTTCTCCCGTTAGCCCGACAGGGTGTATGACGATATTGGTATACTACGTAGCACATGTAGAGTACCTTCATAGACTGGCGATTAATTTAATTAATTAAATCAATCAAGAGCCTCCATTAATCATTACCGACATGGCCATTGAGCTGAATAAAATTGAGACCATGGGCCCCCGGATGCTGCTTGCCAGTTGCGACGGAAATAGAGTTCCGGAGAACCTCCCCGTCCCGAAGCTTCAGGTCTGGACGAGCCTCGGCCTATGTTCTTATCTCGTCCTCAATCGAAGTGAATTGAAGATGAAGTAAGATTGAGTTGATTGTATTGAAGGACTTGACTTTGACATTGACGTTGTACTGCTCGGACCCCCGTGCTCCCGAGCCTTGTCTACCTACCGACAGCTCCACAGTCCCCTCCCTCCTCCAAAACCAAGGGAGCCTGACCCGACTAGTCTATTGACATTTTATCACCCACGGGTCGGTATCGTGCCGTCGCGCTAGCCATCGGCCCCAGCATGCTCTTCCGCCAGCTGGGCTTACACTTACACGGTAGTTGAACCGGCATATGCTTTCGTTAGTGATATATCTGCCATTGTCCAGTCCTGGTATTTCTCGTCTCCACCCTGTTTGCATGCTCCGTGGCTCATTTCTTCCAAGTCTTTCAGATTAGCTACTAGGAGACGTCCTGGAGACGCTGTGCAGAATCCGAAACAATTCTCCAGCGTACCCTCTACTCACACAGCTTCCATGGCCACAGCGGATCCGGGCATGGCCGACTTAAACCAGGTCATAATCGGTACTCCTTCATCCAAACACCATGGCGTCGGGTTGTGGCCGCCTCCCTCCAGCGATCCAGCGGACCCTCTGCGGTGGCCAAGATGGGTCAAATTCTTGGCCCTAATCGCTGTGGCCAACTTCAATTTCGTGGCCAACTTTGCCGGTGCCGGCCTCTCCGTGGCCACGGTCATGCTTGAGATGGAGTTACAGAAGACGCCGCAGCAAATAAACTCTCTTCTGACAGTACGTCACACCCTACTCCCCCATCCAGCTGCACAGGGCTACGGAGCTAGTATTGAGAAGTCGTATAGTTCAACTTCCTCCTTCTTGGGCTTGGTAACTTGGTCTGGATTCCCCTATCAGTCAAGTATGGCAAGCGTCCAGTTATGCTCATATCTACGGCGCTCCTATTTGCCGTGCTGGTCTGGACAGCCAAGGCTGAGACATTCGCGGAGCTTCTCGCGGCTCGAATTCTCTCAGGTTTTGCTTCGGCTAGTGGCGAGGTTCGAATTCCACACCCTCTGTTTGTTCTATTCTGATTCATAATCCTTAGAGCATTGTTCCCGGCGTGGTATCAGACATTTTCTTTTTGCATGAAAGGGGCACCGCCATGTCCATGTATGTTTCTAGCAGCCCCTCTCCTATTTGCTCTCCGTCCTACCAAAACTGACTATCCGACTTCCCTCGGTTAGCTACGTGGTGCTCATAAGTGCGGGTTCCGCAGTTGGGCCACTCGTGGCTGGCTTCATGGTTGAGTATAGCCCTGGCGCCTGGCGGGACTTTGTCTGGCTCTGCGCCGCGCTGGCAGGATTCGATCTCCTGGCCATCTTCTTCTTATACCCCGAGTCTTCCTTCTCCCGATCTCACCCTGCTGTCCTGTCGCCAACCTCAGAGTCAGAATTGCCGCCAGATGATGCTAAAGCAATCGAGCTAGGCCCAAGTGCCAGCAATGTTGAGGATGCCCAGGACCCACAGGTTCGTGAGAATGAAGACTTTGTCGTCAAGTTCTCATATCGCCAAGTCGTCACGTCGTTCTTCCATGTAAACAAATCCCTATCTCTATCCAAGGCCTTTTCGATGCCCTTTGTCTTCCTACCGTCTTTGATCGTTCTCTGGGTTGTTTTCCTCTACGGCAGTGCCCTCGCATCGCTAGTGATCCTTATGTGAGTTGTACCCCATCATATCACAGAGACAAGACGGAACGGCGTGTTAACATTTGGCGGCTTAGGCTGGCCTTCCCGTCACTCCTCATCCCTCCCCCTTACCTATTCCCAGCAAGTAGTGTGGGTCTGATGCAGATTCCCGCCATCATCGGCTTCACTTTCGCCACCGTCAGCGGCGGGTACGTCTGCGACTTGATCACGGCGCGGATGATCAAGCGGAACCGCGGCGTATTTGTACCGGAGCTACGGCTAGTGTCGATGGTGCCTGGCTCGTTTATTGGGCCTATTGGCTGCATTGTCGTGGCGATCACCTGCGACGGGAAACTGCACTGGGCATCTATCGCAGTTGGATACGGCATGGGTAAGTTCGTGCTCTTCCTTTCACCTCTCATCTGCCGACTCTGTCTTTAATGACCGACTGACTGACTCTCCCCGGCCATTTCAGTGGCTTTCAACGCCGTATACGCGCCAAACGTGGCTGTGACCTACCTTATCGACTGCTATCCTGCCTTCGCATCCGAGGTTGTCGTTATTGTCAACATCGTGAAGAATACTATTGCATTTGTCTTTCTATACACTGCGGTAGACTGGGTTCAATCGAAGGGCTGGATCCAGGTATATATGATAATGTTTATGATAGTCAGCCTATCGATGGTTTTGACAATTCCATTGTACTTCTGGGGCAACAGAACCCGGCAGCTATTTGTAAGGAAGAGCCCTCGAGAAGTAAAGGCAGCAAGGCTCTAGGGGGGTTTTCAATTGGTAGTTATCGAAGGTGGGAATTGCTGATACTGGTGTCGGATATGGTTGGGTCGTTCGTTTCAAGGCCGTGACTGTTGTCTCTGAGGTCACTAAGAAGGCTACAATATCAGGTATTATTGGCTATTTTACCTTGCTTGGGCTATCTGAGTCTGTCATTACATATGACAAGAAATTGGTCTAGCAGATTATGATGGTGCTTTCTCTTTGTGGAGTTGTCGCCGTGGCAACTACAATCACTCACTAAGTTACGCTGTCAGCTATGAGCGAAGGTTAAGTTAAGCTTTGTCAAAGTATTTATTCGAGACTGTTCTTATCATAGTAGAGCAAGCAATAGACACAAGGTACCAAATAACTGTGACGGTACAAGAGCACGAACGAGGTCGGGTGCGACTTGGGTAAAATGATTGTTTACAAGGAGAGAAAGAGATTCCTAAGGAAACTTAAGCTATTTACACAATATTCATAAAGTGGGACCATTCATAAAGTATGAAAGTCACATGATCGTTCCCTCACAATAACTAATGAAGCCATAGAATCCAGACGCCGTACGGTTAGTTATCAGAAAGCCTCGAAAAGGAAAAGAGGGCGTACGGGTTTAAATGAGAGCCGCTAATGGCCAGCCTGGGCTCTTGCGCAGTGGTTTACGAGGCGCCCTCAGCTTCTCGCATAGTAGGATACGTTGACAATGCCATGTATCGAATGATTCAGACGGTTGGCCATGCTATAATTTGTCTTATCATCAAATGAACGCACAGATGTATTAACAGCACATGAGTGACCCTACCTAAACAACTCAAGCGACCATGTAACTCCCCATCAATAGCCTCAACACGCCCAACTGCTTGCTCCCTGCTTCGAAATCCAGCTCCTGATAACGTCCCACTGACTATCTTTTCCCTCTCTCGTCGATTTCTTGCACCTAACTGTCAGAAACGCACGCGCCTCCTCTTGATCTACGGCGTGACCATGCCGCTCCTTCTCCCCGTCTCGGCTGGACCTCCACCATCATGCACCTCTAACTTTGCTTTCTTAGCCGACCCCGCACTTGCAGTCACTATCTGGATCCCCACCCACAGCCCTGAATGCGTTCTCTACGAATAGATAGCCTTCGAAGGATCGCGGCTTGAGATGCCGCGCTCGGTTCCGGCCGGGATCAATCCCGAATTGCGGGGTGGATGGACCTGCTGGGGAATCCGGGAAAGGGGTGGTCCATTAGCCAATGGGGATGGCCTCAATTCTAAGACTGCATACCATCTATCTTGCCGACTCTTTTGCCGAAGTCCTATATTTACCTATTTCTAATGTTACGTGTCTCCCCCCCGGTCCCCCTTTGACACACGCTACCAAGAAACTTGTCGGCTTCTGACCCAGCCACTGGCAGACAGCATCAAACTAACCCAATGCGGGTGTAGCACCAGGTGTCATTGTATAAAGCGTGTTAATTTCCATCATCACTTCGAGTGCTGGCAAGCTCACGGCTGATTAGCTTCTGATCATTTACATGACTATCACATCGACCCGACATCGAAGAGCCATCTGTACTTCGAGAATTGCGTGCCATCCCTTTTTTCTCTTCAACATACTACGTATCAATGAAGAAGACCCGAACTGCTGTCACAGGACTAAGATCGACAATCAATTCATCAAACATGTCACTTTCAGTGATCTCCAACATGAAGCCAACGACACCCACCCACAACAGCCAGGACGACTTTTTTGGCCTTCGTTCGGAGTGGTCGCAGTCTCTAAACCCGATGGAGAACGGCATCCCAGGCCGCTTTGAGGGCGAAGTGGCCAACCTTGTCGTCTTTGGTGAGATACCCAAAGAGATCAATGGTACATTCTATCGAATCATGGTCGATCCTTTCTTCCCTCTCCAGCCTGGAAACCCGCCTGTCGAGGGCGATGGCAACATTTGTGCCTTCCGCATTTACGATGGATCCGTTGATATGAAGATCAAATATGTTGAAACTGAACGCCTGAGGCTTGAGCGCAAAGAGAACAAGAGGCTCTTTGGCCTGTACCGCAACCCCTTCTCTCATCACCCATGCGTCCGCGCAGCTATAGACTCGACGGCAAACACCAATCTCGTCTTCTGGTCTGGGAAGCTTCTAGCCCTTAAGGAAGTAGCCCAGCCATACGCGGTGCACCCAGATACCCTCGATACCCTCGAATACGACCCATTTCGGTGTCCTGGAAAGACCTTCTCTGCCCACCCCAAGATTGACCCATTCACTGAGGAGCTGGTTTGCTTCGGTTACGAAGCCAAAGGCCTCGCTACTGACGATGTCGTTCTGTACTCGTTAAATAAAAACGGGAAGAGGCACCATGAGCAGTGGATCAAAGCACCTTGGAGTGCCTTTATTCACGACTGTTGTATTACCCAGAACTTTGTGGTTCTAGTCCTCTGGCCCTTCGAGGCTGACCTGCAACGGATTAAGGCGGGTGGTCAACACTGGCAGTATAACTACAACCGCCCTGCTACCTTCATTGTTGTGCCAAGAAGGCCAGATGATCTGCCATCCGGCTGGGAGCCGGGAGAGAGCCGTGTCTATCACTGGCAAAATGCCGTCGTGATGCACACAGCCTCGGCTTGGGAAGACGGCAATGGGAAGCTTTATTTTGACAGCTCCCGCGTCTTTTACAACATCTTTCCCATGTTCGAGCCCCCGAATAGCCAGCAAAACATGAACAACACAAAGGCAGACTACGTCCATTGGGAGATCGACCTCAATGAACCAAGCGGGACCCGGGTGGCAGAGCCTGAAGTCATTCTCGATCTTCCCAGCGAGCTAGCGCGAGTGGACGAAAGATTTTTGACTCGCCCTTACGACCGGATCTTTTCTCCTGTGCTTCTTCCGGACAAGTCAAGTGCCTTGCCACCCATCGTGCCTCTGTGTCTGAACGGCTATGTCATGATCGAAAAAAAGAGCGGTAGGAACACCTTCTTTGATCCCGGTCATCATAGCACTACCGAAGAGCCCATCTTCATTCCGAGATCGAAGAACGCTCCAGAGGGCGATGGATGGGTCATGGGAATGGTGCAGAGGATGGACCTGAACCGGAGTGATTTAGTTGTGATCGATACCAATGACTTCACTAAGCCAATCGCTGTCATACAGCTACCGTTTCGGACCAAGAACCAGATTCACGGCAACTGGGTCGAGGCAGAAACACAATTAAAGAGTCACAAGTCTTTAGTTAGAATGTACTAGGATGACACTAGTCAGCTAAATGCGATTTGGTATTGTTGAGAATGGCACTGTTGTCGAGTGACCAAGTGGAACTGAACTCCAACCCCAAATGCCTCAATGTGGCGGTCCGTACGGAGGCAGCCCCCAAAAGTCTTCGGCCAAGAAAAAGCCACACATTGCTTTTTCTTCCAAGAAAAGAACATTAAGTACATCTTACGGATGACAGCGCTATAAAGAGCCCTATATTATAGCGTACTCAGTCTACTACAGTGCAGTGACAAAAGTGACGATCCACCCCCACTTTGACGAAATATCCCAGAACGACCGCGCAGCTTTACGGGCGCATTTCTCAGCCAAATTAAATGTAGAAAGTATGTAATTAATAGCATTAGTAGATTAATCATTTATGATCACATGGATCTATTCAGTATTTTATGTACCAGCCCTCTGCGTCCACAACCGCCTGCAACCTCCGGGGCATCGACAAAATGAGGTTCTCAAGCAGCTCCTCGCCGAAATCTTCCCAGACTTCCACCGCAGCTTGCCGAAGCAATTCCAATGATTGTTCATTCTTAGGCATTGGTTTTAGATCAGGATAGCGTTTGCAGGTTTCTTCTTTTATTAATTTCCATAGATTTTCGATGGGGTTTAAGTCAGGTGAATAAGGCGGCCAATCCACTGAAGTAACCCCGTTGTTCACAGCCCAATTCCTCAACCAATTCTGGACTATTCGAGCTTTGTGTGTAGGAGCGTTATCTTGTACGAATATAGAACCCGGGGAGCATATTGTTGGAAGTTGTTCTTTAAGGCATTCGAGGATTTGTCGAGATGTAACGCCGCCGCGGCGGAAATCGGGGTCGCCAAACAGCGACCACAAAGAGGTGCGGGCAGAGTACGAGAACGCACCCCAGAACATTTGCGAATGGCGCGTTAGCTTTGCCTTTAGCTGAATATATAGAGGATTTAATCGCTCGCCCTAATCTCTGTTACTTATGAAGTTATCGCGGTTCAAAGTTGGCTTCCCCTGGGGCAGAAAACCCACGCCTGGCTCTCTCCATCGCCGCGTGCGATTGTGGACTCATCACTAAAGACCTAGCGCCGCCAAAACCGGGGTTGCTCGTCTAGATATTTCTCTGCAAATTGAAGCCGAAGAACTGCTGTTTCTGGCGTAAGAAGTGGTCGTCTCAGAGCCTTTTGGTGGTGGATGCCCTCTTTCTTAAGGTACCGCAGAAGAGTGCGTACAGAGACCCCCAGACCGGCTTCAGTAATAAGCTGAGCCGGCAGAATGAAAGGGTCTTTCTCAATGACCCGGAAAATCACCCTTTTATCATGCTCAGTGAGCTTGGGGGGTCTCCCAGTGCGGTTATGACTTGATGCACTTTCTTGCTCCGGATAGCGTCGAATGATGCCAGACACAGACCCTGGTGACACTCCTTCCTCAAGCGCGATGCGTCGAAGCGGGGTGCCCGATTCGTACTTCATTCGAATCCTCGTGCGCTTATGAGGGCTATACTCCAGCCTGGAAGTTTTTGGGGTCATGATTGTTGGACAATGCCGAATTGAAGTTCAAGTGGTGGTCGTGATGAAAGTGGAAAACGCGACGCGGTCGCGAGAAATGTGGATTTGGATCGTCACTTTTGCCGACCCACTGTAGCTACCAGTACCATGTCCTTAATACCCCTAAAGTTATAGCGCATTTAGTGGATGCCTGCTCGTAGCTCCCTAATTAACCATGTATTGCCAAGTACTTAGCAAGGATCGAGGAGCGTGGCGTCCTTAGCGTGGCCGAGAACTTTTGAGAGGTGCCTCCGTACTTACTTAGTAACTTAAATGCCGCTATCAAATCCCGTCTTCTAGCTCATCACCAACGCTAGCCGTCGTGATTACTAGCCCAGCCGTTCCCCGCGTTTTGCGGTTCGCCAACCCCTTGTCATCCCCGCAATTCTGAGTCCTGGCAGTGAAATCTCGCTCATCTTTCTTCATCCAAAAGCTAGAGAGACGCAAATCAAGCCTCGCGGTGAAGCTCTTGACAGGCAGCCTTTCTGTTTCTGCTTACGTTGAGCCATCCATCACCACTACTTCCGCATGTTCTCCTCCAACATGAGCTGGGAGATCGGATTCGACCTCGACTCGGCGAGCTTCGCAGCCGATGCGAGCAACATCCTTCCGAGGGAGCCGCCCCCGAAACGCCGCAAAATCCAGCTCGCTTGCAACAGCTGCCGCATGCGTAAGACTCGCTGTGACGGCAGGAGACCGGTCTGCTCTCCATGTGAGAAGCGAGGCTCTGGAGATGAGTGTTTGTATGAGGAGGGCACATTGCACACGCGCAAGTACGTTATCTCACCTTGGGATCTTCCCTAGAGCCTACAGATCTTCGCTGTTAACAATTCTGGAGACATATACAGGCTTTGGAAAGCAGGTTGGAACAATTGGAAAGGGGGAGCCACCCCAGGCACATGCGGCTGGATGACAATCCTGTAGCCAGCCAGCACAATAGTCATGTGGATTGGCCGAGAGGTAGGCTCCATTGGCGGCGACGGCTTTGCCCCGGAGGATAATGGAAGAACGAGGCGACTGACTCCTACAGCAGACCCTCGGCCAAGGCCCTCACCTCCCCGTGAGGATGACAGGCTAAACGGGCCCGGCGGGCCCAATGTACCGGTACTTGTTCAATCAACAACTCACAGTCGATCCACCATCCGCATGGCATCGGCTACGACCTTGCGTGACAACAAGACGCAATCTTCAGACGCCCTAGCAACTGTCTCTGCATGTATCCATGATCCCGATGTGCTTTACGGCGCATCTTCAACAATCTCATTCGTCGAACGCGTACTTCTAACCACGGGCGAACCCGACAACGTTGGCGAACGACCAAGGCCCGGAACCGATGAGAAAAAGCCCGAAGCATACAGCGTAGAGGACGGCGTAGAGGAGTCTGATAGACAAACAAGACAACTGTCAGGCTTGGAACTACTGCCGATCCGCCGGATTGCCGACAGCTACCAAAAGAGCTTCTGGGACATTGTGCACCCAATTTTCCCCGTCTTGCACAGACCGACATTCACGCGCTTTTATAATCAGCTTTGGGGGCCGACGAAGTTGGCAGAAAGTCCTGAGATAGTCGATGATCCAGTCATGTTGGCGACGTTGAACCTTGTTCTCGCGATTGGGTGCAGATTCACCGTAAGTGTCCATCAGGGCAGCCGGGCGTTTCTGTCAGATCAGTTCTATCAACGGGCCAGAGGACTTGTTCCAATCGATGCCCTAGATGTGGCGTCATTGGCGGCTGTCCAGATGCTACTATTGACCGCTGTGCACCTCCAGTCCACGACATATTCAAGCCGATGTTGGAACATTGTGGGGCTTGCAATGCGAGTGGCTCAAAGTCTCGGCCTGCATCTCAACGGGAGCGAGTCAGGAACAAGCAATCAACGAGAGAGAGAGATGCGGAGACGGGTCTGGTACACGTGTGTGACATTAGACAGGTGAGCAAACCCATGGTTCGGATATCAACTCTCTGTGAGCCGCTATAAGAGAAGAGATGCTCACCGGACATGTCACAAACTTGAAGATTGATATCTACAACCTTCGGGCGGCCGGCCATGCTCTCAAACAGCTCGTCAGTGCCATTACCGCTCATAGTGGACGATGAGTACCTCCTGGAAGATGGAGAAGGTACCCAGCCAGTAACCTCACAGTGTCGAATAGGATCATTTGTATATACCGTCCAACTCTTGGAACTCTTGAACGAAGTGTTACATTCGTTCTATGCAGAAGACGGCAAGACACAAGTTCCCACCACTGGAAAACATGAGGAGAGGCCTATGCCGGACTTGCACGAAATGCTGCGGCTGAACTCGAAATTGGACCGATTTCTTGAAGATCTTCCAACTAATCTGCGACTGCAGAATGTCTCAGGGAACTCGGAAGCTCCAACGGGTAATCCTCTGCTTCAAGCCAGGGTCCTGTACTGCAGGTACGCCTTCTCACAAGCTCCTCCCCAAAGAGAGACACTCCGACAACGGACATTGATTCCATTTAGATTTCTGTATACGCGACTTCTCCTACTTCGGCCAGTCATTCTCTCTTTAGCCCGTTCAGCTTCAAGTAAGGAGCCAAATCCTACCATACCAGATCAGAATAGCCTCGGCGACGAATTAGCCAAGAGAATGGGTCAAGTATGCCTGAGTACAGCGCATGACCTGATATCTGTGTTACATCAAGACAAGGGCAGCATATACAGGTGCTCAGCATGGTGGACTATTTACTGTGCATTTAAACCATTTCGTTTAGCGCTTGAACGTTTCTAATCTTGTCTGCTATAGTTACTTTTGGCGCAGCAACGATCGTCCTTCCTTCACGACTCTGTTCCCCTCAGGACGGTACCGAGACATTCGTCGACGATTCACTGTCTCTCGCCATGGCAATATTCAGGTACTACACTCCGGAAGTCGAGTCCGCAACACAGGCAATCCAGGTCCTTGAAGACCTCCGAAATCGCTTGCCTCGTGGCAGGAATAAAGGTATTGTGAGCTGGCTACACCTTTGCTGCGTCGAAATATTCTCCTTGCATAGTTGGTTGTTTCTTTCTGACATAAATTGTCTTACAGGAGCCGTGATGTCGCACCGGGAGGTCCAGCAAACCAAAAGG
Organism: Dactylonectria estremocensis; assembly: GCA_020744375.1. Classification (NCBI taxonomy): domain Eukaryota; kingdom Fungi; phylum Ascomycota; class Sordariomycetes; order Hypocreales; family Nectriaceae; genus Dactylonectria; species Dactylonectria estremocensis. The sequence goes on along the minus strand of JAGMUU010000029.1, from coordinate 572,429 downwards.
CCCAACGAATCTTCCCATCGTGACTCCGAAGTTGTATATGGTTCTTGTGTCGGTAATATTGAATACTATAGAGAGAGTCATACTCCTGATCCCCTGAGTGAGGACTGGTTCTCACGTCAGGCGCTGGACTTTAACTTTCAGGAATACCTCCGAGAAAACTACGGCCAATGAACAGACACGCTACTCCCAAAGGCAGCTCGATTATCAGGCTACATTTTGCTAGATACGAATGTCTTGTTCTGACATGAAACTAATGCTGCATCTTGTCTAAAAAATTATTGCCGTGAAATCAGTGAAGCCATCGTTAGGCAGACTACCCTTTTCCTAGATCTCTCAAGCTAATCAGCTGACTCCTTCAGCTGTAGGAGCAGCTTACGCCCGACAGGACCAGCACTGAAGCTGTCGAACATTCTCATGTCTTCTAGCCGCATAGTCGGATTAATCGATGCGTCAAATCGTCGAAAAAAAGCTGCTACAAGTTTGCTTAGTTCCACTTGCGCAAGACTTTCAAAAATTAGCTCTCAATCAAGTTGAACACAATCCAGCGCTTACTTCATTCCAATGCATCTCCGAGCACCAACCGAGAACGGCACAAATGCCTCCTTTCTCTGTTCCATATTCTCGTCATCGAGCCATCGATCCGGGTTGAAATATTCCGGATTGGGAAATGCAGGTTCCCATCGATGTACAGTGTAATTCTGTATTCCTACAACAGCCTAATTCCGATTTTATAAGCGAAAGCTTGGATTCAAGGCAGGGAGATGGACCTACTCCTTTGGGAACCGGAACTCCAGCAACGATGCTGTCATGCGTCGCTGTTCTTGGAAGCATGGCAACGATGGTTGGATACATGCGTAGGGTTTCGTTTATCACAGCTTGGAGATAAGGTAGCCGAGAGCAAGTCTGAAGCATTGTTACCATTTGAGGTCCAATAAGTTGGATCATTTTCATGCATCTTACCTGGTAGTCTGGCACCGATCTAGTGCTAGGAAAAGCAGACTTCAGCTCGGACTTGAGCTTACTGACCACTTCCCGGTGTTGGAGCGTGGCCCACAGGAGGAAAATGAAGGTATTTGCTGTTGTTCCAGTGCCTCCGAACCTCAGAACTTGGTTAGCTGGGGATTCTGCTAACGTCAAGACCCTCGCTTACATGCCGCTCATGCATTCCTCCGCAATTTCCGAGTCTGTGAGTGGTCGGTCGAGGTACCCGTCCTTTTCTCCGTAGAGAACGGAGCGGAAGAATGGTGTAACGACGGCATTCTGGCGGGATTTCCTGATGAGGTCGACTGAGTACTGTCCATGTGTGAGATACTTTTGATCCCAGATAGAGCCTGAGTCCCAAATTTACCTCTTTCCATGCCTTGACTTTGCGGAAGTTGTTCCCAAGACTTCCGGGCAGGTATATACCAAACTGCTCCAGTTGTGGCCAAAATTCTTTCTGCAAAATTGAATATTAGTACTCTCTGTGCACAAAACTCACCAATTTGCCGCTGGGAGCGCAAACCCACGCCGGGGTGCCATTCGTATCATGCCATTGTACCTACGTAGATGAAGATGGGTCTCCACGCCCTGAAGTAGGACAGCACTCTATGCTCTCCTCCCGACTCCAAGGACTTGGGGTCTTCTCCGAAGAGGAGAAGATCTGAGATCTATTAGTCTTATGGCCAGTTCAGTGACTAGGCTAGCGCATGTTCTTCGTACAAACTACATCGAATGATAAGAGATGCACCCAGCTGTATATGTCGACTGGCTTCGTATCTGCCGCTTCTCTAGCGAATGTGTCGAGCAACGTGTGCATCTTGGTGGCAATTTCTTGCTCAATGCCTAACAGAGTACTCTGTGAGTAGCCGCGCGATAGTAGTTTCCGCCGTTGATTATGCGCTTTCGGGTTTCTGATGGCGTAAATGTACATGGTAAGCTCTTCTTGCCGACAAAGGATCCTTGGAGGGCATACCGGAAGCTGAAAAGATGCTCTTCTTCATACCCTCTCTTAGAGAACTGCACAGACATGGTTCATTAGCAGGAGCAGTATACACGGGCGCTCGAGCAAGAAAAGGCTTACATAGAACGATTCCTCTTTTTGGAAAGTCCCTGCCATATAAATCTCTCGGATTGCCGATGGATTGGCAAAAGAGAGCTCATTTGGGCCAATTCTAACCACAGGACCTACCTCATCAATCAGCTGACCTCGTCTGTGTAGTCTAGTCGGCATGCTTTGTGTATAACTTACCATACTTTGCGTGAGCTTGGTGGATTTTCATGTACCTAAGGCCTTGGAAGTTTGCGCGTCGCGTCCAGATCCTAGAAATTCGCGCCAGCGGAGGGCCAGGGAATTTTCGGAACGGATGGAAGCAAAGATTGTACACAGTCGACTGAACAAGATACAAGCATAGGAGGCCTACGGCCCCAAGGCCATATATAAGCAGCAAGGCCATTGTTCAGTACCGGTAGGCGCCCACGAGCTCGAAGATGCGGTCAAAAGACCCTCCGGGTCTTTCAAGCCAACGTCGGCAAGGTCCCTCCGGTTCACGACTGTGCCCTTGCATTGGCAGACTCTGAACGATACGACATCGTTCTCCTCCAAGAACCATGGATAACGATAGCAAACTCTCGTTGCCTCACGAAGACTCACCCTGCATATGACACCTACTCTCCAGTTGAAGCCTGGGACAACAATAGCACTCGACCCAGAGTTATGATATATGTCCGCCGAGATTCCTAACTCGTAGCGGACCAAAACCGACCCTACATAAGCCGTGATATCCTGTGGCTCGCGGTCAACGATATAATAATAGTGAACTTCTACCGCCAAAACGACGAGAAAGATGCGCTGGACACTCTTCTGCAATGGCCGATCCCTAATCGCTGCCTTGTGGCAGGCGACTTCAACGCCAGACATCACACCTGGCAGACGGGCCCGACTACGAACCGCGGCCACGAGATCGCCTTTTGGGCATCCGCAAACGACCTCGGCCTGCTGAACACCTCAGGCGTCCCTACAAACCCGCATGGAAACACCATCGACCTCGCCTTTTCAAATATAGCTCTCGCTGAAGCTAACATCGAGGACCACCTCGCCACCAGCTCGGATCACTTCACTCTTAGTCTAACGCTCCCAAATATCGAACCGACCCCAATGCAACCAGGCAAAATCCGGGTAACGACAGACGACGAGCTCAAGCGGTTCGTAGAAATCGTAGAACTCGGATCGGCTGGGATCCCCGTCACTGCCTTGAGTCCACCAGAACTAGACGAGCTTGCATCCACGCTTGTGAACCTGCTGCAATCGGCAGCGAAGGCGGCAGGCAGGCCTGCGAGGAAGGGAGCACGCAACGCCCCGTGGTGGACCGAAGAGTGCGCCCTTGCCGCAGCCGGGTATCTCTCCGCACTGGGAACACATCTCCAGGAGCCGACAACATCACGGTCAAACTCCTCATAGCAGTATGGCACATCATCGGGACACATGTTCGCCGCCTCTTCGAAGGGTGCCTGGCCATAGGCCACCACCCGAAACCCTTCAGGGCGGCCGAGGTGGTCATGATTGCCAAACCTGGACGTAGAGACCTGACAGAGCCGCGAGCATGGCGACCTATCTCTCTGCTTTCTTGCCTCGGCAAGGGACTAGAACGGCTGGTCGCGCGCCGTCTCGCGTGGGCATGCATCTACTATGGAGTCCTTCACCCACAACAAGCTGGGGCGCTCCCGAAGAGGTCTGCGACCGACCTCGTGGCCGCCCTGGTTCACGACATCGAGGAAGTGTTTGCCCTCAAGGAGGTGGCCACGTTGGTCACGATGGATATCCAAGGCGCCTTCGACACTGTCCTGCGCAACAGACTAATTTTGCGACTCCGCGAACAGGGCTGGCCCGAACATCTTGCGCGATGGGCCGGATCCTTTATGGACGACCGATCTTCCTGTGTCAGATACCAGGACACTATCACCCCGCTCTCTCCTCTCCAATGCGGTCTCCCTCAGGGGTCGCCGGTATCGCCAATCCTCTTTCTGTTGTATACAGAGCCCATCTACTGACTAAGCAACCCTCGAGGCCGATTCGGTTATGCAGACGACACAGCCATCCTGTGCACGGGTGACACGGTAGAGGAAACAGCTGCCGCAGCATCAAGATCTGTGGAAGAAATGGTCCGCTGGGGCGCGGCAAACGGGGTATCTTTCGACCCTAAGAAGACAGAAGTCATGCACTTCTCTCGGAGCAAACTCGAGACCGCACCGGCAATACGCCACGGCGACGTCGAAAAGCGCCCCGAGGCAGCAATGCGCTGGCTAGGCATCTGGCTGGATAGCAACCTGTCGTTTCGAGTCCACGTAGAGAAATGGACGGCTAAAGCCCAGGCTGTCGCCTACCATCTGCGAGGACTCACGAACACGATACACGGCCCGCTCCCCAGTGCTGTGCGGAGCGCCGTCAGGGCCTGCGTCGAACCAGTCCTGCTCTATGGCACCGAAGTATGGTACCCAGGGACAACCCGACCACTGTGGAACCAACCCTACAAAGACCGGCCACCGAGTATTCAGCATCTCTTGCAGAGAATGAACAAGGCTATAGCTCAATCTATGCGAGCTATTCTCCCCGTCTGGAAGACGACCCCGATCGCCATCCTCCATCGGGAAAGTGGGTATCACGGGGCGAACGTGGGTATGGGTCAACAACGTAGTTGTGCCTTGAGGGAGGAGGTATGGAGATGCCACAATGGGCGGATGCTATGTACAGAGTGTGGGTCACATGCAGTTGGCAGGGTGATGCCGTGACAGTGGGATACCTCCTATCGCTCAACTTCTCGAAGCACGTCGATACCGCTTCTCCGCCCGACTCAAATCCCTCGATGAGGCCCACCCTCTCGCGAAGCGCACGCTTCCACCCAGACAACTCACATACCACCCGCTCATCAAGCGGAAGTACCAAATTCCAGCAGAGAGCAGCTTCAGGACCCGTCTTCGTCGGACTAATGAGCTCCTCGCACCCTGCACACGACCGACCCTCATGCAAAAATGCTTCGGCAAGGGACAAGACATACCCCTACAGACAGCGCCGAAAGAGGAATCGGCCGGGGCCTTCCTACGGTGGGTTGAGTCAGTAGGCCCAACCACCTTGATCGTATACTCGGACGACTCCCTGTCCTCGGAAGGGGCAGCCAGCTATGGCTTCGCTATTCACCAGGAGGACCTCTCCATCTGCGACGGCTCGGGCCGGCTTGGACCTGCCGAGGTGTTTGATGCTGAAGCTATGGGAGCACTGGAGGGCTTCAGGGCCGCTCTGAACCTCCCAGGATCAGCGACACGAGACATTGTAGTCTGCCTAGACAACCTGGCAGCCGCCACATGCCTACAGGGCACACCATCCGACTCTTCACAAGATGTCTTCCTCGAGTTCCAGGCGCTGGCTATATCTCACGGTGCTACACAAGTGCGCTGGACACCTGGCCACACGGACATCCCCGGCAACGAATAAGCGGATAAGCTAGTAAAAGCAGCTTCCTCGCTGCCAGAGCCGGAGGGCGCTCAGCCGACGCTGGCATACCTGCGAAAGATGGCGAGGCAGAAACCGAAGGAAGCCTTCGAAGCATGGTGGGCAGCCTCCGCCCCCGAGCAATATAAGAGATTCAACCTCAAGGCCACTACACGCTGCCCGCCGGAGCTCTCACTCCTACGGACAGTTTTGCACCACTTACTTGCAGCAAGGTCCCTCCATGGGGACTTTGCTGCATACCATGAACGCTTCAACCACGAAGACGCGCGAGTGACCTGCTCGTGCGGCTGACGCAAAGCACCTGATCATATCTTCTACTGCAGAAAGGTACTGCGATGGTGTCGAATAAGGCTTGTCCCGTCGCCGACCATAACAGTCAACCTCGCGATAGGAAGAAATTTCGACAAGTACACCAAGGTGGCCAAATCAAGCGGCTTCTTCGAAAAGATTTGTCCTCGTTACTAGACGAGGCAGACCTGAGACGCACCCGCGTCTCTTCCTCTCCTTTTATTGTATTCTCTCTTCTCTCCTAGCTTCTCGTTTATTCATTTTCTTCAATTATACGGGCTTGACCACCTCGTGCAGTCATGCCAATGCTCTCTCACCAGTCTCCCTAAAGACTGGCCCATGTAGCGGCTACTGCTATGATAGCCGCGCCTGGTGATCCCGCTGACGGGTAACAGGCTCGACAGAATGCGCCTTTGAGCCGATGATATGCTGGATAGTGGTCTCTTCTGTATTTCACGAAAGTATTGCGTAGATTTTAGCATTAGAGATCCTAGCTCAGCACGTCCTGTGCCCCAATAGGGGACTTTATGGGCGTCACAGCCCTCCAGACGAAAAATATACAAACAAACAAACAAACAAACAAAACATAGACGGGAGTTCAAATTTCCGTCCCCATCTCAAACCCAGTGCGGAGCCATTGATACCACCAGACTCACTGGACCATCACCTTTTTGCTCAACAAATGAGGATAAACCCTGGAAGCAAAAGCAGCGCTGCCCATAAATCAAATCCAAACAAACAAACTGCCAAACAAATCAAACAAATACAAATTCTGGGATTTGAAATGCAATTTGATATATTTGATACGCAATATAGCGAGGTGGCCGAGCAGGTCCAGGCTGATGAGTGCGTGATGGCAGCCTACCCGGAACCTGCTACGCTGTTCGTGTACCGATTAGTCTGACCAATCAGAGTCATCCTGACAGTGCCTGTTAATGAACTACTTTTCTTCATGATTGAGAGGCCCGAAACTAAAAGTTACTTCTTATTATCCTTGTTCCCCACAAGATCAGCACGCGTTTGGGGAATTGTTTACCTGCTTTCAACGTGTGCTAGTGCCGACTGATGCATGCCCAACGACATCATGCTTCCTTCTCCACCCTCCGCCTTTGCTCTTCTCCGACCGCAAAGGAACTTGGCAAGTCAACTCGAATCGACGACGCAGACGGCATTACCAGACCATCCCACCGTTGCAGATCTCCCGCAAGCGGTATGGAGGAACAAACGATATGTTCTGGAAGAGTCCTTATCCAGAAAGGGCTCGAAGGGCCGGAAGAGCTGGATCAAGCGCCATGGTTTATTTCTTGTTGAACTAGATGCCAACGACAGCCCGTCGAACCCTTACTGGGCCTGCCGTTTATGCGATGCGAAGGGCCAGCCCGAGTTCTTCGCCGCTGCCGCTACCAGTTCAGCAGCTGACCACCTCCGCAGGTACGTCACATGTGAAGCATCGTCAGCTTGAGCATCATTGACAAGTGCAGGTCACACCGGATCTTCGAAAGCAGCCAAGGCGCCGATACTGACCCATCGACCGACGACTCCGATCGTGTCAAGCGACCACGCTTACACTACAGCGCCGTCCCGCGAGCCAAGGTTAAGATTGCCCGAGAACTAAGCCTAGGACTTCTGATCAACGCCGACGTTCCCTTTTCTTTCTTCACGGATCCATTCTTCGAACAACTCGTATGGCAGCTCGACCCTCATTTGTCAGGCCAGATACCATGGAGCCGGCAATCAATGAGCCGTCTGCTGGACGACGTGTACAAGTCCAAGAGAGACCAGGTCAAGCAGGAGCTTTTGGATGCCCTCACCAAAATTCATCTCGGGTTCGACCTCTGGACCTCGCCCAATCGGTACGCTATAATGGCAGTCACAGCTCACTTCCTTGACCGCCAGGGCCACCACCAGTCACGCTTACTTGCACTTCGACGCCAGCTCGGGTGTCATAGCGGAGGCAACCTCGCCGTAAGGCTTTCGCAAATCGTCCAAGAGTGGAAAATAGAGGATCGAGTTGGAACAGTGATCTCGGACAACGCGTCCTCTAACGATGACTGTCTCCAACATTTCTATGGAAGTCTCGACACAGAGATGACATCGGCGGATGTACGTGCCAGACGCATGCGCTGCTATGGACATATCTTGAACTTGGTAGCTCGTGCGTTCCTTTACGGGGAAGATTTTGAGGCTTTCGAGGCCGAGTCGCAGGTTTTCAACCTTCTCGGCCGCCACGAGGAAGACTTACGGCACTGGAGAAAGAAAGGGCCGGTGGGAAAGCTTCATAACGTTGTCAAGTTTATCAGATCGTCCCCTCAGAGATGCGAGCTCTTCAAGAGGATCGCACGTGAGAACGATGAAGCACAAGGTTTTCTCTTGGCAGGGGAGTCTACGGCGGAGCTAGAGGTTGTCATGAATAATGACACGAGATGGAATTCCACCTACCTCATGATCTCTCGAGCACTTGTCAAGCAGGGAGATATCAGGGCCTTCTTGATACATCCGGATGTCGAGGGATGCCTCCCCCAAGCCGATGTCTTGAAGGCTGATGACTGGAGGCTTTTGGTGGAAGTCAAGCATGTTCTTGAGCCATTTTATCTGCAGACCATGAGGACCCAAGGGTGGGGCAGTGAAGGAGGTCATGGACGTCTTTGGGAGGTGATGACAGGCATAGAATACTTGCTGGAACATTTGGAGGATTGGAAGCTGTTCTATAATGCGGTCCCAGAAGAGACGGCGGAGGAGAATGCCAGCCCGCAGGTGAGGCTGCCTCGAGGGTGACCAGACCGAACCCGCCAACTTCCTGCTCGATTCAAAGACTGCGAGATGGACACGCCGCCCCGAAAGCCACAGGAGAGGCCCTCTCCAGACCACGTCCGAGGAGAATACGCGAGACGGGGCAAGCCGTCCGGACTATCGAAAATCGAAGACATTGGAAAAGATCATCGAGACTATCTAAGGCTCTCAATCACGACTGCCTGGCGGAAGCTCGATGAGTACTACACTAAGCTAGGGGAGTCCCCGTTATTCGCCGCATCCATCATTCTGCACCCGGCTCTCGGCATGAGTTATCTCGAGGCGAACTGGGCTACAGAGGAGCAGCTCGTATGGGTGAGAGACGCCAAGATGGGTCTGTCTGACTATCTTGACCGCTGGTATGGCTGCAGCCGGCTAACAGCAACGGATGATCAACAAAAGGCAATTGTGGAGACTACGGCGTCGTCATGCGTGCCACGGAAAACACACGAGGATAGTGAGTTCAAGCAATGGGTGAAAAGTAGGAGAGGGAGAGCAACGGTGACAGGCAGCGAATTTGAGCGCTATTTGCGGCTGGAACCACAAGAAACTGAGGATCCAATCGAGTGGTGGATGGCTCACCAGGTACCATTCCCGGTGCTCAGCCAGCTGGCTCTTGATATACTTGCTATCCCGGCGATGGCAACTGATTGTGAGAGGTCTTTCAGCCTTGCTAAGTTGACGTTGACGTCGCAGAGACTTTCGATGAGTCCGGAAACATTGGAGAGGCTGCAGTGCCTTAAGAACTGGATTAGGCATGGTGCCGTGAAGCTTGGCGCTACTGCACCTGGGAGAGATGGGTTACACTGGGACATGGAGAGTAGTATGGAGAGCACAGATGTTGGGATTTGAAATATTTGATCAAATATTCCAAACAACAAATCTGGCTTTGCATGCCATCAAATATTTCAAATATGACTCTGGATTTGATTTGTTTGATTTGAGGGCAGCGCTGAGCAACAGGCCACGGCATGCATCTCACAACTTTGCAGGATAAGTTGCTTTTGCGAAGACCGAGTGTTTATCTAAATTTTCCAATGCAGATTAAGATAGACCAATACCCCACAGGCCGTTGGCCCCGCGTTCAAGATGAACACACCGAGATTCTGAGCCATACGCTTCTCGGTGAGAGTAGTGACGCTCCTTGGCCGGGCGGTGAATTGTTGTCCGTAACGGTAAGAGGGCGGCACAAAACCCGAGAGTCTGCCGGTGATGCAAGGATCTCAATTTCTTGGCAGATGAAACCCCATCTGGAACACTATTCCGTTCGTCCCGATCATGCACCCTTGCAGCAATATCAACCTCAAACTCGCTAATTGACAGGGCACAGGTTTAGAAAAACTCTAAATTTCGGCCAAGTCCTTGACTTCTGACTCGCAAAGGTATGTAATGAATGTACGAGTACCTCTCCTACCTGCCACTCTTTGTGGGTACTTAAAACATCTTGAATCGTGTTGCGTTCCAGCAGAGAAACTGACATGCCTCATGCCAAGCAGCCAGTGACTAACGAAGCAAGTCCTGCCATTTGTCTAGCCTGTTAGTACTGCGGGGGATGAACTGCCCTATGGGGAATGAACTGCCTTACGGGGAAAGAAATGCCCTACTAGGAAAGACTTTGCCTTACCAGAAGAGCATTGATCCCAACTAGCGAGTTCCAACGTATCTGGCATGCCCCACAGCCGCGTCTGACCATGGAGCTGGCCTCCTAGAATGGCAATGTGTGGATACGCCATCTGATAAGGGGTCTCGGCCCCCACACTCTCATTAGGGGCATCCCTACTTTTGTCGTATACCCCAGGACATAATAGTATTGCCGCCCCGCTTGAGAGCGTCATTATAACGTAGGGCGTCCGTGTCTTCCCTCATCAAGCTTTTTCGAGCCACATGAGAATTGGTCTGGATCATCTCAAGTTTACCAGACTTGCAATGGTGACGCGATGACAGTAGATGTCGACCAAGCGGTTGCCGCTGTGACGCTGGTGGGGAGTCTTCTTTCATGTCTTGCGACTACTTTTGTTCTCATCTCGTTTACTGTATATCGTCGTCAATTGCACAGTTTTCGTCATGTGCTCGTTTTGAACCTGTCCGTGGCCGGTAAGCCCCTCCTCGTTTGCCTCTCTCCTCTGCCGCTTACTGATGATGTCTCCCATAAGAGTTCATCAACTCGCTCAATAACTCCATCTCGGGCGCCATTTTCATCAGCCAACGCGAGTTGCGACCAGGTGCCGCATGCGTCGTCAATGGGCTGGTCGGCCAGCTTTCAGTGCAAGCCGCCGATTTCTCCATTCTTGCCATTGCTGTGGTCACGCTTCTCACCGTAACACGTGTACTGTACGCGCCGACTCTTTCAACAAACAGAAAGCTACTCAGTTGCATCGCCATCTGGTTTATCCCGGCCGTAACCAGTATCGTCGCGACTGCGATGGGGCAGATGACGCCAGTCGGTGGTAATTGGTGCTGGATCTCTGCCGGCCGGCCAGATCTACGATACGCCCTGACGCATGGTTGGCGCTTCTTCGTCATCTTCTCTGCTATCGTTATTTACCTCTACATCTGGCTCTACTTACGGCAGCATTTGTGGTCGAACAATGGCGACCAAAATTCATCATCCTACGGCTTGCCCACGACAAATTCTGCCTACTCATGTTTTGGAACACGATCGGGATTCAAGGCCGTTGACGATGAAGAAGACGAGCTGGATGAGCTAAAGCGGCCATCTTTAGAGGCCGCAAGGCGACCACAAGCGCAGGATTTACTGGCAACAAGCCAGCGTCCTGACGAAATCGAGAGGGATCAGTCAATGGACGGCCGCAAGGAGGAAAGCGGCGCCTCTGACATGGAGAACAGAGCTCAAGGTCACAAAATAAAAAATGGAAACACCGTTGGGCACTCGAAGAATCACTCCATTGTTGTTGTGAGAGACTTGGAGTCATCAATACCAACAACCGCTCAGCCCAACGCTGCCAATCTGCAGACACAACACGAGGATACGAAGCACCAAGGAAATGTGCTGCAGACCAACCAGAGCGAGTTTCCGATGCGCCGACAAGCAAGCCAAGTCGAGCGTGAGATCAAGCGAATGATGCTCCTCAATGGATATCCTCTCATGTACGTGTTGTTGTGGATTCCAGGGCTTGTCAACAGGTTGATGGAAGCTTCCGGCCACAAGCCGTCGCCAACCACTATGGCTGCTCTGCAGGTTTCGACACAGTTTGTGGGGTTCGCCAACGCCTTGACATACGGGTTTAACCACCACTTGAGGGATAGACTAAAAGTCATGTACTTGACTCCTGCGGTACTCAAAACAAGGAGGACATTCGAGCGACGAGGGAGGACATAGGCCAGGTTAATATGTGGGTGTCGTGAAGCGACACATTCCGCAGTGTGTGATAGAGATGCAAGTCAATCTCGCCTCAGTCGACTGGTCTCGCGCATCACGAATAATACATAATGAGTTGTATCTAGTTATCTAAATGAAGAAATGATGAGCTATAATGGGGCTTGAGCCTTGACCAAATCTATAGGTTGGTATGTCTTGGTAAATACTGGGTCATGTTTGTCGATTGCTGTGCAGTTTTATGAGAGCTCATGGCCAAATGCGCGCGTAGTGTTTTCTGTCTCTCGCAGCCGGAAAACCGGATAATTTAAGGCAGCCGTTTTCTCTCGACTCATGGTTCGCTAAATGATCTATTCTACCCACTTGTTCTGCTTAAGCCATGTTTCGCAAAGCAAAGGCCAGTTGGAAACAGGCTGACCTTGGGTGTCGAGCGCGAACCCATGCGGCGCATCGGCAAAGATATGAAGCTCGACAGGGCCTCCGGCCTTCGTGATACCCTACAGATGCTGTAACCTCAGAACTCTACTAGAGTTCTGAGGTTACAGCATCTGTAGGGCTAGGAAAACTACGCGGCAGAACGGTGGTGATTCCGGTCCAGCACAGAGAAAGAGGCGGGACTCGGGCATTTTTTTTCCTCTCAAGGAAGTTCAGGCGTAGCAGAGACACAATGATGAGCTAGCATGGAAACTTTTAAGATCCAATATTGGGCTTGAGGACTTGCGAAGGCATCCGACCGGAGTTGGCCGCCTCTTGTTGGAGTGTCACTGCGTTTTCATGTCGGCTCTCCGACAGACTCTTTATCCGTCACCCTCGTCATCTCGACTCATCATTTGTTTTCCATGCCTCCCCCCCCCTTTTTTCTTTTTTTTTTTTCCCTCTTGCTAATTTTGGTTAACCTATTTCATGCTGTTTGCCTTAAGCGGGGCGCCGGATTTTCTATTCCCTTTCGTGCCACTTACGTATCCTCTTTGACATTTCCGACGCTCGATGTCTACGAAAATTTTTAGTAGTAATGTTCGCCTTCACACTCACTACGTACATTGCCTTGACGAATTGCGTCTTAACTAGTCGTCTTAACTACTCCCCTGAATACTATATTGAGATTGGTAGGCCCTGCGACTGGGTTATTTTCATCGCAAAGAAGGTTGACTTCGCTACTGATTTAAACTATCTGTCTTGAATTATTGAAGAGCATCGATCAACCCAAATCTTATCATCGCTTGGGAACACCAATGAAATGAACCTTTCTGCATCTTTCCTCGCTGAAAGTAAACTCTTTCGCTCTGTGTAAATTTCTTCTTCCAATCTCAATTTCGACTCACTCGTCCGCGGCGTCCAACGGTTACCCATGCACAACCACCCTTTCGCCAACCCCACCCTTTCGCCACGCAAAAAAAAAAAAGCACCACCAAAAATCAGCAACTTTACTTACACAGAGCTTGACCAAAATGATAGATATACGCAAAATTGTCCGTCTTATAAATAATAATTGCACATATCTATTGAATCCTGGGTCTTTTGATAAGCCGCCCTGATCGCGTGGTTGGTTGATGGGGTATGGTTTCCTCTCTGACCTCAATGACCGAGGCAGCCTCCGATTCTGACTCCTGCTCGCCTGAACAGCCACATTCCACCATAACAGGCATAATTTGAGTCTCCTCTTCGGCTATGGCCTCTCCACCAGCTAGAGTCTCACCAAGAGTTATAAAACGTTTGTTAGGATTCGGCATCGCCTTCCTCTTCTTCCTCTCTTCAGGCGAGCCAATTCCTCCTCTAGGCTAGCAATCCTCACAGTATGCGCCGCTACCGTCTGCTGTTGAGCCTCAAAGCCCTTGGCTATTACGTTGTACCGCCTTCGTGTCTTTGGTGTTTTGTTCAGCCCAAGATCACGAATTTGACGGCTCGTCTTTGGTGTATCGTCCGAGTCAAAATACGGCGTGGGTTCGGGAGTCGCTCTTGGGCTGCCTTTTGGCCTATCTTCTTGGATTTCTGGGTGCGGCAACGCTTTGGCACGTGAGGTCGGCCAATTTCCAGTAACCCTCCAGCCAGAGAGTATGTTCTTCTCAGTCATTCCAACTCGACGAGCCGTGGCGTAGGCCCTGATGAAATTAACCTTGTCCATTGGACAGGAATCAGTCAACGAAGCGAACTTTTCCAACTCTCGTCGATATGCGGCTTTGGAGGCATTGAATACTCCATTGTCCAACGGTTGGAGCCCATGCAGGGTTGGAAATCGATCGACCAATCGATTTGATCGATTCGATTAATCGATTCGATTTCGATTTCGATCGATCGATCGGAGCTTGCCGGTCGATCGATATCGATCGATTACAGGCCCTGATCGATCGATATCGTATCGATCAAACGTTCAATCGATCGATTTGATCGTCGATTGCCACATGCACCAAGAGTGTCCCGGGTAGGTAGCGGTGGTGCGGACCATTCTATCACTAGACGCGTCGCCGCGTCGACCGCGACGCGAGACACGTCTCGAAGAAGGCGTCGGGCGAGCGGCCAATTCAGGGGTAGAGAACTCCCTGCGCTTGCGCGATGGTCCTTGGCTGCTGGTCCTCCGCTCTGCTCAATCGACTTCACAAAACAACCTGTCCAAGTCGACCTCAAAGGTTGGACCCTTACCAGCCTCGCAGCATTCGATTTGGTCTCTGCATTCTTTGCGGGGCATTTGCCATCGCCATGGACTCGTTCGATGAAGAGGTAGAGGATATCGCCTCAACGCCGCCGCCGCCCTCCGAGCCGTCAACCAGTTCGGCCTCGACGAAATCTGCACCCAGCAGGTTTCCAGACTATGAGGCTTGGACGACCGATAAATTCAAGCGTTTCCCCGGTTTCACGATATGTCACGACCCTTCTCGAGAGCGGACATGGTGGTGGCAATTCGGATTCAGAATGAAGGACAACAGGTCGCAACCCCACAAGATCGTATGGATATGCGAGAGATGCTTCCTCCGTAACAGGCTGAAGACTACACATTATGTCTTCATCGCTTCCACTGCAGGAGGCATTGTCCGGCATCTGAGCAGGGAGCATAAGGTCGTGGTTTGTGCCATCTCTCCGCGCCCTGTCTCGCGTCGCTCGATGATGCGCGCTAACTTGTCAGCCGCCTTCTAGACAAAGGGCAGGCCCAGCTGCCGGTGCAGAACGGAACCTACTTGATATGCTTCACGCCGACCCAACGAACCCTCGAGACCAGACCCTTCTCGGCAATCTGCATACGTTATTCGATCCGAAGATGAATCAATTGCTCCTGCTCGACTGGCTTACACACGATAACCTTCCGTTCAACCTCGTAAACTCTGACCGTTTCAGACGACTCCTTCTCTACAACAACCCGTCTCTTCAGGAAGGCCAGATACCAACGGGCAAGACGCTTGTGAATCTGCTATCGAACGAGTACGAACGAGCCCTTGGTCCCCTTCGCACGCTCCTTCAAAATGCAAGAAGTATGATTCATTTTACTTTCGATGGCTGGACTTCTCGACAAAACACGTCATTCCTTGGCATCAACGCCCACTTTATCGACCGAGATTGGAAACAATGGAGAATCCTTTTGGCTCTGCCAGCCCTCAGGAAACGTCATACTGGAGCCGCGCTGGCGGATGAAGTTGCAGATACAATATGCACGTTTGGTCTTGAAGACAAGTACCGGCCCGCGCGTCAACTCTTGCACTGGCCGGCAAACTGACAGTATTACTCCGTTTCAGAATAGGATACTTCACACTTGACAACGCTACGAACAATGATACGGCAATGGAAGCGCTTGCTGCCGAGTTCGATTTCGACAAACATGAGCGTCGCATTCGCTGTGGCCCTCATTTTCTGAATCTGACAGTTCGAGCTATGATGTACGGGAGCAAACGAGACAATTTCGACGAGCTGCTTGCTCACTGGGGCGATAAGGACTTCATGACCGAAGAGGAGCAACGCCAGTTGTCTGACGCTATCAACGAGCTGGCGACCGACGACGAGTTCGGTGTGCCGAGTATGGAGGAAGACTTCGAGCTCGAAATAGGCCTTGAGGAGGGCGAGAACCAGTACCCAGTCCCCGAGACGATTAACGCGGAGGAAGTGGACAAGTACCGCAAGTTTGGGCCGTTTGGTAAGCTACACACTATTGGCATTGCTCTTCGAACGAGCAGTCAACTTCTCGAGGACTTTTATGAAGCTCAACGGCAAACCGCCCCGACCGAACCTGTCCTTGCTTGGGTTCAAAACGTCTGCACTCGCTGGCAATCCGATGAGGCAATGGCCTCACGCGCTCTGCTGAAACGTGCAGCTTTGAACAGGATGCTGTCCACCATCGAAGAACGATGGCTTAGCGAAGGCGGCAAAGAGCGAGACAAATCAGCTATACTGAAAGATAAGCTTTCGTTTGAGGAATGGAAGGTTGTTGCCGCGATTCAGAAGGTCCTTCAACCGTTCAAGGTTGCCTCAAAGCAACTCCAGGGTGAAGGTGTTGCTGGTCTCCGCTCAACCGCAGGAGGATTCGATGAGTACTTCCAGGTGGTGGAGATGCTCCTTGACCATCTCGAGCTTGCAGTTCAAGGAGTGGTAATCGAAGAGAATGACGACCAGATGATGGAAGAGATTCAATTGTTCGATGATATGGATCCGAAAACCCGGCAAGAAATGGCGAGCTCTAGAGCGGCTTTGGAACCAACTCCCGTCTCGCCAAACCTCAGAATGGAAGAAGACGTATGAGAAGAGCTTAAGAGGAGTATGGGAAGAGAGGTACAAGAGCATGGCTCGCGAGGCAGCTTGCAATGCCGCTTCAGCAATCGGGAGCAATAGTGGTTTGGACTACATTGAGCGTCGACTGGCATTTAGTCGGTCATTGACTTGTCCCAACTCCGAAGGGCGACAAAGCAAACGACCAAGGCAGTCAATCGAGTCGCCGGAACAGGACGAGCTGGACCAGTATCTATCTGAGCCACCGGTGGATAACATGGCATACAAAGCAGATCCGGTTGCTTGGTGGAGGGACGTCGGCGTTGTGCGCTTTCCCCGGCTGTCTTATATGGCTGTTGACTTTCTTACTATCCCCTCGTCTTCAGCAGAAACGGAGAGAGAGTTCAGTAGTTGCGGGAGGATGGTAACACCACTCAGATCTCGCCTACGACGGCATGTTGTGGCCATGGCTCAATGCCTTCGTTCCTGGAGTAAAGCTGGCATTTATCAGCCGAGTCTTCCTCTTGGTCTTCTCGAAGGTGACAATTGGAGGCAAGTTCTTCAAGTGGTTGGCAGAATCACAGTAGATATGGATAAGGAGGACCGGCCTTGATCGATTTGATCGTCGATCGATATCGATCGATCAGATGCGTTGATCGATATAAATCGATCGATCAGGGCTCAGAATCGATCTATACGATCGATTTCCAAGCCTGTCAGAATGGAGTCAAAGTAGAAGGCATGATGGGCTTGTGTAAAAGAGACAGAAGGTTTACCTGTAGATAAGAATGGGAGGAAGAGTGATTTCAGTTCAAGTTCAAGTATAAGAAGAAGAGCACTCTCTTAGTAGCTGCCAACGGTCTTGACGATGTGCTCCTGTAATGTAACAAGCGCCTTTTTCTTGTCCTTGTGGATGTGAAGTTGGCTGCGGTAACGGGCTTGGAGAATCTCGTACTTACGTAGGTCATCCCCGCTTAGCTCGTTCAAGTTGGTTGCACCTGCCTTGGCTTCACTTGCGGTTGGCTCAGCTGGTGGAGTCAGAGCCGTCTTGTTAGCCGTGCCAGGGTCAATGTGTTCCCAGACATCCTGGGTCTTTGCGAACTTGCGGATTATGCTGATCCACACGTCCCAGTTACCGAATCCTTTGAGGATGACCCGGGAAGAAACTTCGAGGTCGTCAGCGGCCATTGTAATCGGTGGCGTTCACTACAGTGGAAGCTTTCGTGGACAGAAAACCGGCTTGCAAACCGGGCTCATACCGGTAACTGTCGCACGACACGATTGTTTGGATGACTGAACAACGATCGGGAAGAAGATCCCCTGTGAATCGGGCAACGAAAGACTCTTGATTTTCTATCTAAAGGAGCGACGAAGGTCGGTCTCTTATACCTATGTTCAATCTGCCGATGTCATAGGCAGCAGGCTGCTGCCTGATGCTAGTTGTGGTCGTTCACTCTCATCGTGAACTTGTTCACGATGATCGTGATTCTTGCCTCATTTTGTGAGCGAGCGACTTGATATTGACAGAGTCCAGGTGCGCCTCGCTGTCGAGGTGCGCCAGCATCACCGCCGCCTTGGAGTCCGACTTGAGGGACTTTGCGGCGGCGTCGCTGGCGAAGCCCAAGCTGCTGTAGAAGATATGCTTCACCCCCGCGCGCTTGGCCGCCTCTATTGCTGGGAGTTGCACCTGTTGACGGAGAGTGGTGCCTCAAGTTAGCCATGTTATGTTCTTTCTCCCCTCTCCCCCCCCCCCTTCCTCCTCCTCACATGCATGCATGCATTCACGTTCCCCAATCACATCTTCTGCATGGTCGGTCTGGTAACAACTCACCTTCACCCGATACTCGTGCACCTAGCTGGGATAAGAGACGGGGAACAGCACGTCCAGCCCCCTGAAGGCCGTCTCCAGCTCCTGCGGCGACGACTCGTACGATGCCCTGAGCGCCCTCACGCCCGCGTCGCGGTACTCGGCCTCCACCTTCTCCGGGTGCCGGCTGATGAGCGTGACGTGGTCGTTGGGCACCAGCTTGAGCAGATGCCGGTAGGCGCTGCCGCCCAGGCCGCCCGAGGCCGGGAAGATGCCGATTTCTTTCATGTCCATGGCGGCGTCTGCGCTGTATGTGTGTGTGGGTTGCAGATGTGTGTGTAGCGGGTGATGTTAGGGATTATGATAGGTTGTTGGTGTGGCTGGCGTGGAATGCTCATGCGCTCGTGTTCGTTGTCAATTTTATAACCAACAATATTTTTTGGCGATGGCGATTGATGATGATGATGATGATGATGATGATGATGATGATGATGATGATGATGATGATGATGATAATCCAGATCTACTAAAGCCGGGACGTTATGAAAACTACGGCATAGACTAAAAGTCTGAAGAGGCCCTGCCCTGTCACCCTTATAAATCCTGAAGCCATTCCCCATTATCTCCTCGCAGCCCGGGACGCCCGGGATTTGTAAGCGTTTAGCTAATGTGGCTGGGAAAAGGTTTCGGTTTGTAAGCGGGCTAAGATTGCAAGCAAACTGCAGCCTTTGTAAAGATTAAAGTACGCTTTATTGGTGACCTCACGCAGTCAAGAGGGACAGAGTGTATGTGGTTTGGCCGTAACGGGTCACCTGTCGCTGTGGTCCTATGCGTAAACGCGTTAAACCGTAGCGTCAGAGAGAGCCCCGTCCGCGCTCCCTTGTAGGGAGGCAAGTGTCTGTATATTGCAGTTGTTCTATATACAGAGGGAAGGTGGGAGGGAAGAATCGAGTCTTGACTGCGTGAGGGATGACGAGCTACTTGCAGAGGCGAGCAATTGACTCCCGTGAGGCAGTTGCAGGAGGAGAAGAACTCCTCAGTGAGCCCTCCAAGGCGGGGGAGCCTATTCTGCAGTGTGGTCATCACGTGAGGCAACCCCAATAAAACTATCCCCTTTAATATACCCCCAACTGTAGGAATGGCGCGCTACAGCGTTGTGTCAAATATTAGGGTGAAAAATTGTGTATTATCTGTCCCCCCATGTCTTGAGGTTTCAGGGCAAGCTTTATATACCCTTTCTCTTCTGTATAGAATCAGCTAGAAGCTGATTGCTAAGCCTCGTGGCAATAGGTGGCAATAGGTGGCAATAGGTGGCAACTTTCGCCTCTGACGTATCTGACACGTTGTGTGTGTGTGGGCCCTAGGTATTGTCGGAAGGCTAGCGTGGCACTCAGATGACTTCGCCGTAGATGTGTATGTATTGTGTGTCTCACGAGTTAAGGGGCGCAACATTGAATTGAGCTACTTCATCTATCTAAGAGAGCGACGAAGGTCGGTCTCTTATACCTATGTTCAATCTGCCGATATCATAGGCAGCAGGCTGCTGCCTGGCCGTTCACTCTCATCGTGAACAAGTTCACGATGATCGTGATCCTTGCTTCATTTCTATCCTCATTCCAACACAGCGCCTACGAATACAGAACACCTTCCATCGCAAAGAGCCAAGGACAGAAACAGCGGACGTCATGGCCAACCGGCAATTATTCTTCTTCTACGCTTGGCATTGTCATCACTTCTTCTGCTCTCCGCCAGCAGAGGACTCTTATGTCTTCAGGATGGAGAAGAGGAGCGTCCAGTATACTAAGGAGAAACTGTGGCGCGGGAAGTTCTCTATCTCAAAGTTCCTTAATGCTAGTGTTGCGAAATGACTAGTCATGCACCACCACACACACAGCTAATATCTCAGCTTGCTTCCAAACCTCCAACTCAGAATCATGCCAGATTCTGTTCAAATCTCTTCAGCGTGTCTTGCGTCCAATTCCACAGCTTCATTGCCACCTCTTCACTATTTACAGTTGCGTCCACCGCGGCCTCCACACCAATCGGCTTGTAGTAAGCCCCAGAAACCAACTGCTCCCTGTCCGCGCCGGTGACCCAAAGCTGGCTGTAGGATCCTTGCTTTGGTTCCATCAAGGGGGTTCCCATCAGGAAGTTGGAGATGTACACAAAGGCCCGTCGGACAAAGGTCAGATTCGTCACCAGCTCCGTTTTCACTACCCCTGGATGAACCGACACGGACATGATTTTGGGATAGCGTCTCGCGACCTCCTTGGCGTAGGCGACATTGGCAAGCTTGCTCTGCCCATACCGAAGCCACGACCCGAAGAACATATCCATTGGCGTCCGCAGCCTGTCGTACAGAAACCCGCCCATGGGGTGTCCCTTGTAACCCTCCAAGGTCAGACATATGACCCGGACGTCTGAGTCGACGAGATCGGCGGTTTTCTGTAGAGTAGGGAGTAGACTATCGATGATGACGGCGTGGGCGAGGTGGTTCACGCCGAATTGCAGTTCGAATCCGTCCTTGGTGACGGCTGGAGGGTGCGCCATTATGCCAGCGTTGCACATGAGGACGTCGAGGCGATGGTGAGTGAATCTTCTCATGGCGGCCCTGACCGACGCCAGCGAAGTCATGTCGAGGTCCACGAATGTCAAGCCAACGCCGGGGTTGGCCTCGTTGATGGTCTCGATGAGGGTTGTCGCCGCCTTTGCATTGCGCCCACTGAAGTATATGTGCTCTGGGTCGTGTTTCGCAAGGGCCTCGATGGATTCCCGGCCGAGTCCTGCCGTACCTATAACATATCGACCTGTTTAGCGGGTTGGGAGAAGTTCCATAGATGGGGACTCTACATACCCCCGGTAACGAATATGACTTTCCCCTTGAAGGACGGCAAGTCCTTCTCAGGATCATAGTTCACGAATCCTTCGATAGCTGGCATATCCTCTATACTCCGCTTGTCAACTCCGCGGTTATGTTAGTTGCAATGTCGGCGCGGCTGTGGGATGAGAAAAGGAGGACGGCAGTGGGATTGCAAGGAGACTGGCTTCATGCCGTCTTTTAAGCATTCCCTGTATCCTAGAACAGGACCGCCACTGATAAAAAGCGACCATATTTAGCTAGGCTGATATGGATTCATTCGCTGATACAGATACGCACGCTTGAGACCAGCAGCCATCGCGGGCCTGATTCTGTGTAGCCCAATAAGGGAATCGCCCATAAGCAAAGCAGTTCGACTGGGAGGGCCTAGCTCGATTCAGAAAGAGCCATAAGCAATGTGCATCGCGCTAACATCTCCGACCTCCGCCGCTAGACCACCTTCAGCAATCCTCATAAGCAGGTCGCATACAAAAGCTACTCATGCCGCAATGACCCGGGGCACATTACGTCGCCTCATTAGCCGGGCTGTACCGCCTTTCTTTCTCCCAGATTCCAGCAACTCTGCTTTAGCTGAAGCATCGGAATGGCATCTATGTCAGGTATAGGGGCGCTGCATCTAGACGAGGTATGGCCCTAATGGAGTTTGGAACCCTGCTAGATGGCCCGGGAGCCCATAGGCTCGCGGTACCCGCGAATTTAAAATTTCACGGGTACCGCGAAAATGACTAAGCACAGTGCTATTTGCAGAATTGGTAATACAAAATGGCCTATCGGCACTGTCTCCCGGGGTAAAACAAAGTTCACCAACTTACATATTCAACGGAGCTGATAGCTACCTTTCGCCTATAATTATTAAGATATAAAGGTTCAAGTTGCTTAATTTATATAAGAGCCACCTAAATTATATATAGATATGATAGCTGTAGAATGTTTAAGGGCTTTGCCACCCAATTGATCGTTTAACACCCGTGATTTCTAACAATAATGCAGTCTTCTGTACTACAGCTAGCTAAGTGCAAAGCTTCTTGTTCCCTACTGTCTATTTCTATTCTCCTCCAAATGTCTTTGACGCCCCTTCTTCTATTCGCCAAAGGATTGTCTCCCATCTCTTCAGTGACCTGGGCTTTAATTCGCTCATCCTCAGCCTTAGTCCAGTCTAGATATACCATCATCTCTTCTTTCATCCATTCTCTTAACTCTATTAACGTAGTATAGCGCTTGGACATCTGTTTATAGTCTAGGCACCACTCATAGCTCTGCTTATCATACCTAAGTGGGAGCCCCATCGCCCTGCGATATTATTAGTTCGTTTTAATGCTGCCGGCTGGCTGCGCTGCATACCACGCGCTTCTTGCGGCGACATATCTTCCATATATAGCCTGTGGCGAATCGTACCTCGGTGGCGATAGCGATAGCAGGCCAGGCGAAGGAGATGGTTCATAAACAGGGGATCCTGGCCGCTATGAGGCGCCGCCGGGCGAGTCTTGCAAGGCCCCAGTCACAGTCTCTAGCTGATCGCCGAGGACTGCGGCCAGCAAACCATATTCCGGCGCTGGCGCTGATTCTTCCTCAGGTATATCCACCAAAGGTCGGATTTGGGGTAGCTCGGGTTCAGTACCCGATGCTTCAACCGACTGCGAAAGTCCCGGAACCAGAGCTTCTTGTTGAAGCAACTCTCCAAACCTCATCGGGCAGGCCCTTGCCGTCTTGGTATGGCCAACCGCGTGGCATCTGCTGCACGTAGGCGGCGCTTTGCGCGCCATCTCAACACTCTCAAACGCACTGGGTTCTCTTCAGGTGCTCTATTTGGGGATATTGGAGTGTGTAAACGTCGACTCAATTCGCTGGCGAGGCTCTAGAAGTGGTTGCGGAGCTCCCTTGCGCTGCAGGCGCCAATGCTGGTGGAAGTGTTTAAGTGAAAGGACTTGGCCCTGCTCTTGCAAGGATTTCAGAGTGTGGAGGTAAGGCAGTCCGTAAGATCTGGTAAAAAAGCCTGTGCAAGTCAATGGCGGGGGAGGATCTCTCCTACTTAGCAACTTCCGTTACTCCTCCACCTTTCGCAGGGCTTCATGTGATACCCAGCTATGCACTGCAGCGTACAGCGGCTCCGAAAGTTCAATAGGAACACGAATCTGCTATCGGGCTTGATTCGACTTCAGCTCCAATAACTGATTAAGTAATGCATGCTTCATTGCCCTCCAAGCTTCAAAGAGATCTAATGTGGACTTTCTGAGATGGGATTTCATCAGCGCATGTATGCCCTCGACTCGGGACGTGGCTATATTACCGAAATGAGCGTGCTGATCGACCCAGACCTTCATAAGCTTCTCTTTGTACTGCTTAAGCCAAAAAGTCTTGATATATCCGACCTGCTCGAGGTAGTCTGGTAGGTACTTCTTCTCGAATTGCGACACTCGGTCCTTAAACGCTTCCTCATTCGGCGCTCCCATAATTAAGTGCCAAAACTGGTAGAATTCGGACCAGCCGCTGGTCTCCAAGGTATCGTTTGTTGCTGGGTCGGTGGAGCCCGGTTGGTCTTGGGGGACGAAAGCTGGCTGGCAGTAGCGGAGGACTGCCTTATTCGCATGCCAGCGATAGAGCAGTAAGTAAGACGTAGGGAAGGAGATCTCAACAGCATTCATGCAGGCGACGCAGCGGTCCGTCAGAATGACAGAGGGCAGTCTGGCGCTATGATGTTCGTATAGTGACCTCAACCGATCCAACGCCTATAGAAAATCGTCCTCGGTCTCCCCACTGAGGAATGCAAACGCTATATAGAAAGATCGCTGGCAGGCATCGACTCCAATCATATCGAGCAGCGGCATACCATGCTTATTCGTCTTGTATGTGCAGTCTAGTAAGAGTACATCCAGATAGGCCTGAAGATACGCCAAGGAGTCCGGATGAGCGAATAAGACAGCGGTAACCCGGCCGTCTTCACCGAACTGTATTCGACTCCAAAAGCCTTCTTTATCGAGCTGGCTGGCTAGCGCATGAATAGAGCTTTGCCCTTCGCAAACTTCTCTCCTGGTAGCTGCAATACCGTTATAGATGTCCTGCTGGGTTGCTAAGGAATCGCAATTCTGTCTTATATACGTTCGGATGTCTCTAGGAGCTATACCGGCATGGGACAAGCGTGACAGATCCGCTACAACTTCTTCTTCCAGCTTGCGATGTGCTGGGTGGGCAGAGGGATGCTGGCTTGGTGCATGGTTATGCTTGGAGAATCGCTTGTCTGGGCGATGTCAGACAGTCCATATGCTTTTATCCAGGGATTCTTTAGCCAACAATGAGAACTCACAGCCAGTTCCTCGAGTGGCCGTCTTCCGCTAGCGCTCTATCGACGCACTAGGAGGATGACAGAATCGATCATAAGCGTATGTAACTGTTTGCCTGCCACTCTTCCCTCTAGTGGACTTCCCGGTGGTGAAGGCGTAACCCCTCGTAGCCGCCCATGTATTAATGGACCTGAAAAGGGCATCTCGTGACTCATGGCTTTATTCTGGAGGGAGACAGTCTTCAGGAAAACTCGCGTTCTCTGCACGCAATGCTGGAAACATCTCAGTTGTAGCACAGAGAAGGATGACCGAAGAAGGAAGAGCGTGACGGCGTCGTGGCGCACGCCGCCAGATCAGTGGTTGAAAATCGCTACGGCAACGGTGCTTAGTCATTTTCGCGGTACCCGTGAAATTTTAAATTCGCGGGTACCGCGAGCCTATGGGCTCCCGTTTAGTTAAACCATATATTACTCATATATTGCCCATATACCTATACCATACGGTCTGAGGCGTATGACCATATATGATCATACGCGGGATAAAGTTGCTCCGAGTCAAAAATAGTCAGGTAAGGAAATCGGCGGCACTAAAACACCTTGACCATCCTCCTGGTCCTGAAAGGCCTCCCTTTTCAATAGATCCATAAGGTAGAAAGGATACTTGAATGGCAAATCGGTTGCTTAAGCTATGCGTGGGCAACTTGGACTGCCGTGCAACGTCTCCGTAGCTCCAATCCTAAGGCAACTATCAAGATCGCTTCGAGTCACATTGTCAGACTTCATGTCAAGATCAAGTCGCTCCTTATAGCAAACAGTTAGTACGATCCTGCCTGGTAGGCAACAGCTGCTGCCTTGCAGGCAGCAACAGTATTCCAGATCATATAGTCTCATACGATTCCACTCCTTGAAATAGAAATCAAGTCTTATTCGTTAACCTTACCCGATTCACTGAGCGACCTTATGACTGCCGTGACCGGCCGTCAGCTAGCCACGCCTCCGTGTCGCGCGACACTTCATGACGAAGCTAGTGGAAAGCCATGATACCCGTTGATTGCTTGCGATGGACTCTGTCAATATCAAGTCGCTCGCTCGCAAAACGAGGCAAGAATCACGATCATCGTGAACTTGTTCACGATGAGAGTGAACCACCACCACTAGCATCAGGCAGCAGCCTGCTGCCTATGATATCGGCAGATTGAACATAGGTATAAGAGACCGACCTTCGTCGCTCCTTTAGATAGAAAAGCAAGAGTCTTTCGTTGCCCGATTCACAGGGGATCTTCTTCCCGATCGTTGTTCAGTCATCCAAACAATCGTGTCGCGCGACAAGATAATCACGGTTCCAATGACGTGCTATGTCGCCTATTGAGCCACTTCCTCGATGGACGAGGCGTCGCCTGGAATGCAAGACACCGACGGATTCGTTGCCATGGCCACGTTGTCAACCTTTGCGTCCAAACGTTTCTTTTCATGGATAGCAAAGAGGCTGTGCTTGAAGCCTGCAGGCAGATTGAAAAGATGGACCAAGCTTCGTTCAACATTGACATGATGCAGGGTTAGAAGAAGCGAAAGGAGCGTGGCTCGAGTCAACTCGGTCCGCTCGGCAAGTTGCATAATACTGCTATCCATATTAGAGCGAACGATTACAGGTATATTCTCTTTCGGAGGCGTGCCGGCAAAGTCCTCGGGCTTGACAACGATACACGCTGGAAGTCATGGTTTCTTCTGCTCGATGCCGCTCTTGATAAGGAGGAGCATATCAGTGGTATCAGGACAAGTACTACGACGCCCTTGTGGACGACTACTTAGCACCACAGGATTGGCAAAACCTTCGCGAGACGCGGAACTTCCTAGCGCCGTTTTGGAAGATAACTCTCCTTACTGAGGGGTATCGTTCAACGCTCGATCGTACATTATATACGATGGACGTCCTTCACAAGCATTACCAGCAAGCATTCAACAAATACAAGATGAACTAACAGCTACCTGGTCCAGTACTGACGAGCTGGCATGTCTTCGACAAATACTACCAGCTCTCCGATGAGAGCCCGGCATACGGTGCAGCGCTTATTCTCCATCCATCCTGAGGAAAGGCTCATATACAGAAAAATTGGCCAAAGACATGGCATAAGAGGATCTTTACAGGAGTGAAGAAGTTGTGGGAAGACGAATACAAGAACCTGCCAACTGTTTATACTACTCCTTCCATTGTTCCGGCACTGGAACTGGATGAGTATGACCTGCTTGCACAGGAGCTTAATGTCATAGGCACAGAGCCCGACGTTGATGAATACGAAACCTACACCTCCCAGCCACCCATTCCAATCGACTGCTCCCCCCTTGCCTGGTGGCTCCGCGATGAGCAGAAGGAGCGCTTTCCCCGACTGTCAAAGATGGCAATAGACATTCTCTTAATACCCGCTATATCCGCTGACCCTGAGCGTACATTCTCTGGAGCACGGCGTACAATTTCGTGGGATCGAATGCTCCTTGGGGCATCGACAATTGAAAAGGGGGAGTGCTTAAAGAGCTGGATTCGCAGCTGTATAACGGCAGGGCTACAAGTAGACGAGGTTGAACAATACGAGTACATGGCAGAGGAGGGGAGCACCAGCGCTCTAGAGGAAGATGTGGGCCCTTGACCAGTTTGACGTCATTTGCCGTATGGGCAATATATGGTTTAGTTCGCCATACGAGAATAAATCATACACCATAAACCATTCAGGTCCGTATGGCGTATGGCGTATGGTTAGAAAGCCTGCCTCTGGATTGATACGACACCGTGTCCCGAGTTCCGAGATAATCTGATCTTGAATCAGCATTTGTACGACAGCCTGTGTGGCTAACAATCAAGCTCGAACTTGACAATTCTCAATCAAGTTCGACTTCTCGTCAAGTCAAGTTCTCAAGTCAAGTTTAAGGGTTATCGTCAATCAATCAAGTTAAAGGAGTGTCAAGTTGTCAAGTACTTGATGCCAACAATACTTATTTAGGAAGGCTAGGAGAGGATACCCTAGATATCGCTAATTAGCCAATTACATCGCTTAGAACTAATATCTAAGCTGCGCATGGAAGCACTGTAGGAAAGGTTAACAGCTTAGCGCAATGGCCCTATTGGGTGGTCCCCCCGGACGAAATAACATCCTATTCCTACATCAAATATCTACCAACAACGCCTTCTGGGGCCTAAGTCGGCCATCAAGTACTCGAAGCTTATCTGCGATATCTTCAAGTCAATCTACCGATCTAAACTGGCCGATATCGCCGACTGAGCAAACATCAGATGTACCGGTAGAGCAACTTATCCATCGATCTACCTGCCCTCCACACTCTCTCGTTCCCAATTGACTGGGGTGTGCTTCGGCGGCACGATGGCACGATTGTGTAGGGTATACGGTATCGCATACCGGACAAGAGGAGCGTGGGCAGACAGGTAAAGGTCTCGCGGATCTATTCATATGGAGCAGAGCGGGAGCATAGTAGTGACAAGTGCTTCCTCTGCGCCGATTGCCATAACAATAAGCGGTATACCAGTCAGCTGTTTGCAGCAGAATCGACGACGGCTGCAATCCAGCATGTTATAGAGTTCCACAAGGTCAAAAGGCCTTCGAATTCGACCAACGATGACGATGATATCTGGGTATGGTGGGTGGACTGACGCTACGTTTGGCCTATTCTCAGCAAACTTGCTCTTAACATCTTCAGCACGCTAGCGATGAGCGCAGAGCCAGAGCGCGTATTCTCTGACGGTAGTGAGCTCATCACCGACAATCGCAACGGCCTCGGCGATGACATAGCTGAAGCTGAGATGATACAGAAGAACTGGATTACTTCAAAGATCTTGCGCGGGATTGCTACACCAAGAGGTCTATACAAATTACCTGATTAGGCATAGTACATCAAGTACTTGACAAGTTGTCAATCAAGCTCGCTGATTAGTCAAGTCAAGCTTCAATCGAGCTGAGATAGGTTCAATCAATCGAGTTTGAGGGCCAAAATTGAACTCGATTGATTGTTAGCCACACTGGATACACAATATGATCACAAGCGTTGCCACCGAGGTGCTAGATAAGTAGCGCTCAGTCAACCATATCATCGCGTGCCCGCGTGCCCGCGTGATCCAGTTATATCTCCGACAGGAGTAGGCGAGAGTAAGCCAGTCGGTTTGGCGCTCCGAAGCATTTCGGCGTCTCGTTGAAGTATACAGATAGTCCCATCCAAGCCAGACACGACCTTCCCTTTGATCCGAGATGTATTTCCATACAGTCCTTGACAGGACTTCCCTTGGTCCATAGCGGCATTCCAATTTTTTTCGGCGGGAATTCCCATTTACCACGACTTGGAGTTTCCACTGCCATCGCACCAGACCAGCAGCGCCCAGAGTACACGAGAGCAACAAGACAAGGGAACATGGCATAAACACCAGAAGACAGGCGCCAGAAGTTGCGGCGATCGATCGGCCGACAGCTTGGCGGCATCACCGTGGACCAAGTCAAGAGCCACTTTGATACCGATTCCGAGGTCGCCCTCAGAGAGCTTTTCCAACATCTCAAGGACTCCAGAATTACCAGCGAGGAGCAACTCTATCCAACCGTTGCCATTCTTTACGCGGCTAGCCAGCAACGCCAAACAAACCCAACCACAGGAACTAGCCCTAGTGAGCTGTGGCAGCCATCGGAGATAGGAACCAGGGAGATATTGGGGATTCCGAAGAAGGCTTCTAATGCAGCAACCTGGACACAAGTCGACACAAACCAACACCCCGAGCCATCCCCTGCGGAAGACGATGCTGGAGCTGCTGGCGCTAGCCTATATGGGATACAGGGATACGGTGATCAACGTCTTCAATTCAACGTCAATCAACTCAATCTTAAGCCCAGGTGGTTCAAACTCAACGTGAGATTTGGTGAGAAGCTGTCAATGCAACTCAACGTGGGACCAAGTTGATTGGATTGAGTTGATCGCCAGCCTGTTCATTTACCTCTAACTATACATCCCAGACTCTCAGATTGTTCCCCAGCTTTCATCTAGAGACTCATAAACGTAAATTGTACCTCTGGTGCTGTAGTGAAAAGAAGACCCATCAACCAACAATTGAGATTCCGTCCCATTGCCGCGGAGGGGAGAGTGGGTTGCCGCTGTTTCGATTGACAAGCTATTTTAATCGCATCTTATTTACAGATAGTTATTGGTACACAAACCTTTGAAAAGTGATAACTAATAACCAGCGCAGTAGAAGGATAATGAGCGAACGCTGCGAGGACAATGTCGAAAGATAAGGGAAGATCCAGTATCACGCCCTCTGGCCTAGAGGGTGGAACCCAGGCCGAAGACTGAGATTTGAGCTTCTGCCATCATTGTTATTTCACAGGCTCTCTACCAGTCGAGGCACTACCGTGTCTGAGAAAGCCCAGGTAGGAGTATGCAGCTGCGCCGACCAAGCTGCACCCGTGTACCAGGTTGAGAGATGTCCCTGGAGAGAGTATAGTTCCTGAACGAAGCCGGCTTTCAAGTCCTCAAGTGAGGACCGCACATGTACAGCCCCATGGTCCGCAAATGTGAGCCATCCGAGGCCCTTGCTACTTGCTTCCGGCAGACTGCCCGCCTTGACCAAGCGTTTGTAAGACCGCTCGATAAGCGCCTTTGCACCCCTGCTATCCAGAGTCTGGTCGCCAAACATCGTCACCTGGTTATAGCCGTCTGCCGAATCCGAATTCCTAAACCATTGCAGGAATGGGATTTCAGGGTAGTCCAGCCAGTCTCCAGAGGGAGCGGTGTTGAGGATCTTACTGTTGGTTGCCAGATCTGGAGATACAACACCACCAGCGTAAGCTCTCGAGTACTTTGCCTTGGACACGACACCAAGTTCATGTTTGTCGAGGTTGAACGGTGAGAGATTGGCCAGGGTCGGTGGTATGGCGATGAGCAAACGCTTGGCGCGAATCTCCGTCAGCTGTCCATCCTTGTGTTGGGCCACTACTTTCACGCCGTTGGATGTTCTATACGCACGAACGACAACGCTAGAATATAGCACGTCGTCGCCGAGAAGCTCCGACACTCTATCGTATACATCCTGGTTCCTGCGGGAGGCCGCATACAGAGTTTGGCCCTTGCCAATGAATACTCTTGCGAGCGGCGCTGGGAATGTCTGCATGACAAAGAAGGTTGGTTGATTCTCCACATCCCCCAGGCCTACAGCGGCTACGTCCCAAATTGTAGGCACCGCAGCCTCGATACTGTGTTTTTTGGCGAAGTCGCCAAAGCTAAGAAGCAGATCTTCGGGAATATTGCCGGGGGCTGGAAAATTCCAGAGTCCAGGAAGCATAATGTCCTCGTATTGCTCAGCAAGTTCGACATACTTCTCGAATGCAGCGAACTGTTCGGCGGCGGTGGGTGCCGTATAATTTACCAACCGACCGGTGCTAAAATCTGCGTAACGGGTAATCGCCGATCCTTGTGTGGAAGGATTCACTGATACGTTAAAGCGGGCAAAGAATTCCCTCGCCTTGCCGTAGTCTAGGAAGGCCTCAACTCCGAACTCGTAGGGTGTCCCAGTCCTGGGGTCAGTCCAAGTGTTAACTGCGCCACCCTGTCTTAAGTTTAGCCCTCAATTACTAGCAAAAGGAAGTTCATGATCTGGAGGCACTTACCAATAGTCCCTCTTTCTCAATCAAGGCAATGCTCTGCCCGTAGTCCTCGCGCAATCGAACAGCAGCGTATGCGCCAGCTGCGCCCCCGCCGACAACGATAACATCTTTAGAGATAGTGTGGGCAATAGGGTTTGCTATTATGGTGGTAGACAGGGCGACAATACCTGCCGCAGTCCACAAGCGAGGTGCCTTAACGAACATGGTAAGCAAGGTTGATAAAATCCAGGTGTAACAGAGAAGATTGTTGCTGGATGATGTCGCGCTTTCGATGGAACGGCGCAAGCCGGTCTTTATGTATAATATCGGGAGCTCACCCTTGAGGAGACCCCGTAAGCAAGAAACTTTAATGGCAGCGATAAAGCTACCTTGCAAGATTGGCCTCAAGACGAATAGGCCCCAGCTGAGGTAAGCGGCGTTGACAGTTTGTCGGTTCTCGGGAGCGAGAACGGAGCTCAGTTACTGTCAGGCGATAGTCGTCTCGGCAATTGCGCACGGCCCGCATACGTATGCCTCCTCCGTAGATGCCGTAACAGACTAGCCCTCGACCGATCTTTACAACGGTACCTATAGAATAGACATTAGGGCCGCCCACAGAGTCAGGGGGGTCACCTTGGTCGCTTTTTCTTCCTTGGATGTACCTCTTATATGGGTGGGAAGGAATGGAAAAAGGGATAGTGACCTCCCCAGAGGGAAAAGTGAACAATCTTAGCTGCCTGACTCTGTGGATGGCACTAAAAAAGCTTTTGCCAGATACCGAGCAATGCCTGCGGACTCTAATATAGATCCAACCTCCGCTTACTAATGTCCCCTCAGCCCCATCAGCCTCAGTTCTCAGCACCGAATGATTTCAGATGCCACACTGACGTCGAGTTCGAGAAGCCCGCGTCCGAAACGGAGTTAACTGACTTTCTCTCGGGCCTCTTCTGCGCTTAGGCCCATGCTAGTTTCCAGAAACTATTTAAAAGACTACTCCAAAGTATCTTGATGACACCCTGGCCTCAACGGTCGGTGGTGGCGCGGAAAAGTGTCAAGCTCCGGAGACCTTCGCTTACTGTTGGATGTCAAGGGCAAGGATCACAACCATCGTGAATAGCTTCACGGTCAGCGTGAACGCTACACCATCACTAACGACAGGCAACAGCCTGGTGCCTATGAGATCGAATATCATCATCTTTGGGCGACCATCTTTACAATCTTCACCATCTTTACAATCTTTATAGACGTTGCAGCTGCAGCGGGCTCGCGAAACGGCGCGATGGACGCGGTCGCTAGCAGCATCGTCGTAGCCCCCGAGGGCCTCGATCCTCTAGAGAGTGGCACGCGTAAATCTGATCGACCGCGAAAGTTAACTGCGAAAGGGATAGAAAATCTGGCCGGCAACGTCGGAACAGTGATACAAACAATGCTCCGGGAATCACGCGAAGAGACAGTGAAGCAAATCACGAAGATGCACGAGGAGGCCGTGAAGGAAATCACAAGCGCGCACGAGAGGATGATTGAGACTCTATGGGATGCGTGGAAGAAGGAGCAACAGGCGCTGAGACAGATGATTGCGAGTCAGGAGAAATCGATCGGAAAACTGCAGCAAGACATCCAGAGCATCCAAGAGCAAGCCACACGAGAACGAAAGCTAATGCAGGACCAGATCGACGAGCTCAAACGAATACATCAGACCTCGCGCGACCCCGACCCCGTACGGAAGGCCACAAGGGGCAGAGTTCCAAAATTTGTCACGATCTCTGATCGTGTGAGGCATCTGATGTCAAGATCTCTTATTGTGTGAGGTCTCTGATTGGATGTGTGTATGTTCTTGATTGTGTCCGATCCCCGCTCTGAGTCCCTCTACATCCTTTATGCAGAAGCAGCTAAAAGGATATTGCTATAGCAGCCACACGCCATGTACACGCCCAGCTACTTAAATACACGTCGTGACACACCCCCTTAGCCGAGGCCATTCCCAAGGACTTGGCTACCCTATCACTTGTCTTTTGGGTCTCTGCCCTCCTTGATATCCGAGTCTTGCCTCCTTATCAGGGCTATTGCCTTCCTTCTGGCTGCGTGTTTTCACAATGTGGTCCTTCATAGCTTCCATTCGCTGTTCCAGGGCAATCTGGTCTGAAATGTCCTCCATTTGAAGCATCTTGATGAATGTTGCATGCCGTTGTTTAGGCAGGGCCTTTGTCATTCCATCTGCAATCATCTTCGATGTTGGGACCCAGCCGAACTCAACTCTCTTCTCCCTGTATTCTTGTCGTAACCAGTGTCGATGAATATCCACATGCCGAAGCTTCGTAGTCAACTTGGCTGATTCCTCAGTCAGGAGCCTGATTGTCTGGGTATTATCGCATTCGATATGCAATGGTCCGTCAATCTGAACTTCCAGCTCCTTAAGAATCCTACTTGCGAAGATGGCTTCCTTAGCTGTCTGGGACAAAGCGAGCAATTCAGCTTCAGTGCTCGATGTAGTGACAGTGGATTGTTTCGTTGCTTTCCAGGCAATTGGTCCTCCAAACAACATCATCACATAGCCTTGCGAGCTCTTCCTGTCTATTGTATTGTCTGCATAGGAAGCATCACTTGCACATAGGAAGCTCTTGAGGAATCTTGTCCCTCCCAGCCTGATTCCTAGTGAACGTGTTCCATACAAATACTGCAAGACTCGGTCTGCGGCCTTGTGATGTGTCTGATCTGGATTCGTATTGAACCTAGCTAGCCTTGCGGCTGCGAATGCAACGTCGGGTCGTGTTGAGATTGATGTGAATAATGTCGATCCGACTTTCTTCAAATATTTCTCAATCGAACGCCAGTCGGCTTGGCAGGTTGCTGGTAACAATTCTTCCTCTGCCATCGGGGTCTCGGGAGCCTTGGTCTCTAGATCAACTCCATACTGGTGAGCGATCTTATCAATATATGCATCCTGGGTTAGCCAGATAGTTCGCTTAGCTCTGTTTCGTATGATATGAATTCCAAGGAACCACTTCGGCTCTCCCAGCAGAGTCATGTTATATCTCTGCTGTAGACCTTCCATAGCCTTCCTTGCTTCAGCTGCCTTCTCTTTTCGGTATGCCCAGATAATATCGTCAACAAAGAAGAAGACAATCACTCCATCTTTAAGTATCACACAGGGTTCGTCAGGAACAGTCCTGAAGCCGAGATCTCGGAGGGTTCGTGTCAGATCTTGTTGCCACAACAATGGAGACCTTCGGAGCCCATAGAGCGCCTTTTGCAGCTTTAGAACTTTGCCATATTGTTCAAATCCTGGTGGCATTCTCATAAACACCAGCTCGTCCAGGTCGCAGTGTACGAAAGCATTTATAGCGTCCATCTGCTCGAGCTCCAGGTCGTATTCTGCTTCTATTGCCATAAGCGCCCTAAACAACATACTCGCAAGCGTTGTCGCTCGAGTAGGCAGGTCTCCCTTAGTCTGTTGATTACCACATACCACAAGGCCGGCTTTGCACTTGACAAAATATCCATGCTTGTCTGTTTTATAGGTAAATACCCACATACAGCTTAGCACCTGTTGTCCTTTTGCCTGACGCCATGGCACTTCAACGAATGACTTCATCTGTCGGTGAGATGCCATATGGTCTTCTTGTGCTTTGCGGAACTGTTCCTTAAACGGGTGGCTATCGAGATCCCTGAGAGTCTTCGGCTCCTCTGGCAAGTTTCGCTTATGTATCTTCTCCGGTTTGAACTTCATTCCAGCGTTGAAACTCCCATGATAAGCTGTCAATTGGAACTGGGATAAAGTCGTCTAGGCAGCTTTCCACGATTGCAATTGGTGGGATATCTGCTCTCACCCCCTCAGCTCCAGCGACTGGTAAGAAGACTGAAAGAGCTGCATCTTGCTCTTAGTCTGGCTCAGTTGATGGAGGTGTATAGAGTGCTTCCTCTAGAGCTCTTGCTAGTTCGTAGTCTTCTTTATCTGCTTGGTCGTCCTGGTCTTCTTCCCGATCATCATCCGGAACCATTTCTCCTTCGTTGTCGTCATCCTGGTCTTCGCCATAGTTGCCAGATTCAAAGACTGGCTCATCCTCTTCAAGAATTGCTTGGTTGTTCAGCTGGCTCAGCGGAATAGCGACCTTTTCGATCAGGTCGTCAACGCTATCAATGAGTTCCTTTTCTGTACATTTGCCATCAAAGAATATATCTTCGTCAAAGATAACGTCTCGAGTTGATATGACTTTTCCTTTATGCGGGACCCAGATACGAAAGATATTTGTCGAGTTGTAGCCGACAAGATAGCCGATGTGCGCTCTCGGGTCAAGCTTGCGGAGCTTCTTTCGTTTGAGTTGCGCTCGTGATGTCATGGCGTAGGCCCTGCAGCCATATGCCTTCAGATGTGATAGATACGGCTGCTTTAAGTAGAACAGCTCGTAAGGGGTCTTCCATCCATTTGACTCTCTTGGCGTCCTGTTCTTCAGGTAAACGGCTGCGCTGATTATCTCTCTCCAAAGATCATGCGGTATGTTGGCTGTGATTCTCATCACTCGAGTCTTCTCAATTATCGCGCCCCCTGAGCGCTCAGCTCCTCCATTCTGAGCTTGCGTATTCGGCGCTGATGGTTTCCCAATGATGCCTCTCCACATCATCCAGTATTTGATCTTCTTGGTGAAGAGCTCGTTATCTGAGCGAACCACTTTAACCAGATAGCCATAGTGGTTCTTCATCCAATGATAGAAGTGCCTTAATATCTTGCCACTCTCTCGTCTATCATACGTCTTGGTATAATATGGAAAGACCATA
The DNA here is from genome assembly GCA_020744375.1 of Dactylonectria estremocensis. NCBI lineage: Eukaryota > Fungi > Ascomycota > Sordariomycetes > Hypocreales > Nectriaceae > Dactylonectria > Dactylonectria estremocensis. Next base: position 536,482 of record JAGMUU010000029.1, on the reverse strand, counting down.
CCAGACCATGCGTCTGTGATAAACATGGCTCGAATAAAACCCTTCGTATCTTCATCAATGTCAGTCCAGTCAATCCAGATTTCATGGTATGGATTATCCTTTTCTCGGTCTGGTGGCCGTCGAGATATCTGCCGATGTATCTTCCCTTGGCTGCAGCCTGGACATTGTGTTGTCTTTGGTCCGCGGAGTCTTATCCCTAGGGAATTCTTTCCCAAGTGATGTAACACTAACGGACTTGGATGTCCCATTCGAAGATGCCACAAGGATCCATTCGCTACCGCTGGTGCCCTTGGGTTTCGCGATGTTCGTCGCCTGTATTGCGTACTAAAGATAGCATTCTCAGAGTTGCATGTAATCTCTTGATACTGCAGTACGAATTGATTATGCATCTGGTGGATGATGCATATGGTTGAGCCGTCCCTTCGGATCAGGAGGTTATTGATGGTGTCCCAGAAGATTCCGTTTCTTCGGAGCAATTGAAAGGATACTAGGTTCGTGCTGAAATCGGTACAATAGGTTGCGTTCCGTAGGCGTAATATTCCAACTCCTCCTCCTGGAAGTGTAACCTCTAGGTCAACTCTTCCAAAACCTAAGATTGGAACTTCTGATGCTCCTGCAATAACTGCCTCTCCGTCTGCTGCCTTTCGGAAGGTCTTAAACCTAGTCAGATCGTTAAAAATATGCAAGGTTGTACCAGAATCCAAGATCGTTGAAAAACGTAGCGGGTACACAGTAGTTGTCGAGGTAAAGGCTGATCGTAGGTGCGCTGTGTTCGCCGCTCCTATGATCTTCACTCTGGCCTTTCTCTCCTGTGATTGTCAGTTCCCTTTCTGTTCTCGTAGAGCATCAACCCTTCTCTGCAGCTCGTGGTCGTCTTCCAGCGCCTTCTTAGCCTTTTGCATACGAGGATCGTTGCTAGCCATGCCCTCCGGTCTCTTTTCTTCGAACACACACCAGCAGTCAGATAGGTCATGCCCTCTCATACCGCAGGCTGGGCACGTAAGTGCTGGCCTCTTTCCAGAGCGTCCTCCGGAGCCAGACTTCGCCCTCTTCCCAGCCTTTGGCGTGGATGCCTCCTCACTGTGGTCACTCTCCTCGTTGCCTCCCTCTATGTGAAACGCCCCGCCCCTCACGGTGTTACCACTCGTGGGCCTTTTGCGGGATGCCCATTCACGCATTGTTGAGGCAACCTCTTGAGGTGTCCAAACCTTTGAGCCATTGGGAGCAGGTCGCTGTACGCCCGGTGCAATCAGGTCAAAGCCTCCTAGTCGAGATTGGGAATCTGATTCTAAGGTTTCACTGCCACTGCTTGCGTGAAGTCGCCGCTGCTCAGCCGCTTCTGCTTGGGCAGTCTGGTGGGCGAGCGCGTCTTGCAGACGTCTTCTCTGAAGAACTGCTTCGGCATCTAGGATCTTGGCCCCTTCCGTAAAAGCTGTTGCATAGCTTTGATGGATTGGTTCAATTAGGTCAGCGAACTCTCGAAGCCATTGACCGGTCTCAGTCTCTGCTAGGTGATACTTCTTTGCCTTGATCATCATCGATTCCCACGACTCAAGCCATTGTGGGAAGGCTTTCTGATTCTTAAAGCCTCTCATTACGATAATGTATTCATCTTTCACCTTAGCCATCATGAAGCCTTCTGATGGAGCAGCAGAGCTCTTAAGCAGCTGCATCCACTCTCGTAGTGTGTCTTTCCTATCAAGCGGTTGCCTGTAGTTGATCGAAACTGTCTCCAGGATGGTATCATATACCGTATTGACCTCTGTCTCCTGCTTTCCGAAGTCCCGCTTCCTGACTTCCCATTGCCTAAACACAGCATCGTACGCACGCTGCTGCGACTGTGATAGCTGGGTATAGTCTGTGGCAGTAGTGTTGAAGTCGCTATACTGAGGCTCTCTTGGTTCTTGCAAGAGTTCCCCAATAGGGTGATCAGGATGCATGTAGGACCATATCTTCCTTGGAATCTTGGCTGACATGGACTGAGTCCACGCATCCCAATTTTCCTTCCCAGTTAACATCACTCTGTGGTCTTTTGAGGTCATATTCGGATCGGCCGGAATGGACGGTATCGATCGATTTGGACCGCGTCACGACGTATTCCGTTTAAACAACGATTGATATCGGTCTTTTAGGGGTCTGAATCGATGTCGGTCGTGTTGTTGCTGTCTTTTCGATGGAATTATCGCGAACCGGGCTCATAACTGTCAAGACCTCTTATTGTGTGAGGCCTCTGATTGGATGTATGTATGTTCTTGATTGTGTCCGATCCCCGCTCTGAGTCCCTCTACATCCTTTATGCAGAAGCAGCTAAAAGGATATTGCTATAGCAGTCACACGCCATGTACACGCCCAGCTACTTAAATACACATCGTGACACTGATTGGGTGTGTGTATGATCTTGTGTTGGATTGACCCTCGGGTGGAGGAATAAGGCCCGGATAAGAACAACCCTCTGATACATCAATATCCTGTCTTAGTCATAGGGTGTGAGATTGACCCAAAAACCCCTCACACAAGAAGAGGGGCCAGAGGCAAGAAGGAACATCATTTTTACACATTGTTGGATCCGATACGGGCTATTCAATCAGGTAGATAGGGATCAATACAGTGGATCCAAAAGGTAAAATGATATTGATGTGTAATGATGTTCCTTGTTGCCTCTGGCCCCTCTTCTTGTGTGAGGGGTTTTGGGTCAATCTCACACCCTATGACTAAGACAGGATATTGATGTATCAGAGGGTTGTTCTTATCCGGGCCTTATTCCTCCACCCGAGGGTCAATCCAACACACATCAATAACATTTTACCTTTTGGATCCACTATATTGATCCCGATCTACCTGATTGAATAGCCCGTGTCGGATCCAACATCTTGTTTGTGTCAAGTCCCCGCTCTGAGTCCCTGTACACCCTTTATGCTAAAGTAGCTAGAAGGATATTGCTATAGCAGTCACACGCCATATACACGCCCTGCTACCCAAATACACATCGTGACAGGCTCACTGTCTCAAAACCCAAATCTCACTAGCTGCACACTACAGGCGTGTACAGGCCCGATCACATATTTAATATCCTTCAAACCGAATATATGACGTCAACGTACTCCAATTGCAGCATTGGAGATAATTTGAATACACCCATTTACAGTCGTGTACAGACCGTTACAGCTGTAAAGCAGGTGTATAAAGATTTTTCTTTTTTTAGGGCGCGCAATTGAAACTCTTCGTGCTACATATTTTTTTTGTTGTTTTTTTGAACTTCGTCTACAGGCTCATACGCGACCAAACATCGCCAAACATCGCCCAACATCGCCTGCCGCAGCTCCACGTTCACGATCGCACAACACCACGACTTCGCGCATACACGTTCGTACACGCCTGTACCGCACCAAACAATGGCGTCCACCGTTACTTTCGCGCTGCCCACCGATCTCGACGGCGTCCCGATCCCATCCGAGGAAAACATCGACGCGCTCGACATGTCGCCCGAGCACACGACCGCTCGGTGGTTCTACGAGGCTAAGAACGCATTTACTGCCAAGGCCGCTATCATTTTCGAACCCAACGCAGATTTTTCGGTGAGTATCCATTCGATCGAATCCGTACAGCTCTGTATGTGCCTAACTGTGGAATAGATGCGCCGATTCATTACGCTCCGCCCTCGACAGACCAAGGCGGGCAAAGTCATGCCTGTGATGTCGCTCACACGCCCTCAAGCTGCCGATTCCTTGGTCAAATTCATGTACGGCGGGGAACTCGAGGACAAGAAGGCGTGCAAGAAGTGCAAGGGCAATACTGGTATATTCAATGCTTATGTGACATTGAATGCAATGTCTCCGGGTTGTGCCTCCTGTCACTATGGTGGTCAGGCCAAACACTGCTCGCTTGTGACTGGTAAGTTCCATACATGCCTGTACGCGTCTGATCAAGGCCTACGGTATCGCTAATAGTTACAGATGTCGAGAAGCGATCCCGCGATGACTCCTCCTCCGACGACCATACTTCCAAGCGACAGAAGAAGAAGAAGGAATCGGGGTGATGGACTCGATACATTGGATAGGTTGTACCATGCGGTACCCCTCTACCGATAAGCAAAAAAAAAGTTTCCCCATACAAAATGCCCAATTTCACTTATACGGTGCTTGGCCAAAATTGAAGTTATTTACATGAAACAAGCTGTGTCTTATTGAGAGTTTCATGCTGTTTCGTATTATGCTATTCTTTTTTACGTTATATAGGCGGTTTGGCCGCATGGCACTATTGCAAAATTTCTATCAATGCCTCCTCCACGAACAGTCCTCCCCAAAGCTTGTAGGATTTTTATCTACACCAGCCTTCCATAATCGCCTTGAAAAATGCCTCGAGCGTCTTACACAGAGGATGACATTATTGAAGCAATATTGGATGTCACAGATAACGGCCTCTCCCAGAACCAATCCGCCCAGAAGCATGGCATCCCTCAGCCGACTCTTTCGGACCGATTAAGAGGTGTACCACCAAAGTCTGAGGTCACCCATCCTGCCCAGCTGTTATCCAAGTCTCAGGAGTCCAGATTAGTTGCCTGGATACTAAGACAAGAGGCCTTGGGCTATGCTCCTTCTCACAGTCAAGTTCGCGCCACCGTCGCTGCCGTCTTACGACAGCAAGGCAGGGAACGGCCTATCGGTGTACATTGGCCAGCAAGGTTCATGAAACGCCATCCGTCCATAAAGACGAAGATAGGAAAACATCAGGAGGCGTCGAGGTTCAATTGTTTTACCCCGATCGCGGTCAATTGGTACTTTAGTATTCGGGAGAGAGAATATGGCTGGATCAAGCCTGAGAACACTGTTAATGTTGATGAGGGCGGTATAATGGCCGGATTTGGTGAGTATTTGACTTTTTTCTCATTAAATTAACTAACCAATTGCGAAACTAGGCTTGGATTCCTTGGTTATCGGCAGCAGCGATCCTAAGAGGAAGGCCTTCCTCAAAGGGTCTCAGTCCCGCACTTGGACTAGCTTTCTCGAAGCCCCGACTGCAACTGGCCGTCTTCTGAGGCCCGGGATTATCTTCAAAGGTAAAGAGCTTCAGCAACAGTAGTTTATCGATGAGCTCCGGGGGGTGGCCGACTGGTATTTTATCACGTCCGACAACGGCTGGACAGACGACCATATCGCAGTCGAGTGGCTCAAAGAGGTCTATCTACCCCAAACACAACCAGAAGATGAGTCTGGTGCGAGGCTTATCATATTAGATGGTCATCGAAGCCATGTATCTGTGCATATCTGCCTGTTCCGAACCTGCTGAATCAAAAATGTCGCTGACTCATAATCCAGGATGAGTGGATGGCTACGTGCTTTTTGAATAACGTGTATTGCTGTTACCTGCCGGCTCACTGCTCCCATGGCCTACAGCCACTAGACAATGGCCCATTCAATGCATCCAAGACTGCCTATCGCAAAGAACTCCAAAGGCTGACAAGCCTGACCGATTCTGCACCGGTGGACAAGGTCAACTTCATCAAGGTTTATGCCAAAGCCAGGGAAGTGGGCATGACGAAGGAAAACATCCTTTCGGGCTGGAGGGTGACTGGAAACTGGCCGATTTCACGACGGAAAGCGCTCATACATCCAGAGATTCAGCCAGACAAGAAGGAAACGACGCCTACATCAGACGGCCTCAGCGACGGGCAACGCGACTCTGATAACACGCCAAAGACCAGCCGTCATATCAGGGATCTGGGGAAGAATAAGACTCCCTCAACAAGAAGACGGTACCATGCCCCACCCCCCTTTCGGTAACCCCCCCCTTTCGGTAACCAAAAAAATCGCCTCCACATACAAAACTCACCCAGTTCACTTACATAGATTTCAGTCATTCTTGAACCTATTCGCAAGTCCTCGCTTTCAACATATAAAGAAATGGCTAGAGATCATTTTTCAAGGTCAGCTGGTTACGTGGGGCCGGTGGTCCGTGGCCACCGTGCACTTCAAAATTTGCAATTCAGCGCCCTAATCTCCTCATTCGTCTTGATGATTCCTCCTCTTGCCAGTCCTCCACAATTCACCTAAAATGGCTTCAAAACGGCCTCGGAGTGTTTACACGAAGGATAACATGGCTGATGCCATATTTGATATCACAGAAAACGGTTTATCGCAACACCATGACGCCCAGAAATACGGCATACCTCAGCAGACCATTTCCACCAGATTCCATGGCCAGACAGCCTTGGATGATCAGGTTCAGCCTAACCGGCACTTATCCAGGAACTAGGAGGCTAATTTAGCCTCCTAAATCCTTCGTCAAGAGTCCCTGGGTAATGCTCCCTCCCACAGTCAGATCCGCGCCTGCTGCGTGGCCCTCTTGAAACAACAAAACAAGAAGCAGGAATTGGGACGCAACTTGGTGACCAAATTCATCAAACGCCATCCGGAGCTCAAGACCAAACCTGGGAGACGCCATGAGGCTAACAGATTCAATTCATTCACACGGAAAGCGGTGCACTGGTACTTTGATATCAGGGAAAAAGAGATGGGTGGATTAAGCCGGAAAACACCCTGAACGTTGATGAGGGCGGTATTATGGCCGGTTTTGGTGAGTGTCTAACTTTCTATTCATAGATATAGCTAATTAAGCTTGTTTACCAGGTCTGGATGGCCTGGTGGTTGGTAGTTCAGATCCAAAACGAATGGCCCTACTCAAGGGTCCCCAGTCCCGTAACCGGACTTCATTTATTGAGGCTATCACTGCGGACGGCCATGCCTTGACGCCTGGTATCATATTTAAGGGCAAGGAAATCCAACAACAGTTGTTTTTGGAGGAATTCCGGAAAAAAGCTGATTGGAATTATATAACTTCGCCAAATGGATGGACAGACAACCACATTGCTATCGAGTGGCTTGAGAGAGTCTATTTGCCTCAGACCCAGCCCGCCGACGAATCTGACGCCAGGCTTATTATTCTGGATGGACATGGAAGCCATGCAACGGTGCGTGTTTTTTGTTTATATGCCAAAGAATCAGTCTTGATTTGAAACATGACGAATGGATTGTAACGTGCTTTTTGAACAACGTCTACTGTTGTTACCTCTCTGCCCATTGTTCTCATGGTCTCCAGCCGTTGGATAACGGTGCTTTTAATGCTTCGAAGGCGGCATATCGGAAAGAGCTTGAAAAACTGGCTTCTCTGACTGATTCTGCACCTGTTGACAAGGTCAACTTTATATGGGCTTATGGCATATTTCTGGGCGGCATGGTGTTGCGATAAGCCGTTTTCTATGAAATAAAATATGGCATAAGCCATTTCATCCTTCGTGTAAACACTCCGAGGCCGTTTTGAAGCCATTTTAGGTGAATTGTGGAGGACTGGCAAGAGGAGGAATCATCAAGACGAATGAGGAGATTAGGGCGCTGAATTGCAAATTTTGAAGTGCACGGTGGCCACGGACCACCGGCCCCACGTAACCAGCTGACCTTGAAAAATGATCTCTAGCCATTTCTTTATATGTTGAAAGCGAGGACTTGCGAATAGGTTCAAGAATGACTGAAATCTATGTAAGTGAACTGGGTGAGTTTTGTATGTGGAGGCGATTTTTTTGGTTACCGAAAGGGGGCTGGGGCATGGTACCATGCAGTACCCACCTGCCGTACGTACCCACCTACCGTACAGCAAAAAAAAAATTTCCCCATACAAAATACTCATTTTCACTTACACGGTGCTTGCCCAAACTTGAAGCTATTGGCATGGGATAATTTCTGTTTTATTGAGAATTTTATGACGTTTGATATTATCGCATTAATTTTTCGATCACGTATGCGGTATGGTCGCATGGCACTAATGTAAAATTTCTGCAGATGCCTCCCCGATGAACCCCCCTCGCCGAAGCTTTATCGAATCTTTATCTACACCAGCCTTCCATAATTGCCTTGAAAATGCCTCAATTATCTTATACGGAGCATGAAGTTATAGAGGCTATACTGGATGTCACAGATAACGGCCCCTCACAGCACCAGGCCGCCCAGAGTCGTGGCATCCCTCAGACGACTCTTTCAGACCGATTATGAGGTCTACCGTCTAAGTCTGAGGTCACCCAGCCTACTCAGCTGTATATCCAAGTCCCAGGAGGCCAGATTGGTCACCTGAATACTTCGACAAGCGGCCTTGGGCGATGCTCCTTCTCAAAGTCAAGTTCACGCCACCGTCGCTGCCCTCTTTCAGCCAACAAAGCCGGGAAAGGGCTACCAGTGTACACTGGATAGGCTGGTTCATGAAACGTCATCCAGCCCATTAAGATGAAGACAGGGAAACCCCCGAAGACCTCGAGATTCACTTCTTTTACACCAATGGCCGTCAATTGGTAAGTTTGATATCCGGGAGAGCGAGTATGGCTGGATCAAGCCGGGGACCACAGTTAGTGTTGATGAGGGCGGTATCATGGCTGGATTTGGTGAGTAATTGACGTTTTTGATGCTATAGTTAATTAATTCATTTGAATCTAGGCTTGTATTCTCTAGTTATTGGGAGTAGCGACTGCAAGAAGAGGGCGTCTATCAGAGGCCCTCAGTCCCGCGCTTGAACTAACTTTATCGAAGCTGTCACTGCAGACGACCGCCTTCTGAAACAAGGGATCATTTTCAAAGGCAAAAGAACTTCAGCAGCAGTGGTGTATCAAGAAGTTCGAGAAGATAGCAGACTGGCAGTATGTCATTTCTAACAACGGCTAGACAGACAACCATATGGCAGTTGAGTGGCTCCAACAGATCTATCTACTTTCAACCCAGCCAGAAGATGAGTCTGGCGCCAGCCTTACTATACTAGACGGCCACAGAAGTCATGTATGCGCAAGTACCTAGCTGGTCGGGATCATGAATGTCGCTTATCCAAAAACCAGGAGAAATGGATGGCTACCTGCTTTTTGAACAATATATATCTTTGTTTCCTGCCGTCTCGTTGCTCTCATGGTCTCCAAACGCTGGATAATGGCTCTCTCAAGGCCTCCAAGACTATTTGAAGTCCAGGAATCCCAAACAGCCTCGCTGAGTGCAAGGATAGCCAGTTTGGAGGAGGAAGTTGGCCGGTTGAGAATAGGCAAGAAGAGAAAGGCTATGCCTGATCCCAACAAGAAGTTCATGACACTAGCCGAGGCTCTAGTGGCTTGTGAAACTATTTCAGAGCCAATTCAGGCAACCGAAGAGACAGGGATTGTTGAGGATGTGATTAAGATGGGGGGGCAGCAGGAAGATGGGAGTTCAAATTCGGAGGCGGGATTGTTACCCGTCGTACACAGCCCCACAGGCCGTGAAGTTAAAAGACCGAGAAAATATGAAAATTCATTCAATTATAAACTGAATTCTGGAAATTCTTTTATTTTATTATTTTTGGTGGTTTTTCCCCATGGGGTTGAAAAATTGCATTTTGTATGGGGAAGTTTTTTTTTTGCTGTACGGTAGGTGGGTACGTACGGCAGGTGGGTACTGCATGGTAATCAATTAGGTGGACCAGCTGCCCTATAGAGCCTATCGCTTACGGGGACCAAGTCGTAACAAACCGACTCGATTATCAAGTACGTTACTAAGACTAAGTTACACTGTTAGTTACTAAATCACAACCTTGCTTGAAGATATACCGGTTGCTGTGGCAATGTATCTCACCATCCAACAGTCGACTAACCTTGCTCTCGACATGGCCGTTGGCGAAGAAGTCGAGTCTGCGGCTAGCTAGACGTGCGAGCATCAGAGCAAAGCGGTTCCTAACGGTGAGGATTCTGCTCGGGGGAACGAGAACGTCAAGCTTCAGGCCAGGATTGACGAACTTACCACCCTCGTCCTGGACTTGACAGCCTCTGTCACGCAGCTCGAGAGCAAGCAGAGCGCTGGAAACAGTCACCCAAGCTCCAACGCTGCTAGTGATGAGACTTTCTGAGAGGTCCCAACCAACATGGCCAAGGTCAAGGAACCATCCTCAGACAAATCGAAGCAGCCGACCCGGGTTCCACACCGGGCCATTCCGACAATTTCCCGCCGTGGAGTTCATGATTGGGATGTCACCACGGAAGGCTCTCAGGACCGCGGCGAGGTTGTCAGAATCCCAGACACTTTTTGGGATGGAGGATCTCCATGCAGGCCAAACGCTATTTCTAATGGCTGGGGCGATCCTGTATCCTATCAAGGCCACCAGAACTGGACAACAACCCGGGAGACACCACTTTCGAGCCGCCGAATGACAGAGGACAGCAACCAACAGGGCAAGAAGACCAGTTCTCCTGATCAACACATTCAGCGTGCCTGCGATCGGTGGTATCGACCGGTGAACTTGAACGCTCGCACGGCGGTATGATGTGAGAGGGACGAGACGCGCCTTTAATAGCCTACCCTAGCTGTTTCGGATGCCAACATCGTGGAGCTTTGATGTGTTGGTGCGGCTTATAGGAAGAGTGGTTTCGATTTCAGAGACTGGGCCCTCTTGCGACTGGTTCAGGAGCAGTGGAATATCTACGGTCAGTCAGGCGAGAATAAAAAATGGTGACCGCAAAGCAGTGAGAGAAAGCAAACAGACTTGTCCATAGTTCGCAGGAATTGCTAGTTTACTCATCCTTGAAGCAGCCACCTCAGCCCGTCTATCATCTTCTTCTCGGCGGCTAAAGCCTGAGGTAAGTGTGGAGCCTTCAACCAGTATGTGTGAGGCCAGCCCACTTCAACCTCCACTTGAGCCTCAACGCCGGATTCTCTTAAGGCCAATGCATAACAAAGTCCATCCGAGTATATCGTGTCGTTTGAACAGAGCTGTACCCAAGTTCGAGGTTGGCCCTCCAGTTCCTCCTTTGTAACTTCGAGTGGCAGTCTCTCGAGGCCATCCCTTGGAACATCTCGTCGATGGTAGCCATTCAGTGATGTGATAAAAGTAGGTGACACGCTGGTGTGATATGGCCGTAGTCGCTCCGGGATAAATTTCATGCAAGTAGGCACATCAGCCGTAACAGGGCATCTCAGTAAGAGGCCATGGATGGAACCCTTAGGTGCCGCTTGAGCTATCGCCGTAGCCATCTGCCCGCCACTCGAGCTCCCCGCAACAATGACTCTTTTTGCGTGCGTGTGGAACGCTTTGAATCCATCCATACAGTCCGAAAGGCATGTACTTGCAGGATTCAAGGGTAAGAGTCGATAACCGACGGAGTACAGGCGGAATCTTCCCACGCCAGATTTGACAAGGTGTCGACAAGAGAGTTCTTCGCTATCCGCTTCGCCGAGTCTGAGACCACCTCCGTGATAGTAAATGATGACGATCTCGGGATCTCGACTCCGATGTTCAGCAAGTTCCAGCTGAAGAACAGGAATGTTGAACCTATCCAGAGAAGCCGTAATCGTGAACCTTTCCCTATGGATTCCTTGGGATAACTCATAATCTCGTGCTCCTGGTGCCATCATCCGTGCTTGAAAGTCACGGCACTCTTGGGAATAAGCGGGCTGTCTCTCCAAGACAGAGCTGAAGATCCGGGGAGGCCCTCTCTTCTTGACCTCTTCCTCATACTCCAGCCATGCGGGGTCCAACGGGGGCGCGGTCTTGAAGACAAATGCCTCGAGTTCAGGATCAGGAAACGCCATGGTTTAAAAGAAACGAAAGGTCTTTAGAGAAGTCGTTTAAGGTATTATCAAAATTGTGCTCTTTAAGAGCGAGCTGTAGGAAATAAGCACGAATGCCGGTGGGTATGCACTCCGGCTAAAGACGCATACTGTCAGATATTGAGATGAATTGTGTGTGTATTTTTAATTGCACCAGTCGATTGATGAGAATTGTTTGAGGAACCCGAACTCCATCACAAGATGCACTGAGCCGTGCAGCTCTTTATACACAAATGAAAGAGTTGCCTGTTCTAGGCAAGGCAGCTGCTCTGGTGGGGCCAGGGCTGGATATGCGACACTTCCTCTTTCAGCACATATTCAACATATACAGAGCCACACGTGACGGCAATCTATTTCGGTGGCTCCGTTTGAGGTCTCGTAACTCCGGGATTAAAAACTTGACCTCGCTTCTTAATGTATCATGGCCTTGATATTCTAGGCAGGAAGTGAAATGTAAACATTGAAGTGGGCGTTTTCATAGTGCTGGAACAGTTTGGGTGTGTTGCTTGGGCACCTTGGTTAAAGAAATTTGCAAGGAAGGGAACTGCCTCAATTAGAAGCCCGTCACTAGTCAAAGAAATCATTGACTTACTTCCCATATAGTTTCACCAATACAGCTTATCGCTTTCATATAGTTGAGAGCATGCCGCACCCCGCAACAACGGGAATGTGTCTCCATAGGCGCACACATAGGGTGTGTTATTTTGAAGAAATACATCCCATCTCGAAACCCTCATGGAAGGCTCGTAAAGATGATGAAAGGGTTGATTCGATGTTACCGTCATTTCATTTGAGACTTCCAATAGCATCCTCAAGCAACCAAGACAGACTGACGGAACCACCGACTGGTCCTTGTATCTGTCGACATAGGTCCAGCCGAGCGGGGACTAATTATCGGGCCTCCGAATGCAACTTACTTGGAAGTCAATCTCTTGGGCCATTGCTATAGACCCTGGCAACAAGAGGCCCCAGCTGGCACCATGCATCCTGCTGCTCGTCCCGGCAACTTTTCTGCTTTCGCTCAGATACGTCAGTCGCTTCCGCAGTGCAGAAAATCTTCATTGGTTACATGCGATGCACGCCGCATAAAGATATCAGCCGTACTACAGTTTCGACCATCCATGACATTAATAAGTATGCCGTCGGAAGTGCAATGGAAAACAACCCTGTGCTACGACGTCGTTCATGAGGAATCATGTCCTGACTTTCACATGGTCCGTCCCGGTGCACCCACGAGCCCAATTTAATGTCCACTTCAAAGACACTACAGCCTCGGAATGAACGTTGAGCTTTGCAAAGTGGGGATTAAGCTCATCTACAGTTTTCTTCTTTGTGTTAGGACTGCAGGGATAAACCAGGACTGCTGCAAGGACGCTGAAGGACATGAAGATAAAGTAGACGCGAGGGCCGACGTTGGAGTCAGCAACTAGGTAGATTGACTAACAATAATATAACCCAGGACGGCCCCAGGGGCAGAAAGGCCGAGATCTTTAGACCGGCAGTTCGCGGGAAACATCTCAGAGGCATAAATCCAAGCGCAGGAGTCGAAGCCCACGCCGTCTGTTTTGGGTCTGCAATGTTCCCTGGATCTCATTGTCGAGTTTATCTCACATGGAGCGGTAAAGAAGATAATGACGAAGGATTTAGGCTACGGTTCTCTTGCTTACGATGAGCCTCATCTCCAGCCATAATTCCGTCTTTGTTGTTGAGACTTCGCCAGTGTATGAGTAATGTCAATGTTGAACTTCCAATTGGAGATCCGGGCAAGAAGTCTTATTTTAATACCATTCCAACGTCTACGCGGAGGAGTTGACGTCCAAGAACCCCTCGCTACCCCGGACGCGCGCCGAGGGAAGAGCCGATGATCCTGGACCCGGAACAACCGGTGGAGGACTGGGATCGGAGAACTAGGGAAGAAACTACGGAGGACCCTTTCAAAAGTCATTGCCTGCGCTAAGGACACTAGCGCAGCGGGAAAAAGCAAATTGTTAGGGAAAATGTATCAGGCTGTTCTCTCATGTACCTACCGATCCGTCCGACCTTCCTTATATTCATTTCCACCCTCCAATTCGATGATTTTCTCTATATGACGAGGGATGCGTTCGATCCAGGCCTGAATAGCTTCCTGCGGCAATTCCTCCCAAGCAGCTTTCCAAGCCTTGACTGCATCATGCCGTGACTTTGGGACCCCTTTCCTCGTAGTCCGTCTCTTCATCCATAGCCAAGTTGGCTCAATAGCATTAAGGTCCGGTGAATTGGGGCACCAAAGCAGCCGGGTGATGCTATTCAGATCATAGCACCGTTGCTGTATGTAGTGGTTATGTGCCGGAGCCTTATCTTCTTGAACCAATGTGCCTGGCCGGTCCTTGGCACATTCTAAAGCAAAAGGAAACATCTTCGGGATCAGAATCGATTTCTGATAGCGATACCAGTCAATACCGCCCTTAGAGCCTCTCGTCAGCTTTCCAGACTGCTTATTCCATCGCCAACTAGGCTTCGGGCCAGGTAGTTGACGAAGATGAAGTCGTCTCACGCCATTCGTAAGCTCCCACTCTTCCCGCAGAATAGGCTCAAGTTCCTCATTCATTTTCGCGATAGCTTCATCAGCGGCTTTCTTCTCTACCGCGGTCTCTGGGCCCCAGCAGTGATGAGGGCCCTTCTTATCATAGGAAAAACAGCCCCAGAACATAAACTCAGACGCGCCCTTCCATCTCTCCCGGATACAGCTTCGAACGAGGGCCTCATCTGACTTCCTCCACACACGATAGCTTCCACGCCGATGAAGCAGAATAACGGAAGTCTCATCAGACCAAATGACGTTCTTCCAGTCCTCTAAAGTCCAGTGGCGATGGTCAAGACACCAGCTTAGGCGTTCCTTCCCCATCTTCTTCGTCAATCCAGGCTTCCTCGTCGGCTTGGTCTTCCTGAACCCAGCTTTCTTCAGTATCCGCCACACAGTGACGGCTGAAATATCGATTCCATCATTGCTGAGTTCCCCGGCGATATCAGCACACGTTTTTTCCCTGCCAAATCGATCGCGGCGCACCTTGGCGATAATCTCTATTCGAGCCTCATCTGTCTGCTTCTTGGGACGCCCGGGGCGGTCAGAATCGCAAAGGAACTCATCTCGAAGGGTCAACGGCTCTTGGTTTGGATCGAAACCGCGTTCAATGGCTCGGGCATATATGCTATTGATCGTACGTATCGAAAGACCGGTTATTTCTGTTACTTCAGCTGTTGTTTTGCCTCCAAACGGGCTCTTCAGGAAGACCACAAGAGCCCGGGTCGCGATATCTGTTTTTTTCCTCATTTTTGGCTGTTGAGGCGGTTAGATTGAGGGGAAAACGAAGAATCAACAAAGAGGGGAGCGGTACCTAAGGATTTTGGTGGGTACATTCGCTTGTGACCTAAATCCCTGTTTGTGGCTGATCCTAGCGTCTTGGCAGGCAATGACTTTTGAAAGGGTCCTCCGTAGTAAGTTAATAGATAGCAAGCTACTAGCTGATTAGCTAAACCTAAATATCAAGCCAGCTATTTCCTAGTCCCGTCTAAAGGCCCCTGTCGACTAACAAGCAGACGGGACCGCCGACAGCCAATGAGCATTCCCATGCGGGTTTTTCTTGTCACAGAGGAGGTAATACGCGGAACCACCGCTTGTTACCGCTACCCCGCTTTGCCCCGGATCAGCCATCCATCCCCAGCTGGGGAGCATGAACTCATCCGGGACGGCGTGGAGTGTTGTTTGCCGATGAAGGGGCTGGGCGTATCTGATGATAAAATATATATCGAGCTAAATTGCCCTCGGGTTTGCCTTTGTAGAGACGACAGATAATCATTGTCAATTTCATTACAGCTTCTTTACTACTACTTACTCACTGCACAGCTCGAAACAACTCTCTACGATGTCGACCCGAAACGCCTCCGACACTCGAGGTCTCACTTGGTACAATATCCTCGCAGTCTCCTGCTTCTCCATGGGAGCTATCTTCTGGGGGTGCGTGACGATTCCCTCTCCCTTAATTCGGCGGATACAGACGAGATAGGGCTGACTTTCGTACATATAGCTACGACATCGGCATTCTCTCTACAGTACTTGTTGCCCCTGGGTATTTAACAGCGCTCAAGAATCCCAGTTCCGGCGAATCGGGGCTCATCGTGGCCATCTTTTTAGTTGGTACGGCTAGTCTAGTCTGTGCGTCTGATGTCTCACCGCTGACCTGTTATATTAGGTAGCTGGTTATCGTATGCGTTCGTGGCTGGTCCGGTCAATGACCGTCTAGGTCGACGCTGGTCTGGTGTTACTGGTGTTGCTGTGCTCTGCGTTGGCGCTGGGCTTCAGGCTGGTGCCGTTCACCTTGCAATGATGGTCATCGGTCGCTTCATCGCTGGAGTTGGAACCGGCATTGTGGCCACCGCGGTGCCGCTGTATCTCTCTGAGACCAGCCCAGCGCGCTATCGAGGTGCGATTATCACGTTAAATCAAGTTGGTATTGTACGACGCCTTGTTCTCCGCTACCACAAAAGAGTCTAAATTTGCTTACCAAGCCTTCAGTCGTTAGGGTAGGATATTCCTGTACTTGGAAAACTCATATTCTGTCACTGACTTTGCCAAGTATCTCCATCGCCTTCTGGATAGGGTACGGCTTCAGCTTTTGGAGAGCAGGCAATGGCGAGAGTTTGGAGTGGCGCCTGAGCATCCTCATTCAATACGTCCCAGCTGTCATATTCTGTGTTGGCGCTCCATTCCTTTGCGAAAGGTTCGAGCTCCTGGTTCTGTCCCAAATTGTTAATCTGCCACCTCTGGCCTCCCTGCTGACCTATGCCTCTTCTAGTCCTCGTTGGTTGCTCGAACATGATCAGCTTGAAGCTGCTGCCAAGGCACTTACTGACTTGCGTGGAAGTGATCGCCCCGAGTCCGTCCAGGCCGAATTGGAGGAAATCCGCGCGAGTATTCTCTGGCATAAGGAGAACTCTATCTCCGATGCCAAAGTCTTCATCAAGGACAGGGCACTCTGGGCTCGTCTATGGAGAGCGTGGGCCCTCCAGTTTCTGCAGCAGTTGAGTGGTGCAAGTGGCATTCGGTCAGTCTCGCGTCCTCATTATGACTGCTTATCATCGTTCCGCTGAGCTAATGCGCAACCGCTTAGCTACTACTTGCCGTCCAACTTCCGCGGAGCA
This sequence comes from Dactylonectria estremocensis, assembly GCA_020744375.1. NCBI lineage: Eukaryota > Fungi > Ascomycota > Sordariomycetes > Hypocreales > Nectriaceae > Dactylonectria > Dactylonectria estremocensis. Next base: position 519,707 of record JAGMUU010000029.1, on the reverse strand, counting down.
GGGGCCTCTGAATCCCTGAGCCTTCTTGCCAGTGGCATCGATGGTACGGTCATGGCAGCTTGCACAATCGCCGCAATCTTGCTTGTCGATCGGATCGGCCGTCGCCACTCCCTTGGACTCGGCGCTGCAATCATGGCATTGAGCTTGTTGGTTAGTAGTCTTGTGCAAAGGATATGGAGATTCTGGCTTCTCACGCACCACTTCAATCAGATGAACGGAGCATTACAGACGCGGTACCCTAATCAGTCAAATGTTGCAGCCAACAACTGCAGCATCTTCTTCATCTTCTTCTTTTCACTCGGATACTCTATTGGGTTTGGGCCGACGGCATGGATTTATGCTGCTGAAGTACAAAACACCTCGTTCCACCCCTGTCTAGGCCTGCTCCATGAAAGAACTAATTGCTTGTCTGATAGACTTTCCCTGCGCATGTTCGTGCCAGGGGACTGGGCATTGCCGCCTCCGGGGCCTCGCTCGGAGGCATCATTGTTGGCCAGGTATGGCCTGTTGCAGTTGCCGGCATTGGCGCGAGGACCTACTTTGTCTTTACAGCCATCAACGTCTTTTCCATCGTTCTGGTGTATACCATGTATCCCGAGACCAAGGGACTCACCTTGGAGGAGATTGACTCTCACTTTGGAAAGAGTAATTTCCATTCCGAGACCGAGGCGACCCCTAAGGCAATGCTCGGGGACAGAGTCGAACATGTTGAAATCAACGGGTCTCGCAAGGCATGAAGATATTCTGATTCTCACAACGAGTGATCGGATGGCAAGCAAGGCATGAATAGTGTTTTAGGGTGGTTGTGGATGAGTCCGACCAAATACTCCCAGCCGCCTTCCTCGGGCTGCTGCATGTATCCAGTAAGCAATTGCGACTAGGGTCTTCAGGGCCACAACTAAGGTTCCTTGTCTTATATAGTCGTCTCTAGAGTCTTTATGCCTAACGGATATGGGAATGCATTTTTTTTTTTTAAAAAAATGATAAGTTAATTCTTTCCGAATTAGATATTGCGGGGGGCTCAGATTGGAAAATTGCAGTGAGAAGAAGCCTTATTTCAGCTTGGGCTCTGCTAGTCTATGGCCTCTAGATTCAGAAATGTCATGATAATGACTCTTCCTGAGTTACAGCCAATTATAACAGTAGATCCAGACACCTTCGAACAACGAGGGCGAAATGGCACCGGTAACCAAAACAACCTGCTTTTCTGCCATATGATCCAGCAGCCGTCCTCACTAATCCCTAAGCCCGAAAGGCAGTTAGCAAAGGGTATGGTGGTATTCTCCCCCGAAAAAACAGGGCCTTGAATAGAAATCGCGCCAACTTCAGTAACGAGGCGGGAATCGTCAGGGTCAAATTGAAGGTGAGAAGACTGAACGCTAGGTATGCATTCCAGGATCCATTCGCAATTCTAGCTCCAGAGTAGTACGGTCTCATCATCAGAGGCTGCGGCAACAAGTTTTGAGTCATGCGAGAATGCCACCGAGTTCACTGAGTCTCCACCCTTGAGCACTTGGATGCATTCGCGACGTATTTCCAGGATGCATTCGCCATCCTCGATCCGTAAATCCAACTTGGGGTTTGGTTTTGATCTAGTATTTGAGAAATAAGTACAAAAAACCCAGCATGGTCGTCAATCGGAAGGATATGCCTCCCGTTTGGATGAACTTGAACTCTTGAGAGCGAGACTATTAATGGCTCAGTGGACAGCGATCCAAACGTCGCTAGCAACGGTAACATATCCGGAGAGTGATTGGATCTCCACCATCACTAAGACAGATGGACATTCAGCTCCCAGGGTATCGTTCTCTGAGCCCTCCCGGCCAACTACCCTATTTGTGCCGAGCGAGGTTCCTATTTGGCTCAGCTTTGGACGCAATCCGAGGCTTAACCCAGTACATGAATCGTACATAGTTCAAGAATGCGATCCCAGTGTAAGTCACCGGCACATATCTTGCCCCCCGAGAAATCCACCACAGTGTAACTCTAGCCGTCCAGCGTGCCGAAACTAAGGCAGGTCCCATCCGGGACTTAAAAGCGGCGGGGACAATGTGGCGATACATGAAGCCATCATCGTGATAGTAACCGAGAGCAAACGGGACAAAGGCGCGTTTGGAATCCGAGTACGCTTGGTCGTGCTTGGTCAAGGAGCCATGCAGTTCCGCCTCACTGCCGACATACCACACTTCCGGCAAGAGGCCAACTTTTGAGCTGGGGCGACACCGCTTGAACATCTCGATGATGGAAATGGAAGCTTCACAGTTGGCTTGAAGCGCATGGGTCAGATCCTTCGATCCATGCGCGAGAATCAAGATGTCCGTGTTGGCGAGGAGAGGTCCCAAGGCAGAATAATCGCCATAGTTCCAATCAACACCGAAGCGCAAGGCTTCAATACACTTGGCGCCCTCCTTCTCGAGTTGATAGGTAAGTGCCTGACCAAGTGCTCCACGGGATCCTGTCATGGCCACCCTTCGGTTTCGTATCGTGACGGCGGTTCCGAACACCCAATCCATCAAGCGGACCATCGACCCAAAGTAGTTATGAGGATCAATGTGATGCAGAGCGTGATATTGAGGGCCAACGAGGATTGAGTGGGGATCTTTGGGTAGTTGAGAGTATGGAACGTGATTCGAATCGCGCCCGACGTTCCACGCAACGACGCAAGACCGGCCAAGCTCCAAGAGTACAGCCAGAGCCAGGTCCTGCTCCCTGAGCCTACTCGGTCTGGGTGTCAAGAGATGAGAAAGACTCCAACTCAGCGTGATACCAAGTACTTTGCATGCGAACTCGAGGGGTAGGTGCAAGAGAAGGTTACGACCGCTGAAGGCGCTATTAAAACACAATCTTCTATCGAAGTATTGATGGTGAACGGTATTGTCAGATATGTCAGAGGCGAAAGTGGCCACCTATTGCCACCTATTGCCACCTATTGCCACGAGGCTTAGCAATCAGCTTCTAGTTGATTCTATAAGAAGAGAAAGGGTATATAAAGCTTGCCCTGAAACCTCAAGTCAGGGGGGAGAAAAAACAATAGACAATTTTTCACTCCAATATTGGACAATTAAGAGTCTCACTGCCTCTGTAACGGCTGTACCAGGGGGCAAAAGATTGGTCAATGATCGCTTTGGTGGCAATCATCTGAGCACATTACTGCACTATAAGGCCTCAATCGCTGTTCGGTAAACCAAGCCGTAACAGCCTCAACCCATTTTAATATCTTTAAGAATCCCTCTATCTTATCTATGATGCTGCATAGAAAATCCCAGAAGGAAGGTCTTACGGCCACTCTTATAAAACCTGGGGACTTCCCGGACTGGGAGCACGAATTCCTTCTTCAGGTTGACCTTCTAGGTCTGCAACAGCACCTCAAAAGGAAGATTTTCCTTGAAGAGGAACCGGCCTTCCCAGATATCAGAAGACGCAAATACACCAAGACAACAGCAGCACAACGGACCATTCGATCAGAAACACCTGAGACTGAAGGGACCAATTCAGATGACATACAGGAGACAACCAATGGAACATGGTCTCTATCTGACCTAACTGAACAAGGTCAGAAGAGCTTCCAACAGGACCTCTCTTTCTATCAGCTTCAAGAAAAGTCATCAGAAAGACAGAGGAAGTCTCTAAGAACCCTCCAAGACTGGATTATCCGAACTGTCTCTCCTAGTTACATCCGGACCTGCTGTCAGCCGCGCAAGTCGATCTACGAATGGCACTACAATCTCCGTGCCCGGTGCGGAAGGTCGGAAGCAGACGAAACACGAGATGCTCGAAACGCATACTTGACCCTCATGAAAACACCTCCAAAGACCGCGACTCAAGCGATCAAATGGTTAGAAGAGTGGGAGGAAGCCTTGGCCAAAGGACAGCAACAAAAGGTCCCTGAGACCCTCTTTTGCAGCTCCTGGGCATATGACTTCCTTAACGTCTCTTCACACCTTCTCCCTGCCTGGACGGCAGCCTATGAAATTAGCCAACAAAACCTGATCCAAGAAGAATCCCTTATCTATCGAGATCTAGCGAACGCCTTCCGGAATAAGCTCAAAAATGCAGAGGCCTTACGGGGCCCAGGTCGCACGGAGAAAATCTCCCAAGGTGCATTCTCTGCGAGCTTTGCTGGGGAGGACCCCCAGGATGATGAACCAGAGGACGCTCACATCATTGAAGGCCAGTACCGTTCTATGAAGAAGGGAGGGAAAAGGACGAAGCGCCAGAGGCCTCCTGAGGAACAGGATAAATGCCCGGCATGCGGCCTACCCCACGTTCTTAAGAAATGCTTCTATGTTTTTCCAAACATAGCTTGGAAAGGTTTCAGGCCTCGAGAAAAATTTCAGATAAAGGTGAGAGAAGCCCTTGAAGAAGACCAAGACCTCCAGGCACAAGTGAAAGCTCTCATTCAGAAGAAATCCAAGACCCTACCAAAACCAGCCATTAAGGAAACCCCTGACCAATGACTCTATGGCCGGCTTATTGCTAAAGTCAACGCCGCATTTGCCGCCCAAAGCAACGACTATCCCTTACGAAAATCTCAAATCCTAGACCCCGGAACAACGATCTCAATCACAAATGACCCCAATCGACTAGCTGATCTCCAGCCGGCCCTTCCAGGCGACTTCATCTGGTCAGGTGACCGAAAGTTACCAATTTTAGGATATGGAACAATGACAGTCAGGCTGACAAGAACTCGAGCCCTGCTGCTTGAAGATGTAGCCTACTGTCCCCGACTCCTCACAACTCTAGTCTCCTTACGTCAGCTACGGAAGAAAGGACTCTATTGGGATAACAGCCGTGATCCAACGACCCTCCGCCATTCCGATCAGACAATCGCCTGCCCAATCAAGGACCTATACGGTCAATACGTCATTGAATACAAACCGGCAGAGATGACCCCGGCGGTTTGGGCAGCCCACAAGTTCACCACTTACACCAAGAGGGCTCCTTTGGCGGGAGAAGCCATCCGCTGGCACAACCGCCTAGGGCATCCGGGACCGCAAGCTCTTGAACACCTAGTCTCAGCATCTCAGGGGGTGCGAATTCAAGGACCAACAACAGTTGAATGTGACGCCTGTGGTCTATCAAAGATCAAGAGACAAGTCAGACGGGCTCCAAGGCAGTCTGGCCAGACAGCTGGTGAACGCATCGCTGTCGATTTCCATGACTATGAAGAAGGGATAGGTGGCTATACCTCACAGATGTTGCTTACCTGCCGATTAACTGGTTACATTTGGGATTACTACCTTACATCTCGGACAACGGAGGCTATTATTACAGTCTTCAAATCCTTCCTCAAACACCTAGAAGTTCAAAACAACATTAAGGTCAAAGTCATCGAATGCGACAATGAAATCACAGAGGTCAAACCACAAGTCGGAAATTTCCTACGGAATAGAGCCATCGTTATCGAGCCCTCGGCACCATATAGCCAAGCCCAAAACGGCGGCGCCGAACGCTCAGGGGGTGTGATTAAGGATAAGGAAAGAGCTATGCGAACAGGCGCCAAGCTCCCTCATCAGCTATGGCCAGAAATCGGCAGAACGGCAGTTTATCTATATAACCGAACGCCAAACTACAAATCAGGCTGGAAAACACCATACGATCAATTACATACTGCGATAGCCAGAGCTGGAGGAATTCCACAATCGACGAGACAGCCCGACCAAACACATCTAAGAGCATTTGGCTGCAAGGCCTATGCCATGACCCCCGAGGCACAACAAAAGTTCAACCGCAAGATGCGGCTCAAGCCGAAAGGATGGATCGGCTTCCTAGTCGGATATAGATCCTCAAACATCTACAGGATCTGGGTCCCTACAATCAACCGAATAGTGAGCACCCGAGACGTCATTTTTAATGAAGACAAGGGCTGCAACGGAGACTGGGAAAACTTCAAGGACGACCTCTTGGAGGCAGGCCTAGAAGAAATCGCACGAATTGCATCCCTTCAACAAGACGAACCGATTGATCAGTTAGAGACTGAAGACTGTATTGAGGTGGATTTTCCTGAAGAGGAAGACTCAAATGAACTCACGGGGAATCGTCTCATAGTGGCGATTGATGAAATCTCGCAGGCAAAAAGGGCAGAATATGAAGACTTCCTCACGCCTCCGGATACACCGCCATCTGCCCTACTTGCACAATTACCTCAAAATGTGTTAGAACAAGGGAACAAAACGATCACGTGGCAGGCAGCTTTTCTAGCTGGCACCAAATCTCCTCCACAAATCTCAACAGAACGGAAGATCCGTCAAGGGGTAAAGGTGCATAGAAATGCACTACCTCCGGCACCAATGAAGCATCAAGATCTCATAGGACATCCATTAGGAAACCTCTTCCAGAAGGCTGAAGAAATTCATCTTCAAAGTCATAAGGAAATGAGGTCATGGACTGAGATCCGAGCCAAGGACCCTCGAGCATCTGATCAACAGGTCCTAGGCTGTATGTGGGTGTACGTCTATAAAACAGATAAACACGGTTACTTTCAGAAATGCAAGGCACGGCTAGTGGTGCGAGGAGACCAGCAAGCAAAAGGACAGCTGCAAGATACATACGCGGCTACCCTAGCTGGAAGGTCTTTCTGGACCTTAATAGCTATTGCAGCAAAGTTTGATCTAGAAATGGTCCAATACGATGTGGTCAACGCATTCGTACATGCCCCAATTGATCAAGACATCTTCATGCAGATGCCTCCAGGCTATAAGAAGGCAGGAACCATCCTAAAGCTCAACAAAGCTCTATACGGGCTGAGAGTCTCTCCCTTACTGTGGCAGAAGGAGCTTTCTAGGACCCTCTTAGAGCTAGGCTATAAGCCAGTTCCACATGAGCCTTGCTGTTTTAGAAAGGAAGGAATCCTCTTCTTCGTATATGTCGATGATGTCATTCTGGCCTACAGGAAGGCACAAGAAAACAAGGCTAAGGACCTGATCAGACAACTCCAATTGAGATACAAACTAACAGGCGGTAACCCCGTGCAATGGTTCCTTGGAATGGAAGTTATACGGGACCGACCCGCGAGGAAGATCTGGCTATCCCAAGCAGCCTACATTGAGAAAATTGCAAACCTAGCTAATAAAGGAACAGCTACAGTACCAATGACACAGTTAGAGCTCCGGCCTGCAACAGAGCTAGCAACCCCAAGAGAAATTCAACGATACCAACGCAAGATCGGATCAATCCTCTATATCGCAGTCAACACCCGCCCCGACATAGCCTTTACCGTCTCCAGATTGGCCAGATTCCTCACCAATCCAAGTCAAATACACCAAGAAGCGGCTGACCGCGTCATCCACTACCTCACACACACAAAGAACCTAGCCCTATCCTTCGGAGGGCCCGGCGGTCTCAGCATTGCTAGCGATGCCTCTTTTGCCGACAACACAACTGATCGGAAGAGCTCGCAGGCATATACCATCAAGCTGTTCAACGGACTGATCGGATGGAGAGCCAGCAAACAAGACACGGTCACAACATCAACAACAGAAGCAGAGCTCCTAGCCCTAGCACAGGCAGCTAAGGAGTCTCTCTTTGTGAGCCTACTACTCAAGGAGCTGACAGTTCAACTGGATGACTTGACTATCCAGATTGACTGCGACAACACTCAGACTATCAACCTCGTGACGGCTGAGATAGCTACTTTGAGGACCAAGTTGCGGCATGTTGATATCCACAATCACTGGCTCAGACAGGAGGTCCAAAGAGGGAGAATTCAAGTTAAATACGTCAAATCAACAGACATAGTCGCAGATGGGCTGACGAAAGCACTGCCAGCCGGAAAATGGAACCGCTTTTTATATCAACTTGGATTGGAAGACGTTAGGAAGAGGCTCTAGAAGGGCGAACAAGGACTTCAGACTCAATGAGAAATCATTGAATCTGAGGGGGTGTGTCAGATATGTCAGAGGTACATGTCACATCTATCAATTGATGAGACTATGGCCCGGGGTTAACTGCTGAGACTGCGGCCCGGTCTCAAAGGCCCGGATCTCTAGCAAACCGGTCTCAAAGGCCCGGACTCCTCAGATCCGGTTTTAAGAAAACCTTATTGCTGCTTCTATGATGATAAGAGCATCTCTGTATATAAAGACCACTGCGAGCCCTCTGTTAGTGGAGGCGGGGAGAATACATCACAGTTCACTCTCATATTTAACAGAAGTGGTCTATAACCTAGTCAAATCCATGCACTCCCGGCTTGCGGCTGTCATTCAGGCCAACGGCTACTATACTAGGTATTGAATGTATAATAAGAATCTATGATTAAAGGGCTTCAAATTGATATATATTACTATTTAATTGAAATTTAATTAAATGCATAATAGCAGATTGAAATGTGCCCTTCATTTAGTGAAGGTACTAGTACACCGGGTTGACTCGGAATGTGTCGTTATTAAATCGGACCCACTGTAGCTTTCCGACAGTATGGGACAAGCCGGATCGTCACGTTTTACACCTTAAAGCCCTTGCTTTAACACCCTGGATATTTATTGGAAATCCCAGAATTTTATTCCGAAATCCCGAACTATTATTCCGAAATGCCGGACTTCATTTCCGAATCCCCAGAACATCTCATTTCAAACATTTAGTACGCCTAAACAAACAAGCAGGTGCAGGTCACTATCCCATCGAGTGCGGATGGACCCCATTTTCGCCAAGGCCAAAATACCCACTTTTATACCCACTTTTACTCCGCACTTCAATCAGTACATGACGAAACATCATTTGCACCTATGTTTTCTTACCTGCTGTCACCACCAAAACCGTCATTTTGTTCAATGCTGCGATGTCTTCTAGTGATTCTGATGCTTCTGATGCCTCCGGTGCCTCCGGGGCTTCCGATGCTTCTGGGGCTTCCGGGGCTTCCGTACGGAGCTGTATTGTGGTTGAGATCCTTCCTGAAGACCTCGCTGTCGCCTGCACTGCCGACTGTACGCCGGAGCAGTGCGATAACAGCACAGTCCGGCCCCACGAACCTCCGGCTGTCGAGCGCGGGCCGCCGGGCTCCTTCGTACCCTTTGACGTACCGACCCGGCCCCGAGAGATACGGGAGCTGCCGGCAGCCCCGCTTGACCTATTCCTCCGGTGCGTTCCCCGGGGCCTTATTGAGCGGTGGGTGCAATGGACGAATGCAGCGCCGTTATCTAAGGAAGGTCCCCGGGCTAAACGGTCAAGAGTGTATGAGTGGAGGAAGACTTCTGTAGATGAGATTTACCTCTTCTTAGGAATCCTGCTTTATATGGGGATACATAGCGAACCTCAAATATCAAGATATTGGTCAACTCAACAGCAAAAGGAGGATCCTATCTATCTATTCACCCGGTTTATCTCCCGGGACCGCTTCCAAAGTCTGCTCCGGCAGCTACGTATCTTTGATACCTCTGAATTCCAGCCCAGCCAGTCAGGAGGTCAACGCCAGGCCCGGGCCCAAGCCCCCGCCCAAGCCGGGATGCCAGATATATACCGGAAGGTTAACGAGTGGTCAGCCCATATCCAAGAGACTGGGGATTCCTTCTATAGCCGGCTCTGACCTTACCGTTGACGAGGCTATGGTCCGGTTTACGGGCCGGTCCCTAGAGACGACGACAATACCGACGAAGCCGATCCCAACCGGCTTCAAGGTCTGGATCCTTGCCCAATCGGGCTACTGCCTCCGGTGGCTCTGGCACGTACACGGAAAGGGCCCGTACGGACTAGTCCCTCAAGCCCGGCCGGAAGACAGCAAGGCTGGAGCTGCTGCTGCAAGTGGGTCCCGTTAACGCCAACGCAGCGGGTTGTAACGACACTTAAGGTGGTGACCCACCCGACCGCGCGCCCCCCCTTCCGCGCACTTTTCTCACCAATAAGGCTAGTTTTTAAAAGCATATATCTAGCCAATCAGAGAGCTAAGAAATCCTAGAAAAATATAGAAGATATATAGGTTTAGTTTCTATATGGAATTAAATCCCTGAAATTCTAAGCCTCTCAGATAGAGAGATATATAGGTTAGAAAAGAGGGAAGTGTGAATGTTAAGGATTACTAGCAATTTCTTAGTATCTCTTAACAGTACACTTTATCTAATAATTAAATCTATAAAATAGATACATAAGAAATGGATTTTTTTTTATAATTACTTAGTATTATAATATATAAATACTAGTAATTATAAGCTATATATATACTAGTTACTTTAGAACTTCTTACTAAAGTTCTTCCTAAGAAATTTTCTTAGGAAGAATTTATAAACTGAGTTATTAATTGGTTTTAAGTAATATAACTGTAATTTAGTTCTATTTATATAAATATATATATAGTTTAATTAAAAACTTTTTTCATTTTTATATATTTATTTTATAGATTTAATTATTAAATAAAGTATATTGTTAAGAGATACTAAGAAATTGCTAGTAATCCTTAACATTCACACTTCCCTCTTTTCTAACCTATATATCTCTCTATCTGAGAGGCTTAGAATTTCAGGGATTTAATTCCATATAGAAACTAAACCTATATATCTTCTATATTTTTCTAGGATTTCTTAGCTCTCTGATTGGCTAGATATATGCTTTTAAAAACTAGCCTTATTGGTGAGAAAAGTGCGCGGAAGGGGGGGGCGCGCGGTCGGGTGGGTCACCACCTTATTACCTTACTTCCGGCTGCAGTCTACCACGTATTCCTAGATAATCTCTTTGCTTCCGTACGGCTTCTCCGGGCCCTCCGGAAGCAGCAGGTCGGGGCTTCCGGGACCTGCCGGAAAGACAGCGGGATAGATAAGATCCTCGTCGCTGAGAAGGAAGCAGAAGGCCAGGGTATTCCTTGGGGTCAGATCCATTGTATCCCTACCTTAGACGGGGAGGTATGGTATTGCAAACTGCTTTCTATAGATATCTCCATATTGATCAGTTTATCTCTTCATTATAGGTTAACCAATTCACCTGGAAGGATAACGCCCTTGTCCTCTTCTTAACAACCGTCTTCCGAGACGGCCGGGAGGTTATCCGTTTCCGGCGCCGGCCGGCCGGAAGCTCTGCTAGCAAGCGGGCTGCTCGGCAAGCCTTCGGCCCAGACGTCCGGAAGAACCTCCCGGTGCCTGAGGCAATTGACGAATATAACCATAAGATGAATGGGGTTGATATTAGTGACCAGATGAGGCCCTATTATCAATACAACCGCCCTATTCGTCGAGGAGGCTGGCAGGCACTTGCTTGGAATTTCCTACTAGAAGTAATCGTTGTGAATAGCTTCTTCCTGCAGCTCTGGGGTAAGCCCGAGTGGCAAAAGGTTAAGACCCAGTACCAATGGCGGCGACTGCTTGCATCCCAGCTTATTCAACAGTTTGGACCATTGGCAGGAGGTCGAAGACTTTCACGACCTCAACGGGCTTCAGATAAGAGGAAAACATCTATTCCTTGGCAGCACCATCGCAAGGGATCAAGGGGGGTTAACTCGCCTTGCACCTATTGCGGCAGGAGGAAGAAACGCGAGGCTCTAAGTGAGGTATCTAGGAATAGCCTCACTCAACAGCCGCAACAGCGAAAAAAGACTCGAAAAGGCTGCTTAGACTGTAACGTACCGCTATGTACTGATGGAGATTGTTGGTACCTCTGGCACGCCCAAAATCTATAGAGGAATCGAGGTACCCTGAATCTTAGCATATGATTCGATTATTCTAGTGGTCCCATAAGCCCTGATTGGCTTTACCCCGCCCTTGGCGAAAATGGGGTCCATCCGCACTCGATGGGATAATAAATAACTGTGGCATGGGAAGGTTCCGGATACGACGGAAAATGTTGGCTTATGGCACAGACGGGACGGATATTCATGCTGATCAATATGAAACTTTCTAATCTCTTAATGAAGCCTCTCCAACACTGCAAGCACCGTCCTGAGAAGATCTACATTCTCATGCAGGTCGTGCTGAGGCTAGCTTCCTGTCTGCTCTGCCTGGTCGAGCTCGGGTAGGCGTCCAGCCAAGACGATGGGCAATGCATCGGGATGGTCGAGCTATGATATTCAGATGAACAAGGGCTATTGGAATATCATCTGGTCCGCTGTGTCGTCACATTTTAAGGCACAGGAAGAGGAGGGATTAGGGCACTTAGGGTGGTGCTGAGGGGTTGGTTTGCCCAGCAGCAGGGGTATCCTCCTCAACGTCACTACGGATATACAGAAGGCGCAATAGAGAGGAGAAAATTGTAGGCCTCTGGTGACAATTTCGAACGTGAGAGCCCACTACGAGGAGCAAGGGGGGCGAGAGCTAGAGAAGCAAACAAGCGGGTGCGTAGTTGATCATCCTACTGCTGTCCTTTATGACGGTGGCGACGAGGATGTACCGCAGATAGTATTTCACCATCAGTTCAGATCCAAGCCATGGACAGCGCGGCACGCCATACCGGAGGGCCGGCCCCGCCTGAGGGGCCGCGAGCAGGGATGCAACCTCGTGTCAGGGCGAAAGAAATGAGCAGGGTTGCGCCAAGAGCAGCAGCAGCTCGCTTTCAATGGCGCCGATAGTCATAAAGCAGTTACTCGTAATACCTTCTTCGCTTTACTTGATACTCCAAACCGGTGGTTCTCCACTCAACAAACTAGGCATCCCTCCCGGTCTGAGAAGTAACTCATTTTGCCGCGGGGAAGTAATCTATTTATCCGAGGCGGGTTAGCATTGCGGAGTGGCAAATGTTAGATGAGTTGGTCTCGACTTTTTCTTTACAACTACGTCATCCTTCTCTCATTGACCGTTGGTGCTCAGATGGTCGGATGGCATCCTCCAGTCAGAGAGCGCTTAGCGTAGACACTTAGCCAGCCCTGTCAATTGTGATGAATTAGAAGCTTGTGGCTAATGGACTACCAGTGATCACAGGGGTTGTGGTGGATGCGCTAAGTTTGTCTACGATGTGCAGGGATCTACCCGTTGATATTATGTACCAGCAGCAAGGTGTGTGGGCGGAATACGAACAAAATTTAGACCAAAATAGGAATCACACCACAAATATCATTCTGTTGCAGATTTCTTCACATGCTTGTCAGACAAATAATGACGTCTCTTTTCACATGAGAGATATCCATGTAGATCAAGCCAAGCGTTCATACAGCAGGCATCCGTTCGCTAAGCAGATGCTTCTGTTCAAAGTTGGAGAGGAGGCCATGCACAATCAGCCACCACAGTTTAACTGACGGACGCCCAATTAAGGCAAATGACACGACCTAGACAACTGTAGCTGCACCTAAAAAGACTTGAGTTTGGCCTCATTTATTAGCTGGCACACTAAACTACGCACACGGATTCGAACGTTTAGCGTGGCGCCCGGTTCGCCGAGCTTTCTCTCCATCAGGTTAAGAAATCTTTTGCCTCCGAATCTCTCCTGAGCAACATGATGCAAAAAGAGGGAACGCAGAGGAGTGCAGCCCTTCTATACGAGCTGGCGAATCATTGGCACCTTTTGATACGAAGCATTCACGGCCCAACCAATGGCCCAACCGTTGCTGCGCCCGTTCCATAGAGCTGCAGCCGGCATCCCGGTCCAATGCAGTGTGGGTGTAGTTAGTCTAGCCAACCATTCCGACGCTTGCCGAGAAGGATGGAAACAATTTGGTCAACAAGAGGGTGTCCTGTCGAGAGCCATTGTTGCATGCAATGGTTTTAATATAAAGGAACTGACGCCCAACTTTAGATCCTTGGATCCTTAGTTGAGCACATATTATTCTTTCTTCTCCCATTCATTTCTTGTTCTTTATTCCGCTTCAGCCACACTCTATTTGCCCACTCACCATTCGCACTACCCTTGTTTACGACTCTCGCTATAACTATATAACCATTCGTTTATCATAGCTGCGTCTACTTCTGCTCCAGGATGAAATACTCTTGGATTCTTGCCCTCTGCCTTGCCGTCGCCAGGGCAGATGATTTTGACCCCGAGAAAGAAGACCCCGAGAAGACTAAAGACCCTGGAAAACTTGCAGCAGCTCCTCCCCTGGGTAATGACCCCATTAGTCGAGTAGGCTGGACTGTGAAATGCTCCAGCGAGGCTCCCAGCAGCCCGTGCAAAAACGCGATCGATGGCAATAAAGACACCTTCTGGCAGACCCTTTGGGGCAAGACCAATCCCAGGCCTCCACACTATATTACAATTGACATGAAAACTACCCAGAATGTCAATGGTATCTCTGTGCTTCCTCGCCAGGACGGCAATACGCGCAACTGGATTGGTCGCCATGAGGTTTACCTCAGCAATGATGGAAACAACTGGGGAAATCCCGTTGCATGGGGAACTTGGTGGGGAGATCAATACGCCAAAGTTGCCAACTTCGAAACTACGCCTGCTCGGTATGTTCGTCTGAAGTCTATCACCAATACAGGTGACTACCCCTGGGTTGCCATCGCCGACTTCAAGGCCTTCCAGGCCAAAACTTACAGCCCCCCGGCTCCGGGCATCGGTCGCTGGGGTCCTACAATGAACTTCCCCGTCATTCCTGTCGCTGGTGCAGTTGAGCCAACATCTGGCAAAGTTGTTGTCTGGTCTGCCTACCGCTATGACGCTTTCCAGGGCACTACGCCGCGCGGTGGCTTTACTCTGAGCTCTGTATGGGACCCCAAGACTGGTCTTATCGCTGAGCGCGATATCACCAACACGGGCCATGACATGTTCTGTCCGGGTATTTCTATGGATGGCGACGGTCAGATCGTTGTGACTGGCGGTAACGACGCTGCAAAGACGACTATCTATGACCCTCCTAGCGACAGCTGGGTCGCAGGTCCTGATATGAAGATTCCTCGTGGTTACCAGTCGTCTGTTACGACATCTAACGGTCGCGTTTTTACTATCGGCGGTTCTTGGAGTGGCGGTCGCGGTGGCAAGAACGGTGAAATTTATGACCCCAAGGCCAGAACGTGGACTCTGCTCCCTAAGGCTATTGTTGCCCCCATGCTCACTAAGGATAAGGAGGGTATCTACAAGGCTGATAACCATGCCTGGCTTTTTGGCTGGAAGAAGGGCTATGTCTTCCAGGCTGGTCCTAGCACTGCCATGAACTGGTATTACACCTATGGCCGAGGCGGTCAGAAGGCGGCTGGTACTCGACAAAAGAACGGCAATGTTGACCCTGATTCGATGAACGGTAATGCGGTCATGTTCGATGCCGCTAAGGGCAAGATTTTGACACTCGGTGGTGCCACTAGTTATAAGAACGCTCCGGCCACCAACGCCGCCCACGTCCTTATCATCGCCGAGCCCGGAAGCGTCGCTCAAACCGCTTTCGCCGGTGCCAATGGCATGCTACACGCTCGTACTTTCCACACCTCCGTTGTTCTCCCTGATGGATCCGTCTTTATCACCGGAGGCCAGTCATACGCCAACCCCTTCTACGACACCACTCCTCAACTCGAGCCTGAGCTCTACCTCCCTGGATCTAATACCTTCGTCAAGCAGCAAAAGAACTCGATTCCACGAGTTTACCACAGTATCTCGCTGTTGCTGCCTGATGCAACCGTTTTCAATGGTGGTGGTGGCCTCTGCGGTAGCTGCAAGACCAACCACTTTGATGCTCAGGTCTTCACCCCCAATTATCTTTACAACGGGAACGGCCAACTCGCTACTCGACCCAGAATTACTGCTACTTCGACTGGTACTGCTAAGGTGGGCAGCACCATTACCTTTAACACCGACAGTGCAGTTAAGGGCGCCTCGCTCATCCGATATGGCACCGCTACACACGCAGTCAACACTGACCAGCGCCGTATTCCTCTTACATTGAACAATGTCGGCACAAACAAGTACTCCTTTCAGATTCCTGCCGATCCAGGTATTGCTATTCCCGGATACTGGATGCTCTTTGCCCTTAATTCAGCTAATGTACCGAGTATTGCTGCTACTATTAAGGTGACTATTTAATGTGGGATGCAATAAGTGTAAATATTATACGTCGGGGCCGCACCTTCTCTAATATTATTCTTGTGTAATCTTTTGTTTCTAATTAAGCTACGAGGAGTTAAAGGCGGGACAAGAAAGGCCTTCGCTATCTGCTGGACGAAATGATGCCAGAGAAATTGCATGCCCGCCGGAGATTGGAGATGCGCTATTGCAATCGGGAATGTCCACAGCGTAGTAGTCGCAGGCGGACTTGCCGAGGAGGGAAAGGAAGGGGCAAATCAGTATCTAATAGAGCATTGACGACGCCATACTCTCTATTTCTATAGTCTGACCGGTATGGCGTCAACCCGCCTGATTCGACGGGCGTGGGGCTCTCATAGAAGAGGCCGCCGGTGTATACTTCCTCTCTTTCAAGGGCATCTTGGAAGGCCCCGCGGTGTTCGCCAGAGAGAACTTGACGAACTTGAAGACGCCAACCTTCCGTTTCGCTTGAGCACAGGCACTACAGGCTCCCTCCGCACGACGCGGCACAGGGTTCTCCATATGGAGCAGGGTTTGGCCGTTTTACTATTCATTCGTGGCTAGAGTATTCGGAGAGAGACATCGCTCAGGGCATGCTGGCTGGAAATATCTCGAGGAGTGAGATGGATGAGCTTGGTGTGGGGGGATGGTTTGTTTCTCCAGGGCAACGAATGCCACGAAACAAGAGTTCAAAGCCGTTTCGTTCAATCCCCGCGTCTTTAGCTTCGGACTTTCCCATCACCCACAGCTCCGGCATGTGAAGTAATTGCAATTTCACTGGCTCTGCGTCCCAAAAAGGAAAATGTCCTGTCAACTTGACGGAAAGACCATCTTGACTGCTTGGTAATTAACGAATTCCGTCAAAGGCTCACGGCTGATAGCAATGCAGTTGCTGGCAAAAGTCAAATCCATTCCTCGAACCACACCGCTACCTGTTTCAAGTATCGTCAAAGGGGGGCGAGGGAAGGATGCTTGCAGATTTGGTATGCCACGGGACCTTCGGCCGCATTCTGAAGTGGACGAGCTAGGTGTGGTCCATCTCGCTCGAAACCATGGTTGGGTCAATCCATGGAATCCGGCAATCGCCAGTTGCATCCGATCAAATCACGATATCTCCTGGATCCCAACCACTACCAAGTGCCTGGCTCTCATCTACTACCTTACAAATTATGCGACGAAGGATGACGTTTCCCCACACCAAATGCTAGTAAAGGCTGCATTGCTGAAACAAAGCATGGATAAGGCAAAGGCCACTCAGACACCAGATGCTGCCGACATGCGATTTCGGAAAATGGATATGGACCAATTTGCTCTTCGCTGCTTCAACACTCTGTCTCACGACCGCGAGATTAGCGGTGTACAGATCGCCAACTCCTTGCTTCAGCTACCGACATATTACACAAGGAATTACAACTTTGTCCAAGTCAATCTCTGGTGGCTAAGGCGATATGTACGCACCGCCATTGAGTCTACCGGATCACTGTTCGATGGCTCTCCCGAGTTCACAGGCGAAGAGGAATGCGCCTTTCAACCCAAGGATACGGCTCCTGTAAGCCGTTTCGACAACTACAGATGGCGTGGTCCAGATCTAGCTCATCTTACCTTTTTCGAATACTGCATGTTAGTAGATGTTAAGAGTAGGTCTGACGCAACAACATCCGACGTGGAATTCGATACGATCCACCCCAAGAGCAACACACACGTGCAGCGCATGGCACGTACCGAGTCTCAGGTGAAGACCGTGTCCTTCAACGGCCAATTCTCTCAGTACCAGATCCAGGAGGAAGGTGTTCGTGGAGGTCATCCAAACACAACTGCTATCAAGAATGACCTCGCCGAAGTGCAATTGGGGTTTTTCCTACCATGGGACCAACTGCCGGCCCTATTTCAACAACACGCTTCTGAGTATGACACAAAACGGGATGCCTGTTCGAGAATATGGGACATTGTTGAACCCACGCTTTCGCCTCATAATCGCAACTTCGCTAGGAACATGGAGCTCCTTCGGAAATCCAGAGAGGATGCAATGGTTGACGCCGCTCTCCGTAACGCAACGGCGATATCTCAGGACGACCTCGACCATAACATTGACGATATGGAAATTGCTAATTCCGACTTAGATGCCGAAGAATCTCAGGATTCTCCACGACAGGAATTCACCAATGAGGCTCTGATATCGGCCTACCATTCCATCGCTACATCTTGGCGCAAGGAACTTCATGCCGCCAGCCAGCGTATTCCATTCTTATCTTCAAAAGCGCACCTTATTCAATGCCTGCAATCACGAAGTCTTGTGCCTCTTGATATTTTTCGACTTCCCACGTTTACTACCTCTGGCATTAGATTCTTCCCCAACCCTACACTAGAAAGCTGGAAGCTACAAATCAAAGGCCTTGCTACACGCGATGAGCTTGATAACATCGAACCAGAAGAGCGTATTACACTCGACGGCGACAATTTCGGTCCTGATCTTGGTGATGGCACTTTCCACCCTACTCTAAGTTCACTCCAAGCCATACCAAACTTAATGAACCTTCGCTCTCAAGTCAGCGATAGCCCTTCTGGTACAACTCTTACCACACTAATCTGCAAAGTTCTCCCTCTCAACACAAAGCAGAGACTTGTTATAGAAAGAGTGCTTTCTGCCGCAATAGCTTAGAGAGATAATCCATATGATGCATCCAGGCGGGATCAGATGCTCCTCTACGTTAGAGGAGAAGGCGGAACTGGCAAGAGTCGAGTCATCAAAGCCATTGTTGCCGGCATGGACCTTATGATACAAAAGCATAAGGTCATCCTGATGGCGCCTACAGGAGCTGCTGCTGACAATATCAGTGGAAATACCTACCATACCTCTTTGGGTATTTCAATTTCCAAGACCCAAAAGCCTACAGTAAGCGCTCGCATCAAAAAGTTGTGGTCCAGGAAGACGATTATACTCATGGACGAAGTTAGTATGTTGGATTTAACTTCGTTAAGCATGATCAACAATCAGTGCAAGATTGCAAAATCCCTAGATCGCAGCTCGCCTGACCTCTTTGGTGGACTGCCAGTTATCATTTTCTTTGGGGACTTCTTCCAATTCCCGCCTGTAAAAGGGCCAGCACTGTGGAGAGAACCGAGACATGGGAATAGTGAGGATGCCAAGGGCCAGATGGTCTGGCATCTGTTCAAAGAAGTAATTATCCTCAACGAGCAGATAAGACAAGCACAGGACCCCATATTCCGAGATTTGGTCCGCCGAGCAAGGGCTTCTGCCTTGACTGAAGAAGATCTGGCTTTGCTGAACACCAGAGTGATAACTTCTCTTTTCATGCCGGAACTGGAAGGTGCAACTTTCGTTGCGAAATTGAACGCACTTCGACATCATCTCAATCTCGTCAGAACGGAACACTTTGCTCGATGTCGATCACAACGAATTTACATCTTCCCAGCCCAGCATAGCAGAACCACTTCTACATCCTCTTTCCCTCTTTATCTCGAAGACTTGCTTCAACAAAGGGATCAAGGTACTAAGATCCCTTTTCAAGGCCTTTTCCTCTACACACCGGGGATGCCTGGGGTAATTCTTGCTAACATCTGCACCCTTCTTGGACATGTCAATGGCACACGTGGTATTCCTTCAGGTATCGTTATTGACCCATCAGGTGTGCCTTCCCACGACCGATTACACGACGTGCAGTTACACTAACAATGGACAGCGGACTTTTTCGAGATTGATGACTTGTTCATCTTATGTACTAAACCGCCAGCCTGTGTTCTATTCCGCCAAGAGAATCCGAAGCACCTTGGCTTTGAACATCTCCAGGCTAACGACTTCCCTGTTTTCCCTATAGAGAGATCAATCCAGGGTGGTCATCAACTCAATCTGGGGCGTCGATTGAGTTGAAACAGGGGTGGCACGGTCTGTTATATGGCACGCGCACGCTCGCACGGTGCACATAGTGATCTTTTGTCTACCGGAGGAGCGATTGAATTGAATTGATGACCACCCTGGATCAATCACCATCAAGACATATTCCGTACGGAGAAAACAAGTTCCAATATGTGCAGCATTTAACCTGACGGACTATAAAGTACAAGGGGCGAGTCTCAAGACAGCAGTCCTTGACCTAAAAGATAATCCATCTGCCAAGGGTCAAGACATACATAAGAAGTTCTGTTCTATGCTGGTCCAACTTTCGCGTCCTCAATCTTTAGATGGTCTATATCTCTTACAGAAACTTGAGATGAAGGATCTCCGATTTCGTCCACATGATGCACTACTCACTGAGATGGAAAGGCTTCATAAACTCGAGGAGGAAACCATACGCACATAGACAAGACATTAAATTTTGACTTTCTCAATCTACATTGTAGTTACATAATACCCGTACATTAGAAGCCTATAGATAGATTATAAATACACTACCTATCAGGCACGGGCAAGGGAGAAGAAACCAGGCGGGGAAGAAAAGGTGATGTAAGACGACGGAGTGGTAGCTTTCACCACTAAATCAGGGACTCTTCTGGGCAAGGTAACACAGTAGGTCAGTCAACCAAAGGAGCCACAATGACAGCTCAGGAACTAACATGCTACCTACTACACATAGGCCAATGCCGTACCCTCACAGGTGTTGACGCGCGAGGTGCTAGAGAAAGGCACCTGGAGGAGCTATGAAGCTAACTGTGATAGTCCAGGATGACCCTCGCGCCTGACGCCCAAGGCCATATCCTTGACATTATATACCTTAATAGTGGCCTCTGATTTTAGCGTCCCACACCAGTCAGAGCCCACTATTCCCGCCTTCCACTTTGTTCCCAGCCTCGTTCATCGTTCAATCATTCCAGAGTTCCGGGGCATCTGCCTGCGTCAGCGGGCGTTACCAGTGCAATTCATGGGTTGAGCGTTACATTTCCTAATATGGCTAGCGCGGTAAGTTCAGCGAAGCTTAGCCGTCCCACTCACTCTGTTGTCAGGTGCGGGCTTTTGATGAGTGAGAGAATCCCCCCGTTTGACCCCACGTATGGTGGAAGCTCTGGATAAAGTTCGCATCGACGGCGTCGGCGGGGTGGGGCTACCGAGGCCGGGCCGGGACCAGTCCCGGGAAAACGGGGCGCGGGCGGACCCAGTACTTCAGTGTGCCGGTTGTTCAAGCGAAACAGCCAGTCCCGAGCGATACATAACAAGGATTAAGAGATAGCAAGGGAAGGTGGGGTTCTGAAAAATAACCTTTCAGTCCGGAGGGCCCTTTCAAAAGTCATGTCCCAGGCTAAATGCGCCACATCCCTTGATCCTGGTCGGTTACCTGAGATACAAGCCGTCTCAGCCACCTTTGACGAGTTAGCTGCCACATCCCCTACAGCTTTAGGGACGATAGGGGGGCTAAGAACTAGCACAGTAGACACAGGCTGCTATAAAATTAGCAGTCTTTAGCAGGTAAGATCTGGAGGGAAGTACTTGATGTATTGAGCACAGCCACAGCCGTCGAATTTCCTCTCTCGAACTAGCGTCAGGTCATGACTTTTGATAGCCTGATGAGTGTGTGTATTGTCTGTCCTCCTCTAGCCTGTCCCCGCAGCAGACAGGGGTAATATATGCGGCCCTGACCGCCTTCCTATTCGGGCTGCTCTCGGCACGCCCTCAGTGACCGATCGCGAGATCAGAGGCTAGGTCACCTGATCGTGTGCAAGGCTGTGTACATGATCCAATCTAACAGATTGGGCCAGGGAAAAGTGGTGAAGGTGGGGCCAGTTTTAAAGCATGCTCGAGGGGAGCAGGGCCATGTGCACTGAGGCTGGGTGTGGTGAATTGGAATGGATCCCCTCTCACAAAATCAGGAAGAGTTTGAGAGTATTTCGCTGCAACATCTGATTCATGTAGTATCTCCAATCAAGGTTATAGAATGTACCGTGGCCATAACTATTGCCCCGTTGCTATGTTAAGCAACAATTCCTTGTCTGCTAGCCACACAGTGACCCCGGGCCTGTAGCCTTATCCCGGGCACGTCAACTCTCTCCGCGGAGGCCTGGGTTCAGGGTGCGACACGTCGTGTCCTGGGCAGGCTGCAGGAGGGTGCTCACCTCTTCCTGTATTCTACTCATCCTTTGCCCAAACTTTGCGTCACCCATTGTCCCTTGCAGGGGGGTAATAGCTTGGCGATAACCAATCTGGGAACGGGGCACGATCCTGAATTAAATACTTGAAGTAGAATCCGCAACCTTAACTTGCGAGTTGGCGTGCCTTGAACTTTTGCAGTTCCCAGTTCACATCTGCTAAGAACTCGCGACTATTCCAAGGTGTGATATAACCCTCCGGCATATCCTCTTGAAACCAGCCATGCTGTGGAGAAGTATCATCATCAACCTGGCAGTCCTCCAATCGCCTGCATTTACACCCTCTTTCGTCTTTCCACAGCAGCGCTTCTGTTTCTTCTGCCAACTTGTCCTGTCCAGAAGCATCTCTGGGTTGACTTTGGTCGGAACCGGTCGGCTGCGATCTCTTAGATGGGTCGCCCGTCCTACCAATGACGGTCTCCATTTGCGTGCCTCTGGAGCTCGGTGTCACGGGGAGGTCAGTCCTCGCACTAAACGGTGTGCCTGTCCCGGATGTACCTATCCTGCTTGTGCTGGGCGAGGCGGCATCCAAATTCGGCCTCTCAGCCGCCATGTTCTCGATGCAGCACATCTCGTAGTGATGTCGGAGGGCCTTCCGATCGATAGTTGCAGGCACCGATGCTTTCTGGCCGTTGAACCTGGTCAGGGCGTTGTATGGTACAAACACACGAATGCGGAGCGTGCCCGGATGGATGGAGAAGAGTCGTGCGTCGAAAAACTCGTGAAGATGCTTCATCAAGAGGATGCCATTCCTGGGGTTCCAGGTGTTTTGCCATGCTTCTTGCAGCCGACGCGGACTCTCCTCCACAGGTCTATCGTCATCACCGTGTTGCCCGCCGGTGCTGGGGTAGAGATGGTAATGTTGCTGAGGGACGATATGGCAGGCCTGGACGCCAGGACCTATGGGCGGACCTGGGCACCATGGCTCTCCTTCACCGGAGACGGCACAACAAGTTGCTCTGTTAAGACACGAGGACCTGAAATCATTTGTGACCCTCCTAGCCTCTTCAAGGTCTATATTCATGCTAGCAGGCGCAAGCATGTTGTCGAATTCGTCATCGTCAGCGTCGTCCGAACCGCCCTTCCTCGGTGAAATAGAGCCAGATGCGGATCGTTTGGGGGGAGATTGAGAGCGGGCTTTCAGCTTTCGTCGGAGCGGCATAATCGTGAGCCTTGGATCGGAAGGCGTTTTATTCGGTGGTAAGTATCGAGAATCGCGACGGCGGACAGGGTTAGGAAGGTGTTGCGCGCATCTCGCTAAGGATGAGTTAATACAAGTCCGAGAGGGGAACGACGGGAAGTGATGGAACCAACCGACCTTGTAAGTGAGTATCTAGTGGTGAACTGGAAGGTAGATCGCAGTGCTTGTGGCGGACAAGATGATACTTCAGGACGTTCTGTTCCTTGGGACGGAGCGGTGGGAGACTCGGTACGGGTTGATCCAGGTGTTCTTCCGTCACGAAGGACGGGCAGAGCGTTGGCGAGCTCGGGAAGTCGGGATGGTCAGCCAAAGCGAACGCAATACTGGCCCACGGGTTATTATTGTCGTCGCCATCGCTCTCGCTGCGCGCCGCATCATTTGGGAACTCGAAACAGAGGCGCAGCTCGTCGCAAACGTGGCGAAAGGTCACCAAGTTGCTCTCTGCGGCTTGGTAGATCCCGGCGAAGGCACCCGGATCCTCGTCCCGTCCTATGGTGAAGTGCACATTCCACCCAACAGCTCGCATAGAAGGCGTAACCGCAGCGCTGGACATGGCTGTGTTGCGTCGATGTTCGAAGATTCTGTGTATTGGTGCCCAAGTGACGATCAGGAACTCGAACTGGCGATCGCGAAAATGACGACGCCAAAGTGGATCCCAGCCTTGACAAGACGTTGGCCCAGCAACGGCAAACGCTCAACATTCATCGAAAACTTTCTTGTATTCAAGCGAATAAACGCGTGAAGCTCCTTTTTTACTCTGCTTCCCTTGATACTCCTTTCCTATTAATATTAGGGTCCGGGATATCTACTGTACAATAACAATATCAACTGTACCAAGTTGATTTTACTGCCCCAAGTTGATTTTCTGTCAGCCAATCACAAGATAGCCGCCACGATGCGTATTATGTAAGGAGCGCGACACGGTCAACGCGTT
This sequence comes from Dactylonectria estremocensis, assembly GCA_020744375.1. Classification (NCBI taxonomy): domain Eukaryota; kingdom Fungi; phylum Ascomycota; class Sordariomycetes; order Hypocreales; family Nectriaceae; genus Dactylonectria; species Dactylonectria estremocensis. The sequence continues at coordinate 495,618 of JAGMUU010000029.1, read as the reverse complement.
GAGAGGTTTCAAGTTTAGGAATGGCGATTCACTCACTCAGGTGGTTCGAGACACTCCTTTACACTCCTTCATCGCGTGGCGACGGAAGCGGGGCACGTCGTGCTGCGCATGGGACACCTGTTACGGGCACCTATGAGGTTAATCCTTCTGGGCGGAATAAATTTCAATCAACCACTCCATTTCTTCTGGTCCGTGCACACTTCTCGGATCTGGTACGGAGTACGGAGTACGGAGGACCCTTTCAAAAGTCATTGCCTGCCAAGACGCTAGGATCAGCCACAAACAGGGATTTAGGTCACAAGCGAATGTACCCACCAAAATCCTTAGGTACCGCTCCCCTCTTTGTTGATTCTTCGTTTTCCCCTCAATCTAACCGCCTCAACAGCCAAAAATGAGGAAAAAAACAGATATCGCGACCCGGGCTCTTGTGGTCTTCCTGAAGAGCCCGTTTGGAGGCAAAACAACAGCTGAAGTAACAGAAATAACCGGTCTTTCGATACGTACGATCAATAGCATATATGCCCGAGCCATTGAACGCGGTTTCGATCCAAACCAAGAGCCGTTGACCCTTCGAGATGAGTTCCTTTGCGATTCTGACCGCCCCGGGCGTCCCAAGAAGCAGACAGATGAGGCTCGAATAGAGATTATCGCCAAGGTGCGCCGCGATCGATTTGGCAGGGAAAAAACGTGTGCTGATATCGCCGGGGAACTCAGCAATGATGGAATCGATATTTCAGCCGTCACTGTGTGGCGGATACTGAAGAAAGCTGGGTTCAGGAAGACCAAGCCGACGAGGAAGCCTGGATTGACGAAGAAGATGAGGAAGGAACGCCTAAGCTGGTGTCTTGACCATCGCCACTGGACTTTAGAGGACTGGAAGAACGTCATTTGGTCTGATGAGACCTCCGTTATTCTGCTTCATCGGCGTGGAAGCTATCGTGTGTGGAGGAAGTCAGATGAGGCCCTCGTTCGAAGCTGTATCCGGGAGAGTGTAACGGGCTGTGCCCGTAGGTGGCCTCGGAAACCCTCGGCCTTTCGTGGCCCAATTTTTGACTTTAAGCCACCATGACGAGTATATTTATGGATGGAACTCCCTCAACTCTCCTTCTCTTCTTCTTTCTCTTTCTTCTTCTTTCCTTAAGTTTGGTATACTCTGTAGAGTGGCCTAGCTAGTTGCAATATACTACCTTGAGACCGTTACAGAGAGATGGAAGGGCGCGTCTGAGTTTATGTTCTGGGGCTGTTTTTCCTATGATAAGAAGGGCCCTCATCACTGCTGGGGCCCAGAGACCGCGGTAGAGAAGAAAGCCGCTGATGAAGCTATCGCGAAAATGAATGAGGAACTGGAGCCTATTCTGCGGGAAGAGTGGGAGCTTACGAATGGCGTGAGACGACTTCATCTTCGTCAACTACCTGGCCCGAAGCCTAGTTGGCGATGGAATAAGCAGTCTGGAAAGCTGACGAGAGGCTCTAAGGGCGGTATTGACTGGTATCGCTATCAGAAATCGATTCTGATCCCGAAGATGTTTCCTTTTGCTTTAGAATGTGCCAAGGACCGGCCAGGCACATTGGTTCAAGAAGATAAGGCTCCGGCACATAACCACTACATACAGCAACGGTGCTATGATCTGAATAGCATCACCCGGCTGCTTTGGTGCCCCAATTCACCGGACCTTAATGCTATTGAGCCAACTTGGCTATGGATGAAGAGACGGACTACGAGGAAAGGGGCCCCAAAGTCACGGCATGATGCAGTCAAGGCTTGGAAAGCTGCTTGGGAGGAATTGCCGCAGGAAGCTATTCAGGCCTGGATCGAACGCATCCCTCGTCATATAGAGAAAATCATCGAATTGGAGGGTGGAAATGAATATAAGGAAGGTCGGACGGATCGGTAGGTACATGAGAGAACAGCCTGATACATTTTCCCTAACAATTTGCTTTTTCCCGCTGCGCTAGTGTCCTTAGCGCAGGCAATGACTTTTGAAAGGGTCCTCCGTAATCTGTAATGGGTCAGAACTTGGTCTATGCACCTTCCCCATCTTCCATGCCCCCCGGCTCGATTTTTAAAATAGAAGAGAAATTTCTGGATGATGACCCTACAAGGAGATGGTCAAATTAAATCCGGCCTAGATGCCTCTTATTTCTACTCGAAGGCAAAAGCCAGAAACGGCCTTTGAGATGTTGAAATGAGCATGTTGTGTTGATTGAAGAAGAAGAAAAACTAGCGCTAACCAGCGGAAGCTATTGACAAGAAGACATCCACATCCCACCAATGGATCGGAATAGCCATTGATCCGTTAAACAACGGATCTCAACATGAGAATTATTGCTCTCACATTCATAGCATCGCTCGAGTACCTTTTGTCAGCTTCCAATGCTTTCAGGCCATGGCTTCGGCCTCTCCGGGGAAACAGAAAACTGCGTCGATCCATTGCCGTTTTTGGTTTGATGAAACCCCTGTCGAAGAGCCCATTGACGACTTGATTGACCGGCTGCAGCCACAACAGCCCCGTTGTAGGGGTCGAGTCTTCAAGCAGGGCGAATATGAGCACGCGTCAGATAGGCGCCTAAGCGTAGGCAGCTGATCAAGTCGTGGCGGGGACACATGGGTATCAGACCTTCGGTGGCGCTTGATCAACAGACAAATGTAGAGGTGAGCAACCCTATAGCCAAGAAAGCGTTTATCAGCTTGGCGGGTCACATGTGGTGTGAGAGGGGGGCAAGATGCAATTGTCTTGAAGGAGGATGCAAGAAATCGTGGTGGGGCAGTGAGTGCCTGAAAGTGTGTCGCTCGCCCCGCACACCCTGTCAGCACCAAATCATAGTAGGACAGACCCGTCCGCTCCACGCAGATCGCTTATCTATTCGCCCTTTTGCTGCTGCATTGCAGATGTTGTTTGGAACCGAGCTTCTTGTCTTACTCGATACGGAGACCTATGAGTTGCTTGCCTGCCGGCAGCAGCCAAGGCAGATAAAACCGTCAGGATGCAGTGTTTTCCCGGCTAACGTTGCCGGAAATGCATTGACCCATTGCTGCCTGATGCCCAAACCTGCAGCAACACCAAAACAGCCATCCAGACTGCATGTGCCTTAGTCGGGCTGAGGCGGCTTACTGGTGGGTTGCTCGGGCGCCTGATCGGCCGTACTACGTTTGAGGGAGGCCCGAGTGGTCGTCAGTGATTGGCGTGAATCGTACGGAGTTGTGAGGGCTGGACTGCCGAATGGATAAGTCGGGTTCTGGTCAAAACAGCGCGTCCGCGATTACATTAACTAAACAGGATTAGCGCAAGCCGGCGGTGCGCTAATCCAAATAAAGCTTAGTTTTGACCACGGAATTCTAATTGGTCCGTAGGCGACAGAGCGATGACGAGGACCATGACACGAAGAGTGCAGAAATAAATGGTAAAAAATCAGTTACGATGTTCCAAGATCGTATGAAGTAGATATAATGCGCAGTGAATAATTTTCTTCCTTCCTTTGCTCCTAAGTCTAGTCGTGATTTCAGGAATAGTTTTTACTACTCTTGGCGAAGCTAGAGCATAAGTCTCCGGGCCTTGCCTACAATGGCATCGCCTTGATGGCACTCTTTCCTTGCATCTTGTTTGCCGCGCTGCTGATCGCCTTGGCCGCTGTAGAAGAGCTGCTAGCCTTGCGGCCGGTGCCGGTGCTCTTCCGCTTCGTCACTCCACCTCTTGAGTTCTTACCGGTCCATTTCATGTTCCCAGAATATCGCTTGTTACCTCCACCGCTCTTGTCGTACGTCCTCGGCTGGCTTTCATTTGGCTGACTGCCAAGGTTCTTAAGTCTGACGTACCAGGCCTGAATATCGGCGTGCGGGTTGGCGTTGAAGTAGGGAGAATCCTCTCCATCGTCGTCCTCGTAGGCATCCTCACCCATCTCGACGTCTGAACTTATCAGATCCACAATCTCCTGGTCATTACCCCCAAAGCCGTTGGGATCCATCGCTTCGCGGTACCCGCTGTAGTATCTTTGCAAGATGCGGAGGATCTTTGGTCCATGATCCTTGACTTTGTCAGGTTGGATGCCGGGAATCTTGGCCATCTTGTCAAGAGAAGTTGTCCACCGTATGGCCATAAGTTGAAACTCCTGCTCGGTGAACAGTGGCATTCTGAAACCTTTCTGGTTTCGGATTTGCTCCTCTGCTACCTTGGCTTCCTGGACGAAACCGTCGACAATACCCTGGTGTATTTCATCTAGGTCCCCTAGCTCGGCATTGATCGATATCGGAAGCTCAGGGGTTCGCGAGGGCGACTTCGGTCGTCGGTCGTCGGGCGGCTCTTCATCTGCATTATCGTCCACAAAAAACTCATCATTCGCATAGCGGTTCGCAGTCATGGCGCCATTGTCATCGTCGCTTTCCATGCTACGTGATTTCTTGCTTCGCCGCCCAACGGGAAAAGATAAGTACGTTAAGGGCATGGCGGTCATTCCTTGATCCTTCGACTTCCTGCTGGCTTTCTTCGACCGGGGCTTGGCTGGCTTGTTAGTCGCGCCCTCTTCCGGTACTTGAATCGATAACATGAGCTTCCGCTGCCCTGAGAGAAACGAGCGGTATGTCGATCCGAGTTTCAGGTACTGGATTGCCATGCCGTGATTTCCGACTTGGTTGTTCTCATGAAATGCCTTCTCGGCTAATAGTTTGTCGATTACTCGAACAAGCTCATGCTTCTTAAGGCTCTTTGCCATTCCATACCAGTCGTCTGAGAGATGTGCTTTGTAGGGGAGGTACTTCTTCCCCATGAGCATGTCGGCGCATTGCACTGCTGTAATCTGCCTCTGCGCCTGAACAACTCGGATGGCAGCAACGGCGTATTCGGAAAAGTCTTGTTGCTCAAAGGTCAAACCAGCTTTGCAATTGTCGCAAGTCTTGCGACAGTGTGCCGCACTGAAGTCCTCGCCAAAATAGCGAAGGATTTCAGCCCGTCGGCAATCAGACTTATTGTCGCAAAATGCTGTGACACGGTTGAGCATAGACATCTGCCGCTCCTTTTGCTCATTGTTGCCGTCACCATCAGCGATCAGCTTCTTCAGGATCCTTATGTCCTGCTTGCCATAGAAAAGAATGCAGTCGGAAGGATCTCCGTCTCTGCCTGCGCGACCCGTCTCCTGATAGTATCCTTCCAAGCTTTTTGGAAGCCCATGGTGTATGACAAACCTCACGTCCGACTTATCTATGCCCATACCGAACGCAATTGTTGCAACAACAATCTTGACCTGGCCCTGTTGCCAGGCAGTTTGCACCTCGACCTTCTCCTGGGGATCGACGCCTGCGTGGTAATGCCTAGCAATAATGCCTTGGTCCGAAAGACTCTTCGCAACCTTTTCTGCGTTTTTTCGTGAGACCGTGTAGACAATGCCACTCTGATTCGCATAATTGGACTTGATCAGCGAGGCGATCTCGTCCATACACTTGGCGTTGGTTGTCTTTCCGCGAACCTCGTAGTACAGATTTGGGCGATTGAAGCTCTGTGAGAACGTTTGGCATTTGTCCATTCCGAGATTGTGCCTGATGTCGACGATGACGTTCTGCGTCGCGGTGGCTGTGAGAGCCATGACCGGCACTCCAGGATATCTCTGGCGGACTTGGCCCAGAGTCTTGTAGTCTGGCCGGAAATCATGGCCCCATTGACTGACGCAGTGAGCCTCATCAATGACGATGCGTGCAAGTTTGCCTTTGTGATGCAGGATTCGCATCCCATTGTTGAAGGCAGTGCTCTTGCTCACCATCTCGGGGGTAACATACAGGAGCTCAATGTAGTCCTCTGGGCTTCTCTCGTCGAAAGCAGTCATCACCTGCCTCTTGTATTCGGCAGAGCACTCGCCATTGAATGCAACAGCTTGAATGCCCAGAACTTTCATGTGATCGACCTGATCTTGCATCAAACTGAGCAAGGGCGACACCACAATGGTGACACCCTGAGTCTTGCCAGTCTTGATAACAGCCGGTAATTGATAGCACAGAGATTTGCCGCCACCCGTTGGCATAAGAACGAAGGCATCTTTACCCTCCAGTGTGGCATTCATAGCCTCGAGCTGATTATGGCGGAATCCTTTCATTCTGAACCGGTCTTTGAGCGTCCTTTGAACTTCAGGTGACCACGGGTGCTTCATCAGCTCGGCAGGGATTGACGCTGGCACCACTGAGGGCAATGGTTTCTTTGACGAGGCTCGAGAATTTGCAGCAGGTCTAGCGTTATCAGATGTCTCCGAGAAGACTTTTCTAAAAGCTTGCGAGACGGGAGCGTGGGATTGACGGGTCTCATAATTCTGTGCAAAAGCAAGCATCTCCTCGTCGTCGCTGAAGTCAGTAAATTCATCGCCGGGGCGATGATGTGCCACTTGAGACCCCTTTGGATTGCCCAGTACTAAGTTGTTTGCAGGATTGAGCACTAGCTGGAGTTGAAGTTCATCCAGATCAGAGGAGCCGCCATCACCAGCACCATACTCTGCATCCGCAGGCATGGGACCCACCATTGAGGGCCTCGTTGTCGGCCTTGACTGGCAAAGTGCATTTGAGGGTTTCGCGGTGTCTCTTGGGAAAGGATGAGCTGAAACAGTGTCGTCCTCCTCAGCGAGAACACTCATCCCTTGAGTGGCCTCAAACCTCGATGCTGGCGGGTACTGATGCTTCTGAGAAGCTTTGGGCAGCTGAGTTTCATGAACCACTCGCGTACCCATCTCGCTTGCTGGTGTGGCAACTTTCGACGCCATGGACATGTTGACACTGCTTTGAAACATTGGCTGAGTGCCCATCACAACGACTGGTGCAGGACGGGGGCCAGAGGTTGGTTCCTGGAAAGTTCCAACGAAGCCAGCTACATCTAGCCCAGTACCATCGATTGTTTTGAGAAGGGTCTGTTCCAACTCCTGGATCTCATCAGTGAGGTCATCAAGTCGAACTTCGTCCTCATCCGTGTCAAGGCCTTGGGCGTAGGCTTGAGCAATTACTTGGGCAAGCTCTTCGCGTTTCCCACAAAGCGCCCTGTACTCATCCGCTGGGGCAGCGAGTTCTTTGATGGCCTTCTGTTGTCGTAATAATCGCTCCTTTTCTGACTTGACCTCACTTCGCTTTTCCTTCGGCCAGCGCTCGTTAATCGCTCTTATGAAGTTCTTCTCGTTTTGCTGAATGAGCTTGTCTATGAACTCACTCCATTTGATCCGGGTCGATGGTTCAGAACTCAACTGATTCAGAAGAATCGGTGCCCGACCTAATTGGGGAGGGGCTTTACGAGAAGGTCCATTGAACGAGCCTTCAGGGGGTGCCTTGGTGGTCTGCTCGCTGCTTGTCGCGATGACGTGCACTCTGGGAGCGCCCGTTCCAGGGAATGTGTGGTGTTGTGAGGGCGAAGCAAAGTCTACCTGGACTGCAGGCACGGGTGTCGGCGCTGTATGCGTACCAATTTGTGCTAGTTTGTTCGTGGAGGCTTTCAAGATAGCGATCGAGCTATTGTGGGAAGAGGGCGTCTGAAACTCTTCGTCGGAGTCAGGAATGAACTGCCCATCCCTGCCATCGTCCATTCGAGGGAGCGATCTGGTCTGATGGGTGGTATCGGAACCTTCAGAACTAACAGGAGACTCTTTCAAAGGGCTTGTTGCTCTCTTCGAGGAAGGTTCAGTGTCGAGGGTGGGTAACGTTTTCCGAGGGGACTGTCCACGGGCAGGCTGATTGCCCACACTTCTTGAAGGCGATAGTACGACGTCTTGGTCCTCCTCGCTGACGGGTGGAATCTCGATTGACGTAGGGTTCTTGAAGCAATCGCGGGTTTGGCGTATTTGATTGCTGCGGGACCCATCTCCTCGAGGTGTTCCGGATCGATTCCCAGGGCTCGGGGTGAGAGGGTAGGTACCAAGAACTTCGTAGACGTCTGGGAAATCGTCCAGGTCGCTGAATTCTTCCTTGCTGATTTCATTGCTCTTCCTCTTTCTACCGCTCGAGGCAACTGGCTTTAGTCGAGATGCGTAATCTTCGCGCCAGAGTTTTGCATCGCTGCCGAACGATAGCGAGTCTGAGGACGCAAAGGTGCCGTCGGTAAGATCTATATACTCCAGGCCGTCGGCGTTGAGGTCGGGGAAATCGGGGCTGCTCGTACAAAGCGGTCGGACCGGGGCCGGAGCCGGAGTCTTCTTCGGTGGTGGACCATGTGTCTTACTAGGCTCCGGACTACGTGTACCTAGAAACACCCAGTTAGCTTGAATCGTCTTTACAGCACCCATGTACTAACTGAAGTTGGTGCGCCTGGCAGGAGTATCTTGTCGGATCGCGCGATTAGGGGTGATGGAGGGAGTGAGGAGCTGCTGGGGCATTGAAACAAGACTGGGCTTCCTGGATTTTGAACTCGACGTGAGGCGGGCCATGGCGTCGTCGTCCAATATCACTTGGTCCGTATCTCGAAACCTTGCGTCAAGCTCGCCCGGTCCATAGGATGTAGTCGACACGGCGTCGTTTAAGTGTGTTTCGTCGTCAAGTCGATTGGACAGTTCAGATTGAAAGCTTCGACGTTCCTGAGAGTCTGGATGTTGTGATTGGGACAACCCAGTTTGGGAGGCATCATTGCAACGCGGAAAAGGTGGTGTTGCAGGCTTGAAGCGGGCTTGGTCGTTCAACAGCCAGAAGAGGTGCTCTGCAAGGTTGTTGCGAGTCATAAAAGCCGACACGTCAATGTCGGAGCGTCTTTCAGCCACTTTTTGGGAAACATCGAATTATTCGAACTTCCTTCGTTTAGGGTCGGAGCATTGAGATTGGAGTCTGCTTGTTCTCGCCACCCAGGCGGCCATCCGTTGCTGCCCCACGCGTCACGCGTCAGTTAGTCAGTGGAGCGAGAACACGTGATTTGCTCTTTGGCCAGTAAAGAGTGGAATGAATCAGCGAATGACTTGCCTCAGCAAGCTCAGGCCATTTTTGTCATGCCTAAGGCACCAAATTACGCTATACCTAACCGGTAAGGTTCTCGACCAAATGGCTGAGTGCCGTGTCCAGATTTTTGGATATCAGTGGTTATCATGGGGGTCGGCTTGGACCTAGGTCCATCGGCTCGAAGTTGAAGCCGCGGTCCCGGAGCCGGCTTTCTATTGGCCGGCAGGTGTTATCGGCAGGTTGCTCTCGGCGGCTCCTATCAATACGAATGAAGCTATCGTCATCATATATGTTGACTGCCTGGCTTGAGGGCAGTTGAGAATCCATGAGAATGCAGAAAATAAGTAATGTAAAATTGGCTGTTGTTGATTTTGAAACGCGCTTGAGTTCACTCTTACGTACCCTGGCTGTTGCAGGGTCATGTGGGGTTGGTTAAAGGGGTGGAGCTCACCGCAGTCAAGGGGAGAGGGTCCGTGTGCGCGGTGGATAAAAACAGCGCATACGAAGCCTCACATTGTGAGGAAAACAAGGCTCTTTGTTACTATTCATGATGTGCGCTCATTGGTCCGTTTCTATCACGAGCTGATAGAGGTGGTTTTTCGGGTTTGCAACAGTGACCCCTATGCTGCCGTACTGGAGAGTAGCTTCACCTACTTCGCCATGGGGAGCGAGAGCAGGAGAGTGAGCATGAGCGGCGGCACGACCATACTCAACAGCGACACTGTAGCGCGCAGCTCCTGTGCTGCACGCTGAGCAGCAGAGCGCCTGCCATCGCCGGGATCTTGATTTGTATCGTCAATCTGCCGATTTAGTTCCTCTGCGTCGAGCAGAGAGCATCCCTTGACCAGCCCATCCTGTCGCCATCATGTCCGCGCCTGGACCCGACGCCCGCCCAGCGCCGCCCCCGAAGCCGCGACTGAATATCAACGTCAGTCGATCCTCACCCTTCGTCGCTGATGCCAAAGAAACGCCCTTCGCCACTGCTGCCGCCTCCGCTACGCCGACCGAGGGCCCTCGCAAAGTCAAGCTCAAGATCACCCAGTCCCAACCTTCCACGCCCGCCGAGCAGCCGCCCGCCAAGACCAGGGCAGGCAGGCAAACGAAGCCGACTCAGAAACTCGTCGAGAGCAAGAAGCGCCCGCACGATGATGATGACGACGAGACGCTCGCCGCGTCGGCGCACCCCACCACCAAGGTCAAGCTCAAGGCCTCCAAGGCCGGCATGACCCCGACGCTAGTGGTGAAGCCCAAGGGACGCGTGCCAACACACCCGCCAGGCGATGGCTACGACTCTGAGGCCAGCGACCGAGAGAAGGACCCCTCGATCGAAGAGCAGTTCGTCCTGCGCATGATGCCGGGGGAGCACTGCGACTACGTGCGCTGGTGTATGGAGAATGGCAAGATTGGCGTTGCGCGCCGCATGGGAGGAGCCGACATCCAGCTCAAATTCTTTGAGGAGGACACGCGACGGGGTCTACTCACTGTCAAGGGCCAGTCGTTCGCAGCCATCATGGTCGACCTTCCTACTATTACAGAGGCGATGAAGACGTGGGATCGCAAGTCCTTCCTCAAGTCGGCCGACATCTGCCAGATGCTACTTGTCTTCCAGAAGGTGGCCAACGAAGCCGAGGCCAGACAGGCTCCCCTCCCGAGCATGATCGACTCGCACTTCAAGTGGCCGCACGGTCTGACGCCGCCTATGCACGACTGCGTCAACCGCCGTTTCGCAAAGACCATTAGCCGGAAGGAGATTGAGGATAAGGAGGCCGAAGTCGAGCGTCTGCTCGCCGAGGACGCCAAGGCTGGCTCGACGCGATGGGAATGGGTCGACGACCGGCAGCCGGACGCTGACGACGAGTACGGCGCCGATGAGCACGCTGAGGGCGGGGTAGATGATAGCATGGATTACTTCCAGAGCCGAAACGTCTTCGGAGACGACGATGGCGACGACCACGACCTCGAGGCCGATCTCGAGGCGGCTTTCGCCGATGACCTCATGGCCGAGACACCAGCCACGGGCGTCGACATGGTCATGACGCCCATGACCACTACCCAGGTCAACACCCCCGCCGCCGTCCACGGCGGCAGCGAGGCCGACGAGTCGGAGATGTCGGACGACGACGATGACGACGACCTCGACGACGAGGAGCAGGGTGTCAAGGACATCATCGCCGACCTGCAGAAGCAGCTAGTCAACCGCGAGGCCGAGCTGGCCCGCAACCAGAACAAGATCCTACGGTCGCGCCTCGAGGCCCAGATCAAGCAGCTTAAGTTGGAGATTGAGCTCAAGAAGTTGTCGATTGGCATAGAGACGGATGACTAGAACGTCGCATTGAAGGGACGTTCTATCGAAGGAGAGGCGGATGGAAGCTGAGACAGCACAGTCTTGCTTGTTCTCGTGCTCAGGTTTCGCGGATCGGTGTTTCGAGAACAACGGACGCTTACGGATACTCAAGGGGGAGGCAAATGGCGTTTGAGGTGTTGACCAGGACAGGAAATGGAAGGTTGATTTGCAGGTTTAGACTCAAAATACCACCTCATATGTGTTAATGCCCTGATGGGCTCTTCGTGAAAATAGGTCGGGGTACGCGTAGACAATTGTGAAGCCGCTCTTGTGAATATCTGATCGTTTACATCCATCTCCACCTGTCTCCCTATCCATTCTATCTTCGCTATAACATTACACCGCGGCCTAGCTAAAACCCCACCAATGTCCACGACTCCTTACTCTTAATCGCAAGAGCCTCAAGGTTCGCTACTCATTCACTACCAAGACCTCCTTGACCGTGTCGATGACATCCTGCCAGGCGACATCCCGGCTGAGCTCCTCGAGGCTCTCGGGGGCAGGACCACGTCCTGCCGGAAGCGAGGGCTCCCTGGAGGCGGATCCTGATCGCCGATCTCATCAATGTCTTCATCTGCCAGGTGACGAAACAGAAGATATCTTTTCCGGATCGCTGCGATGAAGCCTCTCATCCCAGAGCGGATCATTAGATCATCGAAGATCACATCTGCAGCAGACCGGCCTTCACCAATTCCAGTTTTTCTCAGTCCCGCATCTCGATTCTAACGTTAAGACATCAAGATCCCAAGAGGAATGCAATGTCACCGATCATTGTTGCCGAATGCGGCTGTGCAGGTATCATTCTGCCGTATGTGACCGCCTAGCTACGGCACTGATGACTGCGCTTCTGTGGGGGCAAACGATCGTTGTCGTCGAACAGCCAGGAATTTGGACTGCCTTCCGGAAAGGGTTGCCTTGAAGGTTCGCGAATACTTCGTGAGACGCCGTGGAGATACGGTGTTCCTTTCGTGTTTTATCCAATGGTGGCAGTGCGGTGGCCGCCTCACTTCCCTCCAGGGTTCAAATCCACGATTGATTGTTTGATTGATGTTTCCATTACACCCGTGATTACTCCGTACATAGTACAGAGTAGAGAGGGGCAGCTACGTAAGATTCGCTAAGCCTATTCTAGAAGCGTCCAATGCTCGGTTCCGAGCCCTAGTACTCCGTAATCTGTCTCGATCCAAATGCCTGAGTTTCTCTAAAACACTTCAATCCGTCTCTTACTATTTGACCTGTCCTTTTCCAATTCTGGAGCCTGTCTGATGACATACAGGCCACTCTCCTCCGCCGCCATTGGCGAAGAGTCCACCTGCCTTAAGACGTTCGGTATAGCTAACCTACCAACTGCGGGCAACCACAGGTATAGGCAGAGGGTTGGTGCTGAAAAGAAAAGGCGAAGACGGAGGATAATTTGCTCTCCGTTGTTTGGAGGGCCTTTGTTCGCCTTCCAATGCCTCCGTTTGCCTTGGTTCTGAAGGCAGTCGCGAGGTCCGGCTGAGCGTCGTGACCAACTTTTGCAGAGGAAGATGAACTCTCCTAAGGTCTTCTCTGCGCCTGTTAAGGCCCCGATGGGGCGTTGAAGGCAAAAGCGTGGTCGGGTGGCCTGAAAAATGCCCCTCCACTAGCAAACCACTAACAGCTGCAGGAAGGGGAAAAAAAATTCGGCGGAGAGTTCTGATGGTCCTTTCGCCGACGATATTTTTCGCGTTCGACATGTGATGACTAATAAATGTATTTCCCTTCGCCACCAAAAATGTGACAATTAGGCTCAGGCCCGCTGCGTACGTGCTACCGTTTAAGGTTAGCGCGCTTTGGAGCAGAGGGGCCTGAGCTTGCTGAGGTAAGTGGGGCTGTTTGCCAACAGCGGCTGCCGTTTGGATTGTCGCAAAACAAATCAACAGCGGGTGAGACAGGCAAGGCCAAAACCGTCTGCAATTCTCCTCCGAATATCATCTTTCCTCCATTCTTTGTGCCCCTATCCGTGATCACTCAGAAATTCCTTTTTCCTTCCCCTGCGTTTCAGCATGGAGACTATCATGTCGCTCGTCTCTCCGCGCAAGCAGTCGTCCATGGGGCCGCCGCCCAAGCCGCTCCGGTCAGAGATGGATTCGCCAAAGGACCAGCTCAAGGCCAAACGCGCGCTGGGCCGCATATCCAACACGGCATCGCGCAGTCCGGTACGTTTCACTAGGGCATACCCCTGAGTCTGCGCTGGCTGTGTACCCTAAGTAACTGATTGAGCTGCCGTAACAGCGCACCAGGACAAGCAACGCTTCTTCCACCACTGCAGCACACGACACGACGACAGATATCACAGCTCTCACCCAAGGCGAAACTTCCGCACTCAATATCCACCAGACCAACCCTTCAATTCCCACCATGTCCTCTCCTGCTACTCAGACATTGCCCGCTACGCGACCTGCACGAGCCTCTCCTGCTACCCGGCCTGCACGAGCTTCTCCGGCTGGTCGAGTTCGCAGAATTTCTCCAAGTTCTCGAGTCGTCAAGCGCACAAGCGGAAAGACGGGCACCCCTCGCAGCAACCATGGTCAGAAGCGCCATACTCGTGCCCGTGCGAAGGCGGAAGAAGCCAAAGACGTCGAGATTGCCGATCCTCGAGCCTCCCCGGAGCTTGGGGATGATAGGAGCGCCATCGAACCTGACAACGGAGAATATGCCTTCAACAGCATCGTCGCCCATAGATGGAACGGCACTGCCTTCGAACTTCGCATCGACTGGGAGGTCGGCCCTAAGACCTGGGAGCCTGAAGTCACCCTGCACCAAGACGCCCCGGACGCGCTGTTCGCCTACTGGTGCGCTCAAGGCGGACGCCCTGAGAATCCACTAGACGCCGACATATACAATGTCTACGCCATCCACAAACTCTCCAAGAACAAACGCAAGGTTCTCGTTGAGTGGGTTGGCTACGAGCAGAAGGATATGACATGGGAAGACCGCAAGGAAATTGAGAAGACGGCCAAGGCGAAGGTCGATGAGTTCCTCGCGAGCTAGAAGAAGAAGTGAAGGATGATGTTTGGCGATGTCTGTGCGAACGATTGAACTGATTGGGATTGCAAGAATGTTAATCAACGATGCTGGACGTCGGCAGGGAAAAACCTGGAACCAAGTGTATCGGTATGGGTGGCGACGATGATCGGATGGGTGTTGGACTGTATTTACGGGATCTCCAAAAGGTTGGCGCTGAAGCCTTTTGCGATGCAGTGAACATAATATTATTATCTGGTATTTGAATGCTTGAAGCTCGATTGATCGTGTTGAAGCTCGTCCGTGGAGACATCAGCTTGCTGCGGAGCTGAAGAATTGCTGACCCGATGCGCCCGGAGAATGCTTGGCAGGCTCTGATTGCACTGGATGTGAAGCTGCGTACGCCAACGCCAGTTTCGGGGGCTAACGAGTTACCTGCACCTTGGGTGTCTAAGTCGCCAAATAACCCGACAGAGGCGAGTTCGCAGTCGGAATTCAGCAAGAACCGGATCTCTCAGCACCAAGGAAGCTCCCCAACATGATTCTGCATGCTGTAGATCAGTTTGCCAAAGGGGCACGGGGAAGCATGTACCAGATCGCTTTGTTGAGGTCGGATAACCAGGTCCTTCGAGAGGAAAACGAGACACTCAGCCGGCGTCGACGGACCAAAAAGAAAAGATTACGGGACGGGGGAAGGCTAACACTAGGCCAAGGACAAGATTTGCAAGGTCAGAGCGAGGTCAATGTTCAATTGGAGGAAGAAGGTCGAGGAAGTGGGCGTCGCCAGAGGAGGGCGAAAACAAAGCAACAGCGATGTGGCGTCTGCGGCAGGAGAGGACATAACGCGCGAAGATGTCAAGTAGAAGTGAGCGGCCATGCATAGCGCCGCCCTTCTTGTCGACGAAAACCGACAACTACGGTCAGGAAACCTACGGCAAAAGCAGAAAAAAGAACAACGCCGTGAATACATTAGCGGCGGCGGGACTCTGTCGGTTGCAGAAGGTACAGCTAGCATAAAGCGACGGCGAGAAGAGCAAGAGGAGCGAGTCAAGCGACGGCAAGAAGAAGAGGAGCGGGTCAAACGACGGATAGAAGAGGAGCAGGAGCTAAGTGCCCCAAAGACAGCGTGCGCCACCAAGGTGTAGTAAATGTAGGTCCTCTAAACACACTGCCCGTACGTGTAATGGTTAGTCCTGAATTGATTTAACGGCCTGACAAGGGTTTTTGGGACCAACCTCGGGACGAGGTTTGGTGTCGGAAGGCTAGCGTGGCACTTAGATGACTTGATCGTGTGTATCCCTTTGCAACAGCTAAGGCATACTGGCCGTACCGACCCACCTTTTTACCCCGCTTTTAGCGCTCGCAGGAGGTGACATGCTCGTAACCTTCAGCATCATCAGAATCAACACCACCAAATTTACTATGTATGCGATTAATTTGATACTCAAATGGCAGCGACACAACACAGCGTAGTAGCGAACGCCTTTGACGAGGAACTTTACATCTGCCTAGACCAGTGCCAACGTGAGCAGGCAGCTGATAGCACCTGCCGGCCGGATATGCCGCCAACATTACAACGCGGCTACAACTTCCGGCCTTTTCACATCCCTCAACGTAGCCCTGTCATTGCAACCCTTCCTTCTACGCCCTTGTCCCTTTTCCAGCTTTTTGTACCTGAAATGCTAGTTGAGAAATGGGTCAGCTACTCGAATCCAGAAATTACATCGATTTCAGCGTCTGGACAAGCACCAAGACCTACGTCATCCGCTGAAGTATTCATCTGGCTTGCTATCGTCATTTACTTAGGTCTTCATACAGAAGTTGCTATTAAGGACCATTAGGTGACTGCAGCTGAAGACTCACAGCAGCCAAAGCATCCTATTGTCAAATACATGACCTTCGAGCGATTTCAACACCTCTATTGCTGCCTCCGACCGTACAACAAGGCCGTGCCTTTAGAAGCAGAAAACGGCATCGCGAAGAACTTTAAGAAGGTCAATGAGTGGTCTGAGTGCATACAGGAGGTGTCTACGAAGCTCTTTAAGCCAGGCACACATCTCGCTGTAGATGAGTGCATCATCGGCTTCACAGGGAGGGCAAGAGAGACGGTCACCATTAATGCCAAGCCGACTCCAACAGGCTTCAAGGTTTGGGTTGTGGCACAACGAGGCTATTTCCTGCGTTGGATTTGGCATACGCCTTCTAACGCCTTCGGTCCTGTGAGCAAGCGACTGTCTCGGAGATCAGGGCCGGCCAAAGCAGCCCTCAACCCGACACAGAGCGTGGTTGTTGCCCTAGTTAACCTGCTGCCAGATGCCATATACCACGTCTTCCTCGACAACCTATTTTCCTCGCCTAAGCTCTTCCGGGTCCTCAGGCAGCGAGGCTACGGGGCTACAGGCACCTGCCGCACTAACTGTGGGCTGTATAAGCCCCTAGTGGTGCTCAAGACCCAGGATGAGCAAGGGAAGCTGCCTTAGCCCTGGAACCAGCTTGAGGCTATTCCCACGAAGGATAATCAGGTCTGCGATCCGTAAGACACATCTCTTAGTATTTACCTTACTAACTTGTCCTCTGTGGCCGCAGGTCAATCAAATTACATGGAAAGATAACGCCCTAGTGCTACTGTTGTCAACGGTATACACAGGGCACGAGATCGAACAACGCATCCGCCGGCGGCCGACATCAACACAACCTCAAGCACAGCAAATCAAGCGTTTTTTTGGTGACACCCCTGTGCTACAGGTTTGGCAGCCGTCTATCGCCATTGACTACAATGATCACATGGGCGCGGTCGATATTGGCGATCAACTTAAAGCAAGCTTGGGAATGGACCATCGTGTTTATAAGGGCGCTTGGCGGGCTCTCGCATGGTGCTTTCTCTTCGAGACTGCACTTGTGAACAGCTACCTTCTTCAGCTCCATGGGGACCCTAGTTGGCCGCGAATTGAGTCACAGACAGCGTGGAGGCAACGCATCTGTGATGACCTCATTCGCACTTACACAGCTACCGCTGCCTCGCGGCAGAGATATCGCTCTGGCGACACTTTTACGCCTGTTGTACAGCATAAAAGAGTCTCTCGCGGGAAACGAAGCCGCTGCCTCGGCTGTAAGAGGGTGAGATTCAACGAGCCCCGGCAGGGTCGGGCGCCTCTGGGGTCGGCACAGCCAAGTCAGCTCAATCAAGGGCGGGCAAGGATGACCACTTCAGGCTGCCTTCAGTGTGATGTTGCGATTTGTACCTGGCAGGCTTGTTGGGACTTCTATCATAACCAAATTTAGGCGCAAATCAAAGTACCCTTCATTTGGGGCCGTCTAGTGGTCAAAAATTTCCCAAAAGTGGGTCGGTACGGCCAGTATGCCTTAGCTGTTGCAAAGGGATATGTTGTTGCGTCTATGTGTGGCCGGGAGGTCTCCCGACCGTGACCGTGTAAGCGTTGTAGTCGTTATTAAAAGTGGAGCACTGAGGCATTTAGCCAATATGCTGCTCTGACCGCCTTCCTATTCGGGCAGCACCCAGCACATGCTCTGTACATGGTCCAATCTAACTGGTGGAGACGGTAGGTACGGAGTACATAGACCCTAGACGAGGAGATGGTAGAGAGCCACTTTGGCCGCCGGCCAAACCCCGCTCGGCATAGCCGGATGAATTTCGGCCAAATCCGCGTAGGGAATACGGCAAATTGCATTCGTCAACGTTCGTTCAATTGGCCGACAAAGGTTTCGATTTTGCAACATTGTCATTATCGCTATTAGGCACGCTCTGTACCCAAACAAACATGCTATACACAATTGTGGATCTCCCTATTGAGATTTTGGAGATTTTTCTTGGTCTTCTAGTCCCGGATCACTGGAATAACCACAACGGTGTACCTCCGTGCCTCCGGTTAAGGCTTGTTTGTAGTAAGTGATTCATTGGACTTGACGAGCTTGCCGAGCGTGCCTGCTAACTCCCCGTGCTATGTATAGAGCGATTCAGTTCTATTGTGTCGCGCTGGGCCTTCCGAAAGCTAGACCAGCATTGTCTCATTGGGCAAGCCTGGCGGCTCAACGACTCTACCGTCAACTGGCTACTTATGAACAAAGTCAAAATTGGTTACTGCAGCATTTTGGACTTGTCCATCCGGATATCAGCATCATCCATCACGTCTTGGAAGTATTGTAATTCTCGGATCAGTCAAGCCGTGGCTGAGCAGGAAGAATGCTTAAATGCCGCATGCGGTCTGACAACTGCAAGCAGAGGTCGGAGCTGGGTGTGCAAACAGCTGAAGGCCTCTTCGCATGGTTTGTCCGGCAAGTCCTCCTCAGGAATCGAATACTCGGGTGATCTGGGGGAGAAGGATCCACGCCAGGAGGCGTTAAAGGCCATGGTGTCTTTTAATAGCCTTCAGCTGGCAGCGTACAGTGGAGACATATCAACTGTCAAAGTATTATTGGACAATGGTGCTAGCCCAAACACCTACAGCGAGTATTTTGGTTATGCCTTGTATGCTGCTGCGTACAACGGCAGCTCAGAGGTCACTCGCCTCTTGGTTGAGTATGGGGCTGACCTTGGCGGGGAAGGATATTTGGGCTCACCTCTAGAAGCGGCAGCACACCAAGGACATGTCGACGTCATGCAGGTCTTAATGAAGAAAGGAGCTGATGTGAATACCCACGGAAAAGGAACGCAATGTCTACTTTATGCAGCGGGGAGGGGGCACGAGCAGGCTGTGCGGATATTGTTGGGACAATGCCATATCGACGTTAACACAAGGAATTCTATCGGGCAGACCGCGCTCTTGCTTGCTTCACAAAACGGACACCTGGAAGTGGCGAGGCTACTTTTGGGGCGGTCTGATGTTCAACTAAATGTCAGCAGCGGTGGTTCCGGTTATACCGCTCTTCTCTGGGCTTCAATTCGGGGATGGTCTGACATAGTGCGACTTCTCCTGGCCCGGGGGGACATCAACCCAAATTCAAGCAACGATGAAGGCAAGACGCCACTGACAGCTGCGGTGCTTCGAGGGCACGGCGAGATCGTGCAAATGTTGATCAAGAGGAACGACGTTCATCCAAGTTTCAGGGACAGTACCAATTGTCCTTTGTGGCTCGCAGCGATCTATGGACATTCAGAGATTCTAGATTCTCTTTTAGATCGATATGATCTCAACCGGATGACCATGGCCTTCACGGTAACTCTTTACTTTGGTGGGCGGCTCACTACGGCTGCGATGCAGTAGTGCGATTACTTCTCGCACGAGATGACGTGGATCCTAACCACAAAGGTGGGAATGATCAGACACCTCTATTCACAGCGATACATGGACGTCACATGACCGTGGTGCGACTTTTTTTGGCGCGGATGGACGTGAAGCCAAACCTAGGCAGACGATCTAACAATCCGTTGTGTTGCGCTGTCTCTAATGGCGATGAAGCCATTGTACGGTCGTTGTTGAACCGTCACGATGTGAATCCCAATCAACCCGATGCATTATCAACTCCTCTCGGCGAAGCCTCTATCAGAGGAAATTCCGAAATAACACGGCTACTTCTACAGAGGGAGGATATCGAACTTAACGTGGAGGGTCCGGGTGGGAAAACGGCGTTGTGGTATGCAGTGACCAAGGGCCACGATGCGGTAGTGCAACTTCTCTTATCGCGAGACGATGCCGATCCGAATATGCAAAACCCGCTGCGTATCGCTGCGAGAACAGGAAACGAAACCATAGTGCGGCTGCTCTTATCCCAAAAGGACATCGACCCAAACTTGGGCAGCATATATGGTACACCACTGTGGCAAGCTGCCAGTTGTGGACATGACGTTATTGTCAAGCTGCTGCTGGAGAGAGTGGATGTGGACCCAAACATTCCGACAACGGGCCATGAGGGAGCTGCTCGCGCAGCGGCTAGGCAGGAACATGCCTCTCCAAATCAGAAGACATATTACTTTAGGTGGAATGAGGTGGGAGGGATGGGTGAGGAAACTCCCCTCTGCGTGGCCTCGAGAAAGGGGAGGGAGAGTGTCGTGCGGTTGCTTCTGGGGCATGCTCGTGTCAATCCAAATATGCCGAGCAGATCCCGACGATCACCGCTGTGGTGGGCCGTCTTTGAAGGACACGCTGGTCCCGTGAAGCTCTTGTTGGACCATCGCTGCATGAATCCCAACCTCTGTGACTCTCAAGGCTGGACGCCATTGCTTGTCGCTGTGAACGAAGGTCGCGATGAGATAGTGAGGCTTTTGCTAGAACATGTGAACACGGACCCAAACTTTGCGAACACGGCTGGCTGGACACCGCTACTCCTATCGGCAAACGATGGACGCAAAGCCATAGTAAAGCAATTGTTACGGCATCAGAACATCCGGGCGGACGTGAGCCTGAGCGATGGCACAACGCCTTTCATGCTCGCACAGCAGCGTGGACATAACGAAATAGTTAATTTGTTGATGGAGCATAGTAGAGACGAGGCTTGCATAGCAAGAGCTGGAGGCACCCCAAAAATGCCTTGACATGAACTGGTACAGCGCCGGCATTATGGCCTTTGTTCGATAATAATGTTGGAGGTCGACAAGAAGATGCGGCTGGTTCTTGATGGCGCAGCGATGGTATCTGAAAGGACTACTGCCACATGACGAAGGTTTTGTGAACAATCTGAAGGGTGACAGACGGGCCGGGAAGCAGTGTTGTAACTGTCTGATCGGATTTCCAACATAGGTTAACATATATTTTAAGCAAGTGAATCAGACAAGCGAGTCAATCACTTTTCCTGACCATTAACACAGCAAAGCCAGTGATGTTATTGGATTGGAGGGCAATTTGGATTGGACTGGAGTGGACGGAAAATGGTTGGACTGGATTTGGGTTTCTCGAAGATTTGGACTGGATTGGATTGATTGTCCTGGAGCTCCTGGAGCTCCAGTGGTCTAACCTGATAAGGCAAGAGCTAAGACTAATTTGATGGTTGTGACAGGGGCTCCCGTCGCAGACTCCGACACCACTACGCCATCGTTAACATCCAACTCGCACAGATTTGTTCGCTAGCAAAACCATGGAAGCAATCGCGTCGCTCGTAACTCTAGTAGTCCTCCTGCTGTGGCAGACATGTCTGAACAGCCTACTCACCAGCTACACCGTGGCTACTATCTCTAGCTATTTCGGCCCTGGCAGCGGTCGCCGTCCTGATCCTGAAAGAGTCATTCTTGATCCAACGTATCGTAGCCCTTGCCCAAAAGACCCCGACAGAATCCTGATCGAATCCGACGAGTTCGAGCGGAATGGAAAGCAATACGTTCGCTACTCTGTCCGGCAATAGGGTATGGTAGACATACATTTCAAGCAGGACCCGCCTAAGTGGTTCTCGCACTGCTATCTGTGGCAACTGCAACAATCGTGCACATTGGAGAAGCAAGTTGCTAAAGAACATAATGAGCACTTATTTAAGTGCTGCCATAACTCTACACAAGGGCACAATTCCAGTTCCACACGAAATCTGCTTATTCAGCGGCTCATTTATTGTCCCAAAAGGGTAACAATATGAACTGGATCCGTTCTGGATATACTGGAGGCTGCATGTCCCCAAGTCTGGACTGGATTGGATCGAGGCTCAGATCCAGCTCCAATCCAATCCAATAACATCACTGTAAATCATTCATCCCTAAGTACTCCTCAGACTTGCGTTTCCTTCTTCGACCTCGCTCCGGCTCATCCAAAGTAGAAGTTTCAGAAGCATCTTCACCCAAGTGCTGCGAGTCGTCATGGTAGGCACGTGCGCGCTTGTGATTTCCTTCACGGCCTCCTCGTGCGTCTTCGTGATTTGCTTCACTGTCTCTTCGCGTGATTCCCGGAGCATTGTTTCTATCACTGTTCCGACGTTGCCGGCCAGATTTTCTATCCCTTTCGCAGTTAACTTTCGCGGTCGATCAGATTTACGCGTGCCACTCTCCATACTTGGGCATTGTAGAGTAGAGGGAGCTCTACCCACTTCTCTACCCTACCCAGGTAGAGGAGCGGCCTCCTCTACCCTACCCGGGTAGAGTGGGTAGAGTGGTGGGTAGAGTAGTGAGTAGAGTAGAGGGTAGATTGGTGGGTACACGATAGGGAGGTAGGGAAGGTAGACGCCGTATATATGCTCAATTCATTGAAATATGCCTCTTTATATAATACATCCCAATCCTCCTCATCGAAATCAATATCCATCTCATCGTGCATCTCCACAGCCTCTACAATCATCGCTAGCAGCGCCTCCGAAGAGACGAGCTTCCTCGCAAACCAGTTGCCCATTCACTCTAACCTCTGGAGGTTCTCTGGCGATAACCTAAGCCTATCCAGCTCTGTGTACGGCGTGCGCCCAAGAATTGTTGTTCTGGTTCTACGGATGAGGATGCGATTGAGAGGATATTGATGGCCATACGTTGGAGACGAGTATAGCGCCGGCGTTGCTCTGGAACTAACCACCACCAAAGAGAAGTTATCTTTAGAGCATCAAGATCGATAGTTTTATCTTCAATAAACGCCATAAACGTATCTTCATCCTCTTGCGAAGTAGGTTGAACCCTTAGACGACGTTTCAGCCGGTCTAATTCATTCTCTACCCTCTTCTTCGAGGATGGATGAGACATATCGATATCAGCAGCAGCAGTAGTAGCAACATTAGGGAGTGATCCATGAGAGAGATGCGCATACTCCTTCTGCCAGATCGAATAAACAGCACCAATAGTCTTCTGATGCCACTCTTCAGGCTAGTTCTGAAGCAGATAGTGCTTCCGGCAGTAGCCGAGCTAGTGCAGGCAGTAGCAGGCAGCATGTTTGGTACCATTTGAACTCGCGTGAGAGGTCACCACAATATATATTGAGCAGAATCAATAAAATTAGACGACGCCTCAAGGACTTCAACATCCACAATCTTACAATCTTATCAAATAATAAGATCTAATTGACCAATCAGGAGTGGGTAGAGTGGGTAGCTCTACCCACTTCTACTCTACTCTGCCCAGGTAGAGTAGAGAAGATACCTCCTCTACCCTACCGGGTAGAGTGGGTAGAGCTCCCTCTACAATGCCCAAGTATGCCACTCTCTAGAGGATCGAGGCCCTCGGGGGCTACGACGATGCTACTAGCGACCGCGTCCATCACGCCATTTCGCGTCGCGTCGCGCTACGTAGTAGTAGTAGTAGTAGTAGTAACGTCTATAAAGATTGTATAGATGGTGAAGATTGTAAAGATCGCCGGTTGTCGAAAGGGTGGTCGAAGTCCCAGGGTGTACACTAACGGCGCACCGAACGCGCTCATTAGATTTATGACTAGCGTCTAAACGGCCTCCGAGTAGCTTCCGATCCTCCTCCGACAGATCTTATCCCAACGGTCGTGAGGGGCTACAGCGGGGCAGTTACACGAGCCATCCACTTGTGGCGCACGATGTCTCGTCAATTCTTAGTTCTGTGATGATGACGTTTCTCTTCCAAAAAAGACTGAAGGTCATCGGCACCACTCTTCAAGTTCCGCGGGGCTAGGCTTTCTTTAGTCAACCGGCTTGCGCGGAAGCGAGAAGCCGGGTGGTTGGCCTCATCCTGGGCTAAAGCCTCCTCTTTGCCCCGTCCGCTAACCCAGAGGGCTAACTTGGTTGAGTGGAGACCACAGGGTTCATGCCACAGGGGCGACATGGTGAGAGGGTTCGAGAGGCGCCCACCAGTACCTAGTCAACGAACATGGCTGGTGAAGGAATTGGTGTCATTGACTTGCGCTTGGTGTCAAGGTGTAGGGTGAGCTTTATGTTGACCATGGCTGTCACGGGATGCAGGAACAAGTATCGCAGTCTTTTGCAAGGCGCCCAATTGGCATCCTGCTCAAGATGAGTTGGAAAGTTCTTTGGACGCAGGAGTGTCCCTCGACATCAATACCAGATGGCTATCCTGGTATTTTTTGTACATTTAAGCCGATACTACCTAAAGTCATTCTTGTCATACAGGAGGAAAGTCATCACTGTCATCACCATCCACTGCCCTTGAGCGACGGCATGCACTGTCATCAAGAGTCATCAAATGACAGGGAGAAGCGCATTACACGAGGATCTTCCGCCAAGAAAGGTGAATTGGCACAAGCCTTACTTTTTTAAGATAGTACGTAGGGGTAATAATGAAGCATAGTATCTAATCCAACGCCCGATTTACTGTGATCGATCTGTCAGGGTTTTATTTAGAATACGAGACCCTGGCCCCGCATGTCAAAGGCAAATCCCCCGTCTCCCCGTGCTGCGTTGCGAGGAGAGAGGCGAAGATCCTTGGCTGTACTTGACAGCCATCAGTGACTGGTCGCCTTAGCCGTAATCAGTACGTACTCCGTATCGTGGCATGATATCACGGTGTGATTGGGAGTATTAGCGCCCCTGATTGGGCAGGTGACATGAATGGGAAGCGAGTTGGCGTCTAGCGTAAGCATCCATGTCGAGACAAGCCAATAAACCAGGCTGTTCAGTTGATGGATGGGAGGGGCAAATTGGGTCAACCACGCTGTCGGGACACAACCAACAACAGAAAAACAGTCAGTTCCCCAATACCGTAGAAACTCGAGAAATTCGGACTCTTGGCAGAGTGGACCTGATCAAATGCATGGCTGACCAATGGCTGCTCTGGAAATAAGGAGGGGATAAAAGAAGCCCTTGCGTGTCTGATTGGGCTTGTTGGGAGCGTGGCTGCGAGCTAGACTGTTTAACGTGCATAGTGGAGTAAAAAGTGGAAATGCCAAGAGTCCGAATTTCTCGAGTTTTGACGGTAGCTGCCCCCCGGATTCTTGTTGTCTCCTGTCTCCCATCTCCTCTTTCCTGGTCCACTCGTCAGCTGAATGGCGTGAAGCCTCACGTTCGCGCCATGTCCACGTCGCACGAACTTGGTCCTTCACCTGCAAGTCGGCCGCAACAACAAACTTGGGAATCCCAATTTCACGCTGGTTCATCTGGAAAAAGCATGGAAGACCCCGGCGCTCCCGCTCTCCGCTTCATCGACGCGATGGAGGGGCGTATGGTGCAATGGATGCGCGATCGTGAGTCCATCCGGTCGCCCCGTATGAAGTACCAAGCGCAAGCGACAGCCCTGGAGGAGAAGATTCGGAATGAGATCGCGCGTATGCCGCCAAACCCGAGCCCCCAAGACTACACTGCGGCTACGCAGAACACAATAAACCTCGGTGGCCAATTGAGGGACCTGCAACTCAAGCATGCTGCTACTATCGCCGACGACGAAAGTAGTTACGTTCTGAAATTGTACGCGCACATCAAGACCTTCTATAAACATATGTTCAGTGTAATGGAGTTGCGCGCCCTGGAGAAGCTATTCGAGGAATACAAAAAGGACATGCCAAAGGAATCGGAACATCCTCCCCACAATCTCCCTGTTGTAGGAGAGCCCACACAAGATGAGAGCATCCAGTTGCAAGGGAATGCACTGCCGAAAGAGAGCGTGCAGCTAGATGAAACTACGGAACCGCACGAAACTCCGCAGTCACAAGAACGTGGAGAGTGTCTAGAGAACACGCTACAAGAAGACACCACGCGGCCGCAAGAGACCACGCAACGAGACGAGAGTACGCAGTTGGCAATTGATCACACCTCCACACATCCAGATGTTCAAGTTCCTGACACCAGCGAACAAGAACCTGATGTCAACATGCAAGAGCTAGATCCCCAAGAGCTTGACGAAGTGGAACTCCTGCCCACGTCTGCCAGTCTCGTAAGTTCTTCATGCCCGACCAGACACACATGGAACTAAATCTTTTGCTAATACGTCCAGTCCAAAAGAAGACGATCCGCAGTGGCGGGCCCTCATGAGCCATCAAAGCGCGCTCGAACAGGCCAAACACGTCCTTCGGACTCGGAGAGAGCCATAGATTTTAATGATGTGTTCCAGGGTGGCAAAGCCGCCACGAAGCACATTATCGTGAATTATAATGACGAGTGGTATATTCTTGTGTGCGAGGAACACGACATGATCTTCACCACAAACAGACCCACCAGGGGTGCTGGTGTACACCTCGACAGCGAAGCCCACGGTCGAATGGGACGGAGCGAGCAGCAGGCTATTGAGCACCTCGGTATTCGTGTTCGACATTGCAACGCACTATGTGCAAATAGGAATAACGAGGTCACCCGCGAGGCGTTCAAAAATGGCCACCAAAATCCGAAGAAAGTCAGGCTGTTCCCCCGAGAATCATCTGAGCTCTCTGACGACTCAGACACATTCCAACCCACTAAATCCACGAGGAATGAAGAACCGTCAAACTCGAATTCCACGAGCCGAAGAACTCGAGGAGAGTTTGTGGGGGTTGTTGATCCAATACCTGGGGAGATCTATCTCGGATACTACAACCAGTGGTATGCTGTTCTAGTTCTTCCTAGTGTGGCCGTTGAGGGGGCTGTTTATACCGGTCTACCGGGGAGGATCCAGGACAAGGACATGGGCTTCATGGACAATCTACCGCGGTGTTTCGTTCTCGACCTCTTCACCGGCGCTCTTGAATGGCGGAAAGGCTATGAAGACGGCGGGAAGTCCGTCACTGAACGGCAGTTTCCAATCGTTTTCTTCGACGTCGCGGACTTTTCGAATAAAAACTCCATCGCTTGGCTACCAGCGAAAGATCTTAGAGCCATGGATGTCCATGGCCCTGAGCTCAAGCTTGTTCCAAATTCGAAATCAGTTCTGAAGTATTTGGAGACACGTTCAAACAACCAGACTGACGAGCCAACAGCTGAAATTCCGGAGGCTATGGATCCCGAGGACCGTCCGAGAGACACGAGCGCTGTGAATAGGGGGAACTGTGAGCACGTCACCAACGAGGCGAATCAGCCCACGCAAGAACAGGACGGGCAGTCGGGCTCTGTTCCGCCTGAAATGGTTCAAAATGACCTTGAAGAAGACGATCAAGGGGAGCATGAAGAGATCGACTCCTCTCCGCTTCCTTCTCTTGTGGAGATGAGCCCGCTAGAATCCCCACCAAAAAGCGACTGGGCAGTGGGAGCACCCCAGTTCACCAATGACCTATTGGATACACTGCCAAATGACATCCCCTTCAATGGCAAAGACGCAGAGTCTCTCCCAGAGGCTCGTGAGGTTTCTGAAGGCACGTCGATTGGTGGATTGTTCAGATCATTCATGAATGAAGATGACTTCAGCTACGAGCCCAAGTTGGATCAAACGAATTTTCAAGGGTATCAGGCCCCGAGCGTCGTGTCCATGGGTAGCGGTTCTTCGAGCAGATCAGGTTCTGTGCCTCTTGAAGAAGTTGCCCCACCTCCAATCTCCGCAATGCCCGAGATGGCCACTGTCCCCTCGGCTCCTCCAGCTCCAGTCCAGGGAAACCAGGAGAACGGCCAGCCTGTATTATCCGATAATGCCCACTTGATACAAGCGGTGAGAGACGCGCTGCAAACGGGAGGCCTGTCTTCGGAGGACAACTTCCAGAGCTCAACACCAGGGGGTAGAGTCTACTCGGCCGCTGCCACCTCAGCGCCAGGCGCCCCGGAGACCAGGGAAGAACCAGTCAACCAACTACCAATCCAAAGAACTCCATTGGAAGCATCGCCCCAAGCAGCTCGAGAACCGGTGGTTGTAACGCAGGTCACTGTACAACCTCCAAAGACTTATGAAGAGTTTTTCGCCAATACTGCTGGAGGCAGGCAAGTCGATGCGACCACTGCTACACCTATTTCCAGAGACCAGACCTCCGTCCATCGAAAGGAAAGCATTTCAATAGATACGACGGCGACATGGCACCAGAACATCCAGGTCGGCCCACAACCACCGCCTGGTTTCTCGCCCGCTCGCAGACGACGCATTTTCCTCCCTTCCCCGATGGAGCTCAACGCAAGTTTGGTGGGCCCAACCACAAACCAACTACCACCCCTAAATCCCGGACCACCTAATCATGCTATGCCGGTGTCTTTTTCCCAGCCACATTTACCAAGTCTCCCACCTGTTATCAACTACGAGGCGCCCCAGTTGCGTCCTGACACTGGATCGATGCCAATTCCCCAGTTCCCGTTACCAAACATGCAGGCGGGGCCGGGTCAACATCTATGGCCTTTTCAAAACCAACCTCTCAACGGACAGCAGCTCAAGGCATCCGTGATTGTCCCAATCCTGCCTTCGCCAACTTTGTCACCACAGCAGTCTCAGCATGGACAAACGCGGCAAGATTTCCTACAAAGCAATAGAGTGCGGGGCACTGACGCTATGTTCCTATGTCCACATTGTCCACTTCGAGCTCATACACAAAAATGGATGGATAAGCATATAATCTCAAAACACCCCAATTGCTAGTCTCGGGATTTTGTCTATAGTCTTAATACTAGTATTTGTTGATTAGATATTTTGAATTTCTCACCCTTGGTTAGTGTAGGAACTCACGTTCATGAAGACATAAGCTTTATTAATAAACTTGAGATAGGGATAGATCTGCCTCAATCTGCCACCTTTCTCAGATAATCCTTTCGCACTAGCTATTATGGTATAATCAAGCGTGACGTCACGATTGGGCCTAATAGGAGGCGTCGAGATAGTGAGCGTGGAGGCCAAGGAAAGCGTACCGGTTTGGAGAAGTCCACATGTCAAAGCTAAAGCTAATCCTTTGTGGCTGCCTTCTCTAATTGACTCGATATTGCTCCCTTCCTTACCTCGAATAATTTCCGCATGGTATCACGCACCGACTGCCGGCTCCACGGCACCTCTTTTGCCAATGACGCATCGTGTAAGTCAAGCATTCGTCGCAAGTACGGATTCGACGGTGCCGTGAAAGGAAGATTGGCAGTGACGATCCAGCCGACCGTCAGCTCCTTCGCTTCATTAACATTGGATCTTGCAGTAGGAAGCTCCAGGCAGCGCCGTTTCGAAGGGGGTGAATGTCAGCACGAGACGAATCTTCATCTGCACTGCCGTCCGCCTCGGTGATCACATGGACCTATATCCAGTAAGACGCTGAAAATAATGAATGTCGGACTCATACGGATGCCATATACCTTCGGAGATGCTCGATTGGCGACGTGGTGTTTGTTGCGACGAACAACAAGCTCTTCCCGCGTTCATCACATTTCGAGCAAACCCAGTAGGTCTGCAACGTCCGCAAATCAGGGCTGACTTCCGTGAGGAAGAATCCATGGGCCTAAATCCAGCTCCGCCGGCCTTTGCGATTCTTGTTGGCAATATACTCCTCTGGTATATACTTCTTGCAGCCGATTTGGATCGTTGGGAGGTCAGCAAGAGTCGTTCTCCCAGGTTCAGCCTCGATGGACGCAGCGATAAGCTGCTGTTTCAGCGATTTTCGCTAACTGCTAATCCCCAGGACCGTTTCTAGCGACTTCCGTTGTGCTGCTATCGCGGATCATTGGCGGATCGATGATGCTACTCACAAAGGGACTCCTTGGGTTCTGAGTCAGGTGTGACGCGTCTCGACGGGCGAACAAACAATATATCCGCGCCACCACTGCTGCGTCCCTGCATTATCATTGGTGCAATCAGCTGGGAAAGACGACACCAATTTATTACCCTACACCTTGGGCCGACGAGCTCTGAATGGCCTCGGCACTCCTAGGGCCGTCGCACAGGAAAACCGATAAAATGTAGTATTTCAAGTAAATCAAGTTTGGGGCATCATAGACTTACTTACTTGGAATATATTGGGCGGCCAACTTACTTGACTTACTTGATATACTTGACTTGATACCTGAATTGGGGTCAGCGCTGCCCTCAATACCTCCATTGGAGCCAGGATCTCGCATACCTACGAAAGATCGCGAGGCAAAAACCGAAGGAAGCCTTCGCAATATGGTGGGCAACTTCCGTCCCTGAGCAGTATAGGAGATTCAATCTCAAGGCGACCACTCGCTGCCCACCGAGCTGTCGCTCCCTCGGGCGGCTCTGCACGATCTGCTCGCAGCAAGGTCCCTCCACGGGGATTTCGCCGCATATCACGAAAGATTCAACCACGACGACGCGCAAGTGATTTGCTCGTGCGGCCGACGCAAAACACCTGATCATATCTTCTACTGCAGAAAGGTACCGCCGCGGTGTCGGATGAGGCTAGCCCACTCACCGACTGCAGCGGTCAACCTCGCAACAGGTAGAAGTTTCGACAAGTTCATCAGTCTGGCGAGGAAAAGCGCCTTCTTTGGAAAGATTTGCCCTCGTCACTAGACGAGGCAGACCCGAGACGGGTCCGCGTCTCCTCTCCCTTTATTCTTTCTTCTCATTTGTTCCTTTTCTTCAATTACCTAGGCTCGCCAGATGAAGGGTGCCGTTACACCCTTCATCTGAATGGGACCATCTGACGCCGCCTCGCGTAGCCACGCCAAGGGCCGCTTCCCAGTCTCCCGCTTGGAGATGGGTTCATACAGCGGCTACCACTGCCATAGCCGTGCCTGATCATCCCGCTGACGGGGTAACAGGCTTGAAACAATGCGCCTGTGTGCCCATGATATGCTGGATAGTGGTCTGTTTTGCATTTTACGGAAGGAGAAGAAGGGGATGCTTTAATTTCGTGACACGACTGAGTTAGCTCAGCCCCACCTTTTAGCACTTGCGTAGATTTTAGCATTCTAGATTCTAGCTCAGCACGTCCTGTGCCCCAATGGGGGATGTTATGGGCCTCACGGCCCCCGGACGAAAAATATACATACATACATACGTACATACAATTGGAGAGTAGGTTTCTTGCGTTAGAATGAGCAAAGAAAGCAACGCATTAAATCTTGGTCAACGGATCGTTCTTCAATTACTATGGCTCTGAACGAATGCGTCTGACAAACTAATGTTTCCCCTACAGCGCCCGCTTCCTCAGCTTGACTTCAACCCCTTCTTGTCTTGGGAACCAGCTGTTAATCACCTTCCACTCCTTCTTGGGATCCGCCAACTCAATCTCATACAATGTGACGAGCGTTGCGAGGACCTTGTACGTCTGGAAAAGTCCCATGTGCTTGCCAATGCAAATCCTGCTTCCGCCACCAAACGACAAGTCTGTCTGGTTCATCAGTAGCAGCCTCTTCTGG
Source organism: Dactylonectria estremocensis (assembly GCA_020744375.1). Classification (NCBI taxonomy): domain Eukaryota; kingdom Fungi; phylum Ascomycota; class Sordariomycetes; order Hypocreales; family Nectriaceae; genus Dactylonectria; species Dactylonectria estremocensis. The sequence continues at coordinate 464,404 of JAGMUU010000029.1, read as the reverse complement.
AAGCCTTCTTCAGTCTCGCCATGCTCCTCATCACGCATCCATCGCTCAAGTCGGAATTCGTCTGCGTCCTCACCGTAGATGGACTTGTTCCTGGCCAAGATGTACGGGCTCATACCGACGATTGTTCCTTGAGGAAGATAGTCGCCATTGGGGAGAGCAAAGCCCCCGCGGGGAACGTATCGCTCCATGGTCATGGACACACCAGGGAGCATGCGAAGCGCCTCACGGATCACTGCATCGACGTACGGCAACGCCTTGACCTCCTTGTAGCTGGGCGGGGTGCGGCCGCGGAAGTTGGCCGTAAGGATCTCTTTTGTGAGACGGTTCCAGACGCTGGGATGCTTGAGGGAAAAGTACAGGGAGCTCCGGATTGTGATGGCTGTTGTATCGGCGCCAGCAATCATGTTCACCATTAGCCACGACACAATCTGCGCATCGTCCACATTCTCGGGATCTGCCTTCTTGGCCTCGATAAATTTGTCCAAAAAGTCCGGGGTTGCAGGGTCATGGTAGTTCTTGTCGTTACCCTGGTACCGGTCGACAAGATGCTTGACCGAGATACCAGCGATAGTGTTGAAACCAGGGGGCCCAATGTGGCAAATGGGGTTCTTGTCGAAGATGCGATCAAGGAACGGCATGGTACCGACAACGGTGAAGTAGTCCATCGCCTTGTCGGCATTGTGCAGCGTTCCGTCGAAGTCGTATCCTTTCTCGAGATATCCGATAGGCTGAGAGAAAGTCACAGCGCCGACGACGTCCCAAGTGTCTAGTTGAAACAAGTCAGTTCATGTCTGCGGATCGAGATATGACGGAGTAAAGTGAGGTTTACAGAACAGGGTCCATTCTCCAATATTGCAGACTTTTTCAGCACTATCTCCATCGATGAATCGCTTTTCAAGCTCCCCACAAAATTGAGCAATGACCTTGTCCATGTGCGGTTCAAGAGTGGTTATGCCGCCGCTTGAATAGTGCTTAGAGAGGGGTTGTCTTTCCTTGCGGTGTTTGACAGGATCGGTCTGGCTGAATAGGTTGAGGACGATCCGCCCATTGACGAACGCACTGCTGCCATGATAAAACTCGGTCTACATGTCTCAATCAGACAACGACAACGTGTTTGAGATGTAATCATTCGGTGACCAACCTTGAGCCAGTCGCCTTTGATGCTGAAGATTGTCTTGATCAATTCGGGAATGTCGACATCGATGATGCTTGGAGTAATGCGAACGATTGGGCCATACTGGCGGTGCAGCTTCTCGAGAACGAGGTGAGAATCTCCAGTCGACGCTTGGTACAGGTACCACAGTCTAGTGAACTCTTGACAACGGTTAGAGGCTTGATCCAAAAGCAATGCAATCGGCCCGAGCCCTGTGTTGCGAGGAGAAGAGAAACGCGAGATGCGCGACACCTACTTGCGAGAAACGGTCCGGGGTACTTCTTCAGTGGCGACATAAAGTAGGAACCAATGGTCCAGAGAGAGAACGTGCTGATGGGGACGAGAAAAAGCCAAAAAAGCCAAGACGAGTCTCGCCAAAGATCTGCAGACCCCAATATGGAGCCGTGCACGAATTCTGTGTGATTCGTCATAATAATTGCGTAGTCGCCTCTTCAACAAATCTTGAGAGAAGAGGAAGTTCAAAGCTTGCACGCGGATTGCAGTGCTGATATGTCGCTAATAAAACTGCACCATCATGACACATGGGACCCCATGACACATGGGATCCCAGACCTCACACGGTGGGAGCCGCCAAGTGCGCAACGGCTGAATCGTACGAGTACAAACGGGCTACAGAAACTGATTCCGTCGAGGTGGCGTTGACCCTTGGGTCCGTCTCTACGATAGCGCATCGGTGTTGCTTTCATTTGCGGACGAGGTCGTTGGCCCGTTGAACATGTGGGGGGTGGGAGGGAGAGGTGGGTTGACAAGGATTAAGATCCCCCTTGTCTAGAGCCAAGCCACAGTTATGGTGCTGAGAGAACATGATCTATCGACTTGACCCGTTTACGCGGCATCCCATTCGACGGAGGATTCTACAATGATATTCTCCCGCCGGAGCCTTCCGACCATGCAGTGGCTCTTTGAGGGGGAGGAAATACCTCTATGGATCGTTCAAGTGGCATTTGAGTTTAACATGCTTTAGAAAGAAGCACAGACTGGGGATTCTACCAGGGCCAGGCATTGATTCTACCAGGGCCAGGTATTGATTCTCCCAGGGCCAGGTACTTGGATACCACATGCCCCTTAAAGAGCTACAGTACGTAGATTTGTCAATTTTGTACGGAGTAGAAATGCCACGTTTGCTACGTGGTATCGCCGCATCTAGCGCTGCAGCTAACGCCTCGGGCTGCGGTGGAAGTGGAGAGCCGAGAGCCTCGCTTCCAACGGCCAGCGGCCCGTCACCCGGTGGGTAACATGGTATCCACACAGTCGAACAGGGGACTGGTACCTAGGACCAACAGCAAACTCAAGGGAATCTTCAAGCTAGATTGAGATTGCTTCTTCTTTCTCACTATGTAACCTTTCTCTCTTCTAAGTGGGAAGATGTGCAACGCCGTTAGCTGGTGGCGCTTTCTATCCCAAAGACGGGTCAAACAGTCAGCAATTAGCCGTTGTGAGCTGTCGTATCCTTCTCAAAGACTCCTCAGGTTTTTTGTTTTTCCTCCTCCTTCGAGTCCGGGTCCGCACTCATCCGGCATTTCATAATGGCCATCCCTGTGCGGCGTGGCATTTCCGCAGGGCCACCATGCAAAACTCGACTCAGATCCCAACCAACCGCCGATCGGCTTACCCATGGTGACGTTTCCGGAAAGGCTTTGTTGCCTCGAGCTCGAGTCGTCGCTGCAGCCAGATGCGAGAACTGAACTCCACAATGCCGTTACCTTGGTTTATTTTCGGCCATGTCTGCCGTTGTCTTGTCTTAGACATGTGTCTCGGTCTTCGATATTAACATCACCCCTTCCCTGCCGTACTTCGCACAACAGTCGTCTATGAAAAAATACGCCAGTTGCCCAAGATGATGGGAGGTAAAGGTCCAATGGCTGTGGCCGTTATGTGGGCTTTGACGGCATTGACTTGGATCTTTGTCTGCCTGCGGCTCTACACGCGTATCTACATTCTCCAGCAAGTCGGTCCAGACGATCACGCGTACTGGCTCAGTGGTGTATGATATCCAAGGGTGTCCGTACAATCTTTGACTTTCCCTACTGACAATTCGGGCATCTAGGTTTTGATTCTTCTGTACACCGTCTTTGTGCACATCGCGGCCACCTATGGCTTCGGCCAGTCGATTCTCACCCTCGACCTCGAGGACTCTGCTCGCGCGGTGTACTATGAGATGATTGGGCAGACATTCGCCGTCATCGGAATGGCGGTAGCAAAGATCTCTCTGGGGTTGTTCTTGCTGCGCATCGTCATGGAGCGCTGGCACAAGATCGCTATTTGGATTGCCATGGTGTCTCTCATGGCCGTATCTATCCTCACTGCCATCATCTTCTGGATCCAGTGCATCCCGGCAAAGAAGATATACGACCCTCTGCGAACGCCAGAAGGCTCATGTAATATTGGGGTCACACCATTCGCTATCCTTCTGGGAGGTACGTGTCATTCGAAATCTGCCCTTGCTGTTTGTACTTGACTGACAATTGTCCTTAAGTATGGTGTGCCATTGCTGATTTCTTCTTCGCCATCTTCCCTTGGATCTTCATCTGGGGCTTGAACATGAAGTACAAGGAGAAGATCACCATCGCTGGCAGCATGAGCTTTGGGGTCATGTGAGTGTGCATTCGAACTCGGCTGAATGCCACCTAACTAACGTTTTACAGCGCCGGCGTTTGTGGCATTGTTCGTACCTACGAAGTTGCAACTGGCTTCACATCAAACTACACATGTACAAGTACTCTACCTTGTTGCAGAAGCCATGGCTAACAAGACAAACAGTGGATACTGTCCCGTTGATTATCTGGTCTGCCGCCGAAATGGCCGTCACTTTGGTGTGCGTCGGCATTCCCATTCTCCGTCCTCTCTACCGACGAACCATCCACGGATCAAACCTCTCCTCTGATCGATACTACAGAAAGCAAGGCGAAGGCAGCGACGGACAAAACTACAACCTTGGCCCGATGCCTCAAAACAGTGGTAGCAAGGATAGGAGCCGCGGCTTCCCCAACGCTGATCCAAAACTTGGGATTCGCGGCCCCGGCACCATTACACGGATCGCTGGCGAGAACCCGAGTGATGAATCAATCTTGGGATCAGAATACCGCCATCACACTACTTCGAATCAGCAAAATGGGGGAATTCAGGTTAAAAAAGATGTCAACGTAGACTGGATAAAGGGTGGCGCATGTTAAGGATAGAAATGAAGAACAATGGCGATATGGGACGACTGAGCATTCGACTGGGTCACGCTGTTGTAGGGAACGGGAACGGGACACAAGGTTATCGGTTAGACACGAAATGGGATTGTGTAGTACATACGCAAAGGACAGGAAAAGAGGATGGACATGAACGGAACATCAGAGGCACGACACTGGCATTGATGATCTCGAGCAGTCCATGGACAGCGTCGCGGTCGATATCCTCTTTGTAGCGGGTCTCGATGTGGGGGAGGCCGTTGTAGCTGTAGTCGCGGGCGCAACCAGTCAGTACAGAGTCGGCAGAACAGAGGGCTAGGGGGACTAACACTTCGTGGCCGCGCTTCATGTCATCCATAGTGAGGGGTGCACTGAAGCCGGGAACAACAGCGGGCGTCATGTAGCTGACAGCTGCTATGGTGAAAGCTTGGATAAGTTCTTGCGTGGGCGTTCTCTGAAGCGCTGTGTCCTGACTTTGCTGCTTGCTGGCTGACTAGTACTGATGCGTGTAAATGAAAGGGAATAGAGGGAGACTGGGAGAGAAACTAGGCACCCTTATATATATTCATCTCGGCCTCTTCGAACAGCATATCGACAACGACTGACGGGAGCTCCTCTCCCAAACCACAACGAACGTCCCCGTCCCCGCATCAAGACCCCGGTTTCCTAGGCAGGACACTACCCCTGTTTAACTCACAAGTTCCAACATTGGTCTCGACAAGGCAGCAGCGGTATGGGAAGGGTGGTGTGGGGTAGACAAAATAAAGAAAATGCTGGGGACCACGTAGAAGGCGGGCGGGATAACCGCGTTGGCCCCCACCAATACGACTGACGGTTGCTATTGATACCCACCATGGCCCGTGGTGCACCAGAGGGATGATTTGGGATGACGACTGACAGCACCACGAATGACCAGGTGCCATAAGACCAGATGATGAATAACAAATCCTGCAGTTCATTGTAGTACATTATCTGTCCATTGCATTCTCTTGATACGGCCAAATTCGCGTTTCCTCTCCCTATTTTATAACCCTCATACACCATTTTGCAAACCTCATCCTCAGGGGAGTCGTATGTCACCGAAGCGTTCTCTTTGCCATTGACAATTGACATGTCACTACCGACATATGATATACGATGTAGCCGGAAACCACCAACTGTATAATGGCTTGTTGATTGATACGAGAGAAACCGCGGCTTCTTCGTTGATGGCCTTTTTAAATGTATCATTTATCGTCCAATTTTGATACGGCGGTGGCTGAGTGAAGTACCGTCCTTCGCTCTCCACAATTTCACTTTTTCCTTGAAGGCGAAGTTTTATCGCGACACATGGGAACGCAACGAAAACCTAACAACTAATAGCAAAAGATCAGTGTCGTTTGGGGGGACGCCTATCTAACAAAGAAACTAGTCTGTTATTTTCTTCGTACAGCCTGATCCGATGATAAGGGTAGGTGAGAAGTAGGAAGAGTGGAAGCGGCCTAGGGGACAACCGATTTTTATTGGTTCCTCGCCAATGCAAGTCATTTAATTACAGACATGTCTGTTTATTTTCATTCAAAGTGGACCCGAGGGAGGAGCAGTGTTCAAGGCAATCAGATGTGGCAAAACCTGCATACTTGTACTCATGGGGGAACAAGGGGAAACGCCTTCATTCGTGAAGCTGGGGTTCCATTGCATGAGCCTATCGCACATGCAATGGCGAGCCTTGAGCCGGTCTCCACAAACAATGGATTAGCCGCGGGATTGGCTCAGTTGGCTGCCATGAATTGCAAGTGACCCAAATGTGACAGAGCGCTCGTGCCGATCGCTAAGAAAAGACATGCTGAACTGTCCGAGCTTCGCTGGATCACCATCCGACGCGCAGCTCCTCTCCGTGCCGTAAATCTTGAATGAGGGCAAGGACTCATTGATGGATGGTAATTCAGGAGCGGTCCCTTCAATTATAAATAATTACATCTTGTACGTGTGAAGACGCGCTGGCGAAGTCCAATTTCTCCCTCGAGCTGACCCTTGACTATGATCATAGTCAACCTGGCTTTCGGCCAACAATAATGACTACCTTAACTTTAAGATTTAGTTCCAGCGATCGAAGAGCCTTTCGTATGTCCATTCCTAACATAATTGCTTCCTCGTGACTCCATCCCAATTCCATCGCTGGACGATTCAGCATGCTCTCAAGGCCTTTTTCCCAAGCAGCTTGTAGAAGCTGACCGGGCCGCTTGAGGTCCTTGGCCCAAGGGCCGATTGGCATCTGTGATGGGTGATGGTTAATATATCGCAGCCTGGAGAGACGTATATATTCTAACATACCTGGGCATTTGAGTTAACTCAAACCTTAACTCATGAGTTAACTCATAACTCTAACTCATAAAACTCATATGAGTTGAGTCTGAGTTATCGCCGCTAACTCATGAGTTAACTCATACAACTCATACCGGCGTCCCCGCCGTTTCTTAATCTAAACTAATCTAAGTTAGCTTATTGCAACCCCACTTTGTTGAGAAGCGGCCACGCGCGCATCCTCATCCGTTCAGAAGCTTCGAAACATCGAGTTTTCCGAGTGCTGCAGTTGCTAATGAGATTATCAGCAGACTTTCCATCCCCTTGATCCATTATCTATACCTTACCATCAAACTTATCTCTATGGCGTCCGAAGCATCTTCCTTACCGAGCACACCCTCTTCCGCCCCCGACTTCATCGATGTTGAGAAACTTTTCACCAGAGAGAAGGCGAAACCTCGCGCTTTATATGTCTGCTTATACTGTAGGGCGAGGCCATGGAAGGATGGCTATAAGGGCAATGCGCGACGTCACATAAGGAATAATCATCCATATCTGATCGGCCTGTCTAGCCAGCAGAATCAATCTCAGCAATCGCTCGACTTGTATATCACATCATCCACTACGCCATCCGAGGCAGCATTGCGGAATGCCTTCAATCGACAGGCTTATATCGACGCTATGATCGGCCTTGTCACACGTCGCAGAGTGGCCTTTTCGATGGTTGAGTGGGATGAGCTAAAGAACCTAGCTCTAGCATGCAATCCTGCTATCGAGGATAGTCTGATTACCTCCCGGCGTACAGTGATGCGCTATATCTCAGCGAACTATGAGTTATATGCCGCTCATTTGGCTTAGTCCCTTCAATCTGCCGTTTCGATGATTCACATCTCATCTGACCTCTGGACATCACCACACCGACATGGTATGCTAGCAGTATGCGGACAGTGGGTCGATAAGGATTATGAGCTTCGAAAGGCGCTCCTAGGGCTGCTAGAGTGTCGAAAAGACCACTCTGGCGAGTCCCAGGCCGGCCTGATTGCTGATGTCCTAAGGCGCTTCGAAATTCGACGCGTGGGATATCATACTGGAGATAACGCATCCTCGAACAATACCTGCCTAGAAGCTTTGTCAGAGAAGCTATTTCACGAGCGAGGAGTAAGTAAAGGATTATAAGGTGAATTTTCTATGGCTGTGCCAGCTAAGTTTCGTCTAGATCATCTTCGACCCTGTCTGCCGCCGTATCCGCTGTTTCGGCCATATTATTAACCTTTCCCTTCAAGCCTTCCTTCTTGCGCACTCGAAAGAAGCTCTACGAGCTGCCCTTAATGCCGCCGGCGACGCCGCCGGTGAACAGTCTATCGAAACTTTCTCTACTGCCCTCAGTGAGAATACGCCTTCAGGACTCGATACCACGGTGGATCACACACTAGAGGAGAACCAAGGGAGACAGCAGAGACTCCAAACGAGAGAGAGAACTACTCGGCAAGTAGAATTTAGCGGATGGGAAGGTATTAATGCTCTCCGGAAGCTCCACCATCTCGCAGTCTGGCTCCGAAACTCTCCAATCTATAGCGATGACTGGCGCGAAGCTGTGGGTCGCAGTCTCGGGATCGACAACGTAACACGGTGGTCCTCATGGTATAAAGTTATCAGTGTCGCCCTCGATAAGAAGGCACAGATCGTCCAGTTATGGTAGACCATGATAAGGACATCGGCCGCACTAATCTTCTAACGGGCGCCGACTGGGATATACTGTCGAAAACGCATACTTTCCTCCAGCCCTTTACTGAGGCAACTCTGATAACAGAAGGCGATAAAGCGAGCCTCTGCAGTACGCTGCGGCTGATGGATGGTCTTCTCAGCCACTTTGAGAAAGCGAAGGTACCTAATGCCTACCTCCGTTAAGGAGACAGTCTTTGCTAATTTATTAGATACACTACTCGACCCCGGAGTTCCATGATAACCGCATGCTCCATTCTATCGAGATGGGATGGTTTGTACTCGATAAATACTACACCATGTCTGAAGAGGCTCCCGTTTACGTCGCCGCTCTTCTCCTCGATCCACGCTGTCGAAAAGCATACTTGGATAAGAACTGGAAGGGTGTATGGATTAATCCAGCGATTGTGAGTGCCCGGCAAATATGGGAGGAGGAATACAATATGAATATCAATATCGATGGAGACATTGAAACTTCAGAGGATATCCCAGCCGCGCTAGGGAAGCCGCCTTCGCAGCTACAGCTGTTGCTACAAGAGATGGAGGTCGAGACGGCTGTTTCAACCGATGGTGATAACTTAGACGCATTTATTAATGCTCCAGCTATCAAGATTGATTGCGAACCTCTAGAGTGGTGGTGTCGCATTGAACAACGACGGCAGTTTCCACGCCTTAGCCGTATGGCCATCGATATACTCTCGATAAGTCCTCAGTCAGCAGAGCCAGAAAGGACCTTCTCAGGCGCGCGTAGGACCGCATCATGGGACCGGCTGTCGATAACGTGCGAGCGGATACAGGAAGTTGAGTGTCTCGGCAACTGGATGCGGAACGGGCATATTATAAAGTGGGGTTCCAAAAGTCTGTCAAAAAACGCGGCCGCGTCGCGACCCGCGTCACTTTTCCAAATGCATCGCGACACCCCTACTTCCTTCATCTCTCCACAACTTTACAGAATGTCATCCAATTTACGATCTTTTGGTACCGTTATAAGCGGAAATCGTCAACCTAACCAGGAAATTGATCCTGATACTCGTGCGGCCATTATTGCTGCCGTACTCGCAGGTGCAAAGCGAAGCACTGTCGCACGCGATTTTAGCGTCTCTCCAAGTGCCGTGACACGCATTCTTCAACGCTTCGAGGAGACCGATTCACTCCAATCTAAACCTCGCTCTGGACGGCCTAAGAGTCTCTCACCTCGGGATTTACGTGCGCTTGTGCGTAAGGTCCGTCAAGACCCAGATCTAACTCAGAAGGAACTCGTCAATGAGCTAGGTCTGCCAGTGAGCCACGCGACACTGCGCCGCGCTTTGCACGAGCAGAACTTACGCAAATGGAAAGCAAAGAAGCGGGTTTTTATATCAGAAGAGACAGCAAAAGAGCGGCTTGCATGGACACTAGAGTGGAAAGGTAGAGAAGATGAATTGGTTTCAGTAACTTACACGAAAGATCACATGTATGTCCACGCTCTAACCACGATCTTATGTTATCTTTTCTGATGAATATACAATCCAGAATTCGGCTTCAAATCCCTATGAATGGGTCTGGCGATTTACTCACGAAGCCTATGACCCTAAATTCATTAATAAAAAAGATCATGTAAAACCAACTATCTGGATAATGGTGTGGGCGGCGATTTGGTCTAGTGGGAAGAGCCGGCTGGTGATCATGACCAGAGATGAACTCACTAAGAAGAAAGGATTCACTTCTACTAGCTATATGCAGGCTCTAACGGAAGGTCTGCTTCCGGTCTACGATGGCACACGTCATTTTCAGCAAGATAATGCTGCAATCCATCGTTCTGCAATCACAGAAGCATTCCTGCTCCAGAACGCGATTTCGCTGCTAGAATGGCCCAGCCACTCGCCAGATCTCAACCCAATTGAGCATGTTTGGAACGCATTAAACAGGAAGGTTTATAAAATGTTTCCTCATCTCTCAGGATTACGCAGAAATAAGGTGGATATCGAAGAATTCAAGGAATGCTTGCATAAAGCGTGGGCAGCAATAGATCAGGACTTCATTCGGGCCTTAATAGAGTCTGTGCCTCGTCGGGTGGAAGCGTGCCGCCGGGCAAGGGGTTGGTATACTAAATATTGATCCCCAGCTTCTGAAGATTCCAAACATATAGACACTTTCCATTTTGCTGCATTGTGCGTTGAGAAATATGTACTTTTATTACGTGGGTGGTCATGCGGGAAGGGCGGCAGATTGCGCTTTTGACAGACTTTTGGAGTGGAGCTTTAGGGACTCGGGATGGTGGACTGGGGCTAGTATGCGATCCGGACAACATTAATGATAATGTTGATATAGAAATTAGTGATATGGAGTAGCGCGGTGATTTTTCACACGACATAATTTCATTCAATAAGTTACCATAGATTTTTGTGACTACCTTCCTATTTAGGAAGTCAGCGATGTCACATAACCGAACTACGTGAGTTGACTCATGAGTCTGAGTTAAACTCATGAGTGAGTCATGGTCAGACCGAAACTCATATGAGTGAGTTAAGAAGGGTCGAAACTCATGAGTTAACTCAAATGCCCAGGTATGGGAAGCTATTTACAAGGACCACATCTAATAAGAAGGTTCAAGCAATAGCCTGCCAAGCGCCCCGGCGGATAGGATGATCATAGCCTAGATATGACCTCCTTTGGTCGCCTCGGTCAACATGATTCATTTCGTCGTTGTAGGAAGCGGCAATAGTAGGGATCGATATAAGCTTGACCGGCTCACCACTAAAAAAGCGCTGTATTGGCCGTGCCATTGGGGTCTTCGTTGACGGTCTCCTCCTCCAACGATCACATCTCTCATCACCAGTAAAGACGGGTGAAAGGAGCAATACGAGGGCATTATCCTTCCAAGCGATCTGATTGACCTAGAGAAGAAGAAGATAAGTTATCAGCCGAATTATAAGGAAGAATGTCGAGTCTTCCTACCTGATTATCTGCCGTTGGGATGACCTTGATCTCATTGAATTGGAACCCTGACTTCCCTGCCTTATCGGCCTTTTTGGCGTCTGCAAGACCTTTGTAGACGCCACAATTAGGCCGAGCTGTGCCAGTTGCACCGTGGCCGTGCTGACGAAGGGAGCGGAAGAGGTCTGGCGACGAGAAGAGGTTATCCACGAAGACGTGATATGTCAACTCCGGCAACAGGTTAATAAGGGCAATAACGACGCTTTGGGTCGAGTTCAACGCCATGATCTTATCCCCAGCTTCTGTGATGGCGTGGATAACTTCCTTGACCTCGTCAACCTCGTTAGGAGCCCTCCGTTGGCTGCCTCTTCCCTTGCCTTTCCTCCTCCCTCGTTGTGAAGCCGGCTTCTTCCTCTCAACACCAACTGGGCCGTATTTTGCGCCAGGTTGGTGCCAAATCCACCTCATGAAGAGGCCTAGCTGGGCAGCTATCCAGACTTTGAGGCCTGTGTCGATAGGCTTATTGGGGACGTATGTAACTTGCTTATTCCTTCCGGTATATCGGATCATGCCCTCATCTACAGCAAGATGTGAGCCCGGATTACAAAGCTCTGTTGTTGCAAGTTGAATATGTTGAGACCACAGCTCAACGCATTGGAAGACGATAGGAAAGTCGTCATCGTCAGAGGAATTTGGTGTGGTCAAAAAGCCGGAGGTGACGATGAAGGAGTTGAAATCGGTCATAAGTCATGAACTTAATGATCGAGTGTTCAGGCCGCTGATCCTCTAGCTGAGGGGTCTTCCAATGGTCTTGGACTGTTATTTCGCTGTGGACCCCTATATAAATAAGGATCCCAAGCCAGACATATCTCTGCGGCGGTAGTTGGCTTCCAGGTGCGGAGGCGTGACCTTTCTGTTATTTCATGTTCTTGGCTATCAATAACGCCGCTCTGAAGTAGGCTGTTAACCCAGTTATTGGTGTATTTGACCCAGTTATTGACTAGGGAAATAGGCACGAAGTGTTGGAAAAGTAACAGCGGGCTTTGGGGCAGCTTGTTGACGAGTAGCTCTCGTCGCGGCACCTCGAAGGGTTGAAAATTGAAGCCTCGGTCCTCAGCAGCTGGAAAAGCCGGTCTCCGGGTGCTATCACCCTCATGCTCTTGACGGCTGTTATCTTCGTTGATGAAGCTACTATCATCATACGCGTTGAGCGCCTCCGCCGATATCTCTGTAGGTATTGATTGGGAAGTCATCAATTAATTCGAAATGATTTGTAGGGTGATAAAGGCGGAATCAATTAATGACGCATCACTACGTTCCCCTCATGTACCTCCTGACAAATGGGGGGATGTGGGGCTCGGTACGGCCGGGAGGCTCAACACAACTCAAGGGATAGCTTTGCATCCCATACATGGCCTAATCCCCTCCTTTTTTCCACAAACCTGACAGGCCAAAGTCTTCATACACCCCACCTGCTCCTCCAGGATGGCTTCCAGTGATCTCCGCCATCTCAACTATTCATAGCTCGGGGTGCAAAACATTCTAGGGTAGGAGCCCGAGCCACATCATGTGCCGATTGACAAAGCAAGCACCTCCCACCACGACGCTACCTACTGCAAACACTTTCGCAACACGCAAGATTCGAACCTGGAAGGTATGATCAGAGTTGATGAAGGAAAGGGAAATTGGCCATAGCCAACTTCGTTCCTCAAGGCTCCTTTGCGCAAACCGCGACCGGTTTGCCTCTCCTGTTTTATGGGGCTCAAAAAGTTTCTCGGGCCTTTATTGGCCCAAATTTGTATGGGCGGCCGCAAAACGTGTAACAACTGGATGACGGCCTCAAAAAAGTTTGTTTACGTTGAATTTCACACACCCCCAGTTTATTTACTTTGGATTTCGTACCCAATGCTGCTTGATGTCTTGCTTTATTGCGCGCAATGAGCCCGAAGTCTACTCCTCAACAGCTACAAGATGACATAATTTCCATGAGAAACCGGCAGGTGACTTCGTTAGCAATAGGAAATCTGCGGGTAACATTAAGAATTGCCTGGAGTGCCGTAATTAGTGCAATTCTCATGTCAGCTGTCTCCGCTCCGTAGGGCATTCAATGCTAACTAAATAAAGAATTCGGAGGCGCGATTCGACCGCCTCGGCCAGCCAGTCGTCCAGGTCAAAGCTAAGAACGTCGGCCCTGGTGCGGCTGCTGCCCCCGATGACAAGGCAGAGAACCTTGCAAAGTAGATTCCCATACATTGGCGCCCGTCTAATGCTGACGTCTAACCTTTAGCAGCTAGTTGGCCTCTGCAACGGCGCTCGCGGTACGATTTACGACATCGGCTGGGCACCTGGGGCCGGCCCCATCCAAGACCCTCCCTGTGTTGTCATGATGGAGTTTGACAAATACAGCGGACCTGTATTCCTGACCACCGCTGAGAGCAGGAAATTATGCCGATTCTCCCAGTAGAGAGGGACTTCCTCATCAGGGCCACTTTCTGCGCCTGCACGCAGTTTCCCCTGCTCGTATGCTACGCAATTACCATGCACAAGTCACAAAGTACCACCGAAGACATGATAGTTACAGATCTGTCCTGCCGGGACTTTCGGACTGGTTTAAGCTACGTGGCTATCTCTCGCGTGAAAATGGTCTACAGGTCTCCCCCGGATGGCATGAAGATGAAGATGAAGATGAGGGATCAGGAGCTTCGGAAACGACAGGTGCTCACGCGGAATCTGTACATGTCACATAATGCCAAGAATGGCCATGGCAATGGATCAGTAGGTAGATAATGCAGTAGTAGTAATAGCTTCCCGGCCCGCGGACACACAGCCTTCGGCTGAGGCTACCCCATGCACCCCATCGCCGCTCCAATGTGCATGGGGTGACGTAGTATTTTAATTCTTGCTACTCGACATGTAAACTTCATACTATTTCTGATCTCATACAGGAAGCTCCTGTCTGGTCTCCAAGTTATGCACCAGTTCTTGCAACATCAGTTCCGTTTTGATAGTATCAGCATGCGCCTTCCCTAAGACCCTTGCCTGTGATTTAATGACGGCTTCGTAAAGCCTTTTGGACTCGTCAAACTTCTCACGCAGCCTCAGGTTCAGGGCGATGCTACACGTTGTCTGAAGCGTCATGGGGTCGTCGAACCCCAGCAGCTTGCCTTGCGCCATGAGCACCTGCGCCAACTCCTCAGCGGCCTTGTTGTAATGTCCCAACTCTTGGAGCAGCAGAGCGACGTTGTGTCGAGTGAGCAGCGTTTCCGGGTGGTTGGGTCCAAGGGCCTTCCACTGGCCTGGGAGCACGAGGCCGAACGCTTCCTTTGCCTCCTTGTACCTGCCTTGGGCACAGTACAGCACGGCGAGGCTGCCGGAGATCTTGTGAAATAGATCATTGGCCACCGACACGGGCTTCTTAATGTCAATCTCGGCATGGACGCGCCGCAACGCGTCACGAAAGAGTTCCTCAGCCCTGTCGTGCTGCCCTTGAGCGTCATGTGCGAGAGCCAGGTTGTACTGATTGCAAGCCAGATCCAAGGGGCTGGATTGTTCTTTGCTGTTCAACCAGCTGAAGACGCGTTGGTACATCGAGGCTGCGCTATCAGGCCCGTCGTGTCGACCCTGGGCCATCCGGCAGGCAGCGACGTCGCTGGCCGCCCGAACCGTGTTGCGGTCGTGCCATTGGCTATCGCTCTTTTCAAGCTCCAGCAACTGTTTCTCTTCGTCAAATTGACGGGTGGCCTTGCTCAGATGAGGGTCTTTCTTCATTTGAGCAGCCAGGGCGCCTGCCTTCTCAATGGCTTGCTTCGTTTCCTCCACCAAATCCTTTCTCGTCTCCGAGTCTGAGTGTTTCTCCCTCAAGGTGAGGCACTGTTCGAGGGGTTTGAGCGCCTTCTTAGGCTCCTGCAAGTCCATGTAGTACTCTGAGACTTTGAGCATGAGGGTAGCCAGGTGGAGGTTACCCTCTGCTGAAATCGGCTTGAACTTGCACACAGCCAACGCGCAAGGAAGCAACGACTCTCTTGCGTCGCCGGTGAACTTGTCAAGTATAGATTGCAAGGCCAGGTCTTCAACGGAGGCTTTTTTCCCGTGTTCAACAAGCCATCGCTGTCCAAGTGACCGAAACAAACTCGTCATGAAAATGATGCGTCGATCCTGAGACGGCTCGAGAATCCCATACCCCTCCAAGATGCGTATCAACTCAGAAGCCTCGTGTCTTGACAGAAGAACGTCTGGAACGGATTGCACGTCCAACGTGGAAATGAGCAGCAGCAATTCCGCAGCTTCAGGATGCTTGGCGCAAATGAGCCCGTGTAGCAGCGTCCACGCATGGGCTGCGCTCGGCTGATCTGCCGACTTGTCTCGAATCAACCGCAGATACTTCCTCGGAGAAGTCCGGTCGCCGTTCTTCGTCATGTAAGAATACGCTAGAGTGAGCGCACCAGCTGAACCATCAAGTGTCTTGGCTAGATCGAGCGCACTATCCAACTTGGCTTTATCTGACCGTGTGCTCCCCAAGACCTCTATGGCATCTTTATTAGATAGGGCGTCGACTCTGATCATGGACTTGGTGTCTTTTCCAACGAGGCGTTTGGCTAGAGACTTGGACCGCGTTGTAATGAGAACTCTCGCAAACATCCCAGTCGGCATGAGGTCTAGAAGCGACTTTCCAGAGTCGTGAGGAGTGGTCGTGGTTAGGTGCGCGTCCCTTTCAAGGCCATCAAGAACCATCAACCAAGCGCCGCTAGAATCGTGCTTCAGAGACCGATGGACTGCCTCGATTGCGTGATGTCGTTCCGTGCTTTCTTTGTTGAGATGAAGCGTCTTGGCGATGCGCATGTACGAGAGTTGCAACTGCTCAGCGCTGCTAGCGTTTACCCAGTGGACTCTCGCCCCAAGATGATTCCCAAGATATGCGTGCGCGTACTCGGCGGCGATGTGGGTTTTACTGATTTCGACCTGGTTAGCTTAACGGAATCTCTGCACGTAAAGACATGCCATGGCTGGATGTCGAAGGGTCTATCAACATACCCATTTCCCGACTCTCCACATAATACCACCATCAGCGCCTTGCCAAATCTCTTGTCGATGGTTTTCAATACGCCATCCCGGGGTGCAAAATTGACTTCTCTCTTGATCGGGGCCGCGTAGGTTGGCACATAGTGTTGCAAAGTTGGAGTGGGAGGGACTTTGACTAGATAATAGGCATGATCAGAGACAGGTCTAAAAAACTTCACAAGAGGCCAGGAATACAGCGGACAAAACCCAGGAGAGAAACAAGATGAAATATCGCTGTAGTCTAAAAGAGCAATCGCATAGTATGACCGGAAAACTAACAGAATCTTCCGTCTTGTTTACACTCGCAAGGTTGATAGGGATTGTCTCGCCTTACCCATCTCTCTGGCATGCAAAATCTTCAAAGAAGCCTTCCTCATCTCGTTGATCTGGCGTTGCACGTTTCGGTAATGGTCGTTGCCGCTGCAATCAAACTTGTTCAAGTTGAAGTGGTTGAGAGCGAGCCCCAGGCTTCTGTAACCGTTCAAGGAGCCGGATCTTTGGCCGACCATAAACTCCTGAGGGTTGGAAATGTTAGCCTGCCACCTCAATGGGGATATTCGCGGGCGATTCTTACTGAAATACCCTGTAAGCCAACAATAGCTCCGATCTTGGTTTCCTTTTCCTCGTAGAAGCAAAACACCTCTGGCGGTGACTGGCATGTTTTGAGCCGTCTCGTGAAGTCGTGCACAGTGTTGGTCAACTCCTCATTATCTTGAGCCATGGTCCTCAAGGACTGATCTTGTATTTTCAACTTGGACTCAACAATGTGAGCGTAGATCTCCCCCTGCGAGCAGAGCTGGGACGAGTCGCGGAGTCCCTGGTGGGGCGTGCCAATGAAGATCATTCCAGTGATGGACTCGGACAAGTTACTCCAGTCGTCAGGATGGAATACCGCGTTGTTGTAGGCCTGATGGAAATGCGTGAGAAACGACATGGCATGGCCGGAGCATAATCTTTTGAGAAGCCTTACCTTTTGTATGACAAGCCCTCCAAAACAATGCCCGATCAAGATGAGTGGCCGAAATGGACAGTTCTATGCTCTACCGTTAGCATTTTCAAGCTCGCTAAGAAACCGCCGAAAACGTCTCATCATGCTTACTTCTCTCTTGTTCATGAGAGCGGTCAGGATCTTATCCGCGACGCCACTCAGAGTCTGTTTGACCGCACTGTCTCCAATCCAGACCGAGTCATAGTTAAAGGACATGATTCTTGCTGTCTTGAGATCGTTAGGGAGCATCGACTTGTCCTCAAGCCAGTCAACTCCCGATGGCTGGTGAACCCACGTTGTTTTGGGGTCGACGCCGATTCCGTGGACCGCAACAATGCTGCGTGTGTTCCCGTCAGTGGATAACTTGGCATTCATACCCGAGTTCCATTTCATACTCAACGTCAATGTCGTCTTGGTCCGCAGGTTCGTAGCGGATCTTCAACCCGAGATCACTGCCGCCAATGATCGGGATCAGCTTCTTGATGGCTGCAGCCTTGGATTCAGGCGTGTTCGAGAGTCTTTTGGCATCTTCCGCCTTTGTCCCTGAGACGACATGGCTCAGAGACTCCGGCATGTTGACAGTGGCCATCGTGAGCTCTCGCTATTAAAGACTTGGACGAGGAAGCCCTTGGAAGCGAAATAGAGATGGAAGAAACAAAGGGGATTTTCTTGCAACTAATTTATTCTAGTGAGATATGATGGGATATAGATGTCGCCGCGGTCACAGGGCATGTATTTGAGTTTCTTCAGAGTCTATCTATTAAGAGAGCCTCTGAGACACACCACCAAGCCACATTCAACTCCGCCCAGGATGAGAGACAAGCAGGTTACACAAGAGTCAAAAATTCTCCAATAGCCGCAAATAAGCGATATTGTGCAACACCTTCAGCTTTGGGGGCGGTTGGGGGTGGCCTTACAAAACAGGAAAGTCTCAGAGCACATCGCCAGCCTGTATCATGCAGGCCGCATGCATGCTGCAGCCGGCTATGCGAAACTCGGCTGCTCATTGCTCAATACTCAATGCATCAGCCCACAACCATCCCTACAAGGAGTCCAACACGTCGGTGTGCGCAGCCTCAAAGGGAGGCTGTTCGTGTGGAAATGCGCCGCAGTCAGGCCCCCATGCTTGAGCCCGGCTTTATTTAGTCTGCGCTCAAGCGGCTTGCTGAAGTTGTCGGCATCTCTGACTGAGTCATGGACGCTTGCCACCCACCACCTTTTTTCACCCCAAACTTTGCTTCTTTATCTCACCGATTCAAAACCATACAAGCGCCAAAACGGGCCTCGGAAAGGGTAGTGCATCCGTCATGTCTCCGCGATCAGCAGACGACGAGCTGGTGAGGCTCGAGCTCACCGTGCCCGGTCAGCCCCTGATCCTGCTCGAGGACCAGGCAGCGGTGAACCAGTTCCTCTCCAGGGAGCTCTCGACGCTGCGGCTGAGACGCAGATACGCCATACTGTTCTTGACCTCGAAGCCCGACAACATCAGCTCCTTGCATCACCAGGCCTTCAAGGGCCGCAAGATCTGCATCACGGAGCGGGTCGACCTCCACCTCGTGTGGTACTACGACCGCATTTTCATCAAGCCCATACCGCAGTGCCTCTTCAGCCGCACCTTTCGGGAGACGTTCCTGCCGCATGCTAAGGATTTCGACGGCGACCATCTCGCCCCCGAGGCGGACGGCTTCTTGAAGAGCTACTCGATGCTGGTCGTCCACGAGTCCGACTTCGACTTGGCCAAGGAGCTGAGGCTGTTGCCCCAGTGGATCGACTGGGTCTCTTGGTGTCATTTCATCCACGAGTTCCAGCGCCTGCGAGCCAAGCACGTGGCGCGGCGCTATCACTACGGCGAGATCCGGCTCACGAGACTCAACTTCTTCTCTTGCTTGCTATACGGGTCAAGCTACGAGGAGATGCAGCACAACTACACCATATACTTTGCGCGATTCGGGGCGCCGTACGTCTTTGTGTTTGGCGCCATCACGGTCCTGCTCACGGCATTGCAGACAGGCCTTGCGGCATATGACGACGGAGGCATGTATCGGGGCATCGCCATCAAATTTGTTCCCTTCACGTGTATGGTTACCATAGCCGGGCTGCTCTTGTTACCCCTGCTGTGTCTGTTTTTCCAGCTAAAGGAGCTGTTTTTGTACAAGTACCGCTATCGAGGAATCTCTTGAAGTGTAGATGGCTGTGTTGTCGATAAGGGAGCATGTGCGGGGTTGGGTTCATCTTGATTTGCAGCTAAGATCGTCATCTGTTATCCGCATTTTTAGCACTATCCTTATCAAGTAGTCTATCCGAAGTGAGTCAGCGCTATGTGGCTTCTAATGTGCCTCACTCCACAACTCAATATGTGAAGGGGGCCGCACGAGACAACACCTAAAACTCGTTTGTCGAGCCTCCTGCAGTAGAGCCTCATCATCAGGTTCTCACAGGGATATCTCAAGAAAGTATCTGCTACAAGGATTTTAGGGCGCAGAACGACGCGCAAGCAATCGATAGTGCCCCTCCTTCCTGCAGCCACAGTGGATGCATACACTAGTGAGACACATTTCTGAGCCTTCAACCAACAGAGCGCAAAAATGCGGGCTCGGTCAACATTTCTCGACCAGGCCACCAATCATAGTTGACATGTATGCTAAGCCACCTACTCATGCCGCATATCCTTGTCCCAGAATTACAAGATTGCAGGCTAAGTTATTGGGTCGATATGCACAACAGGCCGTATTTCCAGTTTTGCCACTGTCAGCTCTTGCCGTATCGGCATCCTGTACCCTGTTCTGACGTGATCCTTACGGTCGACACTCTTTCGCCCTTGTGAAGTTTGCGAACCAGATGCGAACGATTCCAGCGCATGTACCTTGCCCCTCATTGTGGAAGCAACTTGCCTTAGCAGACGGTATCAAACAAGTACCTTGGCCCCCCTCCCAGAGCCTCATGCGCGCGCTAACCCACCCCCCTTCATTCGATGCCTTGTATAATGAGACTATCTTGCTACACTATTTCTACTGCCACGTCATCAGTTCAGTCTCAGAGTAGGCGGGAGAGTGTGACACGGGCCCAGCAGTTCCGATGGAGTTTCTCACTGTCTTTTTTTACTACCTGCCTAGGTAAGTGAAGGCGAGGAAGTGTGTTGTTCGCAGCACAGTCTGATTCGGGGCTTTTAATCGTTAATCAACCCTGTGCTCGTCACCAGGTAAAGCGTTTGCAGCATTCGAGAGAACCAATTTTGAGATGGTTGAATAGATTTACCAAACAGAAATTTCAAATATGATAGCTCCCAAATGCCCATGACTCAATACGTTTCTTACCTGTAGCCGGCCCTCCTCATGTCCGCTGCCAGCTTGTCCGCCGCAGCTTTCCTGGCGAGCCTGTTCTTGTCCTGCTGCATCGCCATTGCCTAGTCATTCTTATTCTTCTGTATCTGCACCTTCTTCTGCTCGGTCGCTACCTTGTCCGCGTTTTCTTTCCTGGCGAGCTTGTCCTTTTGTTGCTGAATTGCCAAGGTCTGCTGACCCTTCTGTTGCTGCAAAGCCAAACTCTGTTGACCCTTTTGTTGTGCTATCGACAGGCTCTGCTCGCCCATCTGCTGCTGGAACTGAAGCTTTTGCTTCTGCTCGTACTGATTTCTAGCCGCTGCTATATTGGCTTGCCGTATCTTTGCCTCTTCAGCTCGCTCGTAGCCCGCGACGGTGAGTGAGAGTTTCTGATGTTGTGCTTGGAGCTGCTGCTGCGTCAGTTGGCCGTGTTGTGCCAGCTGATTCTGGTGAGCCATGGCCGAGTAGTTCTGCTTCTGCGCTTGGCGCTGAGCCTCAATGTCCAATTTTGCGGCGGCCTCTTCTTTGTCATATTGTATCTTGGTCTTGTGCTCCAATTCTTTGGCGTAGTTTTTCTCGTCCTCCTTTCGGCGCCTCGTCTCGTCTTCGTGGATCTTTTGAGGCATCCCTATCGCGTCGTCGGGTTGCCGTCCTCTGAAGTTGGCTGAGCCAAAGAGGATGTAGAACCGATCCGGACATTGCTTGTCGTAGAGAATTTCGAGCAGCCTCCCATCGTTTTGGGGGTCGAGCTCGGCCCCTTGGCAGTTCTTCCTCAGATACATGGTTGGAGAGTAGCAGAACTTGTCCCCCATCATGGTGTCAGAGGCGGCAATGAAGATATTGTCCTCGTTGTCGAGATCGCGCCACATGACATGCAAAAGTGCCTCAGTGGCACCACACGGGTTGAGATTCCCAAGCGCCATGAATAAAGCGTTCTTTCCCGTAGCTCTATGCTTGGTAAGAGCGTTGGATTTGCCCTTTTCGAGGCCCTTTTCTAGGGCGAGAATAGTACTTTCAATATCAACAACTTCTCGTGTCCCATCACACATGGCAGCCAACTCCTGCAGAGCTGATCGGCCATGATGCTTACTGCTAGGGAAGCCAGGATCATGTTTGCCCTTGATAAGAGCCGCCACCACCTTGACGTGCAGGTTTCTGGCTGCTTCGTGAAGGCTGCCATCGTTGAGTCTCGAATTGGCTTTGGTGAGCTCTTTCACAGACGCCAAGTCTCCTACTTGAGATGCGTAGAATAGGGCAGCATTGGCGAGGTAGTCGGTAGGCAAGGGGTCTGCCTTTTCGGCGACGAGTTTGGCAACTATATCGGCGCGCCCATCTTTTGCAGCGAGGATCAGGCATGTTGTTTTCGAAACGGGCGAGTTGAAGTTTATATCGGCTGCCACAAGTTAGCATTACGTACTTGTACATGGTGACACCTAGGAGATGAGGCTTACCTCTGGCATCAATCAATTCAATGATGGCGGCTGATGATATCCAGTGATTGCCTCGTTGACTCAAAGCCCATAGCAGAGTAGTGGCCTGTTCTGTACCGATCTGCTTGTCATGACAGATGTCGACGCGAAACGGCATCTCCAAGTCGCACCCTAGATCCACGAGACGTTTTACCAGAGTCGACGAGTCGGGATGGGTCGACAGGCAAGCGGCCATGGGTGGACGGCCTTCGCGGAGAACAGCCTTGAAGTCACACTGAGCTTCAGCTCCATGGCTGGTAAGAACTTCAAGCAGAGCGAGAACTTGAGCTTCTTCCAAACGCGCCGTGATTGCAGTGGCAAAGGCCTGCGTCATGACCTCGCTCTTGGCGCCGCTCGAGATGAGTCTCGCAAGGAGCGGCGCGTGCCCACCGCTGATGGCAATCTTCAGGGCCTCGCCGTCTCGGAAGTTGACATCAGCTGGCTCTCCCACGGTGAGAAGAGTCTCGACCAGTTCTTCCGTATCGCTGCCATTGACATATGAAGTGGCTGCCTTGAGTAGAGCAACGTTGACAGCTTCACCAGCACAGCCCCCTTCAAGTAGTTCGGAGATCAACCATAGCTTTTCGGGAGACTGCCACTCATCAGATTGTTCCATTATGCTATTCAAAGCTCTTCCTAGAGCACCGGGGCTTATGGATCTTTGCAACAGCCCAATCGCATCATGATCAAATCTTGTCGCAGCTCGACAGAATGCCACGTCAATCTCTGGGCCGGATGCCCCGGACTCGAGGAGGAACTGCATCACTTCGAGCCCAGAGGGATTGAGCCAGTCCTCGTTCCCCGAGGAAAGAGCAGCAAATGCAGCCTGGAATGCCTTGGGCGATGTCTGACGCTGAGCCAAGTGCTGCAGAACGTCGAGGAGGAAGCCCCTTGCAGCAGCGATGGCCACGGCATTTTGCAGTCTCTCGTCACAGCCCCATCCCGAAGCTGTTTGACTGGATCCAGCTTGCATGAGAAGTTCGACAACTCGAAGCCTTGTTTCGGAGTCATCCAAACGCATGGCCACTGCCGCGGCGCTGCCGAGAGTAACGATTGATGGCCCGTGGAAAAGGAACGTCGATAACAGCTCGACGCGCTTCTTGCCGATTGCCAGAGCGACCAGCTCCCCTCCGCCGTAGTTGACATTCGCTGAGCCTTTAACCAGCAAAAGCTCAACCAGCTCTTTATCGACGGCCTCGTTGCCCATGGTCAAAGCATTTTTGAGGACCTTGAGAAGCGAAGCAGAGACTGTGTCCCCTCGCAGTCCAGCAGACAACAAGTGTTTGACCAACTGACGAACAGTCCGAGGGTCTGGTTGCTCGACAGCTTGATCCAGAGCGACGCAAAGTATGACATCAGATGGCTCCCCAAGCAGAAGTATCTTGAGTAAGTCGGGTCGGCCGGCTCGAACTGCTGACAAGAGAGCAGCTCCGTTCTCGTAGCAAACGGATGCTCCATGCCGGACAAAGGTCTCGACTAGCGGAGGATTCTGGCTGTCGACAGCCTTGAGAAGGGCGGCGTCTGTATTTGGACCTTTTGCTCCTGCCCGCAAACATGCCTTGATGAGTTGATCCTGCATCAAGCGGTATGCTTCTGCGAGCACATTGTCAAGCATGTCGGGGTGCCCGCTCATGGATCCGTGTGAAGCAATCACTGCGGCAACCGTTTCGTTTCTGTCGCGACAAGCCGTGAACAGCGCGGATCCGTTTTGGAAAGTGGCGTCTGCTCCGTTGGCCAAGAGCATCTGTGCCTTGGCAACATGTCCACGGCTTGCAGCCCCAACCAAGCCCTGGTTGCGGCAGTCTTGACAAGCGCCCTTGAAGTTTCGAAGGAGAATGTTGACCATGTCGTCAGAGCCAGATTGTACCGCTCCCAGGAACTCTTTACATGCCCTAGATGCGTCTGCGCCCCTGGCCAACAGGATGTAGGCTTTGGCCGAGTCGTTTTGACGGATGGCGACGGGAAGCGCTTCCGTGACGCATCTCTCATCGGCAGCCTGAGCGAGGAGAAACACAATCTCTTCATGGCAATTGCGCGTTGCGAGCTCCACGACGTTGTTCAGGATATCGACTTGATCTTTGGACATCATCCTCTTGAACAAGTTGGTGCTCCGATGCCGCGCGACTCGGACGTCGGCACCATGTTGGAGCAATACTGTGATCAACCCCGGACTGGGGTTTGCGACCAATCCTTGAGCAATATCTGTCAGAACCGGGTTTGACTGCTTGATGCCAAAGGAGGCGGAATCTCGCCCCGACCCAGCTCTTTTCAGGAGCATTAGGGCATTGGCCCGTTCATAGTCTTCGCTCGAGGGCTGGACGGGCCGAGAGCTGAGTGTGGCGATTCTCTGGCTGAGTTCAAGGCTCAAAGGAATGGCTACTGGTGTGTTTGAAGAAGATGGGAGCGCGATAAAGGTGGAAGACCTTTTGAGATCCATCGCAAATGTTGGTTTGGTAGGTATTCGGCCAAAGATGTGCCAGGGTAATAAAAAACGTCAAAGATTTGGTGATTGCATGAGAGTCCCCAAACTCCATATCCATGAGTTAGAAGGTTCTCGGTTGCATAAGGTATTCAAGAAAAGGCCAAGGTTATCTGGGGGGCCAAAGTCCATTCTCAGAAACGGAAATGGGCTGTCTAGTCGTCCCTCCTCCTTTCTGTAAAGCAAGTACTATCTATGGACAAGCTCCCATTATACTCCTCCTTTTCTCGAGCTGAAATTTGTCTCAGCCTCATGATTGACACTAGAGTACCACCTTCCTAAAACACTGACGTGCGCTTTTGAAATGTGCAAATACCTGTGTACCTTCTCCGTGAGTCCATGGTACGTCTCGTCAGAGTGTCTGAGGCCATGCCAACGGAAGACGAGGCGGCGGGTCAACGCGTCAACGAGGCGCCAGCAAAGGCGGCCTAGCGCGGCCTGAGATGGAGTTCGGTCGGGAAAATGGAACGCTAGAAGGTCAGATTGCAAACCGGTTGGCAAAAGGCAACCGTGGGGGCCGGGACCCAAAGCGGAGGGTTGGCGGCCCCCAATTAGGCTGCGTCTTGAGGCGACCAAAGAGATGGCTCGGATAACTCCACTAAGCGGTACTGTAGATTTGAATCACGGGGCGTAGTCCGCGCGTGCACACACGAGAAGATAAGCGCAGGTCTCAGCCATCCTGCAGAGGGTTTGGGGTTTGGGGCCGTACATGGTTGGCCTCAATCAGGCTGCGTCTCAAGCTGAACACTCAACAGGTCTGGATACCACACTCCGCCGAAGCGAAGGGTGGAAAGAGGCTGAGCGGCCGGCTTGAATCAATGTGACTATTGTCTATTAGCCTATGGATCTACAGTATTTGCACTATTTCTCATGCTGCAGCAGGGGTGGGAAGCAAGGAGGTTGGTTGCAGGCGTCAAGTTCGTCGACCAGGCTGGACTTGAGACGGGTGGAACAATTGCATACCTTACGCACACACAACCTGATAGGGGCGCGTAGCTAATTTTAGCCTACGTAGATAGGTACCAAGTTACTTTGTCGGCTGGAGGGTGGGAGATGAACATTCAAGCTGAGCCTAGCTGAAGACATCTGGAGATGCTGCTGGGCTGATTTAACAGTTCCAGGCGCCATTCACCATAATTCTCTTGCAAACGAAGGTCGCTGCCCTACTAGCGATTTCCTTACATTCTGGCATACACTCTCAAGTTTCAACTACATCATTCCCCTTCTATCGAACTCACACAATCTGCACACGAGTCGACATGTCTCATCAACGCGAGATAGGCCCAACAGTCGCTGTGCAAGCTAGCTGGTCTGGCAACATCCCTCAACAGGAAGCCCAAGTCACCCCCAAGCCAGGCTCAGCAGAATACTTGTCAACTCGTACCCGGGGTCCAAAACTCGGCTGCAGCCACTTTCCAAAATACCGTCCCAACAAGACCCCCAACGAGCAATACCCAAGTCGCCTCGGCTTCTTTCACGACACGGGTCCAGATGTACGGATCAGCTTGTTGGACACCACCAGACTCTGCCCTGGATGCCTTTTGTCGGTAACCCCAGAGGGATTCAACTTCTGGTCCATGTTTGACAAGGCTCTCGGCGACAACCGTCCGAGTCCCCCAAGCGCCCTGATGCTGCGCCAGCGAGATGGCTCCAAACTTCTCCTTCGGCGCATAACTACCCACCGCTTTTCGAAGCTGGTAGCGAAGGATTCCATCAAGCATCATCTGCCTCCTCCTCTGCCGTTACTGCCGGTGTTGCCAGACCGCCAGCAATAATACCCGTTCCTCAGGTTCCCGAAGCCGAGGAAGCATGGGCGTGGCTACAACATGAGCGAAAACCATTCTACATCGATCAATTGCACCTCGCCACTGGCTGGAATGTCTCCAGGGAGAAAGCCGCCGAGTTCGATGCGACTCTTGTACGAAGAATTGGCACACGCTTTGTTGTTGGACCGACAAAAGCTCCCGACAATGGGGCAGTAAACCAGGACAACAGTCTTGATGGTCCACTTGACCATACTGTTGTTGGCAAACCTGTCAACGCAGCCGGCAAGAAAGACCCAAACCATCAACTCGGCGACGGTTCAACAACTGGCAAGCCGGCCATGAGTCCCAAGACAGCCGACAGTACCAAGATTACTGTTGCAAAAAAAGAGCGAAAAGGCAGTGCATCGTCTCGTGTCAAGGAGCCAAAGTCACCCGAGTCGCAGCCAATTCAAGAGACAACTCCTTTATCGCACCAGCCGATAGAACCTACAGTATCATCCACTGCGGACACTGAAGGCGATGTGCAAGGAACCAAGCGGAAGAAGTCCTCTGCAAAGGCAGACAAACAGACTTCCTCCATGGGCAAGCCCGTCAAGAAAGAAGCCACATCTGAAGACGTCCACAAAGAGGAAGTTTCCCTGAATACTCTAGTAGTTAAACTAGAGGGGGCATCATCTCCGCCCGGGAATCCACCCGTGCCCTTGTGTCTACAGCCCATGGTAGAACCTGTTCTCGGCTCAGCAAAGTCGAATGGAACAGCTGAGTTGTTGTTTCTCACCCATCCGCCGGAATCAGCGCCGACGGAAAACAGAAATTCACCAGAGGACGCAACAGCCCTGATTAGTCACGACAATAGGGAAAAGAGCAAGACTCGCCCCATTAACGGGAACCCTGGAACCGTGCCTGCAGATTCAACTGCGTCACCACCGTCGGTTCATGTTCAAGTCCAGCCACATACGAAGCCTCATGCAGTATCTCGCCCTTCTCAGTACACCAACAACTGGTGCCGGGCACAGCCTATTCCATTTGGCAGCTCAATGAAGACGCCGGCGACAGAAGATTATATTCGTCAAGCCAATAATGCCAGCCAAAGCTCAGCGTCACGACCGAACGTGGCACTTGAGAGATTGTTGAAAAAGGAAATGATACTAGACAAGAACAAGGTGGATCTGCTGTCCGACTCGAATCCATCTGGAAGTGCCAGCCTTACCTCACTTTTAGAACCGAAACCCCATCATGGTCCGTCTTCGAAACCGAAGAGTGCATCCATCACCTCATCCCCATTCGTGCAATCTATTGTACCGCAGACAGATACCAAGACAGGTGGAGTTGCGGTGAAGAAGAGCACGAAACCAAAAAAGGAAGCTGCGGTAAAGAAGAGCATGAAACCAAAAAAGGAAGTTGAGGTTGGTTCTCAAGCCGAGATGAAGCACGCTCCGTCAGAAAGCAGCGGCAAACGACATGGCAAAGAAAGCAAGCCGGCCAGAGATGGGAAGCCTGGTCGAGACGGAGCTCACGGCCAAGTGGGGAGATCTGGCAAAGACGGTGTTGACGGTCACGCCGGAAGACCTGGCAGAGATGGAAAGCCTGGTAAGCACGGAACCCATGGCAAGAATGGAAGCCGTGGTGGTCACTCTTTGCTAGACGCATCTCAAGACTGGCTCAAGAGTAAATTTGACAACCATCACGGGGGCTCCAAACATCCAACATCGGAGAAACCTCACAACTCGCATGAAGCTGGTAGCGCACCACCACAACCATCAAAGCCTCACGCTCCAGAAACAACTGGAACTCCAACACCAACGCCAGAGAAGCCTAACAACTCGGGTGCAAATGAAAATCCAACACCAACACCAACACCGGAGCCTCCCCACGCTCCAGAACCAACTGAAATTCCAAACCCAACACTAGGGACTCTTCACACTCCAGAACCAACTGAAATTCCAAACCTAATACCGGGGACTCCTCACACTCCAGAACCAACTGAAATTCCAAACCCAACACCGGGGACTCCTCACACTCCGGAACCAACTGAAATTCCAAACCCAATACTAGAGACTCCTCAAGCTCCAGAACCAATTGAAACTCCAAACCCAACACCAGGAAACCCTCAAGGTCCAGAACCAACTACAGTCCCAGCATCAGCAACGAAATTGAATTCACCCAACGAGCTCCTAACTCCGTCTTATAAAAATGCCGGATATTCCTCAACCGCAATTCATCAACCCGTGAGCAATTCTCACACCTTGACGATGGAACAACAGGAGAAACCACGCACAAAGGGCCATTCCGGGAAACTAGCAGCAGGTCTAGCTGTTACCGGAGTCGCAGGTGTCGCGGGGGCAGCATTCATCGCTCAGAACACATCTTGGGGGTCTGGGCATGAGCCTGGAGACGACTTTGAGGGCACTTCATACACCCATGATACCGACGAAGGTTCTGAGCACAGCGTTGAGCACACTCCTAGTGACTCTGAGGCTGGCGAGCATACCGACAGCGGTGACAATGATAGTCATAAGAGTGATGACGATACCGATTTCGACGACGCTCCAGACAATCCCGATAGCAGTGACACCGATCAAGATGCAGAGGATGACCAAAGCGATGCAGGAGAGGAATCTGAAACCCACGATTCACAAGACGAGGGCGACAGCAACAGCGGGGAAGATGAGAACGGCGACAACTTGCATCAAGATGACACTGATCAAGGCTCTCATGTGAACTCTGATGACGAGCCTGACGACCACTCTGATCGCGAATCTGGCCACGATTCTGATGGCAGCTCTGACGGCCACTCTAATGACCACTTTGAAGACAACTCAGAGCATGAATCCGAGCATGAATCCGAGCACAAATCTGACGACGCACCTGATGAAGATGATGCGCATGATACCTCTGATGACTCTGAGCATGAATCTGAGCAAGACTCCGAGCATGAATCTGAGTATGGATCTGAGCATGAATCTGACAACGAATCCGAGCACGAATCTGACGACGCATCTGATGAAGATGATGCGCATGATACCTCTGATGACTCTGAGCATGAATCTGAGCAAGGCTCCGAGCATGAATCTGAGCATGAATCTGAGCACGAATCTGAGCACGAATCTGATGACCACTCAGTGCAAGAATCTGAGCAAGAATCTGAGCAAGAATCTCATGACGGATTTGACTATGAATCTGACCGAAACTCAGATGAGGTGTCTGCCTACGAATCTGATGGGATTGACAAGGAAAGCTATGACGAGGTGGAATATAGTGATAGGGATGACTAGTAGAGGATGTAGGTGTTATGTTTGTTATTCAGCCGAAGGCTGACTCTACATCAGTTCTTAAGGTTTGCCTTTCGGTAGGAATGGTATTCTTAAGCTCTGGGATTTTTTCACCCCCGAAGATCCTCTGCGTATTGGGCTTGACTAGGCTAGCCTGACACTTGTTTTGTCACTTTTTTATTTCGCTGAAGGCGTGGCCGATCACGTTCATCAGTTCAGGAAGGTTCGGAGACAGCACCCAACATCATACCCATCCAGGACCACCTAATGGATAACCAAAATTTCGCTCCTCCCGGCATAATGGCGGGTTTCGGTAAGTCTTCTACAAGTACTCTATGGGTTTTCATAGGTCATAACTAATTGGTTGTCCATGAGGCCTGGACAGCCTCGTAATCGGGAGCTCCGACCCGAAGAAGAAGGCGATGTTGAAAGGCGTCCAGTCGCGCACTTGGACGTCGTTTATTGAGGCTGTCACCGCAACTGGTCGCGCGTTAAAACCGGGGATTATCTTTAAAGGAAAAGAGCTACAAAAGCAGTGGTTTCTTAACGAATTCGAATTAATAGCGGACTAGCACTACATCACATCACCGAACGGCTGGACCGACAACCACATAGCTCTCGAGTGGTTGAAAGACGTCTATCTACCCCAAACGGAGCCTCGTGATGCATCAGATGCAAGACTCATTATCCTTGACGGCCACGGAAGCCATGCACAGGTGAGTCTTTTGGGGTTTTCACCGCAGAGTGTCCCACTATAAGGTCGCTGACGAGCATCCAGGATGAGTGGATGGCTACATGCTTTCTGAACAACGTCTACTGCTGTTACCTACCAGCACATTGCTCTCATGGTCTGCAACCGTTGGATAATGGAATTTTTAATGCCATCAAAGGTGCGTATCGGAAAGAACTCCAAAAGCTGGCTAGTTTGACCGATTCTGCGCCGGTTGACAAAGTCAACTTTATTCGGGCATATGCGAAAGCCAGAGAGGCGGGCATGAGGAAGGAGATTATCTTATCCGGCTGGAGGTTTACTGGAAATTGGCCTATAAATCGTCATAAAGCTCTAATACATCCGGAAATTCAACCGGACAAAGAAAAAGTGCCGGAACGATTCAAGACGCCCAGCCCTCCCCAACTGCACCCAGATGATACGCCGAAAACGAGCCGGCAGGTTCGAGATTTGGCCAAACACCGAAGTCGTCCGACCAGGCGGAAGTACAGTAAGATCGCAAAGGGGCTGGAAGCTTTAGAGATGAAGGTGGCCGTTCAGAATTCGCGGATTACTGGCCTGGAGGAACAAATGGACCGGCTGCGGCGAGGGAAGAAAAGAAAGGCGGTACCGAACCCGAACCGACGATTCATGGCTCTAGCGGAGGCTCTAGCGGCTGGAGAAGCTCTTCTAGACTCAAAGGAGGTAGAAATAGAGGTGGATGCGGAGGAGGAGGTCGAGTCGGTAATTGAGGTGGGTGTCAGGCTAGAGGACGAAAGTGACGACTTTATGGTCGTAACAAAGCACTGCCAGCGCACACGGAGCGGTCGAGAGGTCAAAAAACCACGCAGAGAGTAAAGTTTGATCAATTTTATGAGAGTCTCTTTACTAGCTTCGATTTATATTGACACGGTGGTCTATTTTTGTGTGCACCAAAATTTAGATTTTGTATGGGAGGATCGAAATTTTGGTGATGCATTAGGTGGTGCTATGCATTAACGTACATGATGGGCGAGTCGGACGCACAAGTACGGTCGCACATTACCACATGGGTGACATAACCCTTTTGGGAAGCCTCAACCATGTGGAAATACTTAGTAATTTTGTGGCCCCTTGCAAGACTACAGTACCGCACACTATCCGGAAGGTATCTCTTCATTTAGATGGCATCTCCACCAGGGAATATGTCGTGATAATTCCTGGCGACGTGTCACAATTCTTCCACTCACACATCCACACCAGCGTCAATACCCAGCCCATCGCCCCCCATAGCTATTATAGGCTATCCCCATCCATTCCATAAGTAACCTCGGGTCTATCCATCATGAGATTGTGCGACTGACCTTGTCTTATACGTAGATATGCCCGATCACGTCCTATCGCAGACATGTCCCGATGTTCCGAAGACCGTGGCCCCTAAATCGTACCAAAGGAGCCACGATTTCATCCGCGATAGCCACCCAGGGTCGAATCTGTGTCCATATTGCGGGAGACGTTGGCCCACGAGTATCTCCATCCTCGACAGCTCGCCAGTCCCGTTTCGAGACGTTGAGACAGCTTCCACCTCCTCCACTATACAGTCTATCGACCTAACAGCCTCTGATCGTTCCACGCCCTCACAGACGATCTTCACCGGCTCTGGAGACGGCCCTGGCCGTATCCTCGCAGCATCGCGGCCCTCCGCCATGTATCGAGATGCCAAACTTACCCAGAGTCGGATCGCGAGGGGCATGAGGGCGAGCTCGTCGCAACTCAGTGAGGCTGTGGCTAAACAGAGCCAAAACAAGAGCAGACGGAAGATCTCGATGCGTCTCACTGTCTTCCTCGCGAGGCCTGACCCATGGGAAATACTAGACGAAGATGAGGAGCCCCAGTGGTCTTTGGCTAGAGAGCTGCTGAAGGTCGCTTTGCGCCCCTTCGTCGACGAGGAACCATCTTTACCTGTCCACTTCTGGTTCGACAGCATCTTCTTCCCTCAGTTCAAGGACAAGCCTGCCCTCTCTTCTGTTCTTCAGTTCGACAAGAGACTCGTTCAGAACGCCCATATTAAAGAGGGTATCACGGAGCTGAGCGACCTCGACTGGGAGAGACAGACAGTCGCAGAGCTTTTCGGCGAGGACTGCCCTTTTCGTTTCAGTAAAACAGAGGGCAGATATCTCCTTTTCCTTGTTTTCTATGAGCCATTGCCTCCTCGACCACAAGTCCCGGCCCCTCGTCATATCAAGACGCCGAGGTCAGCCGTAAAGCCGTTCAAAAAGGAGAAGGGAATCAAGAAAGAGTTAGTCAAGACCGAGGCGAAGGTACAGCCAGCCTTGTTGATCGGGAGCGAGTTCAACTCGCCCTCCTTAAGCCCCTCTCTAAGCCCAGTTCTACCTCTTTCGAGAGCTAGCGCAGAAGACCAGATCGAGGTTATTACTAGCGATGTGGACGAGACCCGCGCGGGTCAGAAACGAGCTCGAGACTCTATAAGCTCAGCACTCTCGGTAGAGGCAGAGGATAAGGAGCTCTCGGCTGGCCCTGCCTTCACTGCCCATGGTCCCGCTGCTGGAACCCGAGGAGTTGATACGAGGAGGCCAAGTAGTCGGCATCCTCGTAAACAGACGAGGAAATAGTAGTTACTCTAGCTCAAGGTGACCCAGGTCCCCCATCAGCTCGTCCACACTATTGATAATATCGCCAGGTAGCTCAGTTCCGGAGAGGCTATTGTTAATAGGCTTAAGGTAGTTCTGCTCGAGGAGCCGAAGCTAAAGCATTGTCAGCTAGCTTTTGAGTGCGATGGAGTACTTTTTTACGTACGAATCTCTCTTGCCCTCCAACTGGACTCTCTGGGATGCTCAGCACCGGACTTGCCCCGCAGTCGAGATGAACCTGAATCTTGTCTCTAAGTCGTAAGTAGATCGCGAGGTGTGGTCGCTTATGATCAAGCTCCCCATCTAGCTGACCACCGAACTGAAAATCCCGGAGCTGTTGATCACACCAGTCCGTTGTTGTTGGGTCAAGAAGATCGTCTATATCGATAGAATCGACAGCGGCCATCATCTGGGCAAGCCCATCTCGAGCCGCAGGCCCTAGATGGACTGCCCAGTTCTCCACTTCGCTTGTATTATACAAATCCATCGGGATCCCGGCGACGAGATGCTCCCTATTCTTCTGTGGTCGGATGCGATGGCCGTTCCACATCTCCGTGAAGTCCGCAACCTCTTGACGGATCATGGGTCCATAGAGAGCATACACCGCGATCTGGTGAGCAAGACGGTTTGGTTGGAAGAGGCCGCTGTCAATTAGTTCATGTGAGAACGCGATCCAGCGCTGACTGACACCTTTGAGTAGCTTTTCCCACCAAGACTCGATCCGTTGGTTCGATGTGCTTGGGCCCCAGATATGACAGGAGCTCAGTCTCGCTCCCTGCCTGTGGACTCGTTGGTCGTTATCCTCGGTAGTATACCGAAACTCTGTCTGATCAAGGTCTGCGAGAATCGCCTGGGCTCCGGCCCAAAGAGGAGTCTCGATACCATGATCCGAGCGGGTGAAAAGGGGGCGGACCCCTGAGTACGACGCAGTCCGTAGAAACTGTTTGAGTGAACTCAGCGCAGTCATGTTCCCCCTGCCGACATATATCCAGATGATGGCTCTCGAGTACGTGTCGATACAGGCGTAGATAGAGAAGCCGAAGTTCTTGAGCTTCTCGTACCCATCGAGAGACCACATGAAGTTAGGCCCAGGAACCTGGAAGTTCTTCCGGTGCTTCCAATCAGCAAGGCGTCTTTGTTCGGCCCGCTTCTTCCACTCTGGGTTCGTTTGGTACTCGCGATATAAGGTATTCTGGCCGACAAGGACGCCGGCACGGATGCGGACGTAATGGTATAGATACCCCCTGCCAAATCCTCTGATGCTTGAAGACTGACGGTCGTCTTGGAAGAGGAACTCTCTTGCTTTTTGAATAGCCTCCTGTCGTTCAGCCAGATCTCGGAAGCGCCGCTTCATGCCATGCTTCAGACGATACTCCTGTACAGTCCGCTCGGAGATCTCGATACCGCGTCGCTTGAGATCACGGACGATGGAAGTGTCGCTATATCCGTATCGGTAGAAGTAGCCTTTGATCAGCTTGACGAAGGTGTTGGTATCAATCTTTGAGTGAAGGGGGGAGTACTCCTGGGCACCCCATTCCGCTATCCTCCTTTTCAGGGTTCTGACGTCGAGTACGTGCCCATCGTCGCGGAGATGGGCACATATAGTGTCAATGGATAGTCCTTCTCGCCGCTGCTCGAGGATCCAGTCCTTGACGCGCTCCAAGTCCTTATGGGGCCTCGGCATTGTGTGAGACGCAGACCAGGGGTTCGAGATCGTAGTAGAGGTCGGAGTTCATACCTCCTTCCAAGGCTTCCAGCTGCAATATCCCGCCCCCTCTGAACCGGCATTATCGGAGCTTCCGCGCCGATGGAATGGCATCAGCACCGCTTAATATGGCATCAACTGTGCTACATTGAAAACAGTGCGCTATCATATCAATACTGTAGCCCCATATAAAAACGCCGAAAGCCTATGTGCGAAATAGCTCCAGTCATTTTCGCACAAGGTTTTGTCACCCATGTGGTAATGTGCGACCGTACACAAGCGAGTCGGACAAAAATCCCTCAAGCTCCCATCTCTGCATCTAATCAATTATTTCTCAACCAACAGGCATGTCACAATCAAATCAAGAGGCGAATATTGTCCTTACCCTTCAGGCTCTTCGGAATGATCCTGAATTAGGTATCCGACCTGCTGCACGGCTTTATAAAATCCGCCCTAGTACCCTCTATGACCGACTCCATGGCAAACCTTCTCGAGACGATATTATACCGAATTCACGAAAACTATCTGATCTAGAGGAACAGATTATTGTTGAGTACATTCTTGACCTAGATTCGCGAGGATTTCCCCCGCGACTTCGTGGTGTGGAAGAAATGGCCAGTCGACTGCTCGCTGACCGCGACGCGTCACCTGTCGGCAAGCGCTGGGCTTCTAACTTCGTCAAGCGACACCCAAAGCTCAAGACGCGTTTTAATCGTAAATACGACTATCAGAGGGCCAAATGCGAAGATCCGACCATTATTCGCGATTGGTTCAGGCTCGTGGAGAACACAATCGCTAAATATGGTATTACTCTCGCTGATATCTACAACTTTGATGAGACCGGCTTTATGATGGGCGTCATTGCAAGCGGAATGGTTGTCGCAGGCGCAGAAAGACGTGGAAAGGCGAAATCGGTCCAGCCTGGAAACCGGGAATGGGTTACAGTCATTCAGGCTGTCAATGCGAAAGGCTGGGCGATCGCGCCGTTCATCGTGGTTGCGGGCCAGTATCACCTCGCCAGTTGGTACCGAGAAAGCAACCTCCCCGGCGATTGGGCTATTGCGACGACTCAAAATGGCTGGACCGACAACGAGACAGGTCTTGAGTGGCTCAAGCACTTTGATCGGCACACTAAGGCCCGATCAACCGGTCGCTATCGTCTTCTGATCCTCGATGGGCATGAAAGTCACCACTCGGTTGACTTTGAGAAATATTGCGAAGATAACCACATTATCACGTTGTGTATGCCGCCTCATTCGTCTCATCTACTTCAGCCTCTTGATGTCGGGTGCTTTGGGCCGCTCAAAAAGGCATACGGTCGAGAAATTGAGCATCTGATCAGGTGCTCGATAACCCATGTTTCAAAGACCGAGTTCTTTCCGGCCTTGTACGTCGCCCACCAAGCCGCCATAACGGAAAGTAATATCAAGGGGGGTTTTAGAGGCGCCGGGCTTGTTCCTTTGGATCCGGAAACTGTAATATCTAAGCTTGATGTGCAGCTACGGACTCCAACACCTGTTGAGGAGGAGGCCAGCCTCCCCGACCCTTGGGTCTCAAAGACGCCAAAGACGGTGCTTGAGGCCAGCTCTCAGTCTGAATACCTCAAAAGACGAGTTAGAAGGCACCAAAGCAGCTCTCCGACATCTATTCTTGAGGCACTTGAGTCTTTTTCTAAGGGAACAAAGGCAATAATGCATAAGATGGCATTATTGAAATCTGAAGTTCAGATCCTTCGACAGGCAAATGAGACTCTTAGCAAAAGGCGCAGAGCAAAAAAAACCCGCCTACGGAATGGAGGGAAGATGACTGTAGATGAAGGAAGGGATGTAATTGATCAGAAAGACATTGATGCGCAGGTGGTGGCCGAATTGTCGAGGAGTGGCGGTCGACGAGGGTCGGCGCGAGCGACGGAAAGGCGTTGTGGAACATGCGGCAAGACAGGTCATAATGCAAGAACATGTCAGATAGTTGTTGCGATGTCTGGAGAAGTGTATAGCGTTTGATTTTAATTGATTAGATGCTTTGTTCTGTTTTTATTTTATATTCTCCCTTAATGGTTTTGATTTTTGTCCGACTCGCTTGTGCGTCCGACTCGCTTACCATCTACAGTGGGGGTGGAAAAGTTACGACACATCCTAGGTTTTTCCGGTGTCACAGTACCTCACCAAATTGATACTACATTTTCAACAAATCCTCACAAATTCAATTAAATGACAATAAAATAATAATATATATCAATCTATAGCCCTTTGAATATTATTTCTAATGGCATCTTCAATATTTAGTATAACAGCCACGTGCACGCACTACCGCTTGCATCCTGCGCTTCATTGAAAAGATCAGGTTATGCAGCACCTCCGGCTCAATCTCATCCCACAGCTCGATCGCGGCTTCAATTAGCCGCTGCTTTGCTTCATCCGTCTTAGGCATGTAAGAAAGCTCAGGATATCGCTCGCAGATCCGTGTTTTAAGTATAGCCCATAGGTTTTCTATGGGGTTGAGATCTGGGCTATATGGCGGCCACTCCACTACCTTAGCCCTCCTATTCTCACACGATCCTAGCAGCCAGCCCATCATCAATCGGGACCGAAAAAGAGGTGAATTATCGTGCTGAAAGAAGCTATTTCTGGTGACAATTCGAGGGAGGTATTGCTGGAAGCATTTGAGCAGAACTCGCGCCGTAATGCCGCCACGGTCTGAATTCTCGTCCCCATAAAGTGGGATCATTGGGAGGCGCCTGCAATAGTTGAAGGCACTGAAAAACATCTGC
This sequence comes from Dactylonectria estremocensis, assembly GCA_020744375.1. NCBI lineage: Eukaryota > Fungi > Ascomycota > Sordariomycetes > Hypocreales > Nectriaceae > Dactylonectria > Dactylonectria estremocensis. The sequence continues at coordinate 426,967 of JAGMUU010000029.1, read as the reverse complement.
GAATGCCTCGTTGGAGTTACACGGGTTTGAACATTACATCTGAATAGTCTCTCATGCTAGGAATAGTCAGAGAAGTCATAATCGCAAAGAGATAACGTACTGGCTTACAGAAGCACCAAGTGCGTCTTTAGCCCTCGCCTCGGGCCACGAGAACTTCATCTGAGAAGGTCCAAGACTCCCAAAACTCTGTAGACATATTCATATATCGCCTAGCAAAGTGCAGGCGTTTTCTGGCCGTATCTTCGCAGATGAAAGGCCGGATAAGTGACCGGAAATGCATAATGCCCTCATTACGGAGGTAGCTAGTTATCGTCCTCTTTGAGCAGGTCAATCCGGCCTCTTCGATCAATTCCTTAATTTGGATATGAGGGTCTTGTGCTATTACTCTCAAAATACGTCTTCTATCGCGTTCATCTAGTATTTGTGGCCGGCCGGATCTAGGTTGGTCTTGACCGCTTTGTTGGTCTTGATAACGCCGAACCACGCCGTAAATCGCGTGCCGACTAATGCCCTCATCGCGCGCGATCTGGGCGGCGGACACACCCGAATTGTACCTCCAAACAATCCTCGTTCTCGTATGAGGCGAATGATGTATTTGCGACACCATTCTAACCTAAATTGGCTGCGCAATGTGTCGTTGAAGTTGAGGGTTGATTATGGTGTAGGTAGAGGGAAAGCGGGGTACCGAAAAATGTGTCGTAACTTTTTGCACCCCACTGTAGTACCCCTCACCCGGTCATACCCCTCACCCGGTCAGCAAAGAAATTATTCCTCCATACAAAATGCGATTTTTCATCATGCTGGCAAGAACCTGACAAAAATAGCAAAAATAAATTCATGTTTAGGATCAAGATCAGAATTGAATGTATTTTAATATCCTCTTGGTCTTTTAACTGCGCGGCCTGCGCGGGTCCGTACAACTGGTAATTCTTCCGCCTCCGAATCTGAGCCCTCATCCTCTTCCACCCCTCCCGCCTCGATCACCTCCTCAACAGCTTCTGCCTCTTTAATTGCTTCGTTTGACCTGGAAATAGTGTCACCAGCCACTAGAGCCTTGGCTAGTGTCATGAACTTCCTGTTGGGATTCGGAATCGCTCTTCTCTTCTTGCCTCTGCTCAACCGCCCGACTTCCTCCTCTAAACTGGCTACTCTTGCGCTCAGCGAGGCGATCTTTGACTCTTGTGCTTCGAAACCCTTCGATATCACAGAGTACCGTCTTCTGGTCGAAGAGCTCTTGTTCTTCCCCAGATCTCTGATATGGCGGCTGGTCTTTGGCGTATTATCAGAGTCGAGTTGCCCGTCTCTGTGACCCTCTGACGCAGGTGTAGTTTCCTTCTTGTCTGGTTGAATCTCTGGATGTATGAGCGCTTTCCGTCGAGAAACCGGCCGATTTCCAGTCACTCTCCAGCCTGAGAGGATATTTTTCTTCGTCATACCTACTTCCCTGGCTTTGGCATAAGCCTTGATGAAGTTGACCTTATCCACCGGCGCAGAATCGGTCAGGCTTGTCAGCTTTTGGAGCTCTTTGCGATAGGCAGCCTTGGATGCATTGAATGGGCCATTGTCGAGTGGCTGTAGGCCGTGGGAGCAGTGAGCTGGTAGGTAACAGCAATACACGTTGTTCAAAAAGCACGTAGCCATCCACTCATCCTGGATTATGAGTCAGCGACATTTTTGGTCCAGAAAGTTCGGAACAGGCAGATACGCACAGATACGTGGCTTCGATGGCCATCCAGTATGATAAGCCTCGCATCAGACTCATCTTCCGGTTGCGTTTGGGGAAGATAGACCTCTCTGAGCCACTCGACTGCGATGTGGTTGTCTGTCCAGCCGTTGCCGGACGTGATGTAATACCAGTCGGCCACCTCCCTGAGCTCATCGATAAACCACTGTTGCTGAAGCTCTTTGCCTTTGAATATAATCCCCGGTTTCAGAAGACGGCCAGTTGCAGTCGCGGCTTCGATAAAGCTAGTCCAAGTGCGGGACTGAGAGCCCTTGAGGAAGGTCATCCTCCTGGGGTCGCTACTCCCAATAACCAAGGAATCCAAGCCTATGTTCCCAATGGATTAGCTCATTCAATGACCAGAACGACTGATGCTCACCAAATCCGGCCATGATACCGCCCTCGTCAACGTTGACAGTGTTCTCGGGTTTGATCCAGCCATATTCCTTCTCCCGGATATCAAAGTACCAATTGACGGCGGTCGGGGTAAAACAATTGAACCTCGACGCCTCCTGGCGTTTTCCGATCTTCGTCTTTATGGACGGATGCCGTTTCATGAACCTGGCTAGCCAATGTACACCGATAGGCCGTTCCCTGCCTTGTTGTCGTAGGAGGGCAGCGACGGTGGCACGGACTTGACTGTGGGACGGAGCATAGCCCAGGGCCTCTTGCCGGAGTATCCAGGTTACCAACCTGGTCTCTTGAGACTTGGATAACAGCTGGGCAGGATGGGCGACTTCAGGTTTAGGCGGTATGCCTCTTAGTCGGTCAGAGAGGGTGGTCTGGGGCATGCCATGCTTCTGGGCGGCCTCATGCTGCGAGAGTCCATTATCTGTGACATCCAGCATGGCTTCAATAACATCATCCTCTGTATAAGGCGTCTGGGGCATTTTGAGCGTCGTTTTGGGAGGCTGGTGTAGAGAAAGATCCGATGAGACCTGGCGGAGGGAGGGTGATGAGGGAGGCGTTTCAAGACAGTTTATATTAGTGCCATACGGTTATACCGCATGCGTCACTGGGGAAGCAACGTTCAAATGTTAAATTCCATGCAATTTTCAATAGAATAGACATTTTTCCATGCTGATAGCTTCGCTTTTGTTCAAGAACTGTTCAAATGAAAAATCGCATTTTGTATGGGGGAATATTTTTTTTGCTGACCGGGTGAGGGGTATGACCGGGTGAGGGGTACTAGATGGTATCATGTACGTTACTCATATAGCCATGTCTGTCGCCATAGGTCCGTTGACTCCGCCCTCAGCCGCAGCCCTATGAGATCCGTTCTCCCGGGCGTAATAAATCTACCCGTTGGCATTGTGGGGTTATGCGTAACCTCTCTGGCTTTAGCCACAGCGCTTCTGCTACCCAATCTCATCATGAAGTTCCCCCTTAGCGGCCTAAAAATATCTGCAGACCTAAGAAAAGACATCTTAGGGAAACACAAGCCAATGACCTCTGGAGTTTGAATTGCTTTATTGGCGTTACGCTGTAATTAGTTGTGGAAATAGAAATGTTCCTAGCCAGTACCATGGAGCGTGACGCCTTCCTATTCTAGGTCAGTGAGCGTGACGCTTTCCTGACCTGGTTAGCGTAGGTTTCAATCTTATCCCTTAGAGTGCGGTAAGGCAACTGTCACGGGCTAGATGAGATTAACTCAACAGGTAATGCCACTGTATTGCGAGTATACTACGATGGGGAGGAAAGAGAGAAAGCGGGCAGGCGCGTAGACGCGTTGATAAACCCTCTAGCCTACCCCGTGCGTCGTATTTACGTATCGACCCCACCATAGGCGGGGGGTTCGACGACTGGCGGCTGCTGAAGCAGTCATTAAGCGCTGTTGTACTCCGTATAGCACTTGAAGGTAGCGGATTCGGTTTTAGATGCACATAATGACAGGGCTCTGACCTAATACATTTGTCGAATCCTCAGAATCTTTGCCGCTGCATTGCATGTGGTGGCTGAGGGCGGTCGCTTTTTCTTCCTTCGGCACTAGGTAAGGCTGTCTCAATCGGCCAGTTGCCTAAAAAGAGGCCAGAATGGTGGCCAGTGCTAGCATAAGGCCCGCCCATTGAGGGTGATCGACGCGGCGTGGAACGGTCGGATCTAGAACGCCTAGCGCTATTAGATCGACATGGATTCAGCTTGTTATCGGTTTCTCAGGCTGACACGCGACCATTTCCGACTGCATTTGCGGCTGAGCTGGCAGTATGCCTCTGATCTTCCAGCCGTAATTCTAAACCATAGCTCCGCGACAACCCTGATCTGAAATAACGGGTGATATGATTTGCCGGGTTGAGCAGATAAGCCTCATCGTCAGTAGCTTGAGACTGGGGTTAAGCGAACCATATCTCAAGTCGTCGAAACATCTACGCCTTTTTCCACTTTCTTCGGTAGATCTACGAATACCTCTCGTTAATCGAGAGCTTTTGGCAGCAGCGACCCCATGGTAATATGCAGCGGGTTCCGTTCTCATATCTGTCATGTCATAAGTGCGCCCAGGCGACCAACGGCTGCAGCCCGATGCGGCCAGGTGCCCTATCTTTCTCTCCAAGGAACGATAATAGGGAAAAGGCATTACGAAACTGTTGCGGAGCCCGACCAGCCTCGGGCTAGTGTGACAGGGAGTTGTTTGCGCCATGCGGTCTGGCTTCATGATTTGATATTGTTGCCGTTGCTGCATCGGGTGGCTTGTGCTTCCATTGCCCTCGTCATAAGCGGCCCTGCAGCCAGGGTTAATCAACCTTTCTTTTACCGGGAGTGGCTCCCGAGCCATTCGATGAAAGGCTGACTCAGCGTCTATGCCTGCAGGTAGCCGCTGCGCCGCGCCTTTGGTGTGGGCTACCACTTACATGAGCTTATACATGCCCTCGAAACGCGAGGGATGCGGGGGCCCGACCCAAGCCATGCACATATGAAGGCGCTGAAGATCGCTAAATTTGAATCAGGCTGGCGTCTAAATGAGCCACCAGGGCTGGTTGTTACCCTGATTGGATATTTATTTTTAGAAAACCGAATCCTATTGAACGGAGTCTTCCCATTTCACAGCAAGGTAGCTGTGAAACGCAGATATTTGAGCCGAGCTACCAAGGAGCATAAACGCTCAGGTCAGGGAAGGCACTACCGTTTGTAAAATAGATATAAATACAAGACTTGATCATACTTTTAGTTTTCTTTAGTCTGGGTTATGCGACTCCCTCATGATATAAACCACTGTTTCTTCTCGTTTCTAGTAGGCTCCTGCTACTATTCACTATGGGCAACATCACAAGCCTCATAGCGCCCTGCAAGATCGACTTGGCTTGCTCTGCCCAATTCGATGAGGGCGGTATCGCGGTCCTGTCGATTGGAAACATCGACCGAGGCTCTTTCGAAGGCGATCAAGACATTGCTGGGCTTGGGGTATGCTGTGCCGGCACTTTCATTGCGAGTTAGCTGCTGACCTTACTCTTTTCCGGAAGATAATCATCGCTTTCTTCCTCCCAACATTAGGCCTTCTCATCACTAGTCTCATAGTTATCCTCTCCCTCGTGAAGGAATCGATTCCAAAAGGCTCTACGGGGTGAGTCAAGCTATTGATAACTTCTATATCATAGATGAAACTGACCCAAGGACCTTATTTACCCCTAGATGGGCCGCTAAGAACTTTAATCGCCTGCCGCTGCCAGTTCCCAATCCTCCTCATCCTTCTGCTGGCCCCCCTCGTCCCCGACCGGTACGGCGAAGACCATCGTCACCCGCCATCCCTCTGAATACTAGACCTCATGCCTACGGTCCTTCTGGCTTTAGCCCCCCTAGTTTTAGCCAGGGATTTGGCATTCATCACCATTCCTCTATCCATCGGCCTTTCAATCAACTTATGCATCAAAACAACCCCCATTTCGAGCACGATGTGGAGCCACAGTATGCTCACAGTGGACCATTTCTTGTCTCGACACCCTCCAATAATACATCCAAAACATCAGTACCAAGCCAAGACAGTAGACGGACATACTGGCCCAAGCTGCCATCTGCCAATTGGTGGTACGATCTCTTCGAGGCAGCCCTCCTTTGTGTGCCTGACTCGCAGTTGCTTCTCGCTATCGCCCTCTTCAGCTACTTTTTTCTTGTCAACGGAATCTGCGATATGAGCCACTACCACCTGCAGATCGGGATCAACCTCGCACTCTTGGCGTGCACAAACTTCCTCCTGTCGTTCGCACTTGTCCGGAGATATTGGAATGCGCCCTTTGCCGCCTTCTTCAGAGTCGTCTGCCAACTCCTGGTCCTCGGTGGGCTAGGACTCATCTTCGATACTAGGCGCCGCCGCGGGTATACAGCCGAGTCGTTGCCCTCGGCCTCGAGGAAAGACAGTTTGATCCTGCTGAGTGCTGGTTGCTTTCTAGACGGCGAATATAAAGACGATCTCCAGAGACTGACTACAACTACTAGAACAGCGCAGCTTGTCGGTGAGCTGAACGAGGCTGTGTGGTCCTCCCTTGATGTGATTTTTTGGATAGGTCTCATCAGCGCTACGTTAGCTATCCTCATATTTCATATCTGCCGGCTCATTAAGAGGAAGAATTCCGGGTCTGATGATCACGACGACGATAATGTGGAAGATCATACTGCTCCGGCACCGAAGCGATTCCTCACCTGGGTGTTTAGTCTTTGCATCGCCATGCTCGTCTTAACTTGCATGACTATTGCCTCGACGGCTAGAAATCGAGAGTGGGTAAGACGCTCGGGCTGGATGGCTGATGATACTGAGGAGGAGAGCGTGAACAGTTTCGGGCAGATTGCGGCACTTGTGGCTATGGGTACTGTTATAATAACTATGTTTGATAAGATTGTCCGTTACCCATGATAGTAGCATTATCCGAAGTCTTGGGTTCTTTAAATAGCAGCCTAATTCTCTAACTTATCCCTTGAGTTGTGTTGAACCTCCCGCCAGGTCACGGCAGGGGGTTGCAGCCAATTAAAATGCGTCATGTCAAAGATACCTGTTGCCCCCCCCTAATTTAGCCTATGATAGAAGTACCAGCAATCTCTCGAGTTACAAATCGCTACATCACACTGCTCACATCCCCAAATTGACTGGCGCCTTCTTTTGTTATAGCTCACCGGCGCCAAAGGCCTCCTTGTACTTTTTGACCTTGGCTGCCCTAATTGAAGCCCCTTACAAGCAAGGCAGTCCGACTTTTTACCTCTTCGGACGTGTTTATGTTGTGTCACGGGCGTAAATTCGTCCCCGGCTCGGAATGCCTGCCTTGATCGGCTTTGTGGATGGAAGGCCTTGAAGACCGCGTTGTAGAGGCATTCCCTCCACTTCTTCTGACTCGTATAACGGCTCCAAGCCGGCTGCCCGTGTAGCTGTAAGAGGAAGCTATTTACAAGGACCACATCTAATAAGAAGGTCCAAGCAATAGCCTGCCAAGCGCCCCGGCGGATAGGATGATCATAGCCTAGATATGACCTCCTTTGGTCGCCTCGGTCAACATGATTCATTTCGTCGTTGTAGGAAGCGGCAATAGTAGGGATCGATATAAGCTTGATCGGCTCACCACTAAAAAAGCGCTGTATTGGCCGTGCCATTGGGGTCTTCGTTGACGGTCTCTTCCTCCAACGATCACATCTCTCATCACCAGTAAAGACGGGTGAAAGGAGCAATACGAGGGCATTATCCTTCCAAGCGATCTGATTGACCTAGAGAAGAAGAATATAAGTTATCAGCCGAATTATAAGGAAGAATGTCGAGTCTTCCTACCTGATTATCTGCCGTTGGGATGACCTTGATCTCATTGAATTGGAACCCTGACTTCCCTGCCTTATCGGCCTTTTTGGCGTCTGCAAGACCTTTGTAGATGCCACAATTAGGCCGAGCTGTGCCAGTTGCACCGTGGCCGTGCTGACGAAGGGAGCGGAAGAGGTCTGGCGACGAGAAGAGGTTATCCACGAAGACGTGATATGTCAACTCCGGCAACAGGTTAATAAGGGCAATAACGACGCTTTGGGTCGAGTTCAACGCCATGATCTTATCCCCAGCTTCTGTGATGACGTGGATAACTTCCTTGACCTCGTCAACCTCGTTAGGAGCCCTCCGTTGGCTGCCTCTTCCCTTGCCTTTCCTCCTCCCTCGTTGTGATGCCGGCTTCTTCCTCTCAACACCAACTGGGCCGTATTTTGCGCCAGGTTGGTGCCAAATCCACCTCATGAAGAGGCCTAGCTGGGCAGCTATCCAGACTTTGAGGCCTGTGTCGATAGGCTTATTGGGGACGTATGTAACTTGCTTATTCCTTCCGGTATATCGGATCATGCCCTCATCTACAGCAAGATGTGAGCCCGGATTACAAAGCTCTGTTGTTGCAAGTTGAATATGTTGAGACCACAGCTCAACGCATTGGAAGACGATAGGAAAGTCGTCATCGTCAGTGAATTTGGTGTGGTCAAAAAGCCGGAGGTGACGATGAAGGAGTTGAAATCGGTCATAAGTCATGAACTTAATGATCGAGTGTTCAGGCCGCTGATCCTCTAGCTGAGGGGTCTTCCAATGGTCTTGGACTGTTATTTCGCTGTGGACCCCTATATAAATAAGGATCCCAAGCCAGACATATACCTCTGCGGCGGTAGTTGGCTTCCAGGTGCGGAGGCGTGACCTTTCTGTTATTTCATGTTCTTGGCTATCAATAACGCCGCTCTGAAGTAGGCTGTTAACCCAGTTATTGGTGTATTTGACCCAGTTATTGACTAGGGAAATAGGCACGAAGTGTTGGAAAAGTAACAGCGGGCTTTGGGGCAGCTTGTTGACGAGTAGCTCTCGTCGCGGCACCTTGAAGGGTTGAAAATTGAAGCCTCGGTCCTCGGCAGCTGGAAAAGCCGGTCTCCGGGTGCTATCACCCTCATGCTCTTGACGGCTGTTATCTTCGTTGATGAAGCTACTATCATCATACGCGTTGAGCGCCTCCGCCGATATCTCTGTAGGTATTGATTGGGAAGTCATCAATTAATTCGAAATGATTTGTAGGGTGATAAAGGCGGAATCAATTAATGACGCATCACTACGTTCCCCTCATGTACCTCCTGACAAATGGGGGGATGTGGGGCTCGGTACGGCCGGGAGGCTCAACACAACTCAAGGGATACTGAAATCAATTAACTACCATGCACAACCACCCTTTCGCCAACCCCACCCTTTCGCCACGCAAAAAAAAAAAGCACCACCAAAAACCAGCAACTTTACTTACATAGAGCTTGACTAAAATGATAGCTATACGTAAAATTGTCCGTCTTATAAATAATAATTGCACATATCTATTGAATCCTGGGTCTTTTGATGGGAATTGATATACGGGCATGACATTCTTGATACACGGGCATGACTTTCATGACGTCTGATTCGTTAGATTTCCGGCGACCCATAAATACATCCCCGCAAAGGCGGTAAAGCTAGCTCTCTTAACAAGCTCTTATTTCCAGCACTCAACTAACCAGGCCAATCCAGCCCTCTAGAATAGAATAGAACTGTGCAGGACGTCAAAACAAGATCAAGTTTTGAATATAGCAAAGATCAGTTCCATTGTGCCCTAGAGGACAGCTATCTACATATCTATTTTCTAACTGCTATAGAAGGAATAACCTCTTCGTTGCGTCCTTCGGCCGCTGGCACGTACCATGCAGTACCCACCTACTGCTAAGCAAAAAAAGAAGTTCCCCATACAAAATTGAAGTAATTTGCGTAGAATGAAGCTTATTTTATTGGTAGTTTCATGAAATTTTAGATCATCGCATTGTTTTTTAGATTACGAATGCGTTATGGTCGCCTATGACTAATGTAAAATTTCTGCAAATGCTGAAGCGGGTCGAGTTGGACTGTGGATTATGAAAGGGGCCGGGGGCCGCCTTTAGTATCATGGAGAATTGCCTGGTACACCCCACTGGGTCTTCGGTCGACACTCTTTACACTCTTTACACTCTTTACACTCTTTACACTCTTTACACTCTTTACACTCTTCTAGGCGAAAGAACGGGTTGGCGCTGCCGTGAGCGTGGCACCGGGAGATGGACGCGACCGCCGAGGAGATCCTGGTCGCGGGTGGGGATTCGGTGATCGCGACGCGTCGCTCGTCGAGACCCGTGAAACCAACCGCGAAAGCCCAAAAGTTTTGGCAAGTAGCCTCAAGCCAGGCCGGGACATCCAAGAATGCCGGCACAAAGCAATTGGCACCAGGCGACAACGACGGGGACAATGCGGACGAGGGACTGCAGACTGTGAACGGCGCGGCCCGCAGCGATTCATCGCTAATCCTGGAGATGCTCCAGACGACGCTACAGACGATGCTCCAGGAAACGTCGAGCCATCTCATGAGCAAGCAGAAACAAATGCTGGAGAGGCTCTGGGATGCCTTGATGGAGAACCACCAAAAAGCGACAAAGGTGATGAGCGATCAGGTGGAGATGATCCGACAACTCCAGAAGGAGATTCGAACAACCAGAGCCGACGCAGCCGAGGAGCAGAAGAGGACAGAAGAGCTTAGGCGTATGCACGAACAAACGGCCGGTCAGCTCAGGGCCATGCGAGAACAGGGAGCGGAAGATCACAAGCAGCTGCGCAAGCAGATAACCGAGCAGATAACTGAGCAGATGAACGAGCAGCTTGGGCAGGTACGGAAGGAAGCGGCGGAAGAAATGAGACAGCTACGAGAACAGCTGGACCTGATGGCCAGAAGCATCACAGCCAACAGTGCCCAGACAAGCCCACAGCCATCGTATGCAGACGTAGCCCGCACCCCACCGATGAGCCAGCCCAGCAATGTTCGAACTCTCTCATCTCTGCGAACGACGCCATCCGCGTTTACCGATACTCTCTTCTGCACCATCGACATATCGCGCGTCAGCGAGGAGGAGAAGGGCAAAGCACAAGTGGGAGGAGTCCGACAGGCCATCGAGGAAGAGATGAGGAAGAAGGAGGGCCGACAAGACTGGAGGTGTGCAGCCGTGGTAAGAGACGCAAAGAACGCAGACCGTATTAAGGTGGTCTGCCGAGACGAATCGGAGATGCAGCTCGTTAGAGAGGCGGCAGAGAAAACAGCAGTCAAGGGCGCACGAGTCCTGAGGGACCAACTGTATCCAGTCAAAGTTGACGGCGCAAACAGGGCAGCGGTCCTAGACTCAGCTGGCAACGTGCTGCCAGGCACAGCGGAGGCGCTGGGAAAGGAGAACGGAGTGACGATTGCCAAGATGCACTGGCTCAGCGACAAGGAGAATGGGAAATCCTACGGCTCGATGGTGATCTACGTCACGAAGGCGAGCGATGCGCAACACCTGCTGGAAGAGAAATACTTTCACCTCGCTGGAGAGTCAGCCAGCACCAACCTTTTCGAGCGACGCCAAGGCCCAGTCCAATGCTACAACTGCTGGGAGCTTGGTCACAAAGCCTTCACCTGCAACAGACCCCAGCGATGCGGCAAATGTGCGGAAACGGGACACCGCCACACACAGTGCCAGGCGATCGAGCCGAAGTGCGTTCTCTGCAGAGGGCCACACGAATCGCTCAGTCGTAACTGCCGAGTGCGACAAATGCATGGCAACAATGTGTACTAACGTCCAGATCCTCCAGCTTAACGTGGGGAAGAGGGATGCAGTGCAACTGAGCATGATGAACGACGGAGACTTGCGGGACTACGCGGTGCTGGCAGTAGCCGAACCATACGCATTAAACATGGACAGTACGGTGGTAACAGCACCGAACCACCACAGAAACTGGACGAGATTGATACCGACGAAGAAACACGAGATGCGATGGCCGATCCGCAGCATGCTCTGGATTCGCAGGGATCTAGAGGCGGAGCAGGTGCCGATACCGTCAGCCGACCTGACGGGAGCAATAATACGACTGCCCGACCGGGACGTCCTGGTGGTATCGGTGTATGTGGAAGGGAGTAATGAGAATGCTCTACGCACGGCAATGGTGCAACTGCACAGGGCGATAACGCGCTTCCGCAACAACACAGGGAAAAGAACGGACGTGATCTTGGCAGGCGACTTCAACCGCCACGACCAACTATGGGGAGGTGACGAGGTGACGGGCAGACGCCAAGGGGAGGCAGATCCAATCATCGACCTCATGGACGAGCATGGCCTCCTCAGCCTCCTTCCCAGGGGAACGAAAACCTGGGAGAGGAGTGGTGCGGAGAGCACGATCGACCTGATGCTTGCGTCGTCTGAACTGGCTGAAGAGATGGTCCACTGCGGCATACACCAGACCGAACACGGGTCGGACCACAGGGCAATTCGGACAGAGTTTGACCTCACAACGCCGGAGAGGACAGTTGGTCCGGGACTTCTCTTCAAGAACGCACCGTGGAATGCGATCAAGGAGAGGGTGAAGGACCAACTAGCACCACTTCCGTGGGATGGCGGAGTTCAGGCACAGACGGACAGGTTGATGGAGGCAGTCCTCGGTGCAATCCACGCACTGGTTCCTCGGGCGAAGCCATCACCATACGCAAAGAGATGGTGGACAACAGACCTCACCCGACTCCGGAAAGCCTACACGTACTGGAGGAACCTGGCGAGGGCACAGCGCCGCGCAGGCCATAGGCAGGACAACCTAGAAAGCAGAGCGAGGGTAGCAGGCAAAGAGTACCACGACACCATCAGAAGACAGAAGAGGGCCCACTGGGAGGACTTCCTCGCAGACGGGACCAACATCTGGCAGGCGGCCAAATACCTTAAACCTGGTGGCGACATGGTCGGCGACAAAATCCCCCGGCTGAAAAGGGCGGACGGGACGACAACGCAGGATAAAGCGGAACAGGCAGAAGAACTGCTGACGACATTCTTCCCGCCGCTACCAGCAACCATCGAAGACGAAGGTCCACGGCCGCGGCGGAGAGAAGTGGCCATGCCGGATTTGACGTTGGAGGAGGTGGAAGAAAAAGTCATGGCAGCCAAGGCGTGGAAAGCACCCGGAGAAGACGGCCTGCCGGCGGTGGTGTGGAAGCAACTGTGGCCGGTGGTCAAAGAACGCGTGATGCATCTGTTCCGCACTTCACTGAATGAAGGACAGCTACCAGACCAGTGGAGGAGCGCCAAGATCATCCCGCTCAAGAAGCCGGACAAGGGCGACTACGCGGTCGCAAAGGCCTGGAGACCAATCTCGCTGCTGTCGACGCTGGGCAAGGTGCTCGAAGCAGTGGTGGCGGACAGGATCTCATACGCCGCCGAGACGTTCGGGCTCCTGCCCACAAACCACTTTGGGGCAAGGAAGCGGCGGTCGGCAGAGCAGGCTCTGCTGCTCTTCCAAGAACAAGTGTACAAAGCATGGCGGAACCGCAAGGTGGTCAGCCTGGCCAGCTTCGACATCAAAGGCGCGTACAACGGCGTGTTCGATGACAGACTGCTACAGAGGCTGGAAGCAAGAGGTATCCCCAAGAAGCTGGTGCAATGGATAAGCGCGTTCTGCTCCAATCGCACGGCCAGCATTGTGGTGAGCGACTACACGTCAGAGCAACGGGAGCTGCCGCAAGCCGGCCTTCCCCAAGGATCGCCGCTTTCGCCAGTGCTTTTCCTGTTCTTCAACGCAGACCTTGTGCAAAGCAAGATTAACTCGAAAGGCGGATCGATGGCGTTTGTCGACGACTACTCGGCCTGGGTCACGGGGCCGACGGCGGAGGCGAACAGGGACGGCATACAAGCCATCATCGACCGGGCACTGGCGTGGGGGAAACGCAGTGGAGCGACGTTTGAGCATGACAAGACAGCAATTGTCCACTTCACGCGCGTAGCTGAACGCACCAGCGAGGCGCCGTTCACGATCAATGGAGAGGAAGTCAAGCCCAAAGCGAAGGCCAAACTCTTAGGGGTAATCATGGACACGGGGCTCAGGTTCAAGGAACACATGGCCAAGGCCGCCACGAAAGGTCTCTTGGCAGCCATGTGTCTAAGGAGACTCAGGATGCTGCCACCACAAGCTGCCAGACAACTCTTCGTCGCAACCGTGGCCCCAGCCATGGACTACGCGTCTGTGGTATGGGCGCATGCGCGCGGCGAAAGAGAATTGAAAGAGTTCAACAGGGCACAGAAAATAGGAGCGCGGGCCATCACGGGAGCCTTCCAGACGGTGGCGAGGGCAGTAACTGAAGCGGAAGCCAACATCCAAACAGTACACGAGCGACATGCCCTGGCCGGAATGAAGTTGTACATCAATACGCACACGCTACCAAAGAAGCACCCGCTAGCGACACTCAAAGTATCAGTGAGTCGAAGGTACATCTCGCCGATGAAGAGACTGGCGCTTGCCCTCGGCGAGAGCGGAATCGGGCGGATGGAAACAATCGAAGCCTATGCAGCACCGCCGTGGCACGCCCGCGTGTCGCTGGTGTGTGAGGTAGATCGGAAGGTGGCGATAGCGGCAGCCAACAGCGTCGAAGACGTCACTATCACGACCAGCGCTTCCGACAGAGGAGGAATGGCGGGCATGGGAGGCATCATCAGCCACAAAGCAGCAGGGCAAGAGAATAGGGTCGTGGCCAGGTACTCGGTCACCCTCGGCTCGCGAGACGACCAGAACCCCTATACGGCCGAGTTGGGGGCGATAGCGATGGCATTGCGATGCATGCCTGACGGACTACGGGACCGAAGACTCACCATATTGTCAAGCGGCCAGTCAGCTCTGAAGGCGATCGCGCGACCGCGACAACAATCGGGACAGTGCGCCATACGGGAAATCTACCACCACATCCGACGGCTGGGAAAAGGCAACAACAGTGTTAAAATGATCTGGGTACCGTCCCGGGACGACGCGTTCCCCTTGGGACCCAAGGCGAAGAGACAGGCGCAGAGAGCAACCGAAGCAGGACGTACGGCAGAGACGCCGCCATACCAAGCTCGATCGACGCGGACAAGACTGGCGAGAGCACAGCTACAACAGCACCAGGCGCTACCGGACAGAGTGGGCGGCTTCTCCAAGAGAGTGGACAAAGCGCTACCAGGAAAACACACAAAGGTGCTATACGACGGACTGAAGAGGCGTGAAGCAGACACGCTTTCACAGTTACGCACGGGAATGGCGAGGATCAATAGCTACCTGTCGAGGATCGGCGCGGTGGAATCAGACTTGTGTGATTGTGGACGGGCAGTCGAAACAATGGGGCATTTTCTCTTTCGATGCACCAAGTGGGATGCACAACGCGAAGGCATGAGACAAATCGGGCAAAGCGAGATAGGAAACCTATCGTTCTTTTTGGGAGGGAAGTCGACATCGGACGGACCGAAGTGGTCACCTAACCTACAGGCGGTGCGAGCAACGATCAAATTTGCGATGAAGACAGGAAGGTTGGGAGTGAAGTAGGAGAATGGGGCATACTAACAGCCGGAACCAGGAAACAGTGGCACAATACTAACACAATACAGCCTCATTTTGGCAGACCACGCTTCAGCTGCTGAGGATAGGATGCTGAACACTTGGAGAAATTGGCCTTCAAGCAGGCCTGTCAGAGAGAGTCAAGCGAGGCCAAACGAAAGCGATCCAGGGAGAGAAAGTGGGGCTTTACTTGTGGTCAGGATTGAAGGTGGCAGAAATGTAAATAGCATAGCGTATTCCATGGCCCTATGAGATCCGTTCTCCCGGGCGTAATAAATCTACTACTACTAGACGCACAGACCGCATCCACTTGTACCCCGTCAGCTATCAACGCGTTCGCGTCGATGCGCTTTTCTCCATGCATCCGCAAAAGCAATCAACCACCAGGTACCCTGTGTTCCAGAGATAGAACTCCATCCCATGGTACGGGTAGATGTACCCTAGTCGATAGGGCATGTCCCTCACAAGGGGTGTGCCTACGACTCATCTTATGCAGACATGTCTCTTGTACTTCTCCCCGACAGCATTCACGTTGCGTCCTTGGTGCGGCTATGTACTTGCGCATCCAGGTCTGCAGTTGTGATCCATTCCGAATGAATCCGTGACCCCGGTTTTGCCGTGTCTGACCGCCCTAGCTGCATAATAAGTTACTTGATCATCCTCATTGTGGCGACCTGACACGACCTCCCGATGTCGAGTACCTACACTCTGGGCCTGGTATATCCGTCACTCTCACTACGGAAATTTGTGACAATATCGCAGCGCTCATCCTTGCCATGACCATTGCCCAGTGCCAACGTGCCGTGGACGCGTTGGATGATTAGTCCAGACCATTGGCTCCAGCGACTACAAAGTACGTGTGGCCTAGTGTGCCAGGCTGTGGTTTTGTCCTTGGCTTCCAGTCTCGCCTTACACTTCTCCGTATTCGGTTATACAATGGATCCACCTCGTCGGCGTGGTCGTGGTAAACAGAGGGTGTCTTATCATCCTCCTGACCAGAAAGGGTCTGCTTGGAGGCATGCGCGGCTGAACGACTTCACGGGGAGTCAGCCCGAGTCTAGTGTTCTCAGTCCGAAGAAGAAACAGAAGAACGGTACGGAATACGTGGAGAAAACGGCTGCGGCTTTGCACAAGAAGGCCGTAAGAGGATTGCGATTATCACCTACGCAGAGTTTGATCGCAGCAGCGCCATTTCAGATTGTCAAAGGCGGAATTAAAATTCAGATGCCCAACGAGGAGGAAAAGGTTCTCGAAGGCTTCGAAGCTATGCTCGACTTTGCTGATACCCTTGGTACGCCTAACACGCTGTTGCAATGGACCCTCCGTGTCATAGCTTTGGGTCTTAGGAGAGTGCAGCGAGAGCATGGGATAGTGCAGCAAGGTTCTAACTCCTACCTCGGCGCGACCGTGGAAAGCAGGAGAACTCGGTGGGAAAATGGGGCTATGGTGCTCAACAGGATGGTGAACTCTCTCGGATTAATCGGTCTCAGGCTCTATGACGCATACGCCGGTGAGTCAACCTAGCGAAAACTCTGATCCGGATCTAATTGTGTAGAATCACACTACTTGTTCGAACCAGCTGCCAAAAAAGACCTCCAAACTCGGCAGGCTATCGCTATTAAGACGGCCGATGGCCTCAAAAGCGAAATAGAGACGTCTACGCAGGACGAGGTTCAAGTCTTCTTTTTGCCGTATGCCATTGAGGCGCTTTTAGGATTTACAATTTCGTGAGTGGCCCTTTCCTCACCCATCTCAATAGCCTTTGTTGATTCAGGTCGAGTGTAGGCTTACGCAGATCTGCGAGACTCTTGGACTGGATAAATTTTCCAATGTGAAAATTAAGTCGCCGTACGCCCAGCTCAAGAAAGCCGGGCAAGGATTCGTCCTCGCCGTCCAAGGGACGAGGGAAACCGAGGGAGGGTTCATCGCGAAAGCGATGAACCGGCCTCTTCCCAACCCCCTGGGCGATAGGGAACAATACAGAAAAGTCACACTTTCAGACGAGATACGAAAGTTGATATTGGTCGTCAGAAAATGCCAAGGCGGGTTTGATCCGGTAAAATGCAATACTGACAACTTCCACATGTTTCAATGGTCTATTGATCATTCCGAAGTGATCAATCTGGTAATGTGTCGTCTTGTGAGTCTCTTTTACTCCATATGTCAAAGGCATACTGATGGAGAAGGCCTTTTTGGGCATAGTAGAGAAAGATCATTGGACGGTCTCATCTTGTGGAGCAATCTACCACAAGAGTGGGCATATATCGATATCAGTTGGAATGGTCTATGTGGTCATACCTATCACACAAGAAACACGCGAGGTACTTTTGGGTGAACCGTGCGAAATGTGCTCGGACATACCGAAAGAATGTGGGTGTATGGCAATGGACACTTGGGACTCTCAGACAATGTATCTGCTGAACGAAAATGTCCGCTTCTGGCCTCAAACACCGATCGGTTATATTTTGGCGAAACTCCGTGTATCATAACTATCTAGCTAGCTCCTCGGTCCGGTATAAACCAGGACGTTGGTGAAAGAAAGGTTTTCTATGTTGTCATCAGAGATAGGATCTGGAGGTGGTCAGAGTCTGGACTCATGTGCTTGGGAGTGCCCATCCATTCACCTTCATCAGCCGGTGGGGCTTGATCCGATGACCCTCGTTCTTTTTCGTCGCCGTCTTTAGCGCCCTGGGGTGGATTGGTACCCTCCGGCATATTGTAGGGAGAACGCGGTTGTATCGGGGGATATCCGTACAGAGGAGTCCAAACCTAAGCGTCAGCATCAACGTATGGAACGATGTTTCTAGGTGACTGACAACTAGACTGTCAACGTCTTGTTGGATTGAAGGAACCACAGATGGGGAGAGTCTGAGTTGGTGACTGGTCTTCCTGAAGTGAATCCTCCCTCGAGGCTTCGAGTGTCCGTTTGCACGTAGCAGGTTGAAGGGAACGAGGTGTGAAGAAATGCGAAGTAAGGCTGACCGAGTCCAGTTGTTCAGCGAGGACGAACGTGCGCATTCTTATGCTTGCTGGCCTGCTGGCACCTTCCATGGGGCTAACCTCGAGCAAGTATGTAGTGGCATTGAATGGGGTTTTCAGCTCACAGCATTGCCCTGCAACGCTTGAAGTCGGTGCTGTGCATGAACATGCAGGTGCTCCTGCATGAGTTGGCACTTCTGATGACGCTTGATTGAACGGAACGAGACCTCAGAGATATGCACTGGGTCCTTCCTCTCACAGTTCCTCGTACCCTAGGCTTCCCCTAAACCAGCCAGTCATGTAAGCAGATAGAGTGAGGCTTACCGCTTCTGTCAGGGGTGAGACCCTCCCCCACGACCAACACGAACATGGTCTACGCGTGTCTCCTTCATCAGAGGCCAGCTTGAAGCCGACCGCCCTCCATCGTCCAGGGCCTCAACCACTTTCATCCTGTACTCACTAAACTGATCTGGATCAAGCTGTAAACCGTTGCTAGCTGATTGAGATCAACGGTTGGGAAGAGTCTGAGTCGCTCACCTAGGTGGAAAAGCCACCCTTTAGAGAACCATATGCTTCTCTCTCGACCGAGTAGAGATCCAGACGTACACGCCTGGATGCATATTATCGAAAAGGTCCCATGCATCCCAACTTAGGATTGACTTAGTCCTGATGCAAGCACTCCATTCTCTGTTAGATGCAGCCGCAAGATTACCAAGATTACCATGGAACTGTTGGTACTGCTGTTTTGATGTAGACTTGGCCTGGACTGGCTTACATGCGGCCGACCAATTGAGGCTCGCCGGTTCAGCCGCGGAATCATGCATGTCCATGGTGTACTCATATCTCCAATCATCGGTATTGATTAGAGGTCGGCGTGAGGCCGGCCACCATCCATAATCTGTCACATCCGCTCCTTCATACAGCCCCAGTACGGACTCCATGGTGCTAGGGCAGTATGTGGATGGGGGACCGAGAGTAATTGCCACACTAACCTCTGGTTTGAATCATTATTTGACATGAACATCGAGGAAACAAGCCTAATAAGCTTTGGATTCGGAAAAGAACAAATTGCACAAAGCCTGTTCAGTTGCAGGGGAGAGAGGATCATTCATTTTTCACTCTGCGCTGCTGGCGTCAACGCAAGTTATGCCCCGAAATGGGGCACCAGGATACATTGACCTAAAGTGGATGAGGAGGAGCTATTCTCTTTGTCTGGAGCTACTTCCAACCTGCAAATGAACTCGAAGTTCCAGTGCCCAAGGATGTATCACGTGATGATCCAACCCCCACTTCCTTCCTCGCTTCTTTCCCCGCTTCCTTCCTCACTTCCTTCCTCATTTCCTCCCTTCCTCACTTCCTTCCTCACTTCCTTCCTCACTTCCTTCCTCACTTCCTTCCTCACTTCCTTCCCCGCTTCCTTCCTCACTTCCTTCCTCATTTCCTCCCCCACTTACCGTTTTAGTTTCTGGCGCGGGATTTCAAGGACCTTCTTCCTCCGTTTCCCCTCTCCACTTCTCCCTTGATTTCTGGCCCGCAAGGCCGAGGCCATCTGTCATCAGGCATCGCTGGGCCGTCATGCATCATTCTCGGGCCAACGATCTCGCAATTATTTCCCAGCTTTTGCATGAAGCATCAGGTTTAGGCGCCCAAAGCTTGTTGCTTGACTCTACATATAGACTGACAAGAACTTTCTCCTCTCAGAGCGTGTCCATACCCGTTGTTTCAAACGTCGCGCCTGACGGAAGAGCAATAACGAACCAAATCCTCGGTCGCAACATTCGCAAAACAATGAGCACCCTCCCACCAAACAGTACGGATACTGACATCATCGAAGAGGCCAAGAAAACGGTACAGAACGATGGAAGATGGAAGCATGATCACACGCTGACTGAGACAAAATCAGATACCAGCCTGCTCAACGATCGAATGGCAGCACTACAAGGACCTCGACGAAGACACTCCAGCGGAGGAGGTCAAGGCTGTGGTGATAGATGCGCGAACGAATTCACAAGATCATGTTCGAGTCTATCATAGCAAGGACGAAAATAGAAGAGCAGACGAGGTGATTGTTGCCGATGGAACAGGTTTAAAAATAGTCCTTTGGACATCCGGTTGGAGATTCATTTCCATGAAAGACCACCGAATAGGCAAGATATGTTAATATGCTTAACATAACCGGTTACTATTTCTTGCGATCTTCATGCCAGTTCCCTCCCGCACTTCAAACGTGCAAACCGGTTGCTTACTCGAAGAATTCGGAAAGATCAGTGTAACTTGAGCATCAGAATCTACCAGGGCAAGAATCGCGTCTCGAAGGCTAATACTGTAGACCGGCCCAAGTTTTACCTCTAGAGAATGGCGTTAGAAAATATCAGAAGAGAAGATACGAAGGTCGCATACCGTCAGCTATGTTTCCACTCCAGTATGTCCCGGGTTCTTTGAGGTTGCGATTCGTTCCTGTTGCTACAGTCTCTTCCTGACGATGTTCGCGTTTCTCGTCGTCGACGGCAATTCTCTTCCTCGTGCGTTGGTCTGCGTGCAAACTTCCCTGTGGTTCCGCCTCTTCCCACGACCGCTTCAGCGTGCCTTTATCTATCGACAGTCAAACTCTGTCAAGACTTCGGTAATAGAGGTCATACTTTACCTGGTTTGAAAACGCTAGAATTTTCTGCTTGAATGATCTGGGATTGGGACTGAAATCGCGTTGGGAGTTGGACGTTGTTCCACCATGCTGCGAAGTAGGTTTCGTTGTCGGGCGATGAATTGAGAAAAGACTTGAAACCTAGGAGCGCCGTCATCGAATGCGAATAGCAAAACGCAATGCAAGCGTCAGCTCCAAGTTGTTCATGTATATAGGTCAAGAAGCGTTGACCGTTTGTGTGCCTGCTTTTCGCGGCGCCCCTGAGCCCTGGGCGATTCAGATCTTCCTGAATTAAATCCAGGTTTTGGCGCAGCAGCGTTGCCTGCTTCTCGTCGGCTGTGTCATGTTCTCGAAAAGTTTTGAGTACTTCCTCGACAGGTTCCAGGTGCGTAGAGAATTTTTGGGCCAAGGATTCTACCGCAGGAGATCCAACCGCAGTGAAGGGTGTGGTCTGTACTAATGTTGTAGGCTCCATAGGAAAATGCACTACACTAACTATGAGCGAAGGGAAGTAAGAAGCGGGGAAGGATGGGAGGAAGGAAACAGGGAGGAAGAAAGCAGGGAGGAAGGAAGGAAGCAGGGAGGAAGGAAGGGGGAGGGAGGGGAAGGAAGGAAGTGAGGTGCGCTACATGCAGACCCACACAGCCATCTCGGCAACCGACGGAGTTAGACCACTCGGTTGGGACCCGGGCTTTTTTCAGCCTAGCTTCCTTCCTCGCTTCCTTCCTCTCTTCCTTCCTCGGGCCGGGTTCCTCACTTCCCCTCTGTTTCCTTCCTCACTGCTTCCTTCCTCACAGCCTTCCCCGCTTCCTTACTTCCTCACCTCTCTGTGCTTCTCCCTAAACCAACCAGTCATGTAGCTAGATAGAGTGAGGCTTACCCGTTTCCATCGAAGGAGACCTGCCCTACGACCACCACGAACATAGTTCATGTCTGTGTCTAACCCTCATTGATAATCAAACCTGACGCGCATGCACATGCGCGTACTTGAATGAAGACAAGGTGAGCACGAGCAAGGTCGCATATCAGGGGCGTAGGATTTAGCCCCCCTATCAACGCAACTGTATTGCCTTGCACACTCTTTAGGCATGCGACACACCAACTTCTCATGCCAATCGCAAGTTCTATTGCATCATATCCAGCGAGAGAGAAGTTCGGATAAATAGGGCTGTTCGCATTTAACTGTGAAGAAACGTCGCATTGCCAGAGCGTGATACAGATAGATGTACTACCGGTAACTGTCTTAGACCCCCCTAGTAGTCAACCTGCACAGCCGGTAACTTAGTAGATAGTGTTCAATTATCCAGAACACCACATGAAGGAGCGAACGACGTGCAGGTCTTCACCCCCGTGTGGCTGCGACCTGCAACGTCAACTCCTCCCTCGGCAAGGTTGTCTCGTAGTCCCGAGCCTCACCGACCAGGCGGCCCCCCTAAATGAATCAACTGGTCAATGTTCACGGGGCTGTTTTCTTGATGAATTACTCACAGGGTGCGGACATATCCGCTCTGTGCCGCAATAGGATGCACTTATGCGACCACTGCTCTGACTAGCATGGCCAAGGGCAACCCACCTCCTTGTGTGCCAACGGCAAGATTAGTTCCGGTGATGGACCACTCCGCCGAATGCCCCTTGACTCCTACCTGCAGGGCTTCAATGGGGGGTGTTATCCCTGTTAGCGGTTCTACTTCACGCATGTGTTGTGACGGTGAGATCTAAATCAGCTAATAATCATCATGGATAGCACACTACCCTAGGCTAAGTCGAGTGGTGTCAACAAATTGTTCCGTGGCAGCCCTGCGGCCACACTCAATGGGATACACAGCGATTGCAACTGGGCTGATGGATTGATCGAGATAAACAAGTAACCAATGTATAAATAACCGCTCTTTCTTACTCGTTCCCCGTAGGTGACCAAGCTCATGTTCATTGTGCACAGCCTTATCGAGTTTATTCAATTGAAATGCCCAAGTCCAAAACAGACAACACTCCAAAGGAAGAAAAGACTCGAAAGGACAAGTCCGGCCACAAAAGAAAGAGTACGAGGTCACATAAGAAACATGGTTCTAGCAGCAGGAAATCACGCCAAGGCGAGCTAGATGGAGCTATCGAGCTCTATTGTGCTGTTTATACCCCTCGAAGTGGAAATCATTACCATTGGGCCTTTGTGATGTACCACTCAGAGCTGGGGTGGTGCCTGTACGAAGTTGTTCAGCAGGTGGATGATGGTCCCTTTACGGCTGTGTTCCGTCAAACCGACCCACGGTCCTCAAGCAGATGTCTTCCACTTATTCACTTGGGCTCTATGCATGCAGACTATGCACGACAACTCCCTGCTGCGATCAATGGGATTACAGTTCCGGGAGAAGCGGCAATGTGGAATTGCCAGGATTATGTCCTAGAAATATGGGATGCCGTGCTGGGAATTGGCGCGATTGATGAAGTTATATGGGGGGCGGGCAGAGACAATATGATACCTTATTACGGGCCAATCCAGGATAACGATAACAACGAGGACGAGGGGGAGGATGAGGACGAGGAAGGGTCTGATGATGGCGAGGGTCAGACACGTCAGTATCAGTCCGCAGAGTTTGTTTACGACTCAGACTCAGACTGATGTGTCGGGGGATTGCTGTATTTAAGGGATATTGGACCGCGGCCAGGTTCATTTTGCTTCTGCTGGAAAGGAGTCATTGACGGTGGGCTGCCTTCAACAGGAAGTTCCACCTTGCTTTAGGACTATTGGCTCAACCCAATTAGTCAGTCTTTTGGATCTCGCAGCGAAGGTTTTGGGTACAGCAAGGTAGACTGTCCACTTGCATGTTAGTCTTTTTAGCCCAAGTTTGCGGCATCTTTTGGTGACTTGGTTGATCAGACAATACTGAGAGTAGCCATAAGTCTTGTTTATTTTATTCCTGCTTGCCCTCCCCAGTCTCGACCTTCCTTGCTGTTGCAGACGCATCAACACTACAGTCATCACCAGTCCGCCTTTTTGGGTGGGTGGTTGGGTTTCCAGTCTCTCTTGCCCCGTCCCACTACTCACTGAGCGAAGCCCTGTGGTTTCCATAGGCTGCTCTAGGGTGCCATTGCTGCTATAATATCGGACATTTTCACAAATTGCTTGTAGGCCAGGCTTTCTATCCATACGCGTATGGATTAAGTTAATCCATATGGAACGCTCCATATGGATTATTCGTATTCCATATGAGATGGCTGTATTCCATACGTATGGAAATACAGTGGAAGAATGTTGATCCCGGCGGGCACCATTCAGGGCGACGCAGTCAGGCAACAAACAAGTTCATGTTCATGATTTCCGCCAGGAACAAAAGTTGTTGTGCCGCTAGTGGCCGGTCCCCGCTGACTTGGTGGCTCGGCGAGCAGTATGGATTCATGAACAATACCGTCTCTCCAAAATGACCATTGATATCAACATGCCATGTCCACCTAGCCAGAGCGTGTCTTTTGACTCTTTTCTGGTGCACGGCGAAACGTATCCAGGATCGATGTAGCTGCTAGGAAGTCGTACAATAAGTCGGACAAAACCAGGCATCAGGGATTCCAGCCGCGCTGACAGATGAGCGAGACAATGCGCGCTTTTCCTAATACGGAAATGGTAAAGTATAGATGACGTCATTTCTTGTATTCCATACGTATGGAATAAGCTTCCATACGAGGAGGAATCTGTAATCCATACAAGAATCGTTCCATATGGAATATGGAATATGGATAGAAAGCCTGTTGTAGGCCACGCAAGGTTCGCATAGCTCCAAACAGCTACAGGTCGACGAAGGATGGGACTGAAATGTTTTAAATTTGGCCTGTAGACCTTAGTCAACATTGGAGATCTGATTTCTGGAGTCGTGTTGTTACAGTAATGTGCAGTGTTCTCGGTGTCAGTTCGTCCTAACTGTTAACCATAATTTGATCCCATACTCTATCCACCAACCACTGGATAGGATACTGACGCAAGGATAGAGATGCTGGTAAGTACATATACCAGTCATTTCTATCTCGCGGTGTCAAATTATTTGTCATCTTCACAGACTCCCAGTATTCTGGGTAGAAGCCACTTGCCTCCCAATCTATCACAGCAGCAACCTTACAGGTTTTATCGTGACCCATATTCACTATGACGTTCGCCGGTCGAAGGTCCCCATGTGTGAAGACACACTTTGTCGAAGATGTCGGCATCAGGTCTCGCAATAACCTAATGTACACGGGTGATGCCATCTTAGATCCTGTGAAAATAAAATCCCGAAATGTCTCTTCGTCCCATATCGGGTTGGAATTAATGCGAATGTCCCGTCGTATATCCTTACAACCCTTCCCTTGGATATCGCCGAGTGGAGCGCCATCGGATAAGGGAAGTGACCGAAGTTCAGAAAAGAGTGCATCAAGCTGACTGCTAATGGCCGCTTTCTGGGTTTCATCCAACTGGGGCCATGCTTTTTCCAAATCGATTCCGGGAACAAAAGTCATGAAAAGGAAATTAAACCCACAAAACCGCAATAGGCCGTGTGGCCTTGGGGCAGGAAAAGTAGGTAGATGCTCTTGAAGATGCGAAAGCGAGTGGTATTCGGTAATAGCCTCTGCGTGTGTGATCTTCACAGCAATAGTTGTGCTAATCTTCAAGACCATGGACGTAGCGCAGTTAGTTCCATAGAGAATATCGCTCTGGTGTAGTAGCTTGATCAGGGCTTCTGAGAGGTTGCTAGAGCGAAGGAGGTCTTGAACTTCGGCCGATAATTCGTAAATGACGGTGCAAGGATTCGTTGTGGCCAGCCTGGAACGTAGATCCTTGTTACCAATGGTTTCTGGAATTTGTTGGCTGGGAGCTAGAATGACCGAATTAGCATGATGATCGATAATCAAAAGGAAAACTTACTCCGAGATTTGTACGACCGTAGTTGTTTTGAATATGTCGACGATAGGAGATCGATGAGGTCAGCTTCGGGATCCTTCCGCAAGGCAACCCCAAGCTTGCGATACATTGCCATGTTCCACTTCGCTGCCGTTGTTTGGTAGCCAACTTTGCGTACGCGGCTTTTTGAGGAGTGGTCAAGGGATGGGGTGAGGTTTTTGCTGGACATTTTGAGCGTATTCAGATTTGGCGATTTCTGTAATGAACGTAGGAGAGAGACGGTTTGACTAAAACCCACTGTGGCCATTTAAGCACTGGCAATCACCATTCTGCCGCGATACACCGCTTTGACAAGCGGCATGACAGATTGGGTGATCCGAGCGTTCCAGAACAGGAAAGGTGTCAGACGGAGGATGCCGGCCACAGCTGTTGCCAGAGGCAGGAAACAGCCCGAATGTTCCAAGGCTAGCCCGAAGTTGTGTGCCAAGTACATTACGATCAGCCGATACTGTGGGCGCCTCTAGTCCGGCCCCCATGTTGCTCGCTCCGCTCCCAAGGGCCAAAGGGGGGTCAATGACTCGCAAAAGGCGCCCTTAATTCGCTAAGAAATAAAGATACCTCCCTAAAGGTTGTAGCGCCCACCAATTATTATGTACCTCCTTTTGAAGAATAATCCCGCATTCTGCATGCATGACTATCACAACCCCACAACTGACATCACCAACTCCGTCAAACACTGACAGCAATGCCACAACACCACAACACAATTATATCTATAACAATTCCAATTTCGCACCAATGTCTTCACAAAGTACATAATTAGAAAGCTCTGACTCAGGAGATGACGTTATCCAGCGCTGGACCAACCCAGACACCGGGAAGCATATCTTTTTCGCAATGCACCACCGAGAACCTCGAACAACGCATACCTGGGCATTTTAGTTAACTCAAACCTAATTTATGAGTTAACACATAACTCTAACTCATAAAACTCACATGAGTTGAGTTTGAGTTATCGCTGCTAACTCGTGAGTTAACTCATAAACTCAGCACGGCGTTCCTGGCGTCTAATTAGTCCGCTTTATAATCTAACCTAATCAGTCGCAACCTGTGAGATTTTAGAGTGAACTGTGCTCTATTCTTGCTTCTCCCTCTGCTGACAGAGGGCTCGCAGCTGCCTTTATATACAGAGATGCCTTTATCATCATAGAAGCAACAATAAGGTTTTCTTAAAACCGGATCTGGGGGTCCGGGCCTTTGAGACCGGGCCGCAGTCTCATCAGTTGATAGATGTGATATATACCTCTGACGTATCTGACAATATGAGTGAGTTAAAAGGGTCGAAACTCATGAGTCAACTCAAATGCCCAAGTATGGAACAACGCGTTGTCGCTGGTGTCGAGCTCTTTCAAGCCGGATACTACAAGAGTCTCGCTGCCGCAGCTCGTGACCTCAAAGCCACTTATTCGAAGTTATATTCTCGGCATAAGGGCGCTCATCCATGCAGCCTGAATGGCGGCAACCGCACCCTATTCTCACAGCAAGAAGAGAGTGCAATTGTGATTTGGGGGCATCGCCGTGTCACTCATGGACATCACATACCAGATTCATGCCCTCCGTCAACATGCAAATTCGGTTCTACAAGCTAAAGGGCGGCCCCCAACTGCTTCCAAGAGGTGGGTAAGGCGTTTTATGAGGCGTTGGAAGCACAGCTTTCATAAGAAGAAGTCCACAACTCGAGATGCTAAGAGGAAGTCGATGGAAGACCGTGGACACGTTGAGAAGTGGTTCCACGCTTGGCATGACTATATGCCTCATGTCAAGCCGGACAACATATGGAATATAGATGAGATCGGCTTCATGATTGGATATCTCCTGAAAGGGACTTTCCTGTGGACCTTTAGGGAGATTGAACAGCCTGTTCTTACTGATGCACATGACCTGATATCTATGACGGTTATTGAAGCTGTATCAGCAACAGGGAAGTCAATTGCGCCGTTCCAGATTATGCCTGGAACGCAGCTTCAGAGTGCGTAATCAACCAATTCAACTCAACTGGTGTGTTGGGCAGGGGGACAAGGAAGACACCACCACCCGAAGTGACGGCAAGTGAGGTGAGAAAATGATGATGAGGAAGGCGGGCAGACAAAACCACCAAAGCAAAATCGTCAGAAATGCCAACTGCAACTGGGCATCTGACAAAGAAAGAAAGAGAGAAATCAATTGATCAAATAAAGACAAATGCCATGACACATAAATCCCAGTCACAGCTCAAAAATTCAAGAAATTGGGGCACGGTACTGATTGTGTCTAAGTCTGCGTCTCCTCTGACCTTTTATAGCTGGAGCCACACCGACCGCAGTCGAGACCTTCCTAGCTAGGCAATCGAGATCGGTGACTAAGGTCAGAGACCAATTAAAATAACCCGAGATATACCCGTAGCCCTCAGCCCCGACATACTGGTACCTCCTCGCAGTTGGATTGACATCCGGCCAAGTATATTTCAGTTGGATTGAAGTTGGAGGAGGCTGCTCTCAGTTGGATTGCAGTTGGTTGTTTCCGACCAACGGATATCTCCGATCTTCACGTCTTAACCCCGATCCCACTTACCACTACCACGAGGGTAGGACAATACCCTCCCTGCTCCATGACCGCATACTCTGCGCCATCCCAATAGTGTGTCGATCAAGGCGAGTTCGTAAAGGTGATAACATCTTTCCTGCGCTACTAAACGACCTTTCAGTCTCTGCTGACATTGTAGGGATGGACAGCAAGTCAGAAGCCATTCGAGAGAGGTTCGGATACTCCATTTCGTGCTCCTTCCACAAAGAAAGAGGGCTGAATTGGTATTTGTCGTCAGCAGGGGTAAAAGCCTGGGTATAACGTTCGTACTCATCAAGCGCTGGGCGCCGTTGCGAAGGATATCCCGCTCTGCCATCTGGATGCGCCCTTTTGCGTTTGCCGAGCGACTATGCCAGGAACGCGTCATATCCAGAGAGCGCCCTTCGGCTGCTCACTCTAAATGCGTTAAGAGATACTCAAAGGAGGGAAAATACTCCCAAAAGGAGCCGGTGTTAACATGATCATCCTCGCTAGTCTTCGGGTTGCCTTGTAGACGAACGGAGATCTCATCAAACGGCCGCAAGACCTGAATAAAAACCTCAACCACGTCCCAGTCCTCTTCTGACAGCTTGTCGTCAATTATAGAAGGCTTCATTGACTTTCTCTTGCTCCTTCCTCACGCCCTTTCTGCCTTTTCGACAATCCGGTTGAAGTATCTACGGAGAAGCAGAGCGCGGACCATCATACGGTGGCGAGAGTTCCAGCGGGTCTCGTTGTTAGCGATAGAAGACTGAGACTTATTCTCCGAATCGATCGAGTTCTATCGCAATTGTGGGGTTTCTGGTACCGCTAGAAAGGCACCACCACAGTCGCTATTTCGTGAAGCCACTGGGTTTCTTGGCCTGCTGTCTCGAATCTAAAGGAGGCATATATATGCTGAACTCGGATTGGGCGTTCCTAGCTTGGCGTTGTGATACCCAGCTCATTAACAATGGGTCGACGGCAACCGTATTCATGGAGCTAACGGCATCGCAATAGGGAGAAATTGGTGAGTGGAACTGATGGTTGAATTAGAACAAACAATCAAGACCAGCCGGTTATTATTGAAGCATTGTGGAATTAAGAAAGCCGGTAAGCTAATGAAGAAGGCT
This sequence comes from Dactylonectria estremocensis, assembly GCA_020744375.1. Classification (NCBI taxonomy): domain Eukaryota; kingdom Fungi; phylum Ascomycota; class Sordariomycetes; order Hypocreales; family Nectriaceae; genus Dactylonectria; species Dactylonectria estremocensis. The sequence goes on along the minus strand of JAGMUU010000029.1, from coordinate 397,711 downwards.
TCGAAGATTGCGTAAGTAGAGTTGGGAACAGTAGCCTAGATCTAGCCCTGATTCTGCACTACCAGGGAATGGCAGTGCAAATATTTTCCCCCATATGTGACAACTCTTGTCTAAATTCAGTCTGGTGACCCAGGAGACGACGCCAGCGGTTACGACACCCGACAAATACGATTGGCCCGGCTTTCTCAAGTTCCTTCCCCCTTCTTGGCACATATCCTAGCCACGGAATTACTGCGAGTGAATTACGGCTTATTGTCAACTTCAGTAGTGTATTCGATACGAGGTCGGCGGTTGTTGGAACGAGGGTCGTTCCACTACTTGAGCATTCCAGCGGCTGGATCGCCCGCGGCCCACCTATTATGGGCGCGAGACCGATGAGTCAACAACCGGAAAGTGATACGTGCCGTATTGCACAGACAAACGAGTCCCTAAGATCAACAGTATTCCTCGCTTCGAACAAAGTACCGTTCCTTCTAGCACCGACCAAACCTTGACGAAGTCAGAGGCCATCCTTGGGCTTCATTCCATAAATGGAACATCTATCACATGTTAGCGCAGGCACAGCACATTGCCCAAGAAGATGCATACATTGGCCAGTAGGCATGAATATTTTGATCGTTCAAGTCCCGCCTTACGCCAGGCAGAAAGACATGGACTTCATCTTTTGTCCAGCCGTGAACCCTCGTGAATGGTGCCAAGGTAAGTGCTTCTAGGGCTTGCAAGGTATTTTTGTTGTTCCATGCCCCAAGCTCCTTGTATTTTCGGTCCTTCGGCCAGCAGTTTGTTGGCCACTTGAAACGAGTATCCACGATTTCGATGAAGCCAGCCTTGGCCATGGCCTTCTTTATGGCGTCAAAGGATTCGAACGGTCGCTGTAATTTCATAGTTCCTTCACGCAGAAGCTGGCACCATTTGAAGAGTTGATGGTCCTTCTTGAGAGTTTCGTCATCCGACTTCAGAGGAACCTCAATTTCCTGCACTTCGACGTAGCCTCCGGGAACAAGGTTGCTGGTCACATTTTGGTTTAATTGTGGGAAAACTAGAGTAGAAGGAGCTTCTCTCACCTGTACATTTTCTGGAAATAAACTTCCCAATCCGCTATGGAAGAGTTCATCATTCTACTGTGGATGTAGTCGAAGGGCTCGGAATAATTCCATTCCTCATCTATGTCGTCTATTTCAAACCGAGCATTTGGGGGAACACTTTTGAAGGTTTAGCTCAGTTCGAAAACGAGTGTGCAGCTTGAGCCGTACAATGATGGTTGAATAGGGGAAAGGTCAACACCGATTACCTAGATGTTGAATTAGTCATATATGTTTGGACTCAAGAAGGGGCGCTTCACCTCAGCTTGAGGATGCTCATCCGCGTAGTCTATTACCCAAATGCCTGTCCCAGTGCCGACGTCGAGGACTCGGTTATCCTTCGACTTCGGGTCATTCGGCGGTGCTAGACCAAGCTGGTCGTTGTAGGTAAGAAGGAACAAATTATGTTGCAAGTCTGACTGGCGTAAGCATGAAAACGCAAGCTAGCTTGTCAAGGGTTTGTACCAAGCCTATCATTTTCGGTTTCGTCGTTGGGAAGATAATATTCTGTACGCGTTAGTTATAATGAGGAGCTAACTGATGGAGTGGGGGAGGAAAGCGCACTTCCATCCTTATATCGATGATAAGTCCTACCGTTCTCCTGCCTGTACGAAAGAATAGAGCTTGAAATGCTTTGCGTTGATGATGCTGCCTGCAGTGCAATGATGGTGAGCGGTATTTTCTTGTGGGAAGGTGAAAGTGCAAGTTTTCATACATCATCCCCTAGCGAGGAGTCATGATCAGTGGCCTGATGGACAGTCAGGTTCTAGAAGCTTAATTGGGAGGAAGGAGATTATGAGACATATTCGTCAGGAACCACAACAGGTTCAGGATCATGCTCTGCCATTTTCCCACTCGGATTGCTCGCAGTGATGATATGAGTTGCACATCAAGGGAGAAAAGTTTGTTGGATTGAACACGAGTTCTACCCCTCACCAAGGGGGCTATGCACTATATAGCTCACACCCCCTGTCGACAGGCTTGGGAGCGACCAATTGACGTTTATCAAGATTGCATCATATCACCACGGCCGCAACGGTCCAACAGATGTGCCGCCGCGGAGCCCCGCACGGGTCGATGCTGGGAGAGAATCCGCTCACCGCAAAACACGACCAAGTCTAGTTCACAGCAGCACCTTTCTGTTACCACCCCGAGTCTGACAAAGTACGCATCCATACCCCTGGGAGAAGCCGACAATGACAATCCAAGCCATAATACGCCCAGCCATCTAGACCGTCTTTGGGAAGTGAAAAAAGAGATCATGTGGAGCAAGGCGGGGAGCCATCCGCCTTAATCAAGCTGGCTAAATCCTTAGATCAGGCCATGAAATATCATCATTTGACCAGGCCGCAGAATGCCATGAAAACGTGCCAGAACAGTTATTCGCTGTCATGCTGTATCCAGTGGGGGTGTCGGTTGATGTCAAGACACAGAATCCTGAAAGAGGTCAAGTATCGGCTTACTCCATATGGAAGAGCGGTCAGGGATGGGGCGGCATGTTAACGCAATTCGGTGGACTTGGGGTGAAGTTTGTTGTCACATGCATCGGTACCGCTCCGACTGTACCAATATGGCCTTGCCCAGTTTTCATGAACACTTGGGGTCACATAAGTTGAAATCAGTACTACGTAGGTGTGGATCAGTTATTTGCACTCCCACCCAGGATCTCTGAACTGTGATTGCAGATGGTCCATGAGAGCGGTTCTCCGCTCAGGGGCTGTATTCCACACGGCAGTGGCGTAGCGTATCGCGGAGGGGAGTCACTCATATCTTCAGGTACCCAGTTAGGGTGTTCGGACCGGCCAGGAGCGTTACTCTACTTTGATGGTGCGGAGGGCATAGGCTGTGATTGGAAGGGTGGTAACGAGGCAACACTGTGTGGGGGAGTGGGAACGCGCCGTAGGCCACAAGCGCATTTCCCTGGCTCCTAGATTCGCCTATCCGTCGGAGAGAATATAACTGTACTTTTCAACACACCGTGGTATGCTACTGTATATTGAATGAACGTTTACATGCCGAATGAAAGCTGTTCTCTCACAGCTGTCGGCGGCGAACCCACGGCCATGCAAGGAGCAACTTATCCTGCACGCCGCCACTTCAAGAGGAATGGATGGGCTCCATAAAGACCAACCAGTCATGTCGTGTCTTCCTGCCGTTGTTTCGTTTCCTTTTTCATGTCACACTTGCCATGACAAGAAGGTATCGCCCCACCCGGACGCACGATAACTTAGGACACAGCACAAGCGTTGTGGGCCGTTTTGCCCCATGTAAATGGCCTAGGCCCACGAACGATTTTGTGAAGGGGTTGGGTTTTGGGCATTAGAAAACTGAAGACAGGGATAAAATAGCCCGATTTGGATAGTATCCATGTAAGGCAACACATCACATACGCTAGTGACAGGGGTTCGGACCAACAAGAGCAACGTAAATGAAAGGTGCAAATGAGATGGCATGGGATCCCAGGGCTGGGCCTCCGAGGCCGGCCAAGGGTAGATGAGTCTTTCCTTGGAGCGGCCAAAATTGGCGTAGCAGAGCTCACGGACGTAATACTCTATGGGCACATGCCGAAAGAGTGAATAGTACTGGCCAGGGGGGCAGAGAGTGTTTTGGGGAGAATGAGGAGACCACCTTTGCTATTGGGATCATGCCGCTAATTGGACTCGAGACCCTCTGAACAGTGACAAGTTCAGTGGCGGCATCGCTAAGTGGCACCATCCTAAAGAGGCCAGCTTTCACGACTGGGAGCCGCCGTATTTAGCTATGAACCGCAAACCATCCCAGTCCCCAATCCCGCATCGGTAATATCGCAGCGTATCTTCATATTTAAAAGTGACCCAGCTGCCAATTCTCACCAGCCAATCTCACTTCCAACGCCACCTAATTGAAAAAAGAGCTGGGAAATGGGAATCGAAAGCTTCTACTCTAAAAACCCCCAACACACGGAGATACCTACTAGGTAGCTTCTGCGTCTCGAGGGGCAAATGTCTCTCCCGTGTTGATACTTTCTCAATCGGGCTATTTATCCCTGTCTTCAGTTTTCTGCGCCAACGACAACCCCCGTCGTCGAGTTGATCGTCACTCTTCCTCTAACATTGGCGCGCACCCTAACCCAACCCTCCCTAGGCGCCACACTAGGACGAAGACAAGGTAGCTAGCTAAGCTGCAAGGTCTAGGATGCAGCAATCAAGGGACTTATGGAGACCAGAGACCGGTTGCATGAGTGGCTTGCATCACTAGCGCGCCCGCCTCACTGCGCCGCTCCTCCTCTAACCGTGCGAGCCGTGTTCGAATATGTTTGTTTCCGCGTGGACCGTGCGTACCCCACGCCAAGGTACCGCGTGCTGACAGGGTCGTCCGGCTACATCAATAGCGCGCTTTGATTTTGCAGCTCAGCTGAGGAAATCAAGCCGCACTTATGAGGCCATCTGGTCGCATTGTCCAGGCGCCTGCACACGCCCGGTACTACTTTTGTCATATCTCGGCCGGACCGTGCTCCCGGCATACCGGAGGGCCAGGATAGACTAGGACATCATTCCAACAGTGACGGAGTGCAGCACGCCGTTCCATGAAGACGGGGGCCTTGTATCAAGCCCTCACGGCTAGGGAGTTCGGGCATCCAAACGGGTATAGTCAGACACGCAACCCCCCGTCCTCTGGGGCCCGTACGGCGATATCAGATCACGGCAAAAAAAAAAAAAGAAAAAAACCTCAACGAGAAAGCAACAAATCACTCGAACACTGGACCGAAATGGACTTGTCACGGCCGGGAATGGGGATTATGAGCCTTTAACGTAATCAAAACAACCCGGCCGCATTTGAACGGCACGTGTCCGTAGCGAAGTGGCTACGCTATTGATGCGACCGCCTGAGCAGCCGACTGCAACTGGTCATCCTTGAAATCGGACATGCTTGCTCAAACTGCATGGAGGTGTCTATAATCCCAGTGTGGCTTCCTGGGGTTCGGAGTTCAACAATTTCCATTTACTAGTCACCAATTGTGTTGAGGGTATGTTGCTGACGCGGCCGCCTCCTCGGTTTGGAAATGATGTCTTGCACGAGTTCGAGAGCGCCGCTGGACCCTATACTTGCTCACGTTTATAATGGCCGTGTTATGGGTCAATGGACGGATTGTAGCCGTCCGTAATGCCAACTGCCCCGCTCAGCGTACCTATGACCTGTCCTGCTGGATGAACAAGTCTCGCAAGCTTTGGTAAAGGATCTCCGGGAAAAGCCCAACCTATGCTGTCAGCCCATGAAAATGCGGGCGTCATCTCTCCTCTGCAGTACCTCCCTGGATACCGGATCGTTTGCTGACCTCTCTGAGGGATGGATTTGTAATTAGATACACTATGATTTCTGTATTTACCCCAGACACGACATAGTTAACGTTTCCAGTAGTTCCTGTTCAAGTCACATCAGCTCTCTATTGTAATCCGGCTGACTCCGACAGAGTTCCGTGAAAGAGTGTCTGTAGGCCCTCCACAGCTGCGGTATGGCCAACCCAACCAGCCAATTCACACTAAACGTTTTGATCACTTAAACATACAAACCCACAAGCCCACTAGTGTCTTGCTTCCTCCAATTTTTTCCGTCCTTCTCGCCTCTTGACTGAGCCTCATTCCCCCGTGGGCTCTGCCGTCACTAGCTCCTTTGTCACTTACGCCAACGAGCTTCTGGCAAGCCATGAGTCTACCGATTCCGCTGCAATCTGCATGGGTTAAACGAATTGACTTGATGGAAGATGCGAAGTTCCCAGTTGAGTTCGGATTAAGCCTTCTTTCAAAGTATTATCTTCACAGGGCCTCCATCACAGTCATAGGCCATGCGGGACGTACGTGCCGCCCTCGAGGTCTCTCGGACCACCTTAGCCGCCTTCACCTGCCTGTATTTTCTCGGGGCTCTGTTCAAGCATGTTAAGTCGCCAAATAAAATGAGGAGGAAGGGCAGGTTTGGCATGCATTCCTGGGGTCTTGAGCCACCTTGGCCGTGTTCGAGTTGCCCGCCATCGTCGAGGTTGCGATTATGTCCCCTTCTCCGACAGTAGACTTATTGGCCTGGTAGATTTTTTTCATTTATTCTTTTATCTCACAGAGTTAGGCAGTCAGCTTGGCCGTATCATTCCTAACTTTCAACTCTTTCCAATAAAGCTTCTCTGGTGGTGAGAGGCAGCGGATTGTGCTTGTAGGCACGCTTCTGAATAAGGCTCCCGTGCTGCTACTTGATGAGGCTACAAGCGCCCTAGATGCCAACACCCAAGCCCTCGTTAAGGAGAGCATCAAGGCCTACCATGCACAACCACTCTTTCGCCAACCCCACTCTTTCGCCACGCAAAAAAAAAAAGCACCACCAAAAATCAACAACTTTACTTACACAGAACTTGACCAAAATGAGAGATATGCGCAAAAATTTTCGTCTTATAAATAATAATTGAATCTCTCTATTGAAACCTGGGTCTTTTGATAAGCCGCCCTGATCGCGTGGTTGGTTGATGGGGTATGGTTTCCGCTCTGACCTCAATGACCGAGCCAGCCTCCGATTCTGACTCCTGCTCGCCTGACCAGCCACATTCCACCACAGCAGGCATATTTTCAGTCTCCTCTTCTGGTATGGCTTCTCCACCAGCTAGAGTCTCACCAAGAGTCATAAAACGTTTGTTAGGATTCGGCACCGCCTTCCTCTTCTTCCCTCTCTTCAGGCGAGCCAATTCCTCCTCTAGGCTAGCAATCCTCACAGTATGCGCCGCTACCGTCTGCTGTTGAGCCTCAAAGCCCTTGGCTATTACGTTGTACCGTCTTCGTGTCTTTGGTGTTTTGTTCAGCCCAAGATCACGAATTTGACGGCTCATCTGTGGTGTATCGTCCGAGTCAAGATACGGCCTGGGTTCGGGAGTCGCTCTTGGGCTGCCATTTGGCCTATCTTCTTGGATTTCTGGGTGCCGCAGCGCTTTGGCACGTGAGATCGGCCAATTTCCAGTAACCCTCCAGCCAGAGAGTATGTTCTTCTCGGTCATTCCAACTCGACGAGCCTTTGCGTAGGCCCTGATGAAATTAACCTTGTCCATTGGAGTGGAATCAGTCAATGATGCGAACTTTTCCAACTCTCGTCGATATGCGGCTTTGGAGGCATTGAATACTCCATTGTCCAACGGCTGGAGCCCATGAGAGCAGTGTGCTGGCAGATAGCAACAATAAACGTTGTTCAAAAAGCACGTGGCCATCCATTCATCCTTCCGTCGCTCAGTAGTGATCTTGAGCTGAAGAAAACGAAGAACATACCGTTGCATGACTCCCATGACCGTCTAAAATGATCAGTCTCGCGTCAGAGTCGTCGGCAGGCATGGTCTGGGGCAGATAGACTCTTTCAAGCCATTCAACGCCAATGTGGTCGTCAGTCCACCCGTTAGGTGAAGTTATGTAATACCAGTCTGCTATCTGCTTGAATTCCTCAAGAAACCACTGTTTCTGGAGTTCCTTCCCCTTGAAAATTATGCCAGGGATTAAGGCGCGGCCGTCAGCAGTGACAGCTTCGATAAATGAAGTCCAATTTCGAGTTTGTGGTCCCTTGAGAAATGCCTTCCGCTTTGGGTCCGCGCTTCCAACAACCAGGCTATCTAAACCTAAATAAAAAGGATTAGTCGGTCAATTTCAAGCACTGACAAGATATACAGATAGATGCTTGCCGAAACCAGTCATAATACCCCCTTCGTCAACGTTAACGGTGTTTTCAGGCTTGATCCAGCCGTACTGGCCCTCCCTAATATCAAAGTACCAATGAACTGCCTTAGGCGTGAAAGAGTCGAACCTTTTGGCTTCTTGGCGTCTATCCATCTTGGTCTTCAGGTCTGTGCGGCGCTCGATAAATCTGGTCACCCAATTGCGTCCTAACTCGGGATGTTCGTCCTGCTGTCTCAACAGGCCCATGACGCAAGCGCGGATCTGATTGTGGGACGGAGCATAGCCCAAGGATTCCTGACGGAGTATCCAGAAAGCCAACCTGTCCTCTTGATTCTTGGACAAACGTCGGCGAGGGTGAATCTGCTCTTTCACGGCTCCCCGGCCGTTAAGTCTGTCGATTAGAGTCCTTCGGGGCACTCCCCGTCTCTGAGCCGCTTGAGACGGTGAAAAGCCATTATCAGTAATATCCAATATAGCCTCAGCCATGTCGTCCTCTGTATATTCCCATCGAAGCCGCGAGATAGGCATTTTTTTGTCGTTGTCAAAGACAAAGACCAAAAAACACGAGAAAGAGCGGTGAGGAGCTTGGTGACTGAACTGACAATATTTCAATAGCACGGCCTGCATATATCGCGTACCCCGCACAGCCTTACAGAGTCAAAACAATTACCTCCAATCATTTCTATAATCAATAGAGGTAACTTCTTTTAGGTAGATATTTATTTTGGCCAACTTTCGTGTAAGTGAATTTGACGAGTTTTGGTGGTGCTTTTTTTTTTTTGCGTGGCGAAAGAGTGGGGTTGGCGAAAGAGTGGTTGTGCATGGTACTCCTTGCGAACTACTTTTGGGGGGCATGGCTTCCCAGTCTTTCTATATTCGTCGCACCATGATTCAACGATATGATAAGAGCGTCCACAGCTCAGCTCTCGCTGCGCAATGAGGTGTTAGTAGGCAGCGATCGTCAACTTATGTTAATACTTATGTAGATATAGTTGCACATTGCTTCGCGATGAATGAAGTGATGTTATAAGACAGAGCTTCAATTCAAAGACGTGCAATAGATGACTGAGGCTTTCAATTAAAAGGCCAGCCCCTGACTACTAGCCTAAGTGATAACACATTCGATCAGTCTCACCAACCCCACCTTAGTCCCGTCTGCATGGAAGCAGCGACAGTTTCTCAGCTCCAACGCTCCCCAGGAACTTCATCGACTCACCAGGCGAGTCCCCGGGCATAAGCCCAGCACTATAAAAGACATACTCCTGACCACTCACCACGGCTTTTGTTCGTTTGCCATAGGTACCTCAAGAGCAACGATGGGACAGGATAACGACAGCGGCGTTGGTCAAGAGTGGCCGCAGGCTATCAACACCGTGATCCCCAACGTCGTCAGCATCGATGCCTACAGCTACTCGCCCTTCGACTCCCGGCGGGCTGGCATTTGGAGTGGCACTGGTTTCGTGGCGAATGCTGCAAAAGAGTGCGTATCAAACCTCGCTCCAAGCCAATCGCGAATTAATGGTGCGACTCTTAGCTATGTCTTGACGAACTGTCATGCTGTTGGGCCAGGGCCAATTGTGGTACGCTGTACGTTCCAAAATAATGACAAGGTCGATGCCCGTGTTGTTTATCATGATCCCGTTCACGACTTTGGCTTCCTTCAGTACGACCCAACGGAGCTACAGGTGCAGCGTTGACGGGGCTGAAACTCAGACCTGAGAAGCAGAAGGTGTGTGCATGTTCCTGTTCAAGTGGCAGGCAATGATAACAAGGAAAAGCTCCGTATTATGTCTGCGGTCCTTAGCTGTCTTGATCGAAACCTGCTGGAATACGTTGGTCCTTATGTCGACTTCAACGTCAACTGCTACCTAGTCAACTGTGCGGCCACTGGAGGTAGCTCTGGGAGTCCCGTCTTCTCCAAAGATGGAGAGGTTATTGGCGTCCTGAGCGGTGGCACCAAAACCACCAACTTTGTCATTCCACTGGAGCTGCCGGTGCAGGTTCTAGCGTGCATCGAAAACGGCACGTAGATCAGTCGCGGTGACGTCCAAGCAGAGTTCGAACAGAAGCCACCTTCGCGCTGCCGCGAACTTGGCCTCACGGATGAGCTGGCGAAAGCCATCCGCATGGATCATCCTGGGGTGGCAGCATTGTTGGTCGCGTCTGGGATCTTGCCATCGGGTCCGTCGCATAGGAAGATCCAAGAAGGTGATATCATTGTCCAGGTCGATGGAGAGTACATCACCCACCCACTTCGCCTCGGAGAGATCTTGGATCGCTGTGTCGGTAAGACTCTCAGATTCCGGCCGCAACGTGGCGCCAGCGACACCGAGGTAGATGTGTACGTAGGCAACCTCTACGACATCATCCCAGATCGACTTGTCCATGTGTGGGGTGCCAACTTTCACACCGTATCGTACCAACAGGCGATGCAAAACAATCTCCCGGTGTCCGGGGTGTGTTGCGCCCACTTGGCCGGGTCCTGGGCATCTGAACGCTTTGAACGCAACTCCTGTATCATTGATTCCATCGACTATAGGCCGACCCCTGATCTTGATACCTTCATTGAGGTGATCAAGGAAATTCCAGATGACGCACGGGTAACAGTCGGTTACAAACGGTTTGACCTGCCTGGGCGTGCGCGGTACGCTGTCATCAGCGTGGACCGTGAACTGTACCCAAGCGTCAGGGAGCTCGTCGGGAATGACAAGACGGGAGTGTAGGACACCAAGGCAATCCAGACATCATGCCGCCCTCGCCCGCGACATTCTCGACGTTTCGTTGCTGGTCCGACTTCTTCTTGCCTAGTTGAAGTGGAATGTTCGATGCTGAAAGGTGTCGACGGCCATAACACAGAGCACAGCCAGGGCTGCGGCACCATCATCGGCTCGGGCCATGCCGTCGTGGGGCGAAGGCATGTCCCGCACAAGCATTGCAGGGTTACAGTGATCATCAGACAAACCAGACATCGGGCCAAGATCATGATTCTGCACCCACACTGGGGTTTCACGGTCATGCAGTATGACTCGGGGCAATATGGCGATGGGGCATACTATCGGACACGCTTGCCCACGAAGGCGACACCTTGACCGTTGTTGGATACGACGCGAACAAACACCACCTCGAGGTGCCTGTTACTGTCACGCAAGTTGTGCCGACATCCTCACCTGTTGACTTGGAAACACCGAGGTACCGCCTGACAAACCGCGACGAAGTGGTCGTGGACAAACTTGAGCCCTGTCAACGTTGTGATCATGGCGCTCTTCTAACGAAGGATGGCAAAGTCAATGCTCTGTGGCTCTCTCACAGCCCTGAGCAGCGGAACGGCTTTGCGATTCCAGCTTCCTTACTGCTTCCAGCAAGAGACACAGGCTCAGCTTCAGCATGGTGACATCCTCCTTGCCCTTGATGACAAGGAATTTCCAACCACCCTAGACCTGACCAACATTGACGCAGAAGCAGACGTCGACGCGATTGTTGTCCGAGCAGGTGAACTGCTCAGTCTGTCCGTTCCACTGATGGACGTGAAAGACGCAGAGACGGGTCGTGTTGTCCAGTTCTACGGGGCGACAGTGCCTCGCCCACCTCTCGCGGTGCGACAACAAGTAGCGAGGCTGCCCAGTGAGGTGTATGTGGCGGCCGTGGACTGTGGATCACCGGCCCATTATTGGAGGCTTCCTACGTCGGCTTTCATCACGCACATCAGCCATCAGCCGACCCCTAATTAGCATCTCGCCTCAACTCTCTCAAGGACAGCTGATGTCATCGAGACCCTTTTTTGAGCCTCACGTAATTCGAAGAGTCTTAAGGATAACTTGGCTAACTTTCTGTCCTAGGATTTGCGAGTGGGTAATAAGTACTGTATCGGCAAAAAGATCGGTTCCGGTTCTTTCGGTGACATCTACCTCGGCACCAACATCATCTCTGGTGAGGAGATTGCCATCAAGCTCGAGTCCGCCAAGGCCAAGCACCCCCAACTCGAGTATGAGGCCCGTGTGTACAAGTCTCTTGCCGGTGGTGTCGGCATCCCCTACGTCCGTTGGTTCGGTACCGAGCATGACTACAACATCATGGTTCTTGATCTTCTTGGCCCCAGCTTGGAGGATCTTTTTAACTTCTGCAACCGAATGTTATCTCTCAAGACTGTCCTTCTTCTTGCTGACCAGCTCATCTCTCGCATTGAGTACATCCACGCCAAGTCCTTCATCCACCGAGATATCAAGCCCGACAACTTCCTGATGGGCATTGGCAAGCGAGGCAACCAGGTCAATGCCATCGACTTCGGTCTAGCCAAGAAGTACCGTGATCCCAAGACTCACTTCCACATTCCGTACAGAGAGAACAAGAACCTGATTGGCACTGCCCGTTATGTTTCCATCAACACCCATCTAGGTGCTGAGCAGTCCCGCCGCGATGATATGGAGTCGCTCGGTTACGTCATGCTCTACTTCTGCCGTGGCTCCCTTCCCTGGCAGGGACTGGAGGCTGCTACTAAGAAGCAGAGGTACGATCGCATCATGGAGAAGAAGATTGCCACCTCCACCGAGGCTCTCTGCCGTGGATTACCCAATGAGTTCGTCACGTACCTGAACTACACCCGCTCGCTCCGCTTCGACGACAAGCCCGACTACAGCTACCTCCGCAAGATTTTCCGTGACCTCTTCGTCCGCGAGGGATTCCAATATGACTACGTCTTCGACTGGACCGTCTACAAGTACCAGAAGAACCCCCAGGCTGTTGCCCAGGCTGCCGGACAGGCCAACCCCGACGATGAGGAGAAGGCCCGTGCCTCCCGCACCGCTGCTGCTGCCCAGGGTGCTTCCAAGCCCAACGCCATCCCCAGCTCCCGCCGCAAGATGCTCGAGCGTGGAATTGGTGCTGGCGTGGACACCCCCGACACCAACCGCGCCATTGGAGGAAGCGACAGGATGTGAGTGCCAAGTAAAATAACCCAGCCCAATCATCACCGGTTTCCTTGTAAGGAATCATTCTCCTTCGTGCTCAGAGTGACTGTCTATGTATGGCTGTCCACAGGATATCTTTGCTGGCTATTATTGCGGACTCGGTGGACGATAAACATGCCACGCTCTGCTTCAAAGGGGGTGGGACATGCCTCTGGCACCTATAGGCCGAATTGATTAGGGGAAATTTGGCACTGCATTCATGGGACCTTGGACACGGCGACCGACTCCGCGACACAACCCAAACATCGACATCCGGGAACGGCACATTCAAAGGACGAGAGTTGCAACAAGGATTTGCCGAACAATCAATGTCAAAAAGGCAGGTCTTTTAATGGCAACCACTTAGGTTGACTTCGGGGATGGGAACTAGCAGCAGCCTTTTTGGCGTGTGATGCTGGTTACGGCGAGAGCTGTCGCTGAATCTGGGCTGCATGTTGGTATATGCTAAGTCGTTGGCGGAGCCCTGGGGGAGTGAACTAAGGCTAGGTCAACATCCTAATAGCTTGATACTCGGCTACATGGATACACTCATACTGCTTGGACACATGGCCAGCAGTGTGCCTCGCGTGTCGTGCAATCAGCAATCTGCTGTCGTGCAAGTAGCAAGACTCTCAATATATTTGCTAATCAGTCCGCTTCCCGTACTTCGCCTAGCTAGTATAACGTAGTCAACTTGTTAACCCAATTGGCGATTTTTTAAACTAAGAGGCGTGCCACTTAGACTAAGCCCGGGTGCTTGAGTGAGGGGAGTTTGCAGCTCCCCGTGCTAACGTGGCTTCGTCATCTTCCTCCTCAGATCGCAATACCAATCGTCCGCTAGAATTGTTTTCCATGGAATGTGCCATTGAGATAGGGCATCCAATTGGATTCTCGAGAATCAGTCCCTAACGCCCTGTCGTTGCACCTCGCATCAACATCAATTCTTAGGTCTAGCCCGCTCGCATTTTACACCATGGCTCCCGCTTGTCACCTGTTGTCTGATTCATCAACATAAACTAATCAGGGTCCACTTACCCTAGACTCAGTTCGGTGTAGAAGCTCGATCGTCTTACCGACTCTGCAAGACAAAGAGCCGATGGGATCAACACCACATCAAGACCTCTGTCTTCTGGTTCAATTTAGCAGCAAGGTCTCGTCAATTCTAGGAATCCAATACTGAGTAAATTGTAATCCTTCCTTTGCGTTTACCTCTCATAGCGAAAACCGCTTCTTCAAACACTGTTTGCGGCGCCAATGGCTCTGAACATGACGTTGTAGGATCCTCTTACTAACTGTGGCCAGGGATAATTGGAAGGAAGAAGACACACCTCAGTCATGACGGGGACCAGCGACCAAAAAGGGATTCAGGGCCTGAAGCGACAGAAAAGCACCCACAGAGGGGCTGCTTCCCTCCTTCGATGAACTTCAATGAATTTTAGCAGGATAGCGCCAGGATTCACACCGTAAAGTCAACCCTAGACTGGCTCCTTTTACACGGTCTAATACCTATTGATTGGATGAGACATTCACCTGATTTTGAACCCAATTGAGCACCTCTGGATGGCTCTCAAGGCCAAGTTGAAAAGATTACACCCCCAATTTACTAGACTACATGAAATCCGAGCCGACACGGCCAAAATGATCAACTAGATCAAGAAAGCGTGGGACATATACGTATGTCGTAGGTAGGACACCATTTCTAGTGGTACCTACTTATTAATTCGTCTACTAGTCACGCGTCCAGCTGCCATCTGCCCGACATTCACTACTCTCCCTCGTCATGAGTCGCAGGTCGAGTCAGGGGGTTCTGGTGGTGCGGGACATTCCACGTCTAGGCTGGAAGTCGCCATGCAGAACCTGCCCCCTGAAGAGAATCAGAGCGGAATGGAATTACAACGCTCATGATCACGTACGCTTGTCGACTTTTCTATACTAATGCACTGTGCGTATCATTGTCTTGAGCAGGAGAGCCGGTCAGGAGCTGAACGATGCAGCCCTGGTTCAATTGTGAAGGGGTTCTTGGGATGTTGGTTCGTGCTATAGGGCACACAGCTTTAACTGTGGTCATGATACTGTACATCGGGTTGGCCGTCCCACTCTCAATAACGTCAGAAAGCTTGCATCTACAAGCCAAATGCGCGTGACTTTTGTGCAAGCCTTACTTTAAGGATTGGCTTATTTTCTAGTCTCGAACCATGAACGGTGACTGACAGGGGCATCCCTCTTCACTCTCACTAGCAAAAGTATCCTGCGCCATGATTGTGATGGTCAGACAAAACGTTGGTTCTTTGTGGATGAGAGGTGTCATCCACGCTAAACCATTTGCATGTCTTGTGATGAGTGCTTGTCTCGTATCACACGTCCTGCTAGCGTGGATCTAGGGTGGGTTCGCAAAGCAGGGGTGCGTGACATCGGAGAAAAGCACTCTGAGTGTTCCGCATGTCGAGCTACTTAAGACGTATGCAGCCCAACGAGGCAACCCATGTTGTCCGCATTGGTTCGCTCGAGACTGTCTTCTCCCTTCCTCTTTGTCCCTTGCTCTCATGACTGCCAGAAATTATGGCCGCGGGGCATATGACACGACTGGTGTGCCCAAGCCCCCTCCAAGACCCAAGCCTCAGTAGCAAGAGTCCAATTGATGGCATGGATACACGCAGAATCGTCGGCCTGGCAGTGGGTGTGGTCGCGGCTATTTTTATTTTTGCTGTTGGCGTCTGGTTCGTTTACCATAGGCGTCAACGTCTGAGGAACGGCTTCCATCTTGGTGGTACAGATCTCGATCTGCACCCTATTGGATTGGAACGTGGTATCGCCCCTCCCCATGGCCCGAAGCCTCAACAGAATGACGGGTCATCCTGCACCAATGTTGCTCCGTCCTGCGAGTTGAGCTCCGTGCTCTCTGGTAGCCAAAACCAGAAGAGCCAAAGGGACGACTGCACCGGAGACCCGAAAGATTCACTTCCTCGCATACACATCGCAGTCTTTGTGCCTGACCCGAAACAAGACTACACCTCCAGTCTCCTCGCCGACATGGAGGACATGCTATCACCCGACCGCAGTTGTATATATTCGCTTTATTTCAATTGCGAGCTCATGCAGCTACCTCGGCCTCAGGACTTGGACGAAATTCCAATATTCTATGCGACCAGACAACGTCACGATCAAGAAACTCGCATTGATGGAATCATATACAACGAAGGTATAGATGCGGAGACGCTGAGAAGGATCAAGTCAGTGGGAGTGCCAAGCCTACCCATTCCCAAGCTGAAGCAACTTTTGGACGACCAGAAGTGGCCCAGTGGAATAATTCCAAAGCTCATCCCAGTGATACTCAAGAAACTGGAGAAAGCTAGGGAGGGAAACATCCGCGATTGCCAACTCGACCCGAGTGAAAGGAGGAGGTCTTCGTTGATTCTCGGTGGTGAAGCGGTCTGGAGACTTGTTTAAGCTCACCAAACACATCATACGGCGTCGGTTAGCTTCAAGGCCAAACACATTTATGCTCAGTCTTATAGTATGCAATTCACGAGTTTTATAGGTCAAAGTCATGCCTCTATCTTGGCGTGTCTGAACTTACATCATCGCCAAGTTGTTAATTAGTTTCTGAGTCCGGGCTCAGGCTGAAGATCGTGGGCACTGATGGCATCACCAATCCATAAGTTGGCGCATATGTTTGTACCTTTATTGGTTCTATTGCCCCTGACTTCCAGACTCAATATCTACTCAACTCTCACGCCAAAGTACATTCGTCATCCCTTCACACTACTGTTCTGTGCAAGGCTGCCCCCGAAGCGAAGGTGGCAAGGGGTAGAAGCGCAAGGATGGTAGACGGCCTGGTTCCACGCGGGCCGCTGGTGCTGGTACTGCTGTTGCGGCTGGTGCTGTTGCTGTTGCATGTAAGGGTTGGGGGGCTCCCTGCATGAACTGGTTGGCTAGGCGGAAGGCCGCGTCTGCGTAGTCAATGGCGTTAGCAATCCAAATGTCCATGTCCTTCTTTCTGAGCTCTCTCCCTCGCTACGGGGTGCTCATACCACGGTGATCCACGTCCTCACACTCCATCTTGATTTCCTGGTGGCCGCTCAGGGCGCTGGTGCTGCTGATGCTGGTGTTGTTGGACGCCAGCATCGAGGCCGGCACGCTGGTGGGAATATATCCGGCACCCCAGTCGTCCGTGTTGGCCGAAGACGAGGGGCTAGACACGTTGTACGGCACGGGAACCGTGTTGGCCCACGATCCGCAGTTGTTGTGGAGCGGCACGTATTGTTGGCTATAACCGGAGAGCGAGCCGTAGTCTCCCGAGGGGAATGGCAATGCCCTGGGGCTGGGGATGGCGCCGCTGCCGGTGCTGAGGCTGTCGTCGTAGACTGTTTTTGCCAGGCATGTTAATGACCTGTGAAACCCCAATGGAGCTGCTCCCACGCATGGCTCGAAATCTCTGAGTCTTCCGAGTCCGGGTGGGACTGGTTGAAGTGCACATACCTGGAGTCAAGGAGACGCCAATGTTCTCGTTCAGCCGCGACAGCTCGTCCTCGAGGGCCTTGTTGCGTCGCAGCAGCTCCTGGACGGTCTGGTCTCGGATCTGCTTGCTCTTGAGGTCCTCCAGCTCGCGCTCCAGGCGATCAATGTGCTCCTTGGTCCGCGCCCGGAGCGCCCTCTGCGCCTCTCGGTCGTTGGCCCGCTTGCGCGCGAGCTGTGAAGGCGTCAAGGTAGAGACTCTGCGGGTGCCTGCGCGATGGTGGAAAAAAGTCCCGAGTTAGAAGATCGATCACACACAGAATTGGCAATTGTTGGCCGTTTTTGCCTCCTCCGGGTAGAGGCAAGTCTTGGGGGATCGACTTGCGTCTGGGGCGTGTGGGTGCTGTTGTTGCTGACGGGTTCAAGTGAAAAAGTAAAGGGGAAAAATGCAATGACGATGATGGTACCACAACAACGACAGCACCAACCACAACAACAAACCAAGAGGAAAAGACTTACCCTTTGGCTTGGGGCCCTTGGCAGGCTCTGCTGGGGATGAGCGTACCGTGGTGAGTAACATTTCGATTGTCGAGTTTGTATGTGATTCCAACAAGTTGGGAGGTCAGGGTTGGTTGTAAGTCAGGTCGACAAACCCAGAGGTAAATGAAGGTTGATAATCAGGGTATGCGTGTTTTTTTGTCCTGAGCAACAAGCAGTAAGCAAGTAAGTATGTATAGAGATGAGATGCAGGACACGGCAAGTTGTGGAGCAAGTGCTTTTAGTCATTCAGAAGCAGGTGTTGTAAGGCTGATCGACGAGCCACGCTGGGCAGACCTCACTATATACATTTTGGATCCTCGACCACCAGGACCATCTCTTACACTGCCCCTCTTAATAACAAAAAGTACCTGTCGTGATGAGATAAAAGTCAGTTGCGCTGGACGGACCGGAGCGCCCGAATCGGAAAGGGTGGGCAGAAAGCCCAACGGCCAACAGAAGCATCAACAGTCTTCCCACATCACCCCGAATTCATCCCACTGTGGTCTCAATCACTTTCTGGCGAGGAACATGGGGACTTGTCAGGGCCTATCATCGTCTCGCGTTTAACTTGGCGCCCAGACGGAAACTTTGCTTCATTGGTTGCACTAGCCAACCTACACTCCACGCAATGGCCATGCAGGCGCCGCTGGCATAAGTGGAGTCCCTTGATCCGCTACGCCCTGCCAGTCGTGTGCCCCGTGCACCGGACTGTTCGGTCAGGGCGGGGGCGGCCTACCACCAGGTACAAAGTACTGTTGCGTATCCTGGCTTGCGAAATTGCCTGCGCGTGGTGGAAGGTCTCGCAGCTGCCTCCCAGGACCCGCTAGCGCGTCGATCGTAACCCACGATTGTTCGATCGCGAACTCGTTTCGCACAGTGCACTAGAGGAGGCCTAGCTGAGCATTAGCGCGTCTAGTGGGGCGTGCGGACCCAATGTACCCAATGTTTTCGGCGCCCTCTCGCGGGACGCAGGAACGGAGTCCCGCCCTCCGCATCGACCGGGGCCCATGCCACGTCCTTGAAGGGAAAAAGGAAAAAACGGGATTGTCTGACCCACAGCAGTGCGTGGTTGACGGGCGGAACGGAGTGGATTGGGGCTACGGGTCTGTGGTTGGTGTGGGGCATACACACTAGAATGATCATCGAGCTCGAGCCCTCGCTCTGCAACTGCCGATTATGGCCATCGAGGTATCTAGATGGTGTCAAGCGCGCCAATGCATGCTGACAGTCATGCCCACTCACACCAAGGATGGCCACGGGCGAGTGCTCAGCTCGAGAGTGGATGGCTGGTGTCCCCTGTCCCTTGCATTCAATACTCGGCCTCGGTCCCAGCCGGGTGAGCATCCCCCCACGTTGGCTTAGGCCTGGTGATGTGATGTCTCATAGCGACGCGGCACAGCAAGAGAGACGCAATGTACATGATGGGAAAAGAAACGAGACGTGTAACTGGAGGCGTTCCCAGAGTTATCAAGCCCTCAGCAGGCCAATAAAGTAGCTTGTGCCACTCGGTGTGCTTCCGGCCGGGCTACTTTCAGTCAAGACTTTACCAACGAGTTGCCTCTTCGTTTCCGTCTTGTTCGGGAAGCTGCAATCACCCTACAGAAACGACACCAACACTCGTCATGCCTAAACACATAGACAATGTTGTACCGACGTGAGAATCTACCTCGTTGTACCCCAGCGTTTAGGTGAAAGAGTTAACCCAGAGCAGCGGTTCGACATACGCTGGCAGCAACAGCTGCCGTGTCTTCGACTCCGACTCCGACTGTGAAGATACTCCTCTCGATACTCCTCTCGAATTTGATAAAAGAGATTATCCCTGGGATTTATCACGGGGGAGGGAGTCATTGCTTTCTCAAGCGCTGGAAAGAAAGGGAGAAAAGTCTCTTGGCCAAACCATCGGCGAGGATGCGCCGACGACACACGACAAACAGGGCAAGCCGAAGGAACAAGTGGGGAAGGAGGAAGAAGAGGACATATCTCAGTCAAAAACCATTGACAAAAAGATGACGAAATGCTCCTCTGTTCGCTTCGACTCGGCTCCACATGTGGACTCCGGGCACGTCATTGAGTCGAAAGACTACAACTCGATAGGGTGGTAAGGCGGATGGAGGCATCATGTGTTATACAACACAATACAGGTTGGGGAATTTTGTCGGTATAGAGCGGTGAGAATTCTGATTACGCGGAAATTTCTCAGTCTTTACGCTGGTGACATGATGTAGCAGAGTATTTCTCGTGTTCGATTTCAATGTGCTTTCATTCTTAGAACATGGGGAACCTCTTCAAGCGTTACACTATAAATGACGTTGGGTCTCTCCTCTCTCCTCTTAATACAATCTGACCACCTATAAACTTGCCAGACTTGTCGACCTCGGCGGTGTCTGCAGACAATGAATACCAGTTGTTAGTCGCCGCCGCTTCCAGAGTGAACTCCGACTCTCTCTAACATCAGTGGTAGCTGCGACTCCTTCATTAAGATCCTCAAACAAGGAAGTGCTACCATCCCTTTTCAGCCGTTTTCGTTCCCGACATCTACCCCTCCTCCCCTGTTTCTCCTCATCACTATGATCGTCACCATCATCTAGCTCTTCCGCTACATACCCATCCTCTACCGCGGCTCCTTGCGCAGATCTTGGACACGAATTGTCATCGAGTAGGCGCCGGGTCGGCTTATACCCGTGGGCAGATCCGGTTCGTCATTTCATCTCAGCAACACGGCTCAGCTAGACCTCCATCGTCACGGGTAAGGGGTACTAGCCAGGGATACTGGCGCGGAAACGTCATGCTCAAGCCGGTCTCCGTCCATGCCCGGTGGTCTGGGGCAAATGAGCTAACGTCTGGTCTGTTGCCACCGGGATTCCCCATGCCGCTTCTCATTATCATCTCAAACGCATGGGCCCTGGAACTCGTTTTGCTTATTGTCTACATCTGGCAAGTCCCAGGTTTCCCCCATTGCGGGGCCTCTGGCAAAGTGTCCCAGCTTCAAGATGCGAGTGATCAGCATATCCACATCATTGAAGTGACAAGCCGGAGCAATAGGAGCATTGAACGCCTTCCTCACACCATGCAATATGGGCATGGACGCCCCCATTCGATACATGCGGTGCACGAATCCCCCTTGCCAGTTCTAATTTCCCTCATCAAATCTTCGATTTGGTAAAGTGGGCGACTCTCTTGCATGCTTCTCCATATCTTCCTCGCACTAGGCAGGCGCTGAGAAATCTTGGAGCATGTTTTGAGGATAGACTGGAGCTTCATCAAAAACTTCGCCCAGAGCAGGATATCGTCCTCTTCGGCGAATTCACAGACGAAGAAGAGGGCAATGGCGAGAGTCAGTGTCATGAACAAAAGACGGCCAATTTCCCTCTTCTTCAAAGATGTCTCCCACTCTGCCTGAGCATCCATGTTGATACTCTCAACATGTGTGGGCCAACGTTCTCTTTCTCGGTCAGTCCCGATATCTTCTGAGGGAAATAGTGAAGACTTACACTGCATCGTCTCTGCGTCTCTTTCGGCTCTGGGCTTCCTCATTCATCTCCCTGGCCCAGAACATGTACGTGCCGATCAAGGCAACGCAGCCCATGATCAACATGACGATAACTAAGAGAGGCATCCTTAGGCTTAGAATCATAAGAAAATCCCCGGTTATTCTCGAAGAGCCTTCGAAAACGATGCTGAAAGAGGCTGACTTGCGGATGGGTCGTCGTTTCTTTGGATTGGGCTCGCAAATGAGGGCAAGTGTGACATAAGGTTCAAGCGTAACTGAGAGGAAGGAGCACAGCATTTCATGGACTTGGCTGATTGTTGTTGCGACGCCCAATTGGCAGAGCTGCCTGTATCTCTTGGTAAGGACGAGCTGGTCAACCAAACGAGGGAAAATGGTGTAGATAAGAACGCAGAAAATATTGAGCACTGCAGCTACCACAAATTGGGGGTCTTTGAAGAGCAGACTGCTAACACGAGACTGCTTTTCCTTCTGCTTGGGTTGTCCTCGGGGGAGCAAGGGGGAGCATTCAGTTGGATTCTGCATCTGTCCGCCCATGGTGGATGCTATTCCGGTGACACAAAATGATCAAAACAGAATGACGAGATGTACCGTGATGTACGTACAACTGTCATCTGGGCGATGTGGAAGAAACAATGAAGAGGTTAGCAATGTGAGACATGTCTTGTTTTCTCCCCCACTCGCCATGAGCTGGGGAAAGAGAAAATAACACCATCCAGTGCACTCATAAATGTCTACCCAGTGATATTGAACCCCGGATCAGATGGAGGTTGACATGCAGTGAACCATGTACTCACCACCACCTAGCCCACCACCATGCATCCCGGGCATATTAGTGGAATTCGAAAAGGGTACAGTGAAGTTGATAGCTGCGTGTGCCCCGCGTAAATGATTACGGCAGTTGGGCAGATGCGACCACACTCTTTTGTCAAAATGTTAATCAATAAGTTGATACCATTTCACAGCTTGTCTTCTGTCAATAGCTCATGAACACTCTTCCCATAATCGCATTTGGTTGTGAAAAATGGACTTTGCTTCGCGAGTATTGGTACCCTACCCTACGCCGAGGCAATGCTGCACGCGTGCCCTGGTTATCTGTCGGTCTTTCGGGTCGGAATTACGATGGATCTATTGATCGATAGGACCAATTGACGCTATTCAATCAATCACAGACTTGATGTTCCTGCTAGTGTGATCTTCTCTTCCATGTTGATCACGTGGGACGGAAGAAAGCCGCTCCGCCTGACATTATCTCTCATTTCTCCACTCTTTTTTCTTCGGGTTTTCATCAGCTGCGGATTTTCATCAGCTGCGGATTTTCATCAGCTGCGGATTTTCATCAGCTGCGGATTTTCATCAACTGCGGGATTTCCCCTCTCTCCTTCCACCCTCTGATTGCCTTGTGTCCTGTTTGCGGCATATGTCGATTATTTCAAACTAGATCTTATTAAAGACCATCACGCGAGCACCTATCATGTTCCTTCGTCGCCCAACAGATCGCATCTCGGGAGTAGTGAAGCGGGTTGCTGACAAGAGGTGGACTACCTACAAAGATTTTAGCTTCGCGGACCTAGTTTTCATTTGCTTCTTCACTAACACGTTGGAATTGGGAAAGATTGAACCGTACTTGGATCTGGCCATTGAGTTGAGGTTGCCTGATGTTTTGGACTCGGCTAGAACCGCAGAGTTGGACGAATCCGAAAGTCTCATTGAGAAATGGAAAAAAGATCTGCGCGAAGCTCGGGAAAAAGGCGAGCGACTATGGGAGGAAAAGGCAAACAAAACTCGGAATCATTTCGACTTCGTCAGTGATTGGCCAAAAGTTTTCCGGTGCCTAGTGGGTCATCAACAACAAGAATTTATCTTGGGCAAGCTGTCCTTTATGTTCTTGTCCTATTCCAATGCTAATATGAATTAGAAGGGTCTATCCATGAAAGCACTAGGCATCTTTCCAACAGTACTCAGCGGAAAGAATTAGTTGAGTCTTTATCCAGGTCTCTTATATCACTTCGGGACCTGCACAACCCCTCAACGGCCCAAGTCATTGAAGAACCTGGACCCATAGGTGATCAACTCTCCAACAGCATGGGGATTATCACGGATGTCGCAACCACCCCCACCCCGGAGAGGGATCTCGAACCGGAAGGCGATCGACCGCCACCCTTGCAACGAGATGTTGACGAGCACTGCAAGGGCATTAAGCGCGAGTTACAAGTCTACGCCTCCGAACATTTTCAGGATCATCTGAAAATCAATATTAATATCGAACATATGAATGACCTCACCGCTCTAGACTTGTACAACAATGTCTTTTCGCAGACCGGAAGCCATATCAATCCCGTCGAGACACTTCGATTCGTTGCGGATACGTGGTACCATGAGCCATTATCTACTTTAACACAAGTCGAAAATTCGTTGGGACTGGGACGTACTTCACGTCTCGTGGTAGATGTACCAACAACTGGTGATCTTTCCATGCTTGTCAATCTCCCGAGATGGATGTTAGGCTACTTGGTCCAGTGTTGTCTCCCTCTCCATCAGTCCTAGTTGTTCGTTGTTATTCCCTTAGTTCTATATAGGCATGGAATAGTTCAAAACTGTCCCCTACTTCAATACTGCCATCTTCTTTGGTCTTATTCGCCTTTGGATTGTACTCATAAACCGCCCCCCCGCCCCTTTGCACTATAACTCTTTGAGCCTGATGGACTGTGAAGGACCCCTTCTTTGACACGTCGTATACCCCATGCAGCTGGGATCCAGCTGATGTCCAAACTTCCCAGATGTCCTTGGCCTGTCTTGGTCAGCTTATTTGGCACAAAATTAAAAAAGGTATAAATAGTCACCTTCCATTCTTGAGCCATGACAGGATTGACAGACTTGACGGAGTGAATGAGCCAAATTTTGGTTCTGAAACTTATGTCTCTTGCAGAAGCCTTTGGGTAACGTGGTGATCAGTTAGTAGTAGGAAAAGGTGATCTGATTGTTTTGATGCCCAAATCAGGTGACACAGCATTAGGCTACCTGATGAGTCATACGTCAGAGAAGGTGAGGCTCACTGGACTGCTTGGGTTGGCAAGTAGGTCGCGATAATACCAATAGTCGGTGGTTTTGCTAATTCAAACCGGTAGGAAGAAGGAGTGGCGTTTGTGCTTTGGGAATAGGGAGATACTGGGGCTCGCTTCTTGTGTGTGGTACGTTGGTGAGTTGGGTTGAGATTTGAACGCGGGTGAGACAATTTTGGAGCATGGAAGACAACATCCCGAGGCGTTTCCGAACCCTGCAGGGTGGTGGAGTTTCCCTTAGTCATTGAGATTCCAGCGCAACCGGCAATTGGTGCTTATCGGGCTTATCGAACAGGATGTAGCTCACGTGTAACTGCACGTGCGTGGCTAGCTCTAATTTCCCTACTTTTCTTTTTCGCGATTTCGATTGCATGCCGGGAATTGACATTAGCCTCAATCGACGAGGTCAGCCGACGATGCGGTCACTGTGATGTGGCATTTTGTACGGAGTACTCGGATGTATTATTGGGACTTCCGTCATCGCCTAATTTAGGTGGAAAGCTATGTACTTTTAATTCCCCGCTATCTACGGATATGGTCCGTTGTGTGGGTCGCATGTACACGGCTGCCTTGGCCGTTGCAAAGGGATTCTTTTTCTAGCCGATGCACGCTGTGTCGGGGTTTTACCCAGTCTGCGATTTTCCCCCAGTCCGCGGTTTTCCCCCAGTCCGCGGTTTTCCCCCAGTCTGCGGCTTTCCCCAGTCTGCGATTTTCCCCCAG
The DNA here is from genome assembly GCA_020744375.1 of Dactylonectria estremocensis. Lineage (NCBI taxonomy): Eukaryota > Fungi > Ascomycota > Sordariomycetes > Hypocreales > Nectriaceae > Dactylonectria > Dactylonectria estremocensis. The sequence continues at coordinate 372,727 of JAGMUU010000029.1, read as the reverse complement.
TCCGCGGTTTTCCCCCAGTCTGCGGCTTTCCCCAGTCTGCGATTTTCCCCCAGTCTGCGGTTTTCCCCCAGTCTGCGGCTTTCCCCAGTCTGCGGTTATTACCCAACTCGCGGTTTTCCCCCTGCGGCTTTTCCCAGTCTGCGGTTTTCCCCAGTCTGCGGCTTTTCCCAAGATGGGGTTTTTGCCCAGGTCGGTGTTTTCTCAGATTGCGTATTTACGGAACGGCTTTTCTTAGGTTATTGTTTTTTCTTAAGATTGTAATAGTTTTTCTTTTTTTGGTATGATGTATGACTCCGGAGAGGGCTATTCAGTCCACCAGACAGTTATCGTAAAGACATTTCTGAGTCAGGGCTTGATCACAATAGCCCGCATCACCTCACCCTATCAGACTTTGCCACTGATATTTCATGATCACTAGGCTCAAGCGGACTGTAGTAACAAGATCTCACCATAGTGAAAGGATGGTGGTATCGTAGCCGAGCAAGCTGTTAATCGCTGCCTCCGACAAGATTGAGGCTGGTTCATGCGGCCGCTTCTCTGGCCAGTCTAGTGTTGGCCGATTGCAAGACCTTTCCTCCAAGGAACCTCCCCAGTCTACAAGGATGATGTTGAACAGCCTTTGATGCAACAGGAATTCTTCCAGGACACGTCAAGGCTCAGCCGCACGCCCCGAGGCATGTTAAGCTGTAGGGTTCGGGGACAACTCCATAGTCACCCATTCGACCTGCAGATAGTCCGGTCAGTTCATGCATACCACATTCTATTGAGAGAACAGGTAAGCCTAACTCCATCTAGCTCCATGACTGGCTGATTTCGGGGATATCTAGGTACGAAGAACGGTGGGGAGACACTCAGTGTACGATTTACATGTCCCCCACCAGTCGATCAGCCTTACCGAGGTGCCAGCTCATGCAGGCGTTTTGGCCCTGTTGGACGAACCTGCATTGCTAACCCCAATGGCACCGCAGGGACAGGGCTATGGGTTGACTAGCTATGCAACGGTGAGAACATACGTGCTTGGTGTTATTCCGGACCTCAATGCCGACCTGTGATCGCGGTCGATGATTGGGGCGATGAGAACTGTCTATGTGCATGATGTCTACCTGGCCTTGAACTTGCATAACAGGGACACGGGTGAACATGTTAGTGTTGGCCGTTGGGAAGGTCTACTGTAGATGCAGACGGTAAGCCTCACTCAACCTAGCCATATGACTGGTTGGATTAAGGGGAAACACGGAGTGCGAACAACTGCAGTGAGGCATCTGGTTCACGCCTACCGCTTCCGTGTTGGTCGTCCAAGCTTTCGTACAAGTGCCAACTCATGCAGGTGGTTTTCCTGTTGGACTCACCTGCAGTGCTGACTTCAATTGCGCCGCAGGAACAGGGCTATGGGTTGACCAGCTATTCAACAGCGAGGACACACTTGCTCGGTGTTGATCCCCGGCAGTTCGTTCTGCTAGCGAGTACAAGAAAATATATACTCGTCCTCGCTGCCTCACCTTAAGTCTCATTCCCTTTCCTTTCCTTCCTTCAACTTTCTACGCCTATTCAGTCAGACAAAGCCTCGAGAAATTGTTTAATCCAGCAAGAACGAGCCATCCCACCAGAGAACATCTCAAAATATTTCATTGATTGGCCTTGGTGGACATACCAGACCTCAATAGCCTACTAGGAAGGCACGCACACATCCCACTTAATGCGAAAACATGCCAGACGAATCCGAAGCCCAGGCCAGTAACGGGACTACTGGTAGCAATACAGGACAAAACGGCTCGTCAGGAAAGGATGAGCCACAGCCCCAGGAACACATTTGGGATCCAAGTATGTGTGTCTCTGAACACAGGTGACCAAATTTTGACACCACTCAGATTCTAAAAACAGTCCTTTAGATTTGGTCCCAGGTACAACTAAGCAAGTTAAGCGTGAATAGCGTGTGATGGTGTATGAGCGCCATCAAATAGATAGTGATAAGATGGGAATCGTGGCTGAGAAATAAACAATCGAAGTGTCCGACCAGATCCACCCTTCTTTGAGCAAAATCATCGAGCATATGGTCCATTGTACACTTTTTGTTTCGAGTCCATGATTGCCCAACCTCACATTGCACCGAACCTTGGTAAGTGGCATGATGATATGCAACATGTTCTTTGGGGTTGGTATAGGACCGTATTGTTGACGGATTACTCTGCAGCAAGAAAATGAGTCCTCTTCCCGCCTCAGTACGTTCAAGTTGCGCTTCTCAGTTAGCTCTCTGTTGACTTCATGCATGAAGTAGACTTACTAGATGACTAATTAACATGTCGAATACTCCATCAACGAGGGTTGACCATGGATGATTGAAGAAATGGAACTTCGCGCCGTGCTTCACTCCGTTCTCCTCCCACCTGTAGAATCCCGTTACTGAGTCGGAGGGATCATCTAAGTCGGCTCCCGCTCTCAAAGCTATCTTCTGTAGCGCATTCGACACGTCGATTATCTTGTAAGGTTGATATTCGAGAAGAGGGGAAGTAATAGGGAAAGCCTCGGTGTTGAGAAGTTCTAGAAGTCCCAGTTCCTCCACAGCTTCCTTAGTCTTACGTCGATATGCCTCCTTGATAACCGCTAGTTTGACTAACGGCAAATCAGAATTCGTGACAGGGAAGCTTTCCAGGGAAAGCTTTTTAAGGTTGTCCTCGGGTCTGCGTTCGACGTCGATGAGTAACTGTTTCTTAGATTCAAACTGTAAATGGTTACTCACTTTTTGGATGGAAAAAAGGTGATGAGACCTGGAGGCCAAAAGACGTCATTATCATCGGGAGTATTCTGAATATCCTTGAGGGTGTCGCCTTGCAACAAATCATAGATCTTTTGGCCAGCAATTTGAACTATGGCTTGCCGAATTGGTTCTTTCATGTCGACGATAGTAGGAAACATGACGTTTTGTGCTAATCTGATTAGTTTCTCTCGAAGCCTTAGTAGAGGTGACTCACCAGCCAATGCATCGATGACTCTCACCCCTAGGGGCCCTCCCTTGCCCACTATCGGGTTCACCATACGAGTTAGGTTCTGCCACCGCCGCTTTGTCTTGTCCTGTGGTGCAAGTCCCTTACAGATATCGATAGATGAAGACACGTACCGGAGCACCCAAGCCGGTGCCATTCTCCCATCCCTAGCTTTCGTCCGGCTGTCCCTCTTGCTCTGCTCCATCTCCAATTTATCGGCCGACTTCCACATTTCATCCGATGTTGTCAATTGGAGCCAATCATCAGTCTCCACTTGATAGAGACTAATGCTGCCTTTGCCGATATCGAATTTGAGTCGTTTCGTGATAGGTTGATCTTGGCCTAGTTCTTGTAACGCGCGGGTCGTTTTTTCGACGAATAGGGTGACCGCGTCGTGCAATTGAACATCTTTTGCCGGTTTCTTCCGACGCGATTCAGAGATCGGAGTGGACGAGTTGTGCCTTTTCATTTCAAACAGGATATAAAGGGACGCCCGAACAGCTCGAGCCGGGATTATGGTTAGGAAATACAGCCTGTGACGCAACACCACAATGCACCTCGTATTCATTAGTTACTAGATCCCTAACACCGAGGTAGGCATGGTCTCCGCTACGACGCTCAAAGCGATGACCACAACCAGGATTGTGGATGGACCAGGTGATATAGTCGAGGCGGGAGTGGTGCGGCAGCTGTGGTGACGACGAAGCTAACAATCAAAACTCGAGTGTCCGGGACACCAGCGGCAACTGTAGGTGTGATGACGGAGGGAGTGTGCATATGGTGTAGATTGTGAGGCCGACATGATCGCGGTAAGAATGCAGGGTGCGGGCTGAAATCGCCGCGGTCACGTGTCCGATACCGTGTACAGTCACGAGACCGTAGGGAATCATTGTCAATTCATTTAGGTAAGGTAGGCAGTGACGTCGCACCGTATTGTAAATCAAGGCTCTTTCAATCACTCATCGACTGCGCTACTGGCTACGCTGCAGCTATCTCCGCAACAGATTGAAAATTTTGACATGTGATGCAAATTGTCGATTCTGCTGTACCTCTAGCTAAATTTTGAAGCTTGAAAATCAGCGCTTTGTCTACGGAGTACTCGGCATATCACTGGTAGGGAGGCAAAGAGGGGCGGTCCGGATTAACCTTTCCATCGCTGGGCTTTCGGCAAAACCCCGCTTATGGGGCATAGCCGCAGAAAAGTGCGGCCGAAACCGGTAGGAATTCGAGTCATTGTGGCGTCACCGTGTCACCATTTGACGTTGGCTGCAATAACGACACCAGGCATGGAAGATGCCTTCTGAAGGGAACGCCCAAATGATGAGGGACCAAATTGTCCAAGGTCATATTCATCGAAAACGCGACGAATTTATCGCAGGCATCAAGAAGGACGACGTTCTGACCCTCGCCAGGTCTTATCATAACGGCGACAGCTGCTACTTTTTCAAGGATCCAGCTCGTGGGAGCTACAACATCTGCTTCTTCGTCGAGTTTGGCCCGCCTCCAGAGCAGCCCGAAAGTGGCGCTTTAGGTCGGGAGAGATGGGTGGTGCGCATACCGTTGGCACCATGTCTCGCCTTTGGCGGACGCAGCAAGCTGGAGAGTGAGGTGGCTGCAATGCGGCAAGTTCTAGTCGAGTGTATGTTCACGATAGATCTCTAGTGGGTTCAATAGCTATATCGCCGACAAGACGGACATTCTGATCCCAAAAATTCATGCTTACGCCATCAAAGATGACTCGGATCCTATATCTTCGTTCATCATCCTTGAATACATTAGCGGCGAGAAGCTTTCCTGGGCCCGGCTAAAATCTCTTTCCCCTGCAGACCGAGAGAACCTTCACACCTCGATCGCTGACATCTATATTCAACTGAGAAGGCTCGAATTCCCCTTAATTGGATGCTTGACATCTGGCCCAGATGGCATTCGAGTCGGCAAGAAAACTATGTCTATTGACATCAACATGCAGGAGCTCGAGGGCCTACATCCTTCAAAGATCCAAGACTCCTTTCCGAATAAGTCGTCTGCGAATGGGCATATGGAGACGCTCCTTCAGATTGCCGAGAATGCATTGATGAAGGGAAGAAGCAGCATCACTGATGAACGAGGACCAGAATATCTGTACCACATGTCCATCTTCCGTCAGTATACGCAGGAATGGATTGATCCCAGCCTTGACAAGGGACCATTTGTGTTGGTCCATGGCGACTTCGAGCCGCAGAATCTGATCATGACCAAGGACTGCAAAATTGCTGCGGTCGTGGATTGGGAATGGAGTCGTGTTGTCCCTGTCCAGCTATTCCACCCCCCCTTGTGGCTCATGGAGTTTGATACCACTCATCTGGCATGGAAACTGGTATACGACGCACGACTAATATCGACGTTCTAGCATTTCAATAACGCCGTCAGGAAACAGGAGATGGCGAGGTATGGGCAACAGATGCTGTATCAAGAATGGGAGAAGAGAGGGAAGGGTGGCGGGTTCCCTGTGGCCAATGCCTTGACGAACTGGACCGATATTGACTATGTGTCCTATCAGTACATCAACGAGCAATGTTATGGGGGATGGGATGACTTGCAGAGTCGCGTTGGGGCATTCATGGAGCAAGACCCATCTCGACGCTGCCTGGTCGAACGAAGGTATCTTAAAGGGCAGGCCTACCTCGTTGAACTAAGTTCATTGCAGGACGAAGGGGCTGAAAGGGATCAGGGGTACGAAGAATCGCCTCGACGCAGGGCAATGGAACCGAAAGGGCCTTATAAAGATAATGACACTCTAACACATGCTACGAAGTGGTTCATCCGGGGGCTCCATAATAGTGGTCTTTCATTTTCAAGAGTGACTCTCTCCTGCATAGCTCTATCTGCAGCGCTTCTTGCCGCATCGCACCTCTTATTCAAGTCTATGCGATCGTCACGCTGACGACTTATGAGAAGCATCAGTTTGTCGTCATCTCCTGCAGTTCTCTTAATTCGATCTCAACTTGAAAGTGGTCATCCCTCAGCTTTTCGAGAGCGTCTCTACATAGCCGAGTTCAAGTTGGGCAAACCAGGAGGCGTTAGTTGACGATGAGGATCGCCGCCGCGGCGTGCGGCGAAGTGAATGAAAGCAGGCCTGACAGCGCGGTTGTTGCCGTTGCCCATGCGGGGAGAGAAGGTGTTGAATGGAAGACTTGCTGAGGACAGAAAGAGGTTCCTTTTGAGGCCGATAAACGGTGCGCGAATGCCGGACAACTTTCATCCTGGTCCGTATCAGACGGAGGAAGCCGCCCACAGTGTTGGACTGAGGACGTTGTAGATATGGATTGCGCTGCTGGGCTGACTCTCGTCTCATTGACCGTTCGAAATTGTAATATAGAGTGGTTTGGCTGCACAGGAAACAGGATGGTCTTCCAGTTTGGATGGAGTTCGTGCCGCCTTGAGGCGTAAGCGTTGGGCTTCCGATAAGACACGTACCTGCGCGTGGTTGTTTGCCGCTTTCTTGCTATTCCAACAACAGACTGTGGACCATACTGCTATCATAGCCAGCCTTTGGCAAAGTTGGTACTCTCGGTGCTCGTGGCATGTTCGCATTGACCTGCAATGAGAATCGTCGCCGTCTTAGCATTTGGAGATAGTGGTAGATGGTTAGGGGTAGGTGCTACCGTCTGCTACAGAGGGGTGATCATCATTCTAATGACCAAGAATGTTGTAGTCTCTCCTATGTTATTTTGGTTCTCAATGAATGGGTATGACTTCAATGTATTGACCACGCGGGGGCTCTTGTTGGCTGATAGACGTGAACCTGGGATAAGCGACGGGGGAACCCATTGTATGCCTGGTCGCTTGGCGTGGACTAATCAGTGGAAAACTTCGATTCAAATGCTAAATGGATCAATTGAAGAGAAATACATAGCTAAGAAATCACTAAGGGCGTGAATCACCTTTATGGCTAGCCAAAAATTGGTTCAAGCCAGTTTGCCGCGTTGAGGATCTAGCATCGTGTCTTGAATGACGAATCAGCTGGGAGGCTTTGATGAGCTTGGGATTGGGTTAGATGAACGCTTGCGATGTATTATGACAGGCGCCTTAGATTCCTCAGTATAACTATGTTCACTCTGAATTTTATTTGTTGTTCTAGTACGAACGTGTTCCGCCTACGGTTTGTTTGCGAGGGTGCTACCGGCTCTGCACCCTAACTTAACCTCCTTTATCCATTGCTTCAGCTTCTTAGTAATCTCCACCAAGTTCAAATGATCTTTCAATGTCTTCCAACGATAAGCCCATCCACAGAGCCAATTGAAACTGCTACTTAGAATACCTACATACCTAGTTAGTTAAATTAGGATATGGGGCGCATGGGCGCGTTGTACGCTTGTCTCCGATGATGAAGCCATACTCTTGTGGATGCCACGAATCCCCACCTGCAAGAGTTTAACACAAGCCGTCGCATTGTCCTATCCCGACACAGCTGATTATTTATGCACGTTGTGCGGGCGTTGGATGCTGTGACCTCCTTCCAGGTAGGTGCTGGCCGAGCGAACGAGCGAGCGCTGCTGATGCAAACGGATATTCTTGTCAGTACACGATGCCTAGACTAGGCTCTTTGGGGTCTACTCCATGCGGAAACAATTTTTTTTTTTTCGACGTGGTGTGAGGCTAATGCGCGGTGATTCTGGCAAGGCTGCTAGGACTAGCGTGGTTGGGATGGTGTGGTGATGAGGGATGTTCTTGGCTGGAGGCGCAATTCCCACCCCTGTCCCATGATCGGGGTGGATCCTTAGTGCGGGGGGATGATGCTTCAATTTCCAAAATCTGGACCCCTGTTGTCCTGACTCATCCAGAGCTTGATTGGTTCCATAGGCATGGGGGCCATGAGACCCCTGATTTCCAAAATCCGGACCCCTGTTGTCCTGACTCATCCAGAGCTTGATTGGTTCCATAAGCATGGGGGCCAAGAGACCCCTGATTTCCAAAATCTGGACCCCTACCGCCCTCGGTCTACTAGGGTTTGATTGGCTCCCTGGCTCGAATTCGTGGGAGAGTTCCGCACTGTGCACGCACTGTGCATGGGTGGGATGTGGCACACCTAACTAGGATTCAGAGACTAACAAGGGTCCGGGTTTGGAAATCGGGAGCTCGAGGCCAGCAGCAAGAGGATGGACCGACGTATTGGCAAGCCACCAATGGAACTCAGGCTTCCAGCTTGTTCAGTGGGAAATAGTAGTGAGATGGCACTGGCAGGCGCTCACACTTTTGAGAATTTTCAACGGAAATGATCAAGAAAGGCTTTTCTCCTCCTTGTAATGATGCAAAATGCAGATAATCAATGGGAGAATGGGAGAGATCGGCCGGCGTTGTCGACTTGGGTTGGTTGCAATGCATGGCCGTGGAGCCAAACTGTTATTCTGCTTGTCGCAAGCTCATCAAGCTGCCCATCAGCTCACTAATAAGCTCATCAAAGTCTTTTTTCGTCTTTTTTTCGTCAATCAGCCCATCAGCTCGCCAGTCAGCAAATGTTACTTTCATCAAAGGGAGGATAAATAACACAAAGGTAGAATACAAATGTTGAAGATTAGCCAATAGAGAAAAATAATTTGCAAACTTTCAATGGTTAACACCAAGTTTACCGCATATGGTACACCTCAAGTTCATCCTCCTCAATGTATCTTTTACAGTCTTGTGGATTGACAACCTGGACTGCTTAAACTTTCTGTCCTTGGAAGTCCATTCACAAAAGACTTTCATCGCTTGATTTTGATTCGAGGGCTCGTTGGATTGAAGGTTGAGGTAAACAGCCTCAAGCAAGGGCTGATAGTCTCCTTCACTCAGCCCACACGTTAATCGGTCTATCTCTAGGAGATTAGATGAGATGAGAAGACAATCCGCTGTTAGGTACTGAGTCCCTGGTAGAATGCCTCCTTCAACAGTATAAGTGACATGCAAGTACCCAGGTGGGATATACAATGCCTCTCCATGTTGTTGAACGCAGAATTTCCCCTCCTGGAACTCGTTGTGGTGTTGGATGAAAATTGAGTCAGATGCGCGGTGTCGCTTGTACAATTCAAGGTTCTGTTTCGTGGGAGGATAGAATCCCCAGAGTTTGAGGCCGTTCTTTCGCAAAATGCTGATCACATGATAGCCACGATCTGTTGGGATGTTAAAAACATTGATTCCATGACTAATGTATACATACCAGCATGCAATTCGACTCTCGTATATTGAGGTGTAATATTGGTCGTTGTTGTAAGCGTTACATTAGGGTCAGTCTTATGATGGATGAACCTCTCCGGTTTCCGAATTGCGGTATTGGATGCGAGATTGACAGCAAATTTGGGGCATTGAACGTTTGGCTTATAGAGTTGCTCTATGACATCGTAGAGATTGGGTACTTCATCTGGCTCATGCGGCGCCCCAACAGAGTATACCTTGTCCCTGTTCTGGTCAAAAGATGTGAGAATTTCGTTGAGTAAAGCGTTGTCATCAGGGTTTGCCCAGCACTCCTCACCAGAGAAGATCACAGGAGTAAAGCCTGAGCTGTCCTGATTGCTGACTTCTCCCCAGGAGCAAAAATCAGTGAAACCGTCGGCCTTCTTAATTTCCTCTCGGAAGGCCGCGGCTAATGGTGCCAGTGGCCCAGAAAGAATTCCTAGGAAACTCTCAACTGCTTTTATCGTCGGTTCGTAATCCTTGCCTTGGTATAGTCCGTGACTTCCCTGCTGGCACGTTCGGAAAGCCATCGCCAATGGTGTGAATAGTCCATGAGTGGTTTCTGGAATACTCCTAACTGCATCTATTATTGAGTCGTGGTGGGTTCTTGAATGCACCTGGAGTCCGTCCACATTTCTTTCGTGATAATTTGTTCTCTGGTGACGCCTTATGTTCTGTTCTGTCACTGATGCTCCACAACAGCATAAGCGTTTGGCTCTGGGTCTTGTCCGGGCTCCTGCCTGGCGGATTCTTGATGAAGATGGAGACAGGTTTAGAGACATAAAGTAGAAAGAAGACGCGGATGCCGTGGAATGGCGAATATTCAGTGGGGAGAACGCCTGGTTTAGGACAGTGGGCAATAGGACAAAGGAGTAAGGCCAGAGGGAGGATAGAAGGAAGACAGAGGAAGGCCAGAGGAAGGATAGAGGAAGGACAGGGGAAGGACAGAGGGAGGACAGAGGGAGGATAGAAGGAGGATAGCGGGAGGATAGAAGGAAGACAGAGGAAGGACAGAAGGAGGACAGAGGGAGAACAGAGGGAGGACAGAGGAAGGCCAGAGGAGGGCCAGAGGGAGGATAGAAGGAGGATAGAAGGAAGACAGAGGAAGGATAGAAGGAGGACAGAGGGAGGACAGAGGGAGGACAGGGAAAGGCATACCGCAGCTCTGGCCGCTTGTCAAGCGACCTTTGTTAGTGGGAGCATCCTGTGTCATTTTAGCGCACCGGTGACAAACAAGGAACAACGAGGCGTGCATCGTACCTGTAGGTCCATACAACGCGGGGTACAACAGCGATGACAACCTTGCTAAGGTACAGTAATATGATAGCGCGAGTGGGTGTGTGTGTATCGGCTGTGCCATAAAGTCCCTGTATGCTAAAACTCCACAGAGTGCAGACAGTGCCAATGCTGACCTGTGGGGCGGAGACAGCTCACTTCAGACTCGACACACGGTCCGCGATCCTAACAGGTAGTTTATGACACCGTGCCTGGTCTCGCACGCAGTATGGCCGGCGCGAACAAGCCCGAGATCACTCAGAGAGAAGAGAGAACGAACTTTCTCCTGACATGCCCAACCCTCCTAGGTGCCGCCGACGGACTAGACACCGCACTAGTGGCTTCGGTAGCACCAAGTAGCATCACAACGGCCTGCAACAAGTAGGATGCTCATTGATCTCATAGCTTCACAAGGTACTCCGGATGAAAGTCCTTGGTATTGAAAGGGCAATAGCGATTTGACCGCTATTGTGAAGACATGGGCTGATGCACCTGAGATCCTGAATGCTCTAGTTAAGCGATGCTTGTTGCGCCAGAACTGAGCTGTCCACTTGTGGACCGGCGAAGATGGAGGTCGAGAAGTTTGTGTACGACATGCTTCATGTTCAAGTATGGGCCTGGATGCCTAATCATAGCTTTGCTTTTCTTTTTATGACCCCGCGCCCTGTTAGACGAGAAAATGATTCTCGTCCCCGAGCTCGCACGCCACCATACGGGACGCGTCGACATACCACCAAGTATCTGACGTGGCCATCTCACCTCTCAGACGATGAGGGAGGAGGAGGCGAGGCTTGCTAAGCTGTGATGCTCCTTCGGCCTCGTCCAGTCCAAGACGCCACCATAGCTCACCCTCCACTGCGGTACTACGGTGTTTGGATATCCAGACACGATGATCATCTCATCCCGTGATTTCCCCTCATGCGAGCGATCAATCAGCACGGCTAAGCTTCCGGCGCTAGACAAGACGAGCCCTCTCCTGACAGGGTACACGCCGACAGTAGTCTAGACACGACCATGGCTCCTGCCAACATCCACGCCTCGAAGGACGGAACCTTCGGTTAGTGTTCATGCCGGGAGAGCAGAGAATCTCCGAGCGGAGCAGGCCACCTTGATTTAGTATCAGGTGGCTGGTCGGCAATGGGGCCCCTACAAGGTGACGAGCTCAATAGGGTTGCAGCATAGCGCAAGCATCATCCCACTTGTTCGCTAGGGATTACTAAAGACGGCACGCCGATCGCCAACGCCGACCGTCAATGCCGACGTCACCATAAAGGACGGCAGTGTCCCTGGATGACTGTGGCCATCGATATCTGCATCCAGCGCTGTATTCAATTTTCTCACGCACTTCTCCCGCCATGTGCAACTACATCTACGTTTGTATTTTTTTCGGTACTGCGATCGCACACTAATTGAAGTACAGAAAGAGCTGTCCTGCCAGCACCACTACCACCTCGTCGAGTCTTGGTGCCCTAAATACATCGAGACAGAGCGGAGATGCCCTCCTACTATTGTGAGCAAGCAATACTGGTAAGGTAGTTTATCATCGATTTTGGGACGTCCTGGCTGACCGTATCCTAGGGGGGATTCAATCTGTGGTAAGTGACACAACACGACACAGCATGACGAGTCGCAACGCTGATGCTCATTCTAGCGGCCTGTCGGGAGCGAAAACAACCAAGCAACCACCCATGGGCGAAGTTGATTCAGAGGCCGAGGGTAGGATGAGTAGCACGCCGCCGCAACTCTCGATACAGTGACGAAGAAATTTGTATAAAATTTAATTAGAGTGCTAGCTATATTCGCGAGAATAGAATTGACTCCTTGGCTGCTGGATTATTACCTTGGAAATAAGGCCTGGTCATCACCTCCGTGCTATGATCAATTCGTTTTGAGGGAGAAAGAAGAGTAACAGAAAGTTGTTGGACAAGCAAACTTTGAACACAGAGAGAAAATGCCGCCTGGTTTCTATCTCAACCCCGTGACGCCGACAATGAGAACAAATACTAAACTCAATGGTGATGGGTGACTGAGTAAATGGCCGAGGTCTTGTGGAACTCTAAGACAAGCGGCTGCGTAACCAGTCTAGGGCCCGCGATTCCGCATGGCTCAAGTTGATTGATACTGGGGCTTAGGCAGCTCTGTATCAATATTAATCTTCATCTGCCTTAAGAATGCTGGGGGCCGACCTCGATGGGCGCTTCTGCGTCCAAATGAGGTGGAGATCAGTCCTCAAGGCTTAAGAGCGTCGAGCTTTTCGGGATCCCCCTTGAGTGGCGTCAACGGTGAGCCATCCTTGAGGCCGGGAGACAACTCGCGACGCATGCTGATGGGTCGGCGTGTTCTGATCTTGCTTAGCTCGCCAGTTTCCTTGGCCAACTCAGGCTCCTCTCGTTGTACACGCTCTATTTCCTTGGTAGCCACTTCAAGGACCTCGGTAAGCTGCTTCTGGACCTTTAATATCTCGTCGTTGCAATCGCCATCTCGCAGGAACTGGTGGGCGCCATGCTCGCACATGCCCTGTACGATTTCGAGGCTTTTGTCAAGTCGATCGTAGACATCTGGGGGTTGGTTATTGGCCCCGGCCGGTCCATAGCCGCGTCTTGTGCTCATGTACCTGAGCGAGGGCAGAGGATCATCATCGACGTTTTCATTGCCCTCTGGCATGTCCACCTCGGCTAGACGCTTGATCTGGGCAACCTTGGCAGCCATCTTGGCTTTGTGTATAAGATTCCTGCTTGACGATACGAATCTCACGAGCTTGTCGAAAAGCCTTTGCACATAGCTGTCGTAATATACAATAATCGTAGTTCGCGTTCGACATGCTGCAAGGACGCCCTCCGCCGACGCCATTGACAATAGCCGCTGTCTCATCTCGACTTGTTGCGCCCGCGCGCGTGCTGCTTTGATTGCCTCTTGGGACTGCTTCAGTGCAGCTGGGCTGGGTGGGGAGGCTGTGCCCTGTTCCTCCTCGGCCTCTGTGGGAGATGATGAGGGCTTGGTCGCCACTGAGGGATCTTTTCTGCGTATGGTATCGCCGGGGGATGCATCCCGCGCCGATGTCATGGGCACATCGTCTTTCGGTCTTAGAGACTCGGTCGAGCCCTTGTTGCGTAATGACTTTGTCTCAGGATTTTTTCCTTCGGCTGCAGCAACAACGGCCAGCTCAGCTTGGCGCACATCGATCTGGCCGCTGAGCTCGTCCAGCTGCTTGAGCCATCCCGGGACATTGTTGGAAAGGTTTTTCAGCGCATCCATAGCCATTCTGGGTATATAGGCCTGAAGGGAACGGTTATAACGGAAGAAGAGTAAATTCTAGGAGATACTAGAGCGAGCGAGGTGGGTTGAGGGAAGCAAAGGAAGGGCCACGGCGAGAGGTGAGTTTTCCTCTTCCAGATGAGTGGTGTACTGTAGCCCACTGTGTCACATGTACGTAGTGCTATGTACAGGCTCTTGCGCCAGCCTGTTGCATTGTTTGACCAGGGCCAACGACTGCGTGGCCGGGAAAAGGAAAGCCAAGGCGATCGCTCCACCATGTCTAGCCGGTGATCCCGGTGCATGACACAAGTTGTTGGCTGGCGCGGATGCGGCCCCGATGTCACACCCGGAGACCCTCGCTTTAGCAGTCAACTGATGCAACAACGCGCACAACGCGGTTCGCGCTTACAGGGTGATGCGACTTGTACTAGGAAGCCATGGACTGGGGCCCGACAAGTACAGCACAGTGTCATTTCTGGTGGACCTCTGGACTAAAACGCGTGGTCCCGGTTGTTGGCTCTGAGAGATTTGGCTAGCAGGATTTTGCGAAGGGCCGTGCCTCTGTGGGCCAGCTGAAGAGAGTTCGACCCCTGCTCACAGTACCCAAATCGCACGTTGACCGACCCGGTCCTCGATGCACAGTCAGGGTTCACTCAATCGCTGCTACGATACAGGCAATCGTTTTGTTAGCTTGCCCCACAAGGCTTGCGGTAACTGCAGGGGCCCTGGGAAATATCGAGGAACGCTGGGATATTCCCTTCAGATGCCATCAGGCTACTTCCTAAAACCCCTGCGATTACTGGTGGTCTCGTGGGACAAACAAACAAAACTTTGCCTGCATCGTACGTCCAGTTCTGAAGTGGGTGACTCGACGTCGCATTTGTACCTGTTGGCTTTACGTGGTTGCTGATGGTTGTGGTGAGTCGGGGCGCGGAATGGCAAAGGACCTGCGAAGTCGTATCTTGTGGGAACCAGTGGTGCACGTACTCCGTACTCCGTACACCATCCCACTTTCTGTCCGTGGCGTGCCAGCCGTCCGTACTAGTATTGGTACAGTACGTACGTAGCGCATCGGACCCCTTGCAGCGGACCACACATCCGATTTCAGGGGGACCACACTCGGGGAAAAGAGACATCAGAGTCGGAAGGCCACTCTTGTTCCATGCCCTCTTATTCCGTATTGGGTAGGTAGGTGGCTTCAAAAGCAATATTGTATTGCGTACAACGGCGCTGGAACACACCTACATTAAGTCACCACCCTCTCGCCATTCACCACCCGTGAGGCCACATCAACAACGATTTCGGTCAACTTGCCCTCATAGTTTCTATTCTCACTGACCTATTTCAATCGCCACTCCGAATTTCCAAGCCCGCTGGTACCATCCGTCACCCCCCTTCTGAACGCACCCACTTTGTGAACTAGTAAAAACCTGCATCCACACCAAAAACCCAACACACTTATTTATACGGATTTCGCCGTATTTTGAGGCTATTGATAAACCAAAGTGAGATTTGTGTAATTCAGAAGCAAATTAATCATTTTTAAGGTCTCTGTGCTTTGTGGCGTCGGCGTGGGGGTTTTCCGGTTGCTTTGAAATAGCTGCAAATCTTCATGATCCCTGTGCTTGATCATCACTCGGCCCAAGTAAACAAAACCCAAGGTTCCCACTTCCCAGTCTTGTTCAAACACTGAAGATGCGTTATACCGAAGAAGACGTTGCCAACGCGCTATTTGCGTACACCGATGAGGGCATTTCGTTGAGTAAGGCTGCCCAGATGTATGGCATTCCTAAATCCACCTTCTCCACCAGGCTCAATGGACGAGGCTGCCGGGCAGACCAAACGCAGCCTTCTCAGCGGCTTTCCGATTATCAAGAGGGCCAATTAGCCCAATGGATTCTTCGTCAGGAGAAACTGGGCCACCCTCCCACCCACAGCCACGTGAAGGCATGCATTCAAGCCCTCCTCCACCAGGTTGGGGACACCCGACCTCTGGGCAAAAGTTACCTCACCAAGTTCATCAAGAGGCACCCAGAGATAAAAAGTAAGGTGGCTAGAAGGCATGAAAGCGTCAGATTCGAGTCATTTACTCCCAAGGCTGTTAACTGGTACTTCGACATTCAGGAGAACGAATATGGGTGGATCAAGCCGGAGAATACGGTTAATGTAGATGAGGGCGGTATTATGGCTGGATTCGGTGAGTATAAGGTTCTCTTTAAGACGTTTAATAGTACTGATTCCAAGCCCAGGGCTAGATGGTTTGATAATTGGGAGTTCACAGCCTAAAAAAAAGGCCCTCATCAAAGGCTCCCAAAGCCGAGCCTGGACCTCGTTCATCGAAGCGGTGACAGCCACTGGCAAGGCTCTACAACCTGCGATCATATTCAAAGGCAAGGAATTGCAAACTCAGTGGTTTAACGACCAAGTAAAAAGCTTTGCAGACAGCTGGTTTGTGATTACCAGTCCAAATGGTTGGACCGATAACCATATTGGTCAGAGTTGGCTCGAAGACGTATATTTGCCGCAGACCAAACCGGTGGACCCTTCAGACGCAAGGCTTCTTATTCTTGATGGTCACGGAAGTCATACACCAGTAAGAAATACTCTAAGCCTTGCCCACAACGCGATTCTAACTGCAAGGTTAGGACGAATGGATGGCTACCTGTTTCCTTAACAATGTCTATTGCTGTTACCTCCCAGCCCATTGTTCCCATGGGCTTCAGCCTCTGGATAACGGCCCCTTTAACGTTCTTAAGGCCTCTTATAGAAAAGAGCTTGAAAAGCTGAATTCTCTAGTCGACTCGGCACCTGTAGATAAGGTTCGCTTTCTACGATGCTACCATACCGCTCGCAGGGCTGCGTTCACCGAGAAGACTATTACTGCAGCGTTCAGAACGACTGGGAATTGGCCTATCAGTAGAGCCAAAGCCTTGCGGCATCCAGAAATCCAGCCAGATGCGGAGGAATTGGCTAATAAAGCCTTGCCAGCCGAGTCGGCGTTGGGGCGCGAATTCGACCCGGAGGTCAATACCCCCAAGACGTCCCGGCATATCCAACGAATGGCAAAAGGTAAAAGCCCCAGCACCAGACGTCAATTCACTAAGTGCTCACAAGCGCTTGAAGCTCTAGAAATAGAGGTTCGCTTGCAGGCTACTCGGATAGATGGGTTGGAGGATGAACTCGAACGCGTCAAGAGAGGGAGAAAACGTAAGGCCATACCTAATCCGAACCGTCGGTTCGTACAGGTATGTGAAGCTACAGCTGCGGGATTACCTATTTTGGAAAAGACGACGCCTTCCAGTCAACCACATCAAATTTGTGATTCGATTGTTTGTGAGGGTGACGCTTCAGCGGTGGATGGTGAAAGTTCGGATGAAGAGTATGTTCCAACACCATCACGTCGCAACCCTCAGCGGAATATGAAGCGGGTTCGATTCGAATAGTGACATTTAATCAATTCCCTACTCTATTTCAATTTCTTCAGGTTTTTCGCATTTAGAAATGACTGATTTTCAGTGCATTCGAAATTTGGATTTTGTATGAGGCACGGACTTTTGCTTAGTTCACAAGGTGGGTGCGTTCAGAAGGTGGGTGACGGATGGTAGCGGCGCATACGCTGAGGATTGCTAGCCTAGAGGAGGAATTGGCTCGCCTGAAGAGAGGGAAGAAGAGGAAGGCGGTGCCGAATCCTAAGAAACGTTTTATGACTCTTGGTGAGACTCTAGCTGATGGAGAAGCCATAGCCGAAGAGGAGACTCAAAATATGCTTGTTGTGGTGGAAGGTGGCTGTTCAGGCGAGCCGGAGTCAGAATCGGAGGCTGGCTCGGTCATTGAAGTCGGAGAGGAAACCATACCCCATCAACCAACCACGCGATCAGGGCGGCTTATCAAAAGACCCAGGATTCAATAGATATGTGCATTTATTATTTATAAACCGAAAATATTTGCGCATATCTATCATTTTGGTCAAGTTCTGTGTAAGTAAATTTGCTCATTTTTGGTGGTGCTTTTTTTTTTTGCGTGGCGAAAGGGTGGTGGTGTCGAAAGGGTGGTTGTACATGGTAGTTCTATTTTGAATGAATCAAGGAACCTGTATCTTCCCATTTCAACAGTATCAAACCACCTGGTCATTGTGTTTGGCAGCTACGGTGGCCTAAACGCCAGCTGATTTCAAGTGATCCGGGGTTGACGGCTATGGCTCCGTGGCATGACGGCGCAGTGGAAGGGTTGGGGCGATGCCTGCACAGTGATCGTGCTTGGAGGCTGCACAAGAAGCGGGGACGCACGAGAAGCGGGGACGCAGATCGAACAAATTACTTGTGGGGCCTGCACGGATCTTGACTAGCCCAAGTACGGACCACACCGATCCATGTAAATGAGATGGCGCTTGGACTTCGTGATGCAAAGCCACTAATGCAGCCGATCTTTAGTCTCAATGGAACCCTGGACTGCTCGATCCCGACCCTTGCAGCCTTATCACCAGAAAGCAGGGGAAAGGTACAAGGGTATTAGTCGATCCGGAGGGGACACCCTGGAGGGTGTTGGCACTGTGCAACTCGTCTCTCAGCATGTGGGACCGGCGCCCGAATATGGGCGAATTGGTTTCTGGGTGAGGTGTTTATGCTCCATAGACCCATGTCTAGAACGTCCGGTTTATCTCCGTGACTCCGCGACACCCGTGGCTTGAACGGGGTCTTGAGAGCCAATACAATACAGGATCTTTCTTTGTGAATGGTCTGGCTGGTTGTCCGATAGGGATTTGTAGGAGGGGGAGGGGTTTCTAAGGGGCTGTGCCTGGCGTCAATCCGGATGCCTTGTACCTCGACAGGGGGTGCCACGACCCTCGTGGTTCGAGGCTACTTCACGGATCGCTACTACGAGTCAGCGAGGGACTTGGTGAACTCCCTGCGATGGTGGTCTGTACGGTGCGGAGAAATCACACCATGTAATGGTGGGACCAGACCAAGGATGGTCCTCGTCTGAGCCCCCAACCGACCCAGCCTCGTCCGCCTGGAGGATGCAGAGAGATAATTAACCACTAGACTAGTTCCGTGATTTTGCTTGCTGTCTAAGCGAAGCAGGGCACCCATGAGGGAACAGCACAGCCGCTGGTGACGACACCCTGGGTGGCCTCGCAAAATGGAGACGTGCCACTCGCTGACGCGCTCTTAGTAGGCCGGCCTCTCCCCGGACATCTTCTTCCAAAGCTTGTGAGCCTTGCCCATTCAGCAGGAGAGGTGGGATGTACTTTGAGCGAGAAAAATGGCCATCGCGGGCCACTGCCTCATTGAACAACAGCACAGCTACTGAGCTTGAGCAAGGATTGTATCCACGGAGGCTCTCGAGCTTGTGCAAGAGATCGTTTCCAGCTAAGGCGGTCGGCCAACAGCTACCGTCAACACAGTCCAACGCGGAAATGGTTGAAGCCCGAAACACGTGTACAGCCAGCTGCCCGAGCCCGTCAAGCTATATCGCAGCCTATAACGCTCCGTTCCGCATAATTTCTCGCGCCGACATAAGGCCTTGTCCTGCTCTGTTGTTGATGCGCGTCGTGTGCTACAATTCCTCCTTGCGATATAAGCTTCATCGACTTTAAGAAATTCTCTTACTTGACTGCCACTCATCATCCTCCACGGGTGATCGATCTCCTATGCTTTCTGTGATTCTAGATAAGGAGTGCCACGGGGCAGGCGCCGGCGAGTCAAGAAACGCGACGGAAGGCGACTGGGAAAGACGTGACACAGAAATGAAGAGGCACGAGGAATCTATAGTCTATTATGTACAATTGCAGTTTCTGTTCACCTAATAGATGTTAAATCTCCCTGTTCGGTGTTCAATCCATTCATTGTCTCTGATGCGCCCCAATCAGTGATTCGCCTTGACCGTTGGAAATTAGTACCTGCGTAGTAGCGATCGCGAGAAGCAGAGAGGTGCTTGGGCCGCCATAAAAGCGGAACTGCAGAGCTCCAAAAAGTTGGTTCTACAGAGCAACACCGGTCTTGTCCGGACTCACGCCTAATTCGAGCCGCAAGGCGAGGAATTCGACACCACTGACTCAGTACAGTTAATAAGTTGGTCACTCCAGTACCAATCAGACGCAGCAGGGTTATGAAAGTGGTGGCTTCCTCAATAGCCACTGGCGTCCTGGGCGGGGACCGGTGGAACAGAAACAAAAGTGTTCTGCTGACACCTATTGCGAGGAGAGTTCTTCTCAAGCTCTAGTACGAAGCATGTGCAACAAAGGTTGGACCGTTGATTAGTGTAGCACGTAGTCCCGAGAAGAGTCAAGGCCAACGTGTGCACGGTTCGTTTCCACAATTCCGATCGTCCCCCATGTCGGGAACTCTACGGAGTAGTAATACTGAAGCGTGTCGCTGCACCTGATCAGCGTGCAGCCGATACTCCAATACGTAACAAGTGTAAGCTACTTGAAAAGAGGTGTATCGGTCTCGGAAACTCTTTTCTTAATGTAATAAAAGAACTTAGGTCTATTTAGTAGGTTGCTGATGAAGAAATACAAGGGAAAGGGTGTTATCTGGTTCATTATTTGCAGTCCAGTGTTTCTTTTAAGAGAGCGATTACGCTTCAAAATATGGGCAAGATCGTGCTAGACAACTAAGTGGACGGGCCGGTAGAAAATTTAGCGTTTGAATACCGACACAACTTAGGAATCTTATGCCTGTGACCACCTGATTCCCCAACCCGTCGGAGGTTTTGGGGGCCAACGCCATAGGAGCAAGAGCACAACGCGCTAATGAAATGTCATTAATGGGAGAGTTAAAAACTCCATTTTATAAAGGGACATCTAAGGTAGCAAGAAGAGGGGTCAGCAGGTCATGCTCAATCGATGGTAGTATCATCACAATTGTGTATCTTCTCCACCACACATGTGACGGCGGTGACGGCTTAGTCCGCAGTGGCGGGGAATCATGCTCCGTTTCTACGCAACGGCGTACTATGCACACATATGTGTGAGTGGCGTTACTCCGATGTACAGCCATGTGGTGGAAGTGGTGAAGCAGTTTGGGGATTTAAATGCCGCCCTTTCCCAACGGCTCAGAGACTGAGAAAATTTTAGAGCATCAAATACCATTCGGGCGCAGTCACAATTGGCGACATTACCGCATCGATAACCAAGCGAGCGAGCAAGTTGACACGGATCTACACGATACTTTGAATACCCTGATGTTGGAAATGAGATCGAACGCAGGAATGTCGGTCTACAAAGTTGGGACTCAACGCAAACATGGCCCAGAATCGGACTGCGGCTTAACACGGCCACTGTCGAATTTATCGTTAGGTACTACCCACCATCGTTTGTCTTTAGCTATGTACTTACGTTTCCGAACCGCTAACCTGACGACTGGGACGGATAGAACGCAATGATAGAATCCCTGAGGGGTGTTCAGAATGTGTCAAGGACTACCTGAGGGGCCAAAAAGGTCTTTTATTGGGCATTGGGGGTTGGAATCACCTGACAAATGATCCCACGCAACCTTACGACGCCGACCTAATGTTAGATGCGGCAAGTTGTCCTCAGGACGGAAATAGCGTAGCTTGGTAGTAGCTGGGCAAACTCTTGCTACCGGCTTTGCTGAATTATATATCTCAATAGATGTGTATGGCATCATGCCACACTCCCCTTCGAGCCGTCATTCTAAGGACCTCCCCAGATAACCTTACGGAAATTGCTAAGAGGGTTGCGCAGTTTCCTCAGGAGCTGGCCGCACCAAAGCATGCTCGCCTCCATGACCAGGTAGCTGAAGGCCTCGGAAATTTCGTTGCTCGCCGTAGCCGTCTTCAAGCACGCATGAGAAGCTTGAGTTTCGCTTTCAGTTGGGGTCATCATTATTACGCCAGCTCCGTGGTGGGCAGGATGAGCAGGGTGAAGCTCCCTCTAGAACAAGATCGGAGGGGCAAGACTCCGCGCCTCCACTGGACAGGACTTAACCCTCTACTGCTGTGTTACTAAACGATGTTGGTAACACCGGGTGTTTGGCTGCTGATTGAGGAGTTACGCATCTCTTCGCATTACCTGCGAGTTCACGACTTGAAATGAGCCGGAGTACTCCATAATATACCGCTGTGATTTCCTACTCTTATTACCCTACAGACTCATTTCATATACCTATCTAATAGACCTAACCTCTGCAGCCCCTCTCCTCCCTGATGCCATTTTCAACGCTGAGTCTAAGTCCGAGTCCGGGTCCGAGTCTTATTCGCTCTTGATCAAATCCGGAGTTGACTCTAGGGAATGATCGATGGCCTCGTCGATCTTGACATTGTATGCAGGCGTGACATCAAACTTCTTCGAGTCAGTGTCAAAGGTCAGCCACTTGCCCTGAGCCGCGATTTTGAAACCGAGATACAGGATGCGCTCCTTCCGCTGGTCTGTCATGGAGGCAAGCTCGAAGTACCACTCGTCCTCATCGATTTTCTTATTATCGAACCAGTCTTTTGGGTGATAGTCAGCGGCATAGGTAAGGCCGCGCATGGCATAGTCCTCTGGTAAGGGCCTGGGGAGGTCGCCCTTCTCTGTACCAGGGAAGTCATTCATTCTGGGTTCAAAGTCACATGAGCCCAAAAGGTAGTTGAGCATGACCATAGTCAACTTCCAAGGGAAGGGTTTTTCCAGATATGATATGGCAGCAGGATACTGTGTCATCTTCAAAATGAACACCAGGACTGTGTGAATGTACGGAAGAGTGTTCGTGTCGCCCCAGCGTCGAAGCACGATATCGTATGTCTTGACCGCGAAGTCGAGTGCGTGCGTAAACGACTTGCTAGGTGGTGTTTCTAGGATGGAGCTCCCGTCCATAGCGACATCTGTCTCGTCTGATTTCTGAGACATGGCTCTCATAAGGATGTTGGTTTCGATACCGTACCCAAGCAGGGAGCATGCTGTAGCGATGCCCATAAAGTAACTGATTTAGGTTAACATAAAATCACGAGAAACTCGAAAGAGTACTGACCCAGCTTCAAGCCACTTCTTGGTCGATCTAGCAATCGTCCCATCAAGACGCTTATGGAACTCAGTTGTTGCCACTGCAAGCATCTTGTCGTCTCCCTTGCCCGAGAAGAGAATGCCATGCACACGTACAAAGTAGGTGTCAGTCTTTGATAGATGACGTGGGTCAGACTCGAAAATAGGATTGAACAGCGTCATGACACTCTCCCTTGAAGTATAAAAAGGAATCGGTACACACAGTGACTTGGCGTAATAGTATAACTGCTGCAAGGCATTGGGTCGCGCTAAGATCGCCAAGTGGTGATATAAGCGGCCTGTATCGGGAGATTTGTCTGATGCCTTGCTATACCAGTGCTGGCTAACCCCTGTCCAGACTTCTCGGTCTTTAATATTGTCGTCTTCGATGGCCATCCTGTAGCGACCAAGATCTCCGAGACATTCCATCCACGTGTCCTCGAAAGCTGGAACAGTCTCGTACAGTAATGCCATGATGCTGTACGCAAGGTACAGGAATGTCAGCATATGCTCGAGGGATGCTGGTAATCTATGCCGGAGCAGCTCCAGGAAAGAATGGATACCATGCCTCCACATGCGGGCGGGCATTGCGTATTTTGAAGCAAGACGTCGTAATGGGAGACTGGCTGATGGATGCTGACTGGCGAGGAAGAAGTCATGATGCTCGTGTAGTAGTGTTCGGTGAAGAGCTATCAAGGCTTGCCACTGTTCGTTGTCCAATTTATTGGCGTCGAGATTGGAAGACTGAGCATTGTCAACCTCTATGCATTTAGTCTCGACCATAACAAGGCCAGCATAAATCCCCTTTACTTCAGCCACCAATTGGTCTTGAGAGATTGATCGGGTCTCTGGCTGAAGAAACATCTTGGTGGGTTGAAGTTCCTCGTCATTAGGCTGGGGAGGGGGTTGTGCCTGTCGAGTAGTTTTCTTGGAGAGTGGTTGCCGCGAGGCTGCAGGTGAAGCAACCGGAGCAGGCTGGACTTGGCTTGAAGCTGAGTGGCTCGTTTCACGTTTCGGCGATAGCGAGCGTCTCTTCGGGTCTGGGGCTTCGCTATCTACATGCGTTGGACTTGGATTTAAAGCATCGTCGGAAACAGCGCGAAATCGACGCTTGGGGGGCGGAATTGCATGCAATTGTTCTTGTTGCCTGTGTAGTAGTTAGAGATACGTCGTAATGGGGTCAAGAGAAGACTTAACTCACGCTTGAGTAACCAAAGCATTATATGCTTCGGTAATATCGTCATCTGTGACCAATTTTGTATGTTTTTTCGGGTTCGTTTTGGACATGAGATCGAAATGTATCCTTTTTGTCAATGAGGACATCCTCTTTGCAATAGGGACAAATCGTATGGGATGCGGAGACTCCCTGCTTGTTCATATTCCGCAGGTGCGTCACCCACTTGCTGCTAATGTCCATATTGAGTACCTTCTCGCCTTCCTCTTCCCCTGAACATAGACAAGTACGGCTTCAGTACAGCGATGTTGAAGCTGACTTGGATGTAGCTCGATCATCGGTTGTTGGTGGGCTCAGGGAAACGACAATTGGACGCGGTCTGCTGAAGGTAGCTGGGATCTGTGGCAAGGCGCAAGAGCATCGAGCAAGCAAGACTAGAAGATGATCTAATGCTCCAAAGTCATTCAAAATTTTACTCAAGAGCTGAGAGAACTGGAAAACCGTGCCAAGGGGCGAGCCTGGACATTCTGGACTAGACCGCAGTGTTTTAAAGGAGGGATTCATCGCATCGCCTTGGTGTCAACAGGTTCGCCATACAACAAGTGAGGCAACATTGGGGCGAGCGCAAGGCAACCGTCATCTCAGAGCAGTGCTTCGCCCTCCTTCATCGCGATGACCTATAACAGAGCCTAACAGAGCCACGGCAGGTCCACTATCGGGGTACAAAAAAGAGCGTACCGGTTGTGCGAACCACTTCCACAGCAAATTCTGACCGTGCGATGTGAGACATGGACTAGGCTAGGCCATGGGGTGGCGCAAGTCAAGGATGACACACTAGCAGGGGTCATCATGATCCGACGAAGGGGGGTGACCGTAGTGTGGCTTTGGGTTGAATCGGCATTGTGTGTTGGACACGACATGCTCACCGGACATCGCCCATTCCGTTTTGAGACGAGGTTGGGTCCAAATGTCGACACCGTCATGCGCAGGAGATTTACCCATTTCTCGGCGTTGGGGGCGTGGGCGAAGTCCATCTTTCGTTTCCATCCACAATTGGCTTGGGCCTCTTGGGCCTCAACCAATGTCGTCCGGGGCCAATTCATACCGTATGGATTCTACTCGTGCTTGCTGGCTCGTGTGGTCCCAGTGCAACGTTCCTTGCACATTGCTTGGTGGTGCGAGGATGCATTACAGAACGTGACGCCAGCACTTAGTTGTTGACCGCCTGCGCCCGTTGTCGTCAGCCATGACGCTAGACTCTGGAGTTGGGGGGTGGACCGTCTATTCTGGCCTCTGCCGACCCATTGACAGCCACCTAGCCCCTGAGCCTTTCGACAAATGGCTCCCTATCATCGCCTGTCACCGTGCAGCCTGGCTTATCGCCCATCCCATGGAAGAATTACTCATTGCTTTTCAGAGAGTGAGTGTTGCCTTGCGAGGACTCTCTAGGTCAAATGCTTGCTCTTGTGGAGTCTGTACGCGACTGGTGCAAGCAACTAGATGGCTGTGAGGATTCCTCTGCAACCGAGCGAGTAGCATCACGCTGCTCCACGTCGCTGTCTAATGATAATTGGCTTCACCATCGCCTGAGAGACCCCGCTTGAGTGACTCAACGGCGAGAGACCTGCTATTCGTGTCGTAGGATATTGTAGGTTGGTCTTAGTGAAACGCGGGCCACCAAGCACAGGCGACTTCAGGACTGAGGCCTGTAAGCTGCTTATTAATGAGACCACGGAGCGGGGTAAATTTTTGAAAAGACGCTTGATTTTAAGCAGAACTTGCTCCTTACACTATCCTGGAACAACAACACATTCCCGACCCGACCGAACCAACGACCCCGAAATATCTTGAACTTGCACCGGCAACATTCGAGCTAAGAAAATGTCCTATTCAGTACTAAACGACCCTTTGTTTGACCTTTTGAACGACATATTCTCTAAACAGAAAAATGGAGAGCCAGACAAAGATTGTCTGGATGATGCCCTCGCCGAAATCCTCAAACATGAAGATCCCAGGCCTGCCAATGTTCTTGTGCGCATGGCCTTTGACGTGATCTACGGGAAGGAAAGGTTGAACCCTTTCGTGGCATGGATCTTTGGCGAGATCCAGAAACGGGATGATTCAACGCCACTCAACCAACTTGCGGACCGTGTCCTTGACAGGATCCTCGAAGCGAAAAAGCCGGTGCTGCACCACCACGCTGTAGTGGATCGTATCCTTGATAGGATCTCCGAGCATGGAATAGCCGACGCAGAAGACGGGCAACATGCCGACGCCAAGCTCAAGTTTCAACGAGTCTACGATGGGTATTCTCTAATGCCAGGAGAATACAATTCCAAGGCACTTTTAGGGCTCCTTTCCCTTGGCGAGATGTCCCGGGAGCAGGGTAACTACTCTGAAGCTGAGACGCAGTTGTCGAGAGCACTGCAGGGTTTCGAGAAGTCCGAAGGAACGAACGACCTTAGCACCCTCACCGCTGTCAAATCCCTCGGCACTCTCTATACTGTGCAAAAGAAATGGAAAGAAGCTGAGAAATTGCTTGTACACGCAATGGAAGATGGCGAGAGGACACTGGGATGCGAACACGGATCGATGCTTGACATGAGAATGCAACTTGCTGGCATATATGAACATCAATCCCGATACGACGAAGCCGCGGATTTGTTTGCACAAGCAATGGACGGTTTCAAGAACACCCGAGGAATCAAACACGAATCGGCACTTTGTGCGATGAAGCGACTTGGTCTCATTCGCTTCATACAAGGCCGCAATGCTGAAGCCGAGGCTACACTCGTGCTAGCACTGCAAGGCTATAAGGTTGTCTCAGGGCCGGACGACCCAGAAACGCTTGAGACTGTCTCAATGTTGGGGTCTCTCTTCGCAAAGAGGAGAAAGAACGAGAAGGCGGAACGCTATCTTGTTCGGGCACTGGAAGGTTTAAACAGCAAGCTAGGGCCAGACCACAAATCAACCCTTGATACGGCGATGAGACTCGGATTTTTTTACCACAAGCAAAAGAAACATGCCCAGGCCGAGGAGCTTCTCGCGCAAGCGCTGCAAGGCTACGAAGAAATACTAGGACCTGAAAACAGCTGGACGGTTGACACAGCTTATTGGCTTGGTCTTACGTGCATAGACCAAGGCAAAGACGACCTAGCTGTGAAGTATCTAGGTCAAGCACTGGAAACTTTCAAGAAAACACGGGGACCTGAAGACGAATTGACGCTTGATGCGATGACCAATCTTGGTGCCATCTACGCCAAAAGAGGTCAGTACGTCAAAGCCGCGACATTGCTCCGCCAAGCCATACCCGACAACGGAAAGATATCCGGAGAGTCCACGTTGAGGCTAAGGTCGCCTCGCACACGCGAAGTACTCGGCGGAGTCTACTTGGACCAGGGGCAATACGATGAGGCCGAGAAACTGCTCCGTCAAGCACTACAAGGCTGTGACGAGACACTAGAGCAGGATACCGAGACCTCAGTCGTCAGGGAGGCGGTGAAGAAACTCACGAGGGTCTATGCAAAGCAAGGACGATTTGATAGAGCCACTAACCTAGTACTCGCAAGAGCAAAGGCGTTTCTGCAGAAGCGGCAACTCGACCTGATAGGAATCTTAGGAGATATTCATTTGGAAAGTGGCGCATACGATCAAGCGGACTCCAGCTACGATAAAATCCGAGACGCGTATACACAAGTTCCCAATTCTATCAACCTACAAGAGCTAGACATGTCCTACAGGGTCGCGGTTCTTCGTATGAAACAAAACAGATATGCCGAAGCGGAAACAGAGTGCCAAGTAGCGTTGAATTGGTACAGGACAAAACGGGGGAAGGATCATATATCAACGCTGAACACATTCGCACTGCTCGGGGATATTCTCCTTGTACGAAACAAATTCTCCGAGTCGAAAACAAGCTATCTCCAAGCACTTGAAGCTGCCACTGTCGTATGTGGGCCGGAAGAGATACTGACCCTTAGCCTCGTCAAAAAACTCGGTGTTCTATACGAGGCACAGGGTAAGAATGCCGAAGCGATACAGATGTATGGTCGAGCGGCCCGGGGTTTTACAAAGACACTGGGGGCCGAAAATGTTTTCACGCGTGACGTAGTCGAGAGAACTCAATCCTTGAACGGATTACCCAAGTCTCAAGACTGACTATCGAGACCTAATGGGCGTACGCCAGGTTTTGAGTTGGGGTTGTGGGAGGTGGTGCGCGATTTCTTTTCGGATAGGAGTGGTACAAACTGTTTTCAACAAAACATTCCGTTAGTTTAGAAGCTAGTCATTCAACATGTTAGGCAGTATCAATTGGAGGATGTGGCGGATTTTTGTATTTATCGTATTTCGATTTACCCGTTGGGCCTCTCGTCTCTTGTTATCGAGCTAAGACAGTTTAACAGTTGGTGAAAATTCCTGTTTTAAACCCCGAGTGCACCCATCTCCATGAATGACCCTATGATCTGCAATCCCTTTTCTTGAGATACTATACGTTTTGTTTCCTCCCAACCTTCATGCACTTCGGAGCCTCCCCTTCTTCAACATCGTCTTTTCAGGCTCTTATAGGGCGCCCTTTCTTATCTTAGCGAGAACCCTCGAACGTGAGGACGGCACCGTTATGTAGACTCTAGGCCTCAGACCCTGGCATCCGATGGCAATAATGCCTCTCTCACAAAATCACATCATGATAAGTTTCTTTCTAGTCATCATATCTGCATTTTGATTTGGAAGACTGGACAGCGGGGTAGGAAACCCTGCAGGCACTGACGAGAACCGTCACTCACCCTGCTCATACTGCCGTCGATTGTTTAGCAACCTATATGTGGTTATGCTGGCGTCCTCTCCATGCAGTTCTCCGGATCCCCCAAGGAAATCACGTTTTTCTACCCGACCTTAGTCCGACTGGTGAAGATTGTCATGGACGCGGAGATGATTAACCTTATGCACTGGATGACCATCATGACTGATGCAATATCTTCGGCCATGAACAGCCGTCCTTCAGTTCTCTCCGATACGGATTGTCACCACGACCCAGCATACCTAGGTAATCCCGACGTCAAGAAATTTGGCATTGAGTATTCTCCCAATGACTGTCAATGGTGGGGCAAGTTCTTTAATCCAAAAGGCGACGCCAATGCTTTACGCTGGCCATGCTCATACGAAACCGCTACTTGAGTTATCGTTGCAGCAACGCCAGTGAAAGTACGCCTCTTCAGACTCATTTCGCACCTTCAGAACTCAATTCGGGACAACCACCGCGGCGATTCGATAGAGACCACCATATCCAATTGCATGGCAATCTATCAGCACTGGAATGCGAACTATGGCGCTTTCTTCCAGGGCATGGTTGAGCAGTATGACGTAGTCCCAATGCAATTGCGGATCTGGTTCATTCAGATTGTCGTCTACTTTCGCTACGCAACACTTATCCTTGCCGATTTGCTTGAACTGGCAGACTCGAAAGGGTTAGGCTTGGAGGACTCTTCTCAGGCACGTCTTAACATTGGCGTGGTCAAGCTCATTAGAAGGGACAGTGGTACTATTGTGTCTAATCTCGCAAAGGCTTCCGAGTATCCTACAACTACAGACGTTCCTAGCATGAGCTCTGCTGTTATCACACGAGCGATGCTGCCGTGACCTTGGACGATGATACTGACCAGAGCTTTCACGAAGGTAACCATCCTCCTGTTGAATGAGGTGGAAGAGATCGTTTGGAATGATACCGCATCGTGGAATAGTCCGTTGATCAAAAATTTAGTGGCACGGTGCGACAGTTGCATCAAGTCACTCCGCTACCTGGGTAGAAAGTCAGCCATGGCTCGGGCTATTAGCACAGTTCTTTTCTCATCACTGCATTTGCACTTGGTCCCAACGCCGGTCACTGTCGCAGAGTCTAGTATATTAGCGATGTAAATACCACCCGTTCAGGTAGCATTTTACTTTTGATCCAACCGATCATCAGGTTTTAATAAGATTCCAAAGACTGCACCGTTATTTTAGCATTCTGGCAAGGTTACTAAGATCGTGGGCCTTTTCCTAGAGAGCAGCATAAAAACGACCATGATCCAGTTGTCAATTGTTTGTAGCAAGCACTACCATCCGGGACCACCTAATGAATAACCCCACCTAATGCATAACCAAAATTTTCGTTTTCCCATACAAAATCCAATTTTTGATCACACCAAAATCAGTCCAGACTCTCAA
Source organism: Dactylonectria estremocensis (assembly GCA_020744375.1). NCBI lineage: Eukaryota > Fungi > Ascomycota > Sordariomycetes > Hypocreales > Nectriaceae > Dactylonectria > Dactylonectria estremocensis. Next base: position 342,666 of record JAGMUU010000029.1, on the reverse strand, counting down.
TTTATAAATAAACCTTTAGAATATCCTTATAGAAATTTGTTCGAATTTTACTCTCTACGTGGTTTTTTGACCTCCCGACCGCTACGTGTGCGCTGGCAGTGTTTTGTTTCCATCTCAGGCTCTTCACTTTCCTCCTCCGACCCGACACCCACCTCAATCACCGACTCGACCTCTTCATCCACATCAACCTCTGTTTCCCCATCCTTTGAACTAGGAATGGACTTTACAGCTGCTAGAGATTCAGCTAGAGCAATGAATCGTCGGTTCGGGTTCGGTACTGCCTTCCTTTTCCTCCCTCGCCGCAGCTGGGCCATCTGCTCCTCAAGCCCAGCAATCCGCGCATTCTGAACGGCCACCTTCATCTCTAAAGCTTGCAGCCCCTTTGCGATCTTGCTGTACTTCCTCCTGGTTGGACGACTTCGATGTTTGGCTAAATCTCTCACCTGCCGGCTTGTTTTCGGCGTGTCATCTGAGTGCAGCTGGGGAGGGCTCGGTGTCTTGAACTGTTCCGCCACTGACTCCTTGTCTGGCTGGATTTCTGGATGTTTTAGCGCCTTGTGACGGCTTATAGGCCAATTTCCAGTAAACCTCCAGCCAGATAAGATAATCTCTTTTCTCATGCCCGCCTCCCTGGCTTTCGCGTATGCCCGGATAAAATTGACCTTGTCAACCGGCGCAGAATCGGTCAAACTAGCCAGCTTTTGGAGTTCTTTCCGATATGCACCTTTGATAACATTAAAAATCCCATTATCTAGCGGCTGCAAACCATGAGAACAATGCGCCGGCAGGTAGCAACAATACACGTTGTTCAGAAAGCACGTCGCCATCCACCCGTCCTGCGCGCGCATCAGTAATCTTATAGCGGAAGAATCTGCGGTGTAACGGCCGAAAGTCTCACCTGTGCATGGCTCCCATGACCGTCAAGGATGATAAGTCTCGCATCCGAGGCATCTAGAGGCTCTGTCTGGGGTAAATAAACATCTTTTAGCCACTCAAGAGCTATATGGTTGTCGGTCCAGCCGTTCGGCGATGTGATATAGTGCCAGTCCGCTATCGCCTCAAAGTCCTCAAGAAACCACTGCCTCTGAAGCTCCTTGGCTTTGAAAATGATTCCCGGTTTCAAAGCTGGACCAGTTGCGGTGACAGCCTCAATAAATGACGTCCAAGCGCGCGACTGGGTGCCTTTCAACAGCGCCTGCTTCTTCGGGTCAGAGCTCCCGATTACGAGGCTATCCAAGCCTTGCAGACAGTCAATTAGCTATGGCCTATCAAAACCCGTTAGGGACTTGTAGACAACGTACCGAAACCAGCCATTATGCCACCCTCGTCCACGTTAACTGTGTTCTCAGGCTTGATCCAGCCGTACTCGGTCTCCCGAATATCAAAGTACCAATTGACCGCCTTTGGTGTAAACCCGTTCAATCTGGAGGCCTCCTGGCGTTTTCCAAGCTTGGTAGATAGTTTGTGTGACGCTTGACGAATCTGGTGGTCCAGTGCTTGCCCAGAGGCCGATTATCGCCTTGTTGTTGGAGGATGGCCTCGACGCAGGCGCGGAGTTGGCTGTGGGAGAGAGCATATCCCAGAGACTCCTGTCGCAGCACCCAACGAACGAGGGTATCCTCCTGACTCTTTGAAATACGTTGGTGATCCTGGATACGTTCATTCCTGCTCGCGCGACCGGAAAGTCGACGAGAAAGGGTCGGCTGAGGTACTCCACGTTTCTGGGCCGCCTCGTTCTGTGAAAGGCCTCTATCGGTAATATCGAATATAGCCTCGGCTACGTCATCTTCTATATAGGTACGGCGACCCATTGCGTAAGTTGTTCTGATGAGTCTATTGGGTAAAAGGTCGAGTTGAATGGATCGAGTCGCCCAGGGTAGATGAAGCGGAATGGGAAAATTTTCAAAGTGCTAGAGAGCTGGGCTCCAAGGCGGGACGGAAAAATTCAAGCCGATATTAAAAGTTCATGAAATAGACAATCATTTCCTGGCATTAATTTATGAGCATCTCCATTCCTGGCTGAATGCGGTGCAATTGAAAATCTGGATTTTGTATGGGAAGATGAAAATTTTGGTTATGCATTAGGTGGGGTTATTCATTAGGTGGTCCCGGATGGTATGTGAAATTCGCATCGCGATGCCGACGGTATTGTGATGCAAGTCGATACTGCGTTCTTTCTCAGCAAAAACGACACATAAAGGCTTAGACTGCCCCCTTTACCGGCTAGCAATCCTTTCATCGTCGAGCCGGTTCTCCAACGACGATTTTAGAAAGTTCAACTGGACAGATGCTCACGGGACAAAGGAGAGCCGTGTCACCGCAAACGTGATGCTTATAATCGAAGGAGATCCTGGAGATACAAGATACGCATTAGTGATGTGCAATTCTCGAGCCCAAATCACTTGACGGATGATTCGCTTGTTTGCGCCAATGATTCGCCAGAAGTCCAAACGAAACACTAGCAATGACGCCCAAGATACCCTCAGGCAGCTAGGACTATGCCACTAGCACGCCGACCCCTAGGAAACCGGCCCTCCCCGTAGATCACTAAGAGCTTGTGAACTTTAGCCGGATGGACTTGAGGTGGTTTGCATTGCGGGCCATACCACTTTTTCATTGACCAACAACACGGCCACTGTATAAACAAGAGTATTATTTACCGGGGCCCCCAAAGTTGTATATGAGATTATTTCCAGACTGAGAAGGCGGTCAGGTCAGCAGCGCCGTCAACACAAGTGGACTTGGGTTCAATGCTACAGTGGGGCTGAAAAGATTTTCCGTACCCCGCTTTCCGTGATACCTTCACCAAAATCATCATCAACTTCAACGCCTCATTTCACAACCAATTCAAGTCAGAATGGTATCGCAGATACATCATTCTCCTCATACGAGGACGAGGATTGTTTGGAGGTACAACTCGGGCATTTCCGCTACCAGGATCGCACGCGACGAGGGGGTAAGTCGGCATGCGATTTACGGCATCATCAGACGGTACTGCGATCAACAGAGTAGTCAAGACCAACCTAAGCCCGGCCGGCGGCGCAAGATAGGAGACCGGGAAAAAAGACAGATAATGCGAATAATAGGTCAAGACTCTCATATCCAGATACAGGAATTGATCGAAAAGGCCAATTTGAACTGCTGCAAGCAGACTTTAGTTACATTCCTTCGAAAGGAAGGGATTATGCACTATAAGTCACTTCTTAGACCATTGCTTAGTGAGGAAACAGCCAGAAAACGCCTACGCTTTGCAAGGCGATATGTTCATATGTCAACTGACTTTTGGGAGAAATGGACCTTTTCTGACGAAGTTGCTGTGGCTCGAGGTGAAGGCCAGAGACGCACTTGGTGTTTCTGTAAGCCAGTGCGTTTTCTCAGTGCAATTGCGACTTTTCTAACAGTCCCTAGCACGAGAGACTATTCAGAAAGAACGTACAGACCCGTGTCACACCGACAAAGCATTCACAGATGTTCTTCAGTGCCTTCAACTCAGTCAGACGGCTTCCAATGTGCCCTCTTTACGGAGATCCATGTGAAAGGCCTCTAGCGAGTTGATTCAACTAACTAGTCCCTACGCTGTTTACTTTCAAGATGAAGAAAGGAAAGAATCTAAATACAAACTGGGTGCGTGAAGACGCGTTATATCTTCTTTAAGGGCGTGATTAAAAAGCAACCACTCTGGCTTAGCCAGCAACCAATTTGTGGCTGAGCCCCACTTCCCTTCCGATTCCGCAGCTCACACCAAATTTACTATGAGAGCTTGAGAGTGCATGCGTTGAACCTGTTCTTCTAAAAATACCTAGCCACCTAATACCTCAATCGAGGGACCGCTATTAAGGCATTTAAATTCTTTATTGACGTCATCGTGCATCACATAATCCTGGCCTCCTGCCTCAATTTCTAGTGCAAGCCCGGTACAGGCGGTCCTCACAGTTAGGGTGAAGTGGTTCACCTAGCGCATCCGTATTCTGACTATAGCGAGAACTGGGTGAAGGCCGAGGCCAGCCCCCCATCGTCATGTGGTGATAGTTTGTCGCATATCACCACTAGGCTCGTGCGACTGGATATGAAACGCGGCCCATGGGGGCGTGTATCCGGTTTCACATTCAACTTGTTGCATCAAGGATTCCAATCCTAACGACATAAGCTTAAATAGCTATGCCCGAACACATGGCTGTTCAATTTCTTTTGTTCTTTAGATAATTCTCATCAATTGACTGGTCCCATCAATGATCCCTGTGGGGCCAATTGTCTGACATAGTTCCCTTGGTGTTGTGACGGCGCTCACGGCGTCCTCAGCTACGTCATCATCAGCATCTTCTAGGCGCTGGAACGCACGCATATATGACCGATGCAGCTCAGTTCCGGGCTTATATGAATCGCCTGCTTCTAACCTTCTTAGTCCTAATGTCGTAGATGACTCCTTTGATGTGTTGATAGCAGCAGGGGCGGTGGAAGGTGGTGGCATTGACTGTAGTTATGATGCCCCACGCAAAATGGCGGCTTCTACTGCAGCAGCTGCTGCTGTGGTGTCGTTAGTTGCTGTGGGGTCCGCGGATTTGATTGGCTGCGCTCGAGGCCGACTTTCCCGAACGGGAAGGTCACGTGACGTAGCTGCTTTAGCCTTCTCCCACGCCTCGACCTGCTCAGCTAGATGGCGAGTCTGAAGGGACAGTCTGTCATCTGGGTGCTAGTCTTCCTCTTCTTGGTCACGTGGGTCCCTGGGGATGACTGCGAGGCAAACTTGCGGCCCTTACAGCAGCGGAATACCACTCTGCGAGGCGCGGCGGCGTTGGGCTTCTTAGTCTGTACGACGAGGCTGTTGCCAGCAGCCTTGGCGACAGAATGTACTTCCGCCTCCGCGGCAGCAAGGCTGGGAATTCACATCCGAAAAGAGACTTCATTATAGGTGGTGAGGGCTTGTGGTGATGACTTCAAATTAGGGGCTTGTTATGTATTTAATTGTGTGGGTGGACAAAGGAAACGTAGGCTGGACAGAAAGTGGGTGGTTTTGGTGTGAACCCCCGATATCGGTGTCCAGCCCCAATGTTGTGGGTCCAGCCACAAATTGGTTGCTGGCTAAGCCAGAGCGGTTGCTTTTTAATCACGCCCTTCTTTAATATATAAGATTCGAGAATCAACTCGATGGCGCTGTGGAGAAGAATTCGGGCTTGGCGGCAGAGCCGCCAGCCAAGTGGGCCTGACCCGTTACAATCCAGAATCCGAACGCGGCGGCGTTACGGCGCGAGTTCTGCTTGAATGCCTGCAGCAATACCTCCCTCAAATAGTGACCAGAAACAGCATCTTTCAGCACGATAATTCGAGCCTTTATACATCACATTTGGTGAGAAGCTGGCTCCTATAATGGTGTGAGAACCGGAGGGCGGAGGTAGTTGCATGGCCGCCCTATAGCCCGGATCTCAACGCCATAGAAAACCTATGGGCAATACTTAAAACAAGGATCTGTGAGCGATATCCTGAACTTGCTTACATGCCAAAAAAAGAGGAATCAAAATTGAGGCTTACAGAAGCCGCGATCGAGCTATGGGAAGAGATTGAGCCGGAGGTGCTATCCAACCTGGTCTTTTCAATGAAGCGCAGGATGCAGGCTGTTGTGCGGTCACGCGGGTGGTACACGAAATATTAAAGACACCATTAGGAACTCCATTCAAAATGCTACAGATTGATATATATCGATATTTAATTAACATTTATTTGGGCGCGCAATAAGGGGTTGAAAATCAGGGCTTCATGTGGTGGAGGTAGAGGTACACCGGGTTGACCCCGGATGTGTCGTAACTTTTTCGCCCCCACTGTAGTTTATGTTTAGGGCCTTAATACCATGACGAAAGGTAGCTCGCTAACAGATACTCTGGAAAATGGCTCTGATTGGCTAAAGCACTCGAAGCACGCGAACATAGTAGGTAGCAGGCTCAGGGTAGATACAAGCATGCAGTCATTAGCCTGGGCCGTTACCTCCTGGCTCTATTTCGTATCACATAATTATATGTAATGGCTTATCAAATACGGGATTTTGTATTTGTTTGATTTGAAAAATGTTGACTCATTTGATTGATTCATTTGACAGTTTGTTTGTTTGGATTTGGTATGTGAGCAGTGGTGCCGAGCGGACCTTTTCCGACACATCACCTTGCGGGAACCAACTCTCCCTAACCCAACAGGGCCACTGAGAGAGGCGGGGGCTCTCGTACACAAAGAACACAAGGCTAGCCCTGATCAGGGCCTTGAACTCTTCCGCGGGTTTCGAACTTTGCGACAAAAACGGGATGAAATGAAGGCCAAGGCCCGGCTAGAATGCCCGATACACCACATAAGAAGAATATAGAGGCCGGGTCTGTGGCTTTGCCTGGAGGCCTTTGAACAAGCTATGTTTCCTGCCGATGAAGATGGCCGACTCATACTGTGCTTTGTTGAGGGCATCCTGCCGCCACTCCCTCAAAAACTTCTCCATATCCCTTAAGTCCTCTTCAGAGCATCGGCTAGTGAGGTGAATCGAGAAAACTAGATAGGTCGTGTGCGGTCGAGTGCGATGCGGTGGAAAGCTGGGTTGATGTTTGGAGTGGATGTGGACTGTGGACGAAGTCAATACCATGCACAACCACTCTTTCGCCAACCTCACTCTTTCGCCACGTAAAAAAAAAAAGCACCACCAAAAATCAACAACTTTACTTACACAGAACTTGACCAAAATGAGAGATATGCGCAAAAATTTTCGTCTTATAAATAATAATTGAATCTCTCTATTGAATCCTGGGTCTTTTGATAAGCCGCCCTGATCGCGTGGTTGGTTGATGGTGAAACGACCACAGCGGACGAGAATACCCACACCCCAATTGGATAGCTAGCCCTCCCGGATGTCGGGGGCGAGTCGCTGAGGAAGGTGTCCAGCCTACTCCAACAGAGTAGGTAGCGGCTGCTAGTAGCACGACCGCGTTTGAGGTAGACAGTCGGAGGACTTCAAGATAGCTAGAAAAGTGTCTAATTAGACACTTTATCCAATGGGTCTTTGGCTGCGGAAGGTGGCAAGGCTTGAATGTCGGTTTGCAGCCTAAGAGTGCGGTGAGGGTTTGAGATGGACGGACGTGTGACACCAGCAATGACGGAAAAGAGGGTTCTTGCGGCAATAGGCAAGGCAATGATGCATTGGAAGAGGATGTTATTTAAAAAGGGTATTAATACAATGTTGAAAGAGAAGGGCATCACCATTACCTCACAGGAAGGTCTCATTCCTTCACAGTGTTGATGATGATGATGTCGTCTGCGGCGTCGCCTGCTGCGACTAACTCCCGTTTTAAAACTTCCCGGCCCGTAGCCCCCCTGGCCTGATACTAAGGGCGGCCCCCGGCCCCCTTCCTAATCCACCGTCCAACCCGGCCCGCTTCAATGGGGTATGGTTTCCGCTCTGACCTCAATGACCGAGGCAGCCTCCGATTCTGACTCCTGCTCGCCTGACCAGCCACATTCCACCACAGCAGGCATATTTTCAGTCTCCTCTTCTGGTATGGCTTCTCCACCAGCTAGAGTCTCACCAAGAGTCATAAAACGTTTGTTAGGATTCGGCACCGCCTTCCTCTTCTTCCCTCTCTTCAGGCGAGCCAATTCTTCCTCTAGGCTAGCAATCCTCACAGTATGCGCCGCTACCGTCTGCTGTTGAGCCTCAAAGCCCTTGGCTATTACGTTGTACCGTCTTCGTGTCTTTGGTGTTTTGTTCAGCCCAAGATCACGAATTTGACGGCTCGTCTGTGGTGTATCGTCCGAGTCAAGATACGGCGTGGGTTCGGGAGTCGCTCTTGGGCTGCCATTTGGCCTATCTTCTTGGATTTCTGGGTGCCGCAGCGCTTTGGCACGTGAGATCGGCCACTTCCCAGTAACCCTCCAGCCAGAGAGTATGTTCTTCTCGGTCATTCCAACTCGACGAGCCTTTGCGTAGGCCCTGATGAAATTAACCTTGTCCATTGGAGTGGAATCAGTCAATGAAGCGAACTTTTCCAACTCTCGTCGATATGCGGCTTTGGAGGCATTGAATACTCCATTGTCCAACGGCTGGAGCCCATGAGAGCAGTGTGCTGGCAGATAGCAGCAATAAACGTTGTTCAAAAAGCACGTGGCCATCCATTCATCCTTCCGTCGCTCAGTAGTGATCTTGAGCTGAAGAAAATGAAGAACATACCGTTGCATGACTCCCATGACCATCTAAAATGATCAGCCTCGCGTCAGAGCCGTCGGCTGGCATGGTCTGGGGCAGATAGACTCTTCCAAGCCATTCAACGCCAATATGGTCGTCAGTCCACCCGTTAGGCGAAGTTATATAATACCAGTCTGCTATCTGCTTGAATTCCTCAAGAAACTACTGTTTCTGGAGTTCCTTCCCCTTGAAGATTATGCCAGGGATTAAGGCGCGGCCGTCAGCAGTGACAGCTTCGATAAATGAAGTCTAATTTCGAGTCTGTGGTCCCTTGAGAAATGCCTTCCGCTTTGGGTCCGCGCTTCCAACAACCAGGCTATCTAAACCTAAATAAAAAGGATTAGTCGGTCAATTTCAAGCACTGACAAGATATACAGATAGATACTTGCCGAAACCAGTCATAATACCCCCTTCGTCAACGTTAACGGTGTTTTCAGGCTTGATCCAGCATACTGGCCCTCCCTGATATCAAAGTACCAATGAACTGCCTTAGGCGTGAAAGAGTCGAACCTTTTGGCTTCTTGGCGTCTACCCATCTTGGTCTTCAGGTCTGTGCGGCGCTCGATAAATCTGGCCACCCAATTGCGTCCTAACTCGGGATGTTCGTCCTGCTGTCTCAACAGGCCCATGACGCAAGCGCGGATCTGATTGTGGGACGGAGCATAGCCCAAGGATTCCTGACGGAGTATCCAGAAAGCTAACCTGTCCTCTTGATTCTTGGACAAACGTCGGCGAGGGTGAATCTGCTCTTTCACGGCTCCCCGGCCGTTAAGTCTGTCGATTAGAGTCCTTCGGGGCACTCCCCGACTCTGAGCCGCTTGGGAGGGTGAAAAGCCATTATCAGTAATATCCAATATAGCCTCAGCCATGTCGTCCTCTGTATATTCCCATCGAAGCCGCGAGATAGGCATTTTTTGGTCGTTGTCAAAGACAAAGACCAAAAAACACGAGAAAGAGCGGTGAGGAGGCTGGTGATTGAACTGACAATATTTCAATAGCACGGCCTGCATATATCGCATACCCCGCACAGCCTTACAGAGTCAAAACAATTACCTCCAATCATTTCTATAATCAATAGAGGTAAATTCTTTTAGGTAGCTATTTATTTTGGCCAACTTTTGTGTAAGTGAACTTGACGAGTTTTGGTGGTGCTTTTTTTTTTTTTGCGTGGCGAAAGAGTGGGGTTGGCGAAAGTGTTGGAACATCGCGGCCAAGATACATAAGTGGGGTGTCAAAAGTCTGTCAAAAAAACACGCGTTAGTCGCGCCTCGCGTCCAAAACCCAACGCGGTCCGGACAACCCTCCTTCCTACATATCACCACAACTTTCTACAATGTCAGCCAATTTACGAAAATTTGGTACTATTATATCCGGAAATCGCCAACCTAATCAGGAAATTAATCCCGAAACGCGTGCGGCTATTATTGCGGCCGTAATTGCAGGCGCAAAAAGGAGTGCTGTCGCACGCGATTTTGGCGTGTCACCCAGTGCTGTGACACGCATTTTTCAACGCTTTGAGAAGACCGGCAACCTCCAGTCACAACCAAGATCTGGACGTCCTAAGAGTCTCTCGCCACGGGATAAACGTGCAATCATTCGCCAGGTTCGTATTAAATACGATCTCACACGTCGTGAGCTAGTGAATGGCCTCCAGCTCTCGGTCAGCCCTTCGACAGTGCGTCGGACTTTAGACGAGGAAAACTTACGCAAATGGAGGTCCAAAAAAAGAGTGCATTTATCAGATGAATCAGCAAAAGAGCGGCTTTCATTTACGCATATTTGGCAAGGAAAAGAAGACGAATTGGCTCAGGTATGTGGCATGGAAGATGGTGTCTTAGTCTATGACACTAACTGTGATCCGAGGTCATCTTTTCCGATGAGTGTACTATCCAAAATTCGAGCTTAAATCCCAATTCCTGGGTCTGGCGATTTACCCATGAGGCATATGACCCTAAATTTGTCAATAAACAAGACCATGGAAAACCAACTATTCAGATAATGGTGTGGGGAGCAATCTGGCTTGAGGGCAAAAGCCGGTTGGTGATCATGACACGAGATGAGCTTGCCAAGAAGAAAGGATTCACTTCTAGAAGTTATATTCAGGCTTTACGGGAAGGTCTGCTTCCTGTCTATGATGGGACACGTCATTTTCAGCAAGATAATGCCTCCATTCATCGTTCTGTGGTCACAGAAGCATTCCTCCTCGAAAACGCAATCTCTCTGCTGCAATGGCCACCTCACAGCCCGGATCTCAACCCTATTGAACATGTATGGAACATGCTGAAGAGAACACTTTATAGAATGTTCCCTCATCTCTCAAACCTACGCAAAAATAAGGTGGATATCAAAGAGTTCAAAGAATGTCTGCAAAAGGCGTGGGCAGCCCTCCCACAGGACCAAATTCGGGTATTAGTGGCTTCCGTGCCCCGGCGGGTGGAAGCGTGCCGCAAGGCAAGGGGCTGGTATACAAGGTATTAATCTCTAGCTTCTGAAGTATCAGAAAATGTAAATACCTTCATTGTAGCTATGTAATTGCGTGAGAAATAAGTAATTTTGTTCCGTGGGTTGTCATCGGGGAAGGCGGGAAAAGTGGGCCTTTGACAGACTTTTGGGATGTCACTTTACAAGCAGCAGATGGGATGCGGCAGGTGGTATGTGCGCCCACCTGGAAGCGATAAGGGGACTGTCTTATCGGCCTATGGGGCACAGATCCATATCTCCCCACTGCGCACCTGCTGGCTAGTTAGATGATACAACAACACAAGATCCATCAATACGAAGCCTAAATACAGCACTATTTCGGCTTCAACCAGTGGTTCGAACCCTACCCTTGTGAAACCTACAGAAAGAGTGGTTGTGCATGGTAACCCGGTATGCCATAAGTCTCGCAAGGACTAAACGCCAAGGTGAAACCCAACATGAGCGCCTAGACGATTTCGACGACTAAATGAAGTACTATAACTCGTCCAGATATTTCGAAAAGACCGTTGGTGGCCAAGTCTCCTTCCATCACAGCTTCAAACCTTTCCCCAAGATCGCCATGGTTAGTGCGGCCCGAAAGCCTTGACCCAGATCGAACGAACAGAGACGTTAGCGAAGAGACCGGAGCGCTCTATCTATCGGCTACAGAGGGTATATCAACTTCAACTATCAAGTTCGATTCGGCTTGCCGCAAAAGAACCTCGCATCATATAATCAACGCTCCTCCGGCGAAACGACGCCGTCGCCACCACGGGGGGTTCTCGTCAGAGCATCAAAAGGAGGACAGAGACCCTCTAGAGAAAGCGACGACAGCCGTCGCTAGCTGCTTAGAACCGATTTTTGTGACTTCAGGCGTTGGCGATCAAAAAATCATTGCTATGATGTCACGGATGGTCGCAGCGGAGAACCCTTCGGTAAAAGCAAAGCAGATGGTGGAAATTTGGAAGACGGTAGCAGAGAGGCTAAAGGTGTTGAGGGCTGGTTGACAAGTAGATTGTTCTTATATTCAAATTAACTTTTGCATTCTTGAAGGGATGCTTCCTTCTTTCCCCTACTTCTATGCAGTCAACTCCAAACTTGAAGCCAAGGGTGGTTAGATATATACACCCTAAGACCTTCCTCTGTTGGCTTCCTAGTAGACTCCACCGACTTCAAATGATGCCTCGATGTCTTCCAGCGATAACCCCATCCACAGAGCCAATTCAAACTGTGCAAGGGCATTCGACGGAGGGATGCACCCTGACGCGATGTCAAAGTCCATCCTGTGCACCCCTACGCGACCTGGCACATGGCTGCCGACCAATATAGGGATAACTGTTCCGTTGAGTGATTTTATTATGTCGTCGATATTACTTTGCGGCAAGTAGCCTGCCCCAAAGCCGATGACGAACACACCTGCCGTCCCGTTGTCGATGGTAATGGTGCGACTCGGGTTGGCGATCACAGTTTCAACACGAGGCGATTTTCCGGACGTCAAAGTAAGGTTGGTTAGATAATTGCGAAGACACAAAGTAGAATTGAACCTTGCCCTCGCTTACTAGGCCAACATCACCTGTGCAGATGGTTTGGAAGGCGTTCTCCTGACTGAAACTGCTCTTGATTGTGTATCGGGGGGGTAAGATCCGCCCGGAGAAGAGAATCAGAACTCCATGGTTGTTGGATGCTGAATTCCTAAACACATAGACAACCACAAGAACAGAGTCCAGGATGTTGTTGGGCCCATCGGCATTGAACGCCGACGATGGGCGGATTGCGCCTGTGACCATCAATTGCTTCTTACTCCTCACTGCCATCGCGAGGAAGTATGCAAACGCCGTCAACCTGTCTGTTCCCGTGGCAAATACCGCGCCTTCTGTGAAGGGACTATTGAGGTCATCCTCGATGATTTGACTCCATAGCTTGAGAGTTTCTAACTTAATATTGATGCTGTCTTCGCGGGCGAGCTCAACGGGCCTGATATTGGCTGTTTCGCATATTGTAGGGTTTGCTTTGATCACGGTTGCAATGCTCAGGATCGCGCTTTCGTAATTCGTAGTTTCGAATCGAGAATCTGCGGCAGCTGTAATGGTTCCGCCGGTTGAGTAGACCGTGACGTTGGGCAATTCTGCGTTAAAGCAGATGAAAGCAGATTCAGGGTGATAGTATGCTTGCTGAGCGATTTCGGACGAGGACCATTCCGGGCTTGATAAGGCTGGTATCCAGTTCCAGAGTTGTCCGGCGGCCGGCGGCGCCAGTGAGATGGACGCCAGCACAATGGACAGCAGGAGGGAGGACATTGCATTCAGAGGTTGGAACATATTCGCGTCGCTCGGGCAGGAGATGGATAGCGACACGCTTAATTCTTGAGAAGCAGTGGGAAGAGTATTGTCTCAAGGAACCATCGCTCGTTTTTTCGGAGGGAGAGATACCGCAGCCCGCCTGGCTACCATTTAGTTGGGGATGACTGGCATTGGTTTCAACAATTCACCCTTGTTTTTCCCGAGGCCGACGTAAGCAGCCAATGCTACCCCGTACTGTGTATATGCAAGAGTCGCATTAGGATCACTTGTGCGGGGGAGAGATGGTAGGCACGTGGCAAGTCCATCGCCCACTCGAAAGATGTCTCGCTATATGCCACCATTCAAACCATTCAGGGCAATAGATTTCCGAGCGAAATCACTTGATACTGGGGAATCAGTTTGTGCCAACCCTCGCATCGCGAACGCGATTGGGAAGTTAACAGGCGGGAGGATAACAGGCGGGAGTACGACAGGCCGCGCGGATGGATATCTAGCTTCTTGTCACAACTCTCCGCATGAAAGGTCTTTAGCAAATATGACAGAGACGCAGACGGGATGATACATAGAGCAAGTCTGATATCAGATGTATTGAAAAGGCGACTGACTGTTTTAGGTCTCTAATCTACCGAAACCCAACACCTTTGATCTGCTCCCCAGCCTCCTGCACCTACTATTACTTGGTCTGGTGCTCCCTAGCCAGCTTCCCAGCCTACTCCTTGGTCTAATGCCAATCAGCCAGATGCCCCTCGGCTCAATCTTCAGTCAACTCCCCAGCAGGCAAATGGTCCCTCCGCCGCTTGCTCCCAAAACTCTTTAGTCGGCTTGGCTCAGTAGCCCTTCATAGATCAAACGTAACACCTTATGACAGATCACAAGACCTGGTGAGCAGAGACGTAGCGTCTTAGAAGAGGTCGGAATTGTAGTAGTCAACAGTAGAGACACTGCGCGAATCTCTTCGGCTCAGCTTGGTGGGCCAGAATCATGACAGTATTCCTCAACGGATGACTCGATTTTTGGCTGCGTGGATTCAAGTTCAAACGGTGGGCAAGGAAGGGAGATTCCTGGAACTAGAGGTTGGGTCTGGATAGGCTCCGCCGAGGCATTTGACACAAGCGTGTCATCGATTTCTATCAAGGCTGACGATGAATATTGTGAATCATGTGTCTCGTACCTTGAGAGTCCGCTTGACGCATCGATGCAGTCTTGAGCATAGGAGAGTCGGGGGAGGGGGAGGGGGAGGGGGTTGATTCTTGTCTTGGTTGCAACCTCGCAGATAGAATGCATTTTTTCTCTCCTTCGACACCTAGCATCCCCTCCTCCATTCTATTCAGTAAGGAAAGAACTAGCTCTTCGGTAGCAGACAGGTGTGTGCCTTTAAGTAACCGGTCAACCTCATCCGACGGGAGAACTACTTCGCTTGGCCGAACACACTGCCCGGAGGTCTCGACTCGTTGGGGCTAAACACGTGTTAGAATAAATGATTCGTTCGGCATATAACGTACAATTATGGCTTGTGATGCAACAGTCGATATGGTTTCCGCGGTTGTATTGTTACTGTTGGATTGATCTTGAACAGCCTTGTGCGTGCCTTTCGCTGTTCTCCCCGCTCGTCTTCGGTACCTAACACTGTCAGTGAATGCCGGCAGCTATGGGAACAGAACATACTTTCTTGGTGGGATGACGCATTCTTTCTGGTCACGTATGCAGTTGAAGCATTTTCCATTGCCATTCACTGAAACATCGCATTTGATTTTGCGTGCCCTACATCTTGAGCATGCATGAGGCATCCTAGTCTGCTTTCTGCTTAGAAACTTGCGACAGTCCCGGAATTTCCTCAACATCACATACCGAAGTTACCGTGCGCGCTGTATCTTGGCCACCACTAATGGGTTTGAGGAAGTGTGAAGTGACGTGGTCGGCGTGGTTGTTGTGCATTCTCTTCATGTGGCTGCGGACGCCCCTCAGGCCCCGGAATCCATAGGTGGGTAAGGCACGCGGACAGTCTTGGTAGCTGCAAAAGAAAGGCTTATCACCATGGCCATGGAGACCGTGCATCTCACGCTCATGGTGGTGGAGGGAGGCCTCGGAGGAAAATGGATCATTTTCACATGACTCAACCTTACAAACGTAAGGCTTCAGATGAAAGTTGACAAATTCGCTAGTCCAGTTAGTAATCACGTCATTCGGTAGAAACGGGTTGTTCTTACTCGTATTTGCACTTTAACTTCTCGGGCTTGTGGTTGCAGCCCTGCGTACCCTCCCAGGGGCAGTGGTAGAGCCCGTCCTCGGAAGTAGTGGCGTTCTTGTACAGATCGTGGTTTCTGGCGGATTCGTCTTCGGAGCCCTGCCAGTTAGGTCCAGTGATGGAAGGAGGGAAAGTGATAGCCTCCACCGGTTGGGGAACAGCGAAGATGTAGGCCTCAAAGACATCAGGCTTCCAGTCATTGCTAAGCAGATCGCGCTGAACCGACTGAAGATGTTCAGAACAATCGGGCCATGCATAACCCGGTGATTCGCAGGGAATCTCGCAGGTAGGACTCAAGACATTGGGCCACACAATATCAACGGTGGCAGGAGAAGAGGGACAGGAATTGGGTGTGGAGGAGTATCTTCGGGTATCAGCGTCCAGGAACAGGCTCGGGACAATTGAAGCCATTGTGCCGGCTTGGGCATTCCAGAATACGGAGATGGGTATGTGTAATGTAAGTGATAATGAAGAGCTGCTCGGATCGCGCATGAAATACGCTGACAGAGCTTGTCATGTGCGTATAGGCATGATAGAGGAATATAGCGAGGGCCGGGCTAGCTACTGGTGAGCCACCAGCGAGAGCCGATAAATAAGGAGGCCAGAGCCTGGGATAAGGGGCCTCCGTAATCAAATTGTGACGATCACGACGCCTACCTGCTATGATCATTGAGAAGAGCGAGCTGCGTCCCTCACTCACCCCGGGTGGCTCCTTACCGAGCCAGGTTGCTTGCCACCGCGACAAGGCAACATGCAGGCATCCGCTTCGTTTCACTCATCGAACCGTGACGAGGGCTGAGAGATACGCTAGGTGAGATGGGTCTGTTGTTCCCACAGCGACTAGCACGGGGTCTGCCTGTCCGGAAGATGACTCGCATCCCTGCCCTCCATCAGAGAGCAGGTTCGGGACCTGTCTTCGACAACTAATGAGTCCCTCGCACCCTGCACACGGCCGACCCTTGCCCTGTCTGTTGGTGCAAGCTCTTTGTCCGATGTGGCCCCCGGGGATGCCGGGGGTCTGGACCGGCCTGGACATGCTGCAAGGCCTTTCTGATCAAAAAGGTCACCATCACCCCGGTCGTCTGGCTGTGGTCAATGCTCAGGCGGGGAAAATCAGGCTCTGGCGATGCGCATCACACCCCTGCATGGTGTGGATCACCATTGTCAGACAATTGGCTCCACAGGGATCATTGATGGCACCAGTCAATTGATGAGAATTATCTGAGGAGCAAGAACTCAGTGACAAGATGCACTGAGTTGTGTAGCTCTTTATACACAAACGAAAGCGTTGCCTGTTTAGGCAGTAGCAGCTGCCTTGCAGGCAGCTGCTCCAGTGGGGCCAGGGCTTGATATGCGACACACCCCCCAGCGTTGAGTGATCAAGTCGACGCTGCTAGAAGCTATCACAACCAGCCGTAGAATCACCATCATCCTATTGCATAGCTTTTTCTTCCAATCCCACCTCTCTCTTGATATCGACCAAATTCAGCATTGATCGGAAGTGCTCAAACTTCGATCTGGACAGAGCTTTCGTCAAGCCGTCTGCTGGCATTTGATCAGTCTTGAGATACTCCACTAGAAATCTACCTTTCTTGAATTCCTGCTTCAGCCACATGTTCTGGACGTCAACATGTCGCAACTTCGTCGTAATTCTCTGGTTCTCCTCAACCACAAGTCGGATCGACTGAAGATTGTCGCAGTATATCTTCAGAGGGCCAAGATCAAGAGAGATGTCTCTGAGCAGGCGGTCTAGGGCGTAGCTCTCCTTGGCTGTTCTCTCTAGGCTCAAGATTTCTGCTTCGGTTGTAGAAGTTGTGACTGTGTCTTGGAGGCCAGCCTTCCATACGACCGGTCCGTTGAACAGTGTCATGACATAACCCTGCGATGAGCGTCGGGTTTCGATGTCATCTGCAAAGGACGCATCGCTTGCGATCACAAGGGCCTCTCCTGCGTGCATCCCATCATAGACGATGGCAAGGAATCTCGTGGTGTAGAGGTAACGGATGCACTGGTTGGCTGCAGCAAGGTGTTCAGGCGATGGGTTTGTCAAGAACCTTGCAAGCTGGGCTGCCGCATGCGCTATGTCCGGCCTGGTCATAACTGCGATGTACATCAAAGACCCAACGCGTTCCTGATACGCCTTTATCTCTTCCTTGGAGGCCTGCCCGTCATACTTGACGAGAGGGATCGTTGTGATCGGGATCGATGGTACTCGAAGCTTTGAGTCACAGAGCTTGAATTTTCGCGCGATTTTCTCAACGTAGGCGTCTTGGCAGAGATAGATCTTCCGATTTGGCCGATCTCTGATGACCCTAATCCCAAGGTACCATTTGAACTCTTCTTCGCGCAGGTTGTATTTGGATTGGAGATGTTGAACGAGGTCGTCTACTGTCTTCCTTTCTTGCCGTGGGCTGAGGATCAGGATATCGTCAACATAGACAAGGACCAAGATTTTGCCGTCAGTGAAGACACAAGGTTCTTCATCCGTACGATCGATCCCTGCTTTCTTGAGCGTCTGAGACAGCTCGTTATACCAGAGAAGTGGAGATTCGCGAAGACCGTAGAGGGCCTTGTCGAGTTCCGCGATCATGGTCGAAGTCTCCCCTGGCTTCAGGAGGCCAAGTTCTACATATCCCTTAGGAAGCTGAACGTAGACGGGTTGGTCCTTCTTGAGGTCGCTGTAGAGGAAAGCGTTCCCAACGTCGAATTGTCGAATCTCGAGATCGAATCGTGCAGCTGTTGCCATTATGATCCTGAAGGTCTTTGCTGCGAGCGTGGCGGCATAAGTTTCCAGTCCCCCATCATCATCTTGGAGATCCCCACGGACACAGACGCGAGCCTTGCACCTTTGGAGGTAGCCATCTTGATCGAACTTATAGGTGAACACCCACTTCAGCGGAAGGGGTAGTCCACGAGCTTTTTCGCGTTCGACCAGCCTCCAGGTGCCTCGCTGGAGGAGATCGTGCAACTCCTTTCTTATGGCTGCTTTGAATTCTGGACCCATTGGGTGGTCTTCTAGATCCTGATATCGCTTGGGAAGTCGTACAAGGTCGTCCCGGTGAAATCGATGATCTCGTGCCGTCTTGGAGACTGCGGCGAGAAAGACGCTATGAAATGTTGCGAGGTTTCCCTCTGGATGTTGATCGGTTGGAAGCTGGGCAGTGAAAACGCTATGCACGTGATCATCATACTTCCGATTTGGCTTTGGTGTCCGGTCGCTCTTGCGAGTCGGTTGGTCACCGTAGAGTTCCTTTTGGCTGCGGCGTGTGCGCGTTGTGCCGCGAGCTTCAGGAATTGTTTGGTCACCTGACGGCTGCTTGTCCGGTTGCATGCTATTGCCTTCTGAGGAAGGTCGCCGGCGTGGGTTCAGCGGTTGAACTACGATCGTGTCCCGGGTGACTCCTTCAGGACTAAGATCGCGTGACTCAGCTGATCTTTGGATGGCATGACTTGCCCCTCTGTCTTGGGGTTGGCTCTCCGGTGATGGGGCCTGTGATCTTTGTGTTGCTGGCTCCTGGTAAGATAGAGCAGGGAGAGCGGGCGATCGCGAGGAAGAGGTTCTGGTGTCATGGTATTCGTCTAGATCACTGGCTGGACCAGCCACGGACCGTTGTGCAGGTGAGCTCGGGTCTGCTTGCAACGGCGGGTCTGGTGTTGAGGTGTTCGAGCCGGTTGACCTGGAAGCTGGTGAGGCGTCCCTACTGTCCAGCTGTGGTGTTGGGTCCGGCGTCGGAAGGATTGGTGGTTCGCCCAGAGGTGTGAGAAGTCTTTGCGGTAGAGGCTGTACAGGCTGTGACATGCTGTCTGCAGTTCCTGAGATGGTTCCTCTAGTGTCTTCCACCCCCGAGTTCGAACCGTCTGGGCTGAAACCCAAGATGTGGTCATCGAACTCATAGAGAAATTCGTCCAATATCGTGTCCCAGTCTCGCTGAGGAAGTGGCTCCAATGCCTGCGGTGTTGGTCTGTATTCCACCACCGCTTCCGTCTCAAGCTGTTCCTCTTGCTTCGGATTGAAAAATTCTTCTTCATTGAATCGTACGTCTCGGGACAGGATAACCTGATTGAGCTTGGGGACCCAAATACGATAGATGTTACTGGCGTGGTAGCCAACGAGATATCCAACGTGTGCTCGTGGGCCAAGCTTGAATTGGTTGATGTCTTTCCCGGCCTTATAGCGGCTGTTTAGGGGATATGCTTTGCATCCATACGCATGAATCCCTCGCCAGTCTGGTCGGAGGTCCTTTGTTGCATCGAAATCGATATTTGGCGGTCTATACCATCGAAAGTGCTGGTGAAACCAGCGGTCCATCTTCTCCTTGGGTGACATCCACTCGTTCCTCCGGCTAGGAAGGATGTTGTGTATCCAAGTGGCTGCACGGTAGAATTCTGGCCAGAGATCTTGCGGAAGAAGGCCAATCATACAACGCATCCGTAGCTGATTGATTCCACCAGGTCGTTCCGCTCCACCAGTCGGCTCTTTGGTGTGCGAAGGTGGGAGTTCAATCTCTATTCCTACCTCTGTCGCCCAGATCTGGAATTCAGAGTTCTTTTGAGAAGGTAAATTGATGATGGTCCTTTCGTTGTCGATTCTGATCTTGCAGATCGATGCACCCGTGTGTCGCTTGACTCGGGCCTCAAAGTCCTTGATGATCTTGCTGACTTCCGTCTTTGAAGCCAAGGACCAGGAGAACATCATGCCGCTAAACTCATCTGTGATGAGCAGAACGTAGCGGTGTCCGTTGTATGCCACAGGGAACTCGAAAATATCGATGAAGATCCGGTAAAACGGTTGTCTTGACCGGTCTGATGATTCCCTGCGGGAGATAATCTCGGTCGCCTTGCCAGTGCCGCAGGCCGTGCATTGAACAGTAGTCGGACCCTTGATCCGGACTCCCTTGGTCTGTAAGACAAGTTGTTCAAGTGCTTGTGGCCCTGCGTGGCAAGAGCGAAGATGCCATATTTCGGAAGAATCTAGCCGCGGCGGAGCCGGAACCCTTGAAATCGCCATTCTCTGTCGTCTCGGCTTGAGGCGGTCCGCTTGGAAAGAGGAAAACACATCTTGGAAGGCGTTGAATACGGAGATCAATGATTGTGGAAGCTTGAAGTAAGAGCGGGAAACTGGCTTGTATTCGACTACATCGAGGTCGTATTGGTCTGTGAGACGACAGAGAATATCATTGTCGTCGTAGGTGCCCATTCGGAGCGTATTATCAACCCCACAATGCCATAATCCCTTTCTTGCAAGTCTCTTCGCGCTGATGATGTTCGTATGGAATCTGGGCACATACGCAACGTCAAGAAGGACAAGAGCGCGCGTGTTTCTTCCGTCTTCGCCATCCAGTACGTTTTCCATCCTTCGGATGCCTCGTGCTTCGACCTTCAAGGAACCTTCGCCGATCATGACATAGTCGGTTTCCACAGCTTCGCGGACGTCGGCCAGCAGACTCTTATCATTAACGATATGGGTAGTTGCTCCACCGTCATAGATCGTCGAATTGTAAAGAGGATGCTTCTCGCGTAGGGCTGCAAAGACTGAATCGGTGGTTCCACTAGAGAGGCCGTTGGCATCGATGGTCAAGCCAGCAAAGTCGCCGTGTTTGCGTGGGTTTCCCTTGCCATCTGCTTGATCCGTCTTGGCGGTGGCTGCCGAATCCTTGACCGTGTCAACAAGGCTCTTCCACTTGGCTTGCTTCAGAGCTTCCTTGCAGGCCTTGACGCGGCTGGACTTAGCGTGTCTTCCATCCTTGGACTCACCATTGATCGCGACCTGCACAGCAGCGCAATCAACGGGCTTCCATCGGTGTTTGGACGACGGCAATCCGCATGGACAGTGGCTTTGGGCTGCATCAGAGACGGCAAACACGCTGTCGGTAAGCTTGCCGGTCACTCTGGTGCTTCGAACCTGTTCGTGGAACAGTTCGCCCAGCGCGCGTAGTGTGACATCCATTTTGAGGCCAAACTTCTTGCTGTTCATAATTTGAACCTTCTGCTGGCTTGCCCAAGTTGGATCAAAGGCAGAAGTCGCAGCGAGGAAATCATTGAGGGCAGACTGTCCTTCAAGCTCAGCGATCTTGTGTCTTTCGCCTTCTAACTTCGCCTTACTCCAAGCCACAAGCCAGTCTTCCGGCTTGACCCTCTTAGTCTGGGCAAGGACCTGTCGGTATCTCAACCGTGCCTCCTCCTTCTGTTCGTCCTCAGAGGGTGCAAGGCTTGATCTCAGGTCTCGGACAATAGTACGAAGGTCAGACTTAGAAGTCGTGTTGCCGAGATAGGTCTTATCGACAGTTGATCGAACCCAAACAGCGAGTTCAGCATAAGCACGCTGCCGGTTGGCGAAGGTCGCGAGTTTGACTTTGTATTCCGACTGGAGGCGAGTGAGTCGAGTCCACTGACTATCGGTCAGGTCTATAGCCGGCTCTGGTCTTGGTCCGGCGACCGCAGCGTTCTGCTGGGTTGCGTGCGTCCAAGCCTCGTAGGCAGCCTTGTTGAGTAGATCAAGCATTTCTTCAGAGGTCATGGGCTCCTTTGGTTCTTCCAGGATCGGAGCATCCTTATCGGGATCGACAAAGTCGAAGATCTTGGAAGTCTCAGCCCTTGAGACGAAATCGTCGTACCAGGCAGTCCATTCGGACGGTCTGGAGAGCGCAACTTCGGACTTGGCTGTCATCTTTGGAAACGCTTGGTATTGGGCAGCCAAAAGGGCCGACAGGCAGGCAGGCAGCAGATGAGGCTTGTGGCAGGACTCGGATCCGTTATGTGATGTGTGGTGATAGGTGTCGTGCAAGTGGCCTTGCGCGACAGTCGGAATCAGCTATGATGAGCGCCTAAAGTGCTACCGGGCTCATAACTGTCAGACAATTGGCTCCACAGGGATCATTGATGGCACCAGTCAATTGATGAGAATTATCTGAGGAGCAAGAACTCAGTGACAAGATGCACTGAGTTGTGTAGCTCTTTATACACAAACGAAAGCGTTGCCTGTTTAGGCAGTAGCAGCTGCCTTGCAGGCAGCTGCTCCAGTGGGGCCAGGGCTTGATATGCGACAACCATCGCAGGGGGGCTCGCCTCATCTCCCGCTGGCTCCGTGCGCGTCCGACTCCGTAGTAGTGATCTGTCAGGTACCCTTCAACCACGAGGGTCATTGCACCCTGTCAATGTATGGCGCATCGGATACGATGCTAGCCTTGCCCAATCGAAAGTCCCACTGCAACTCTCCTTCAAATCCCTGGTCAAACCACGGGGGCCAACAAAGCCGGGGCACAGAGAGGGGGTGGGCCACGCCTTGAGCTAACTGTGTGACAAACACTACGCAGGTAGGGGACTTGTGAGGTTCTGTATTTTGGCTACCCCCGTGGTCGCGTCCGCTCCCACAGCCCTCACAGGAACTGGCCGAGATACAGGCCACTACAAGTCGTGGACGCATCTTTCTTGGAGTTGGTCGATTGCGGGCCCCTGCAGTACAATCTGAGCACTGTGTTGGTAGGGGTCGCGTGTAGCCCCCATCACGGCGTCGCACGAAGGAGACGCGTCGCCACTCGCCCAATCCAATGCCGGCGAGACTCGCTTTGTCTGGTGCTTTCTTTGGGGTGATACATATCTTACTAGCTGGATGCATCTCGATGGAGTTGGAGCTTGCTAACTGGTCTGACATCTCACATTGGGGTCCGTGTGGTGGACAAGATGTTGAATCGCCCACGCGTTTCAGTGAAGTGCCCTCAACTCGCCGCCATGCAGATGATGATACCGGAGGCTGCCTCGACATCCTTTGGATCCGGGGCTCGAGGCGGCGGCGGACAGGGTGCTCAACAGCCATCCCAGGCCTGAGAGGACTAAGAGTGCTTTCCCGGGTGCTCAGTTCATCTTATCAACTAGGTAGAGATAGGAATAGACAAGATCGCAGATGATGCCTCCTTGAAGCGGACTTTCCTGATTGATTCCTGATTGACTTTCCTAACTGACTTTGACTTCGCCATTACAGCCTGAGAAGGAGCTTCGGGGGCAAGGAAGACACGCACGAGGGCATCCGTGCAATATGTGGCATCCATCAGGCTTGGTAACGGCGAGAAGCTGGCGCTGTGGTGTGTGGATACAGTTCCACTCGCTGGGAGGTGCCCATTTTGCTTCTGAATGAAACTGGACTGCACCCGTCCGTCGCATTGGGGCACCCAGGACCAACCGCCCAAGGGAGGTGCCGCATAGTGTGCTAGACGTAAGGCGTCTGATCGTCTCCCATGCATGTCGTGCGGGTGGTCTGGACAAGACACACGGTCTCCGAGGACATGTCAAGCCCGAATATCAAGGATCCTCTTTTTCTTTCTTTTCTTTAGCCACAGCGTCTCATAGTTAAGATTGGCTCCAATCCAGCTTCCGGGAGGCTTTAGCAGCGACAGAGCCTGGCAGCGACAGAGCCTGGCATAGTGCTAGGCCGATGCTGCAGCGCCAAAATGGGGTCACCCAGAGGATGCTTTGGGACGTTGCCCCCGAGTTATGACCTTCCATACGCACCCTCTTGTGTCAACTTTCAAGCGTGCAAATGGAGGGCTGCAACCACGGTATCACCAACCCATGATACAGAGCGAAGATAAAAGAATGGCACAAGTATGTCCGAGCAAGCCACAACTGGTGGATCGTTTTGCCTAATGGCCAAGCCAGGACTCCCATTGGTTACTGTGCAACTAGTGTATTGACACATTCTCCATATTTACCCTGCATCGGATTTGACACAACCTACCAGGTGGGGGCCATAAACATGGCACACCAAAACACAGCTTCACACTCAGAAGGCGACATCTTCCTTTTGAAAAAAGTAAAAGAAATCCTATAAGATGAAACATGTATTCAAGACAGCATGTAGGCACTTTTTTCCGCCCTCGGGGAGGCTACTCTGTTGGAAATTAGTGCTGCGTGAGGTGTAAATTTGGCTATTACAGTGTTAACATGGCCTTTGGTGTGCCATTTTTTCTGGCCCCCGCATGCCTACCAACTAGGCTGGCACCAACACAACAAAAAACACCAAGGTCACTGTCTATTTTCTCCCTTTCCCCTCCTACAACTCCAACTCCACTATTGCATCGCATCGCATCGCATCGCACGGTTGGCAAAGTTCCCACAATGACCCAAGTCGTAATCACTGCCAATGCTCAGCGGCCTGCTCCCGGGGACTACGTCAGGCAATTGGCCCACGACATTCACCAGATCATACCCTATCAGTATGAATATGAGCGAACCTGCGAGACCTTCCGAAGCCACTTCGGCGACGTGCTTTCCCGATTCATCCAGCTCACAAGGCACTCCAACAGCTACCAAAGCGGCCCCGACATGCTCATTCAGGTTGCTAGCAGCATGGGGATGCTCGAGAAGAGGGGACGCGAGGTCGAGAGTCTC
The DNA here is from genome assembly GCA_020744375.1 of Dactylonectria estremocensis. Taxonomy (NCBI): domain Eukaryota; kingdom Fungi; phylum Ascomycota; class Sordariomycetes; order Hypocreales; family Nectriaceae; genus Dactylonectria; species Dactylonectria estremocensis. The sequence continues at coordinate 318,071 of JAGMUU010000029.1, read as the reverse complement.
AAGACGGAACATACGCAGTCGGCTAAGGAACGACTGCCCGCAGTCCACAAAGCCTTTGTTGGTGCCACCAATGACGCCCTCCTTAAGCTGTGTAAGTTGCGGCTGGCTCTGAGTCCCTAGAAGTCAACAGCGGAGAGAGATACGGCTGGAGGAGAATCCAACACAGCACCAGACTCGGATGCGGGTCCGGAGGTGAATCCAGATCCTGGCAAACACATGATAAGCAAGGCCTTGGCAACCACGACTCATTTGAGAGAAGCACTAGATCGGTGGGGATGAAGTGAGGCGGAGTTTATAAGGATAAAACATCAGTCAGTAGTGCATATGTTGTGGCAATGATCAAATACCTTGCAAAGTAAAAGTACATCTAATGCGGGGCACTTAGGGAAGAAAACTACTTTCTCGACGTTTGCGACACGACCCGGACCTGCGTCCCGCTCGCCTCCTCATTCATTATGTCTTCCACCACGGACCAATACAGGTCAGGCTGGCTTCGCAAAGACATGAGAACTCCCCCACCGCGGCTCCGCAGATCCCGCTGCATTTCGGGTTCCGCTTTCTCCATCATCCTCTTGCACAATTCAAGATCGAGGCGAAATACTTGAAGGTGGCGTCGCTCCTTGAAACATTCTGAGCTCCTCTTTCCCCCATGCCCGATATACGCCTTTCGAAACGCTTCCAAAGCGTCTTTTGACGGTGGTCCGGCATACCCCACTGGAAATATTAGTTCTATTTTATAGACCATGACAAGAGAGTTCTTACGACGGTGGGAGACGCTTTTGGGGGTTCCCGATGGATGAGGAGCGATCATGTACCCCAGATCCGCCCAGACCTTCATGGCGATTTCGTCATCGTTAGCTTCATCCATGATTGTTGTTCGAAAAGAGACGAGAGAAGGTAGGGTTTCATTGAATTAGTTTCGTTTGAGTGGTGATTGTAAGCCTTTAAATATAGTCGGTAGGCTGGCTGTATGATGGTTGGGTTAGAACTGTGTGGGCACACATAGCTGCGCGATCCATTAGACTAAATTGGGGGTGCAGGCGCAGCTCATTTGGGTTACATCCGGCTACGCCCAAGTCATCACACTTTATGGCTACCACGCCTCGGTTTGAGTACCAAGCGAACAAGGTCGTTGTAGGGTTAGGTTATGGTTGGTTTTCCATGCGTTAATTTGCCTCAGCCACCAGATACCCTGTGTGTTGTTCGTGGCCAGTTGTCAACGCGCCAAATAGATACCTGGGTACTACGTACACTCCAAGTTCTAACAACGCCCTCTGGTTGCCCTCTTGACGTGAAATTTTGATATCTCGATTGAGCTGTAAATTCCGGCTACGTAGACACCCTTCGAGGCCACTCCGTAGTAAATCGGGTCATTTTTCGTGCGCGAGATGGAACACGCTGTCATGCACGGCTTTTCATCATCACCGGGAGCCCTCCTGAGCATCACCGCCAAGGTAGCTGGTCGCACCACTGACACCAATCAACTCGCCCTCCGTGTCCTGGACCTGGCCTACCTGCCGAGGCTTGCCCAAGCCCCCCCGGCCACGCTGACTCCGACCGCTACTCCGCCTTCAAAGCGGTCCACTCGCTGGGAGGGCCGGGCCACTCCATCCACCCCTTCAAAGAGACAGCGCGTCTCTGAGGGCGCCAGCGACGTTGCGGAGCCATCCTACGGGAATCCAACTTCGCAAGAAGCGACAGGAGGCCGCCTCCATCTGCCGCACCTAGCGGACAACGCAAAAGCCTCACCCAGTCCATTATCTCCGTTGACTATAGCTGATGCTGAGGAATCCTCGGTCACATTGGCCCCTTCCCCGGGTCCTGATGGTGGAACACGTCCGCATCGCAGCCGGCACCCCCCTAAGAAATATGCCGATGGAGAGTAGACAATGGTCACCGCCATGGTGTCAGGCGCCTCTACATTTGAATTTATTTCTCCCTTCCATCCTACTGTCCTGTACCTAGCCATGACTCTCGACCTTGCAAGGCGACTCTTCCAAGGTGACTCCCCTGCTCAGTCACTTTCTTCGTCTCGAGATACCTATGGCAAAGCGCTACTGACACCCGAAGACCCTACAGCATATTCCTTGCCAGGAGGGGAAGTCTGTATGTGGGACACCAAGCTATATGAGTATCAACGCCCATCTTGGCCAAGAGCAATCACGACGAGACAATCTAGAGGCCCTTGGAAATGTTTTTATATACCTCCTACGCGGTCATTTGCCTTGGCAAGGCATAAAAGCAGCCACGAAGCGCCAGACAAATGAAGAAATCAGGAACAAGAAGCGGGTCACTACGATTGAGGAACTCTGCAAGGGATTCGATATGATCTGGAACTACTTCCAGTATGTTCGCACACTCGATTTTTAAGCTACGCCAGATTACGACTATTTGCGAGGACTGTTCTCGGACACTCTACGTGATAAGGGCGAGGTGGATGATGGCATATACGATTGGAACGAACTCAAACAACGACATTGGTGCCCGAAGGCTGGCCGTCTCAACACGGCAGAGACTTTGCAAGAAGTCAAAATATCCGAAATGGAGATGACCCAGACAAAGCGACTACAGACACCTCTAGAGATGTCACACATCCCCAAACGCTCGCTTGTGCCGAGTCCCGGACAGGAGCCCAGACTGTCGAAGCGAACATCGCATACGAGATTGGACAAGCGCAACAAACTGAAAGACAGTGACTGAGTTTGGAAATGTCAAGACGGGCAATTTTTCAGATTCCTGCTTTTGAAAACTTGCCTCCAGTCCTCTCTGCGCCTCTACGCCAATCGTTTTGCTGCTCCGTTCCTCTTCTGTTTCAGTTGTTTGACCAGTTCCGCACATGGGTGACTGCTTGGGTGTTCCTTCTCATAACAAGAGGCTGTTTGGTTAGCTTTGGATGCTCATCTTCGTCTCTGGAAACATACCACAGATTTTATTGCCCCTGGGCACGATCAGTACAGTCACAACACCTAGAACCAATGGCACTCACCAATACTCCTTGCGAACTACTTTTGGGGGGCATGACTTCCCAGTCTTTCTATATTCGTCGCACCATGATTCAACGATATGATAAGAGCGTCCGCAGCTCAGCTCTCGCTGCACAATGAGGTGTTAGTAGCCAGCGATCGTCAACTTATGTTAATACTTATGTAGATATAATTGCACATTGCTTCGCGATGAATGAAGTGATGTTAGAAGACAGAGCTTCAATTCAAAGACGTGCAATAGATGACTGAGGCTTTCAATTAAAAGGCCAGCCCCTGACTACTGGCCTAAGCGATAACACATTTGATCAGTCTCACCAACACCACCTTAGTCCCGTCTGCATGGAAGCAGCGACAGTTTCTCAGCTCCAACGCTCCCCAGGAACTTCATCGACTCACCGGGCAGGTCCCCGGGCATAAGCCCAGCACTATAAAAGACATACTCCTGACCACTCACCACGGCTTTTGTTCGTTTGCCATAGGTACCTCAAGAGCAACGATGGGACAGGATAACGACAGCGGCGTTGGTCAAGAGTGGCCGCAGGCTATCAACACTGTGATCCCCAACGTCGTCAGCATCGATGCCTACAGCTACTCGCCCTTCGACTCCCGGCGGGCTAGCATTTGGAGTGGCACTGGTTTCGTGGTGAATGCTGCAAAAGGGTGCGTATCAAACCTCGCTCCAAGCCAATCGCGAATTAATGGTGCGACTCTTAGCTATGTCTTGACGAACTGTCATGCCATTGGGCCGGGGCCAATTGTGGTACGCTGTACGTTCCAAAATAATGACAAAGTCGATGCCCGTGTTGTTTATCATGATCCCGTTCACGACTTTGGCTTCCTTCAGTACCATCCACAACCCCTCTTTCGGCATAACCCCTCTTTCGGCAAGCAAAATAAAAAAAGCTCCACCAAAACTCATCAACTTCACTTACACAGAATTTGACCAAATTGATAGAAATGCGTGAAATTTTTCGTTTCACAAATGATACGTAGATTTCTCTATTATGCCCTAAGTTTTTTCACCAGCCGCCCCGACCGCCTGGTGGGTTGGTGGGGTATGTTTTCCTCTCTGACTTCTATGACCGAGCCAGCCTCCGATTCTGACTCCTGCTCGCTTGAACAGACAGATTCCACCCCAACAGGCATGTTTTGAGTCTCCCCTCCTGGTATATCTTCTCCACAGGCTAGGGTCTCTCCAAGAGTCATAAAACGTTTGTTAGGATTCGGCACCGCCTTCCTCTTCTTCCCTCTCTTCAGGCGAGCCAATTCTTCCTCTAGGCTAGCAATCCTCAGCGTATGCGCCGCTACCGTCTGCTGTTGAGCCTCAAAGCCCTTAGCTATCACGTTGTACCGTCTCCGCGTCTTTGGTGTTTTGTTCAGCCCAAGGTCACGAATTTGACGGCTCGTCTGTGGTGTATCGTCTGAGTCAAAATACGGCGTGGGTTCGGGAGTCGCTCTTGGGCTGCTGTTTGGCCTATCTTCTTGGATTTCAGGGTGTCGCAGCGCTTTGGAACGCGAAATCGGCCAGTTGCCAGTGACCCTCCAGCCTGACAGTATGTTCTTCTTAGTCATTCCAACTTGGCGAGCCTTTGCGTAGGCCCTGATGAAATTGACCTTGCCCATTGGAGTAGAATCAGTCAACGAAGCGAATTTCTCCAACTCTCGTCGATATGCAGCTTTCGAGGCATTGAATACTCCATTGTCCAGTGGTTGGAGTCCGTGAGAGCAGTGTGCTGGCAGATAGCAGCAATAAACGTTGTTCAAAAAGCACGTGGCCATCCATTCATCCTTCCGTCACTCAGCACTGATCTTGAGGTGGAGAAAAGGAAGAACATACTGTTGCATGGCTACCATGACCATCTAAAATGATTAGTCTCGCGTCTGAGCCGTCAGCAGGCGTGGTCTGGGGCAGATAGACTCTCTCGAGCCATTCAATGCCAATGTGGTTGTCAGTCCACCCGTTAGGCGATGTTATGTAATACCAGTCTGCTATTTGCTTGAACTCCTCAAGGAACCACTGTTTCTGCAGTTGTTTCCCCTTGAATATTATGCCAGGAGTCAAAGCGCGGCCGTCAGCAGTGATAGCTTCGATAAATGAAGTCCAATTTCGAGTTTGTGGTCCCTTGAGAAACGCCTTGCGCTTCGGGTCCGCGCTTCCAACAACCAGGCTATCTAGGCCTGAATAAATATGATTAGTCGGCCAAACCCCAAGCACTGACAAGGAACAGAGGCAGATGCTTGCCGAAACCAGTCATAATACCCCCTTCATCGACGTTGACGGTGTTTTCAGGCTTGATCCAGCCGTACTGGCCCTCCCGGATATCAAAGTACCAATGAACCGCTTTAGGCGTGAAAGAGTCGATCCTTTTGGCTTCTTGACGTCTACCCATCTTGGTCTTTAGGTCTGCGCGGCGATTGATAAACTTGGTCACCCAATTGCGTCCTAAGTAAGGATGTTCGCCCTGCTGTCTCAGTAGGCCCATGACGCAAGCGCGGATCTGATTGTGGGACGGAGCATAGCCCAAAGTCTCCTGATGAAGTATCCAGAAAGCCAGCCTATCCTCTTGGCTCTTGGACAAGCGTCGATGAGGGTGGATCTGCTCTTTAACGGCCCCGCGGCCGTTAAGTCTGTCGACTAGAGTGCTTCGAGGCACTCCCCGTCTGTGAGCGGCTTGAGGAGGTGAAAAGCCATCATCAGTAACATCCAATATGGCCTCCGCCATGTCTTCCTCTGTGTATTTCCATCGAAGTCTCGACCTAGGCATTTTCTTGTCGTCGTCGCAGACCAAGGCTAAAAAACACGGAAAAGAGCGGTGAGGAATTTGATGATTAAACTAAGGCAATTGATAGGGACGCATCACGAATTGATAGGGGCGCATCCGCTTTAGAGACGCGCCAGGTTTGCAGCCTCTGATTCGTCAGCCACTTTTCTGTTAGTGCAGGCAGGATTCTGCCGAGGCTCCCGAAGTACCTCGAGCTTGGCTCTCAATCTAAATGAGCGGATGATCCACCATGAGTAGGTCTTTTATCATACTCCAGTCTGAGTCACCTTTTAGCTCAGAGAGCAATTCAAGACGTCGAACTCGAAGCCCCAGTCCTAGCTGCGAATCGCTTTCCCGAAAACGACAGCGGCAGAGCCGATAAGTTAGTTTCAGCCCACCATTTCTCGCGAATAGACCTCGTTCAGCGAGCAGCAACGGAACAAGTATCGGCCAATACTACGGAGTCGGCGACGGAGATGCAATCGCAAACCTCTTCGCATCTTATCCACAGACCTTTACGACCGCTCCACGGCCCCATGGGTCGCAAGGGCTTCGTAGGTAGCTACTCTTAATGGAATCGTTCTGATTCTATATCGTAAATAATACTGAGTTAGCACCTGAACGTGACCTGTTCTAGGGAGGATTGGCTTGACGTAGTTGCTTCTGGGCTGGGAAGAACTAGGCTTGTTAAGAGAGCTGGCTTCACCGCCTTCACGGGGAAGTATTTATAGGTCTGGAAAATTTGGCCCAATCAGATGTTATAAAAGCTGGCGCGTCCCTAAGGCGGATGCGCCCCTATCAATTCGTGATGCGTCCCTATCAATTGCCTAAACTAACACTATTTCCATAGCACGGTATGTATTGATCGCGTACCCCGCACAGCCTTAGAGAGTTACAATCATTAATACCAATCATTCCTATAATCACTAGAGACATTGTCCCCTAAGTAGCTATTTACTTTGGCGAATTTTGGTATAAGTGAAGTTGATGAGTTTTGGTGGAGCTTTTTTTATTTTGCTTGCCGAAAGAGGGGTTATGCCGAAAGAGGGGTTATGCCGAAAGAGGGGTTGTGGATGGTACGACCCAACGGAGCTTACAGGTGCAGCGTTGAAGGGGCTGAAACTCAGACCTGAGAAAGCAGAAGGTGTGTGCATGCTCCTGTTCAAGTGGCAGGCAATGATAACAAGGAAAAGCTCAGTATTATGTCTGTGGTCCTTAGCTGTCTTGATCGAAACCTGCTGGAACACGTTGGTCCTTATGTCGACTTCAACGTCAACTGCTACCTAGTCAACTGTGCGGCCACTGGAGGTAGCTCTGGGAGTCCCGTCTTCTCAAAAGATGGAGAGGTTATTGGCGTCCTGAGCGGTGGCACCAAAACCACCAACTTTGTCATTCCACTGGAGCTGCCGGTGCAGGTTCTAGCGTGCATCGAAAACGGCATGTAGATCAGTCGCGGTGACGTCCAAGCAAAGTTCGAACAGAAGCCACCTTCGCGCTGCCGCGAACTTGGCCTCACGGATGAGCTGGCGAAAGCCATCCGCATGGATCATCATGGGGTGGCAGCATTGTTGGTCGCGTCTGGGATCTTGCCATCGGGTCCGTCGCATGGGAAGATCCAAGAAGGTGATATCATTGTCCAGGTCGATGGAGAGTACATCACCCACCCACTTCGCCTCGGAGAGATCTTGGATCGCTGTGTCGGTAAGACTCTCAGATTCCGGCCGCAACGTGGCGCCAGCGACACCGAGGTAGATGTGTACGTAGGCAACATCTACGACATCACCCCAGATCGACTTGTCCATGTGTGGGGTGCCACCTTTCACACCGTATCGTACCAACAGGCGATGCAAAACAATCTCCCGGTGTTCGGGGTGTGTTGCGCCCACTTGGCCGGGTCCTGGGCATCTGAATGCTTTGAACGCAACTCCTGTATCATTGATTCCATCGACTATAGGCCGACCCCTGATCTTGATACCTTCATTGAGGTGATCAAGGAAATTCCAGATGACGCACGGGTAACAGTCGGTTACAAGCGGTTTGACCTGCCTGGGCGTGCGCGGTACGCTGTTATCAGCGTGAACCGTGAACTGTACCCAAGCGTCAGGGAGCTCGTCGGGAATGACAAGACTGGAGTGTGGGACACCAAGGCAATCCAGACCTCATGCCGCCTTCGCCCGCGAAATTCTCGACGTTTCGTTGCTGGTCCGACTTCTTCTTACCTAGTTGAAGTGGAATGTTCGATGCTGAAAGGTGTCGACGGTCATAACACAGAGCACAGCCAGGGCTGCGGCACCATCATCGGCTAGGGCCTTGCCGTCGTGGGGCGAAGGCATGTCCCGCACAAGCATTACAGGATTACAGTGATCATTAGGCAAACCAGGCATCGGGCCAAGATCATGCTTCTGCACCCACACTGGGGTTTCGCGGTCATGCAGTATGACTCGGGGCAATATGGCGATGGGGCTATACTATCGGACACGCCTGCCCACGAAGGCGACACCTTGACCTTTGTTGGATACGACGCGAACAAACACCACCTCGAGGTGCCTGTTACTGTCACGCAAGTTGTGCCGATATCCTCACCTGTTGACTTGGAAACGCTGAGGTACCGCCTGACAAACCGCGACGAAGTGGTCGTGGACAAACTTGAGCCCTGTCAACGTTGTGATCATGGCGCTCTTCTAACGAAGGATGGCAAAGTCAATGCTCTGTGGCTCTCTCACAGCCCTGAGCAGCGGAACGGCTTTGCGATTCCAGCTTCCTTACTGCTTCCTAGCATCAACGCTATTCGTGAGGGCCGAAATCCTCAGTCAAGGAGTTTGTGCACAGAGTTCGAATCAATCTCGCTCGCTAAAGCATCTGACAGGGGCGTGCCAGCTGAATAGATATCGAATGCTGCGCAAGCAAGCCACACTCACTTGTTCACTGTCCTTAGACATACGCTCGGCTTCCAGCAAGAGACACCGGCTCAGCTTCAGCATGGTGGCATTCTCCTTGCCCTTGATGACTAGGAATTTCCAACCACCCCAGACCCGACCAACATTGACGCAGAAGAAGACGTCGACGCGATTGTTGTCCGAGCAGGTGAACTGCTCAGTCTGTCCGTTCCACTGATGGACGTGAAAGACGCAGAGGCGGGTCGTGTTGTCCAGTTCTACGGGGCGACAGTGCAGCGCCTACCTCTCGCGGTGCGACAACAAGTAGCGAGGCTGCCCAGTGAGGTGTATGTGGCGGCCGTGGACTGTGGATCACCGGCCCATTATTGGAGGCTTCCTACGTCGGCCTTCATCACGCACATCAGCCATCAGCCGACCCCTACCTCGGATTACCTAGTAGAGGAAGTTCACAAAATTGCCAGCAAGACCGGTAAATCAATTTGAAATTTTTGGTGATTTTCGGCTAATGCGACGCAGACTTCACCGTTACGATCAGAAGCTTGAACGACTCTCAGTCGGTGCTTTACCTGAAAAACGACGATTATTTTCCGTTGAAGGAACAGATCGAATAGCCGGCGTTGCAAAATCATGGTGTTAGAACGAGGAATGAGGAGTGATGGGAATATTAAAATGATTGTCTTTTAACAAGACTGATACGAACTGGATTGCAATATTGAATTTCAGTTCTCCGGAAGCTGTCGGCGGGTTATAAAATATTTTATTTCTTCAATATATATAGAAACGATTTCTTGCCGCAAGAGAAACATATAACCCGTGGAACATACTTGACTTCCGCTGTTCCTTACCTTCTACGCTACTTATTCGGGCTTCATAGGGATGTCTCGGCCAACTAATCAGTAATGTAAAGAATGGATGGAAGATTGAGTTAGAATAATTGGAATGGCCTGCCATACGATCCTAATCTACCCTGATGAAGGGTACAGGACTTCCCAACCTACAAGAAATTGAACCTAATGTTGGCCTCCAGCGCCAACCTGACAGCGCCTGGCAGAACATACATCGTATTGATACAGAGATTGAGTATTCCTTGCATTTAACGGCCTTAGGAACGCAATCCAACAGTCTTAAGGGCCTTGCCCCTGAGTCCTTTTTGGCGCTTTGAGTCGACCAAACCTCCGTAGCACAGGATGAATCGTCCACGATCTGGATCTACATCTGTGGTCAGACGCGAGACTTTAAGGAGCGTAAGCACTTCCTATATCGGTTACATATAAGTCTGCCATAACGGGACAAGTCACGATGAAGAGTTTCATTGATCATATCTCGACGGCGATCTTGAAGTTTTAAGGCCCGTTGCATGCGGTGCTCTCGCGCCTTCGATTTGGCCCGTTGCCGGGACCTGATGGTCGTTTCGATTTCGCCTTCGATGGACGAGAGGTTATCTTGCAGAATGTTGATAGCCTTCTCAGTAAGCGCGCGCTGTTCCTTCCAGTGCTAGAACTAAATATACAGCCGCTGTATATCTATATCCTGGTACTGTTCCTGTGCTTTGAGAGAGTCAATGGCTCGGGTCCCATCGAGGGAGCCAATAATGGCTTGGGTCTCATCCTCCCACTGTCCTTCCTCGATAAAGAGCTTCTGGTCATGATGTGCTTCAAACCGTGCTACTATATGGCAGATATGATGGGAGTAACGTCTCTCAGCGGCACCACCCTCTCATTTTGTAATTCTATGCCCGCGCAGTCTTTTTCGTCGGGCTGGTGGGATAGGAACAGCCAGTCGCCCGGCTCCGGGTCTCTAGGTTTCCTTGAACTTAAAGACTCTGAACAGCAGAGCTGGCTACGGCTTTCCATTGCAGCATCAGGCGCCCGCTACAGGGTGGCAACATTCGGGGCTTATTCCCAGGGGGCGGCTTTAAGAGTGCTGTGGTGCAACCCGCCAGAAGCCACGAATCCGGTATCCCGCCCCCCAGAAATGCCAAGAATGGGTCCACGAGGACAGACGATTGCCAGGAGCTAGGCAACATCTATGAATGTGCGATGTGAGTGCAGCTTCAGTTTGCCGACCGCAATTTCGAGGTGAACAAGCTTGACACGATGATTTTCAACCTCCTTCATTTTTGCATAGGCATGCTGAGCTATGCGGCTGCGCAAATGGAGGACTTAAAGGGGTACCAGAATGTAGCGTACTTTGTCAACTGGTACGTCAATTGGCCCAGTCCTTGACAGGCAAATAACACTGCTAGGGGGATCTATGCATGCGACTACCGGCCCCAAAACTTGCGCGCCACGGGCCTCTCACAAGTACTGTATGCCTTTCTAAACTTGAAGGCTGATGGCGAGGTGTATTCCGGCGATACGTACGCCGACCTCGAAAAACACTATCCTGCCGATTCGTGGGACGAAGAAGTGATTAACGCATACGGATGTGTTAAGCAACTCTACCTCCTGAAGAAGCAACACCATACTCTTAAAGTCATCCTAAGTATCGGGGGCTGGACCTGGTCAACCAATTTCCCATCGGCTGCAGCTACTTCAGAAAGCAGAGGGAGATTTGCGAAATCGGCCGTGAAAACAATAGGAGGCTGGGGATTTGATGGTGTGGACGTTGACTGGGAGTCTCCCACAGATGAGACTGATGCATCGAATTTCGTCCTCCTGCTCCGAGCTGTGCGTGACGAGCTCGATACGTATGCTCAGCAGCATGCGCCGGGGTACCATTTCATACTCTCTATCGCCTCACCAGCCGGACCGATTCATTATAAGAAGCTTGATCTTAAATCATTATCAGACATCGTCGACTCTTTTAATCTCATAGCGTACGATTATAGCGGTCCTTGGGATACTGTCAGCGGGCATCAGTCGAATCTCTTTCCCAGCGACTCCTCTGCATTTTCCACCACTGCGGTCGTTCAGGATTACGTTGCCGCTGGGGTCAACCCGTCAAAGATCATTCTTGGCATGCCTCTCTACTGACGGGCCTTTGAGAATACCGACGGCATTGGCAACCCATTTGATGGGGTTGTTAGTGGGTCGTGGGAGAACGGTGTGTGCGACTACAAGGCTTTGCCACGGCAAGGGGCGATCGAAAAGATTGACTCCGAGCTGGTCGCATCATATAGCTATGACCCCAGCAGTCGAGAGTTGATCTCCTATGACACGCCAGAGGTTGTCAAAGCAAAGGTGTCCTGGCTTAAAGAGGCAGGACTCGCTAGCTCTAAGTTCTGGGAGGCAAGCGGCGATGGCACGGGTGACAAGAGCTTGCAGGCCGAATGCCACATAATCAAGGGTCGACATGTTCTTAGGAAAGCCGTCGCTGCGGTGAAGCGACTTTGAGAGACAAAAGCTTGAACTGTGATCGGCTAACGGTTGGCGGTGGTGATCGATATGTGTAGGGATGGATATTGGCCTGAACTATGCTCCGAAGTACCCCGTACATCGCATACATTGAATGGATTCTCTCTTGCTGCCATCACCACCGCAACCATGCCCCATGGAGATTAGATTACTGAACGGAGACGCTCGGTAACCCGCCATCCCAGTCTTTGTGAGGGTAAAAAGACAAACACGCTATGACAGCTGGGGTCTGAGACCAAGATCTGAGGCGAAGTAGAGTGTGGAGGTGATTCGTGTGGTGTCTCGCCCTTGTCCGGTATTCAACGTGCGCAAATACTGTGAGGCGATCCCTCCCCTGGGGGCGGTTTTATGCAATCAATTCCCCACTATTCCTCTCCTTCGATCAACGACCCTGCACGATTGCGCCCACTTTCTCTCCCTGCAACCATGCACACGCTTTCTCTACGATCATTACGCACACGCAATTCGCGGTCACTGCATACAATCGTCTCAAGATGATGGCGAACCAAGGCAAGAAAAAATCACCTGGCCGCCAAAGCTGCGTATGAGCTACTTCTTCGGTTGACGAGCAGCGGTTGCCAAAAGAGCAAGCGTGAAAGGGGCTAACTTAAAGATTGCCAACACGAGTTTGCCTCAATCCTCTACCCTATCGCTACGGAAATAACGCCATTAACAACTTGCACTCGCCTCACCTCGCCTCACCACGCCAATTCATCATCCCTACTCACCCTGTGTCATTGGAAATGCATGGGGTCCCAGGTCCCAAATAATTAGCCGCGGCGTGATCAAACAAGACACAGTACCTGCATCAGTAGGTACACATTTTCATACATCCTTATTTGTCGGGTACGGCACCTTAGTTGTGCTTAGTTTCTGACTCGTTGTTTAGAAGTCGACCCCCCTCCTACACCGACCCTCCTCAGGATTTTCCGCCTCGTTGCTCATATCTCGTCCATCATTTATCTCTTGTCCACATTATTGCCAGCTTCACCAGATTCTCCATCGCCATCACGTTCCCCATACACCAACATCGCAACTCTCCAACGACCAAACCATCTGCATACAAGCCCAAGGCTGCCTCCTCTCTCTGCCTCACATCGATCGCCTCCACAGTTTCCATTCTTTGACACCTCCAATGCCTATTTTCTTGTTTCTTGGGTCGAAGCAACTCAAACGCATTAGATTGTGGTGGTGTGGTGATTTTGAGATCACTCATCTCGTTTACTTTGACGTGACTATTGAACTACTCACCGGTAAGTACTCATAATGCGAGTTATGTCATGCAAAGCTGATATGATCGTATCCAAGAATGCATTCCTATCCGATCGGGCGAATCCCGCGAGAGGGTCGAACACCGCCGTCTCCCGCGAGCAATCACGCCCCCTAGACTATGTAACCACCGCCACCATCCTGATCAAATGGTCAATGCTTTTGCAAATTCGTTTCGAATAATCAAATCAGATAGCACACTGATCCAATGGGTTTGCCAGCTCTGTTATTCAGGGCCTCACTGGATGATCTTTGAGTGCGCATACTGCAAGATGCATTTATGTCGAGTTTGCACGCAGAAGGCTTGAGACCTGGCCTTCGTGGCGTGTGCTCTGAATATCTTGCGGTCTAGTCCTACCTGTGACTGCAAGCGGCTTCTGAAGGGGGGAACAACGCGGGGTCTGACGCGACGATTCGTTGGAACCATTGCGATCACAGGCACGAGTGTTTGGTTTTTACGAAGCTGTTATCCTAAGAAACAAGACATAACAAAATAGCAATCCTTCTCACTATTTCTGAGGTACAATTAGACTTTCTCAGCAGTCAAAGTCGCCTGATTACTCAACATGAGACATACATCTAACTGCGTAACAAAGCCTCGCTTCGGTCCCGACATATCGAGGCTCGATGGATCGCATGAAACTACACTACCCTACGTCAAGTGCATTAAAACCCTACGCCAAGTGCATTAAAACCCTACGCCAAGTGCATTAAAACCCTACCTCAAGTGCATTAAAAGACCGCCGCGCGATGGCCCCGTGGCTACACTCAAGAGATACACACCAATCGCATTAGGGGCTGAGACAATTATCGACAATAATCAGTCAATTACTTCCTCTGAGGTTATCCTCTCAGTGGCCTCGTTCTCATGCTTTAACTGGAGGCTCGCAGGGCCCTTGAGCATGAGCTAGAGCGTGATGTCGGAATGGAACTGCGCCCATTCTTGCATTTCCGTCTACATAGCTTGGAGTTTGACACCCGGATCCCGCCAATAGGTCATCACTCAGCTCTCAGCCTCTGCTGCGAGGATGTCCCGGTTCCGTGGAACAGCATCACTCAAAGAAGCAGCCCAAGAACCCAGTTGGGAGCGCCGACTTGGATATATCGAGACCCGTACTTGTATGAACCGTTTCGTCGAGTACACCTTGGTTGTCTGGCCGATTTCGAAAGACGAAAAACGCGATGTAGGAATCAAGAACGCAGGTTAGTACACAACTACTACACATGCCGTCATGCCTCTAGGGACGCACCCCGTGGAGACAACTTATTATCGCAGAACGCAGAATAATCTACGCAATTTGCATGGGGTCACCCTTCGCAGATTGTGACATTCGATTAGTCCATCGACATATCGCCCTCGTCGACATAGGCCATCCGAGCCCAGACCCTCCAATGGACAACGCCGACGTGAGCGATGCGAGTCGCAATGTCTTCGATGCCGCCCTCCTGCTGGTCAACGCGAATCGCTTCATCCAGGTCTCGATCTCGCCCGGTATCCAGGCCACGGTTGTTGCTGGGCACGCGGTTGCCAGTGGCGACGGAAAATAGGCAGACTCCTGAGAGCGATTTGAAGTAGCGAACCCGCGTAGAGAGCTCCGCAAGCAGTTGGATGCGATAAGCCTCCTCGATTTCCTGGAACATGGGCGATTTGATCTTGCAAACATTCTGTGTGAGCCTTTTCTCGAACTGGGGGAGCATCTCCCAGGGAGCGTTGGCGAACCGGAATATCTGGAGCACCATCGATGAGGCCATGGCACGCCAACGGTCAAGGTAGTGGTGATCATGCGGAGCTTGTTGGAAAAGAGCCACGAGGGACTCGCGGAGGTTGCCGGCCTTGGTCTTGGCTTCGTTCGTGTCGGGGAGGCTAGAGGGCCTCGAATGTGACGGAGGAGTGTTGAAGTTGAACTCGTGGCTGATCATCGACGGCATCAGGGGATCATCCTCCGAGGCGTCCTCCGAAAAGGTAGGCGTCTTGCTGGGCTTAGCTACCCCCTCCAAATCTTCGTACATGCGCATGCAAACGTCCAGGTTGATGGCGTCAAGGATATCGGACCTCACTCCATCCAAACGCTCTTCATCGAAGAAGAAAGTTCCAGGGAGAGGCCTATCGCCTGCCGAGGGCAGCATGGATCGTGAAAGACCCTCAAAGAAGATGCCCATGTCTCCAAAATTCGAAGAGCTCGTGGCTCCGTTGCCGGAATAGGTCCTAGCGGCGTCTCTATACCAGGGCTTCGCGTCGTCAATGACTATCTTGCGGTTGCTCAGCATCTTCATCAGATGCTTTTGCTCAAACGCTATTGTCTCCTCGATCAAAGCAGGGCGAAGGCATCTTATCTGATGGTTCGCAACATCCAGCTTCATCGCTTCCAGCACGCTCAGCAGACTGCGCATGCCGTTGACCAACTCGTTGACATCGTTGTTGCGATTGCCGCTACTGAGTTGGTTGTACATGAAATCCACCCACTTATCACGTATAGGTGCGCAGTACGATTTGAGAACACGCGAGAGCCACAGAGCCAGTTTTTCGAGGTCCGCAATGCTGCGGTAAAACTGCTGCATCAGGAGGTCGATGCCGAGGCCTTCGTCGAGAAACCGTCGGTCCCGTTGCGGAACCAGTGTCTGAATAATGTCCTTGACGGCCTTGAGAAGTTTAGGAAGACACCAGTCGTCTTGAGTGCCGTACTTCTTATCAAAGCTAGGTCGGTCCACGATAAACTCTATCAACTGTTCTCGTAGGGCGGTCCAAAAGTGGCTGGCTCGGTCATGTTTGCTTCGGCCCTCGTCGCCTTCTACATTTGGTCTAAAGTGTAGCTCCAGGTCGAAGTTGATATCGTGTCGTAGTTTTAGGTTGTTGATGATTTGGGAAAAGCTTAGTTCTTTCATGCTTGATATGGTAATTGGAGGCTCAGGAGAATCGGAAGGGTCCGGAGATTCGACGCCCTCACGTGCAGAGCCTGCGGTTAAGGAGCCGTCTACCGAAGGACTCTGTGGGAGAGTCATGATCACGGTGCCATTGTTGGATTACGGTAGGTCGCCGCATTGGCTCTGTGAGGCCTCCATTCCGTCATTCATGAGACAATCTCCCGTGTTCGGAGCATCAAATCCCTGATGTGCCGTCATGATGTGTATCACGACTGAATCGAAGCAGGTCTTGTGACGAGTACAGACAGCCGAAGCAATGTGTTTAGAGGGTGTAACGTCTTCTCGCGACGTAGGGTAGAAAGAGAGACGAGACGCGGTCTTCCGACGGTGCTGAAAGAAAGGTGAAATTATTCACAGCGACTTAGCAGTAGTTAGCAAGGGAAGTCCCAACATTGGCCAGCGCAAACATGCACACACGGTGCAAGACACTACCAGACAGTCGCCTCCAAAACCAGTCAGACTCCTTTCTGGCTGTGAGGGTGAGGTAGCGATATGGATCGGCCGTTCGAAGCGTGTACTATGGGAGGCTCTTATATGAACGCAATGCGAGGTAGGGCACCCGGATAATTATACCCTTTTTGCAGTCAAACAAAGTGGGAAATTTGACCCTCTCTATGATTTATAATGCGAAGGCAATCCCGTGAGGGTAGGAAACGTAAAGAGTGGGTTGTCAGCTGTTGATAGTAGCTTGATGTCTTGGGGTACAGTTTGCCTTGGAGGCCGGGTGTGGATTGAGAAGAGTGGGAGACGCAACAAGATAGTACAAAACTCCGTGGTCCGCCTCGGCCTTTATTCTTCCGCGCCCCTGTGACTAGATAGCGTTGCTTTCGCCCGATTCTCCCCTTGTGATTCATCGGGCACGTCGGATTTCACCGACAGTACAGCACAGTACCTGGAGGCTGCAACCGCGGAGTGGGGAACATCTGTTGGTCAAACAGTCAAGGGTAGGCCACTGAGCATTGGCCCTTGAATCGCAACGTGCACACCAGAACGAGGATAAGGCCGTAGGCAAGGACCGGCCAATCAAGGGACCCATGAAGACCAGAGATCGGCTGCATGAGTGGTGACTTGCGTCACTAGCGTACCACCTCACTGCGCAGCTCCCCCTATACGATTGGCAGTCTATCAGCATCAGGCATGAAGAGGAGACGATGAGAGCCGGCTTTCTTGCCTAGCCTGGAGAGACTCTCTGGTCGGCGTAGAGACGCACTGCCTCTTTCACGGGAGGAACGGCTCCCAGTAGTGTTAAAGAGGAGAGTAGAACCTCGTTGGGATGATACTCACCATGGCGCTAGCTATGAGGCCCGTGTAATCCCTGCCGCCGTCACGTCGCGTTGGACTCAGTTACGTACCCATTGGTATCCTGGGGCAAGCCGCCTACCAACAAAAAACCCATGTCAGCACCTTGAATAGTTATCACTTTATTGGTATACAATGCCCCTTTTTTGCCTTCTTTTCTGCCTCTCCATCGTCCAGCGGCTTGGATATATAGGCGTGGCATGCTAGAAATGGGTTACTTAATACCACCGCCTGTGTGACCTTGAGTCTGCATGCGTTCAGACCACCTCCATTCAGACCACCTCCACCTCGCGATACTCGTCTTGCAGGTCAGTTTCCATTCGCCTTTTCTGCATCATCTGCCTCTGCAATTCCCCAGCCCTCATGCACGCTATTCATCTACTGTTGTTGTTGTCAACCGCGTGTTTTTTTGTTTTATTTTCTCCTCTGCTCCTCCACCGCTTGAGTATGCTGGTCGAGCCTGCTCGCTTCCCACGTCATCCTACGTTGGAGTTTGCCTTGTGTGGCGTTTGCCCACCGCCCTGGATAAGCCTGATTTCTCCGGCCAACCCATTTGCCGCTCTTTCTCACCACACCGTCATCGTCCACCATTTTCTCACAGCACACACAGCCCTTTCTCATCTTCTCTGCTCCTCTTTTCCGGTCTGTCATTAACTGACCCATTTTAACCACATGTATGCTTACAGATTAATCAACCAACCTCTTTCTTCACTCCCCGTAGACGAGCTCCCTCAGCCGCCAACATGACTACCATGGTATGCTCGACCCTATTTTCCTTACTCTAACCATCGTCTGACTGAGTGGCGCTTACAATTGAGGACCAAGGCGGGTGGAGAGCCGCACTGCGCAGCTCCCCTGAAAGCGCTCTCCTGCATGGCCACTAGCATCTCGCCTCAATTTCTCAAGGAGAGCTGATGTCATCGAGAGCCTTTTTGAGACTCACGCAATTCGAGGAGTCTTAAGGATAACCTGGCTAACTTTCTGTCCCAGGATTTGCTACTGAATAACAAGTACCGTATCGGCCGAAAGATCGGTTCCGGTTCTTTCGGTGACGTCTACCTTGGCGCCAACATCATCTCTGGTGAGGAGGTTGCCATCAAGCTCGAGTCCGTCGAGGCCAAGCAACCCCAACTCGAGTATGAGGCTCGTGTCTACAAGTCTCTTGCCGGCGGTGTTGGGCATCCCCTTCGTCCGTTGGTTCGGTACCGAGCAAGGCTACAACGCCATGGTTCTCAACTTTCTCGGCCCCAGCTTGGAGGATCTTCTCAACTTCTGCAACCGAAAGTTCTCCCTCAAGACTGTCCTTATTCTTGCCGACCAGCTCATCTCTCGCATTGAGTACATCCACGCCAAGTCCTTCATCCACCGAGATATCAAGCCCGATAACTTTATGA
This sequence comes from Dactylonectria estremocensis, assembly GCA_020744375.1. NCBI lineage: Eukaryota > Fungi > Ascomycota > Sordariomycetes > Hypocreales > Nectriaceae > Dactylonectria > Dactylonectria estremocensis. The sequence continues at coordinate 299,188 of JAGMUU010000029.1, read as the reverse complement.
TGGGCGTTAGCAAGCAAGGCAACCAGGTTTTCTTGGCTGATTTCGGTCTAGCCAAGAAGTACCGTGATCCCAAGACTCACTTCCACATCCCGTACAGAGAGAGTAAGAACCTGATTGGCACTGCCCGTTATGCTTCTATCAACACTCATCTGGGTGTTGAGCAGTCCCGTCGCGATGATATGGAGTCGCTCGGTTACGTCATGCTCTACTTCTGCCGTGGCTCCCTTCCCTGGCAGGGACTGAAGGCTGCTACTAAGAAGCAGAAGTACGATCGCATCATGGAGAAGAAGATGACCACCCCCACCGAGGTTCTCTGCCGTGGATTTCCTAATGAGTTCGCCATCTACCTGAACTACACCCGCTCGCTCCGCTTCGACGACAAGCCCGACTATAGCTATCTCCGCAAGATTTTCCGTGACCTCTTCCTCCGCCATGGTTTCCAATATGACTATGTCTTCGACTGGACCGTCTACAAGTACCAGTGGAACGCCCAGAATAAGGCCCGGGCTGCCGGACAGGCCAACCCCGACGATGAGGAGAAGGCCCACGCCTCCCGCACCGCTACTGCTGTCCAGGGTGCCTCCAAGCCCGGCGCTATCCCCAGCTTTCGCCACAAGATGCTCGAGGGTAGGACTGGTGCTGGTGTGGACAGCCCAGACGCCGACCGCGCCATTGGAGGAAACGACAGGGTGTAAGTGCCAAGTAAAATAACCCAGCCCAATCATGGCCGGTTTCTTCGTAAGGAATCATTCTCCTTCGTGCTCAGAGTGGCTGTGTGTGTATCGCTGTCCATAGGATATCTTTGCTGACTATTATTGCTGAGTCAGTGGATGATAAACAGGCCACGCTCTGCTTCGAAAGGGGCGGGATATGCCTCTTGTACTGATGCGAAGGGCGTTGTACAGGGGTCCAACGGGGTTGTGGGGACTAGGGATTCAACTCCCTAGATCTCAGTGATTTTTTCAGAGACAGGATCATCAGCTTCAACAGCTGTAGAGGGACGAGACCTCTCAGTAGCCGGATGCGGCCAGACCTTTATTTTCTAGATTGTATGGCTATCAATTTCATCGCATATTTCCTGCCCTTTTGTTTGTTCCCTTCAAATTCGGCCAGAAACGCCCTTTTCCTGCGAGGGCGACCAACGGCATTCTTGATCTTCCGCCCAAGCCCGGATCTGCCGCTTCAACCTTCATCTTTTGAGCCTTGCCACAATCCGCAGCGGCAACCCAATTCAATGTAGTGTCTAATTAGACACTTCTCTAGCTATCCTGAAGAGACCAGCCTGTCAGCTTTATCTGTGGTGGTGCTGCAAGCAGCCGCATCCGACCTCTGTTGGAGGCGGCGAGACAGCTTTGGTCGCGATTGGTCCCCCAGGGCCGCGGAGGGATAGCTACCTATTTGGGTGTGGTTTCTTCCTCGTCCGCAAAGGTCGTTTCAGTACCTATCGGCCGAATTGATGAGGGAAATCTCACATTACACTATGGGACCTTAGACATCGGCGACCGACTCCGCGATACAACCCAAGCAACGACATCTGGAAACGACACATTCGACCGCTAGAGAATTCAGCGTCACTTCATGACCAATCTCTAGTACATGGATCGCTGTTGATTCGTTAGGACGCTATTCGATCACGCCCATTTTCCCTTCTCAGTTTGCTCTATCTCATTCTTCGACGTATTTTGGGGGTTCACGACGTAGCGCATGGCTTGGGTGGCTCTGGATGGTGAAGAAGTTGCTTGTCGCCGGGTCGGCCTTTCCAGGCTTCTCTGGCTCCGCCTGCCCGCCATTCACGCACCATGTTTGATTTCGCAACTCTGCACAGGCAGCACTTACTAGGGTAGCTAGTCGCCATGTCCAGCAACCGCAAAACTTTGGCCTAGTGCTGCTTGTGTAGTTGGGTGTACATGCGCGGCTGTGCCATGGGCTCAAAATCAGAGGGCATCCAATTAGGTTCTCGAGAATCAGTTCCTAGCGCCCTGTCGTTTCACCTAGCGTTAACATTAATTCTTGGGTCTAGCCCGCTCGCATTTTACACCATGGCTCCCGCTTGTCACCTGTCGTCTCATTGATTGTCAACATAAACCAATCAGGGTCCACCTACCCTAGACTTAGTCTGGTGTAGAAGCTCGATCGTCCTACTGACTCTGCAAGACAAAGAGCCGATGGGATCAACGCCTCATCGACGCCTCTAGGCCACGAAAAGAGCATCCCGGGAAGCTGGCGAGTCTGCATATTCTACGGGTAAACTCATGTATCGATCGGCACCGTCATATCACACGGAATGACACGATCCCAGGGCGGGGGTTGACCTATGATTGACTAAGGAACTTTCCAACGAGACTCACAGTTCACGAGGTCCTCACGGAACGTTTCGCCCGGGCCGCGAAAGACCCAACCATCGGGGTTATTCAGGGCATTCTGAGCAGTACACTCGTCGCTGAAGCAAGACTAGCGGGAAGGTCAACGGTTGAAGCCTCTGTCTTCTGGGTTAATGGGAAGGAATAAGACACACCTCCGTCATGGCGAGGGATCCAACGACCAAAAAAAAAAAAAGAGATTCTGAGCCCGAAGCTACAGAAAAGCGCCCATAGAGGGGCTCCTTCCCTTCCTCGATGAAATTCAATGGATTATCGCAGAATAACGCCAGGATTCACACCGGACCGTCAACCCTAGACTGGCTCCTTTTACACGGTCTTATACCCATTGAATGGCCGAGACGTTCGCCTAATGCTGAACTCAACTGAGCAACTCTGGATGGCTCTCGGGGCCAAGTTGAAGAGATTACACCCCGAATGTACTAGACTGAGTACGAGCTGACACGGCCAAAATGATCCACTGGATCAAGCAAGCGTGGGATGCCCTAGATCCTGACGTTGTCTGCAAGCTTACACAGTCACCGGAGCTTCGCTTGCGCACAGTGCGTCGTGCCAAGGGTTGGTGAATAAAAGTTTGATCTTGAGAGCTAGAGCTTTCGTATTATATGATCTTTATTTTCATTGGACTTCATTTGGCTGCTCCATCGTTGCTGGAAGTCAGTGGTTGACCATGAGGGTCGTGGTGGGGGGGACTCAGCTCTTCCAGACTTTTGACGTGTGATTTTTAGTGCCTTGCAGCATCCCCGACGCTACGATAGACAACACGTCAGATTCGCTCGGAAGTGCTGCCACGACATCCACCACACTCCAGCCTTATGAGCCGCAGGTCGAGTCAGTGGGTTCTGGTGGTGCGGCCGCAAGGGACATTCCACGTATAGGATGGAGGTCGCCGTGCGTGGCATTTTCCCGAGCAGGAGAGCCGGCCAGGAGCTGAACGATGCAACCCTGGTTCAATTGCGAAGGAGTTCTTGGGATGCTGGTTCGTGTTATAGGGGACACAGCTCAACTGCAGTCACGGTACTTCGGGTTGGCCGTTCCACTCTCAATATCGTCAGAAAGCTTGCATCTACAAGCCAGATGCCCGTGACTTTGTGCAAGCCTTACTGTAAGGATCGGCTTATTTTGTAGTCTCGAACCATGAACGGTGACTGACAGGGGCATCGCTCTTCACTCTCACTAGCAAAAGTATGCTGCGCCATGATTGTGATGGTCAGGCAAACCCGTTGGTTCCTTGCGGATGAGAGGTGCCATCCACGCTAAACCATTTGCATGTCTTGTGATGAGTGATTGTCTCGTATCACACTTCCTGTTAGCGTGGATCTGGGGTGGGTTCGCAAAGCAGGGATGCGTGACATCGGAGAAGCACTCGGAGTGTTCTGCATGTCGAGCTACTTAAGACGTATGCAGCCCAACGAGGCAGCCTATGCCGTCTGCATTGGTTCGCTCGAGACTGTCTTCTACCTTCCTCTTTGTACCTTGCTCTCATGATTGCCAGAGATAACTCCACTCCTTTTGACGACGGCCGCGCAGGATACGACACGACTGGTGTACCCAAGCCTCCTCCAAGACCCAAGCCTCAGTAACAAGACTCCAATTGATGGCATGGATACCCGCGAAATCGTCGGCCTAGCAGTGGGTGTGGTCACGGCTCTTTCTATTTTTGTTGTTGGCGTCTGGTTCGTTTACCGTAGGCGTCAACGCTCAAAGAATGGCTTCCATCTCGGCGGCACAAATCTCGAGCGGCACTCCAGTGGATTGGAAGGTGGTATCGCCCCGAGGACACCCTGTGCCGATGCTACTCCATCTTGCGAGTTGAGCTCCGAGCTCTCTGATAGCCGAAACCCGAATAGCCGAAGGGACGATTGCAACGGAGACCCGAAGGCTCGACAGAATCACAAGCTACCCTGCACCGATGTTGATCCGCATTCTGGATTGAGCTCCGATCTCTCTTATAGCCAAAACCCGAATGGCCAAAGGGACGACTACACCAGAGACCCGGAATATTCTCTTCCTCGCATATACATCGCAGTTTTTGTGCTCGAACCGGCGCAAGACTACGCCTCTAGTCTCCTCGCTGACAAGGAGGAAATTCTATCACCTGACGGCAGTTATGTGTGTTCGCTTTTCGTCAACTGCAAATTCACGGGGCTAGATGCGCATTACCAGTTTCGGGACTTATACACCTCTCCGTCCGAACCAGACGAGATTCGAGCATTCTATGCGACCACGCAACGTCATAGAGACACTCCCATCGATGGGATCATATACGATCCCGGTATAGATGCGGAGACGTTCAAAATGATCAACTCGGTGGCAGTGCCAAAACTACCTATTCCCAATCAACCTCCAGACAACCAGAAGTTGACTAGTGGAATAATTCCATTGATGATCGCAATGATACTCGAAGAACGGCAGAAAGCTAGGGAGCAAAACATCCGCGACTATCAACTCGACCGGAGTAAAAACAGGAGGTCTTCGACGATTTTCAATATTGAGGCGGTCTTGGGATTTGTTTAAGCTCACCAAATACATCATGCGGCGTCAGTCAGCTTCGAGGCCATACGCATTTAGGCTCAGTTTTATTGTATGCAATTCACGAGTTTCATAGGTCAAAGTCGTGGCTCTATCTTGGTGTGTCTTAACCTGCATACATCGCCAAAATGTTGATTAGTTTCTGAGTCCCGGCTCAGGCTGAAGATCGTGGGCACTGATGGCATCACCAATCCACAAGTTGGCGCATATGCTTGTACCTGTATTGGTTCCACTGCCTCTGCCTTCCAGACGCAATATCTACTACACTCACACGCCAATGTACATTTGCCACCCCGTCACCACAATCTTCTCGTGAGGGCGGCTTGCCTGGATGACGAGCCGCCTGCGCCTGGCTTCAGTGCACCGACGACTGCGCCTGCAAGTAGTAGACGGCCGGATACATGTTCCACGCGGGCTGCTGTTGCTGCTGTTGCTGCTGGTGCTGGTCCTGCTGGTGTTCCAGGTGCTGCTGGTATTGGAACTGTTGCTGCTGCGATTGCATGTAAGGGTTAGGGGCACCTTGCATAGACTGGTTGGCGAGGCGGAAGGATGCGTCTGCAAAGTCAACTGCGTTAGCAATCCACATGTCCATCTCTATCTTCCTGAGCTCTCTCCCTCGCCGCGGGGTGCTCATACCAGGGTGATCTACGTTCTCGTACTGCATCTTGATGTCCTTGTGGGTGCCCACGGCGCTGATACTGCTGGTGCTGGTGTTGTTGGACGGCAACATCGAGGCCGGCACACTAGTGGGAATGTATCCGGCTCCGTAATCGTCTGTGTTGGCCGACGACGATGGGCTGGACACGTTGGACGGCACGGGCACAGTGTTGGCCCAGGATTCGCAGTTGTTAGGGAGCGGCACGTATTGTTGGCTACAGTCGGGAAGCGAGCCGTAGTCTTCCGGGGGGGATGGCGAGGCCCTGGGGCTGCGGATGGCGCCGGTGCTGGTGTTGGGGTTGTCGTCGTAGACTGCTTCTGCTGTGCGTGTTAACAACCTGCGAAGCCCCAATGGAACAGCTCCTACGCATGGCTCGAAATCTCCAAGAGGCTTTCGAGTCTGGGAGGGGCTGGTTGAGTTGTACATACCTCGTGTGGAGCTGGTTAAAGAGGTTACGGACAGATCTATTTCCTCCTTCAGCCGCAACAGCTCGTCCTCGAGGGCCATTTTGCGTCGCAGCAGCTCCTCGAGGGTCTGAAATCGGCTCTTGAGACCCTCCAACTCGCGCTCTAAGGTTTTGACGTAGTCTTTGTTCCGCGCCCGGAGCGCCCTCTGCGCCTCTCGGTCGTTGGCACGCTTGCGCGCGAGCTGTGAAGGCGTCAAGTTAGAGGTTCTGCGAGTGCCTGCACGATGGTGGAAAAAGTCCCGAGTTAGAAAATCGATAATATATATAATTGACAGTTGTACGACATTTTGCCTCCCCCTAGTAGAGGCAAGTCATGGGGGTTCGTCCTTGCGTCAGGGTGGTGTGGGTGCTGCTGTTGCTGGCGGGTTCAAGTGAAAAGCAAAGGCGAAAAAGTAATGACGACGATAGTACAGCAGCAACGACAGCACCAACTACAACAACAACAAACCAAAAGGAAAAGACTCACTATTTGTATTGGTGCCATTGGGAGGCTTTGCTGAGGATGAGCGTGCCATGGTGAGAAACGATTCGATTGTGGAGCTTGTATGTGATTCCAACAAGTTGAGAGGTCAAGTTGGGAGGGCAGGGTGGTTGTAAGTCAGGTCGACAAATCCAGAGGTGAATGAAGATTGATAATCAGGGTATGTGTGCTTTTTTGTCCCAAGCGACAAGCAGTAAGCAAGTAAGTATGTATAGAGGTGGGATGCGGGGCACAGATTTTCAGTGTTGGCTGCCCGAGCGAGAGTCCGATTCGAAGCCTGAGAGTGTCCTCCAGCGACAGAGGTGAGAGTCAAGCAGAATCAGATTCGGCCATGCCAAATGACAGCACCGACAATGCCAAGAATAAGGGCAAGGACAATAATATAGCTGGCATTAAGAACAATGTCCACGGCTTGCATGGCGATTTGTGTTTGGACATCAAGCGCGTGTGGGATCATTTCTTAAGGCGGCGTTTACGTTATAAACAAACATGCGCACCTGGGCGATAACGGAAGGTACCTGTCGCGATGAGACGAAAGTCAGTCGCACTGGATGGACCGGAGCGCCCTCATCGGAAAGGGTGGGCAGAAAGCCTAACGGCCAACAGAAGCATCAACAGCCTTCCCACATCACCCCGAACTCATCCCACTGTGGTCTCAGCTGCTTTCTGGCGAGGAAACATGGGAACTTGTCAGGGCCTTTATTGGTTGCGCTAGCCAACCTCCACCGCACGCAAAGGCCATCCGGGCGCCGCTGCCATAAGTGGAGTCCCTTGATCCGCTACGCCCTACCAGTCGTGTGCCCCGCGCGTTGCGCATGTCGGCGAGTTCCCGTGCACCGCACTGTTCGGCCAGGGCGGGGGGCGGCCTACCGCCAGGTCCAAAGTAGTGTTTGGGTATCCTAGCTTGCGAAATTGCCCGCGCGTGGTGGAAGGTCTCGCAGCTGCCTCCCAGGACCCGCTAGCGCGTCGATCGTAACCCACGCTTGTTCGATCGCGAACTCGTCTCGCACAGTGCACTAGACGGGGGGCCTGGCTGAACACTAGCGTGTCTGGTGGGGCGTTGCGGACCCACTGTTTTCGGCGCTCTCTTCGCGGGACGCAGGAACGGAGTCCCGCCCTCCGCATCGACCAGGGCCCACGCCACGTCCTCGAAGGGGAAAAAAAGAAAACGGGTTTGTCTGACCCACAGCAGCGCGTAGTGTACGGGCGGACCGGAGTGGCTTGGGGGCCACGGGTCTGCGGTTGGTGTGGACACGCACCCTGGAATGATCATCGAGCTCGAGCCCTCGCCCTGCAACTGCCGATTATGGCCATCGACGTATCTAGATGGTGTCAAGCGGGCCAATGCATGCTGACAGTCAAGCCCACTCACACCAGGGATGGCCACAGGCGAATGCTCAGCTCGAGAGTTGATGGCTGATGCCCCTTGTCCCTTGCACTCAACACTCGGCCTCGGTCCCAGCCGGGTGAGCATCCCCCACGTTGGCTTAGACCTGGTGATGTGATGTCTCATAGCGACGCGGCACAGCAAGACGCAATGTACATGATGGAAAAAGAAACGAGACTTGTAACCGGAGGCGTCCCCGGAGTTATCAAGTCCTCAGCAGGCCAATAAAGTGCTTGGTGCTACTCGGTGTGCTTCCGGCCCGGACTGCTTTCAATCAAGACTTTACCAACGAATTGCCTTTTCGTTTCCATCTTGTCCGGGAAGCTGAAATCATCTTACAGTAACGATACCAACACTCGTCATGCTCAAACACACAGACAGTGTTATAACGACGTGAGAATTTATCTCTTTACACCCCAGCATTTAAGTGAAGGAATTAATCCAGAGCAGCGGTTCATCCACTAGCAGCAACGACTACGCTGTCTCCGACTCCGGCTCCGGCTCTGACTGGGAAGATGATACTACTTTCGAATTTCCAAAGATACCATATCAGAGAAGGACCACAGGAGGGGAGTCATTGCTCTCTCAAGGGCTGAAGAAGATGAAGCAAAAAAAGTCTTCTAGCCAAAGCATCGGCGAGGATGCGCCGACGACACACGACAAACAGGACAAACAGGACAAACAGGAGGAACAAATGGGAAAGGAGGAAGAGCGCATATATCAGTCAAAAACCATTGACGAAAAGATAACGAAATGCTGCTCTGTTCACTTCGACTCGGCTTCACATGTGGACTCTGGGCACGTCATTAAGTCGAATAGCTACAACTCGACGGGGTAGTAAGGCGGATAGAGACATCGTGTCTTATATAACATAATACAGGTTGGGGAATTTTGTCGGTAAAGAGAAAATGCATCGCGTGAAGATTCCTCAGCCTTCAGGCTGGTGACATGATGTAGCAGAGGATTTCTGGTGTTCCATTCCAATATGCTTTTCTTCTTAGGATATGGTGAACCCTTTCAAGTGTTACTCTATAAATGACTTTGGATCGCTACCTCCCTCCTCTTAATGTAATCTGAACTCACTCTCCTCTGCCTAATTCAAGATCATTCTGATTTCCTGGCCCTTCGACAAGATGGCTCGTACTTGTGCTGTCCGGTCCTCGTCCCGTATAATTGGCTGGCGGCACACCCTGCTTTGGTTGAGGGCGACGTGTCCAACCAATTTTCATCAAATAGATGATAGCGATGGCTAAGAAAAAAAGGTACAAATACTGTTCTGTTAGCACTTGGTCAATATGCGCCTGCAAACTGCACTTACAAGGCACTGATTGTCCCCTGAGCTGTAGGGATAGAATGCGATGACAATAGTCAAGATGAGAGCAATAGCCACGCAAACGATCAGACAGATACTTCCTCGCCTGGTTTTCCAGCACCTCCAAAATGGCTGGCTGGATAGTTTTAAAGCCCGTACCGTCGATATGATGGAATTGGCCTGTGCCAATACGATGAAAGCCCGGTGGGAAATGCATCCAAAGGCCAAGAAATACTCCTTATTAGATATTGAGGATAGAGAAGTGGTTTCCAACATCAAGCATACGACGTATGCCACCATGAGAAGCATCCCGACCCCGAAGATCGGCAGTGCGACATATCGGTAATTTGAGACGACGTCGAACAACAAGAATTGCAGTCGTTCCTGGCGTGTTTATTGTCAGTCGTGTCATAGGTGATGAGCTTCGACTCTTACCTCCATGTACATAATCCACATGATAGCAATAGCAAGTGCAACATCTGGGAACATAGATGCTTCGTCTGTCATGTAGCTATAGTACAATGACACCCCCTCCCCTGTGCTTGTTACCAGTAGTGAGATGAGAAACGGCCAAAACAAGTCTCTCAAGAGGCCCTTTGTCCTCCAAGTCAATCCCAGACAGCCCAAACCCACAACCAGTTGCAAGACAGATGCGACGAAGGCCCAGACTTGTTTGTCGAGTACCATCGTAAAGTAACAGAATAAAATTGCTTTGGTGCGCTAGGTGTAGAAGGCGAAGAGAAGCGTGCGAGCGAGTTGAATCATGGACACGAATTGTCATCAAGCAAGCGTCGGCTTGGCTTATACCCGTGGGCAGATCACGCCTCGTCATTTCATCTCAGCAGGACGGCCCAGCCGGACCCTCCATCTTCACGGTTAAGGCAAAGGGCGTTACGCTCGCCAGGCGCAAAGCCCAGGCAAACGCGTTTGACAAGCTAGGCGAAAACCCAACAGAGGAAGAATACAAAACTGCCCTCGCCAACGCCGCCCTTGTTGAATTCGAAGAGCGAGTTGACGGTGTTCGCGATTCATGGGAGACGAACCCCCTCTTTGAGGATGCGTTTGAAGAACCGACTGCCAATCTCACTGCTACTGGTGATGGTGAGTTACTCTTTCTCCTCACGTCCTTTTCACATCCTTTAGCTCAACGGCCTCGCCGAGTAACTGAGACATTCCTGCACCCTCCCTCTCCTTCTCTCTTCTCCTTTCTCCTCCTCGCCCTTTACTATTCACGACCAAGGTTCAAGTGGACCCGAGGCATTTCTGCATCTCACTACTGCCAGCTGCGCATCTGGGGAACATATGGCAGGTCATTTCATTGTTTACTTTCGGGTGTGCCAAAGGTTTGCTAACTATCAATCACTCTAGACGCCGACGTATGCACACCTGAAGAGGCTAGCAGGCTACGTCGGGAACTCCGAGAACAAGGTCCTGCCGTCTTTTGCGAACGCACTGTCGATGCTGGTCGCTATACGGCCAAGAAGCTTCTCAGCGCCTTTGGCATCCGCCGCCGTGCCCATTATCCTTCCAAGGTATCTTTGTGTTCTTGCATCTACTGATGATCAAGAATTGTGTCACTTTCCTAGATGATGTAGCTGCGACCTCGTTCTGTAAACCTGGTAGGTCAATATCATCGAGGCACAATATACCCATGCGATACCCCTCCACCGATAAGACCCCTCTACCGATAAGCAAAAAAAAAGTTTCCCCATACAAAATGCCCAATTTCACTTATACGGTGCTTGGCCAAAATTGAAGTTATTTACATGAAACAAGCTGTGTCTTATTGAGAGTTTCGTGCTGTTTCGTATTATGCTATTCCTTTTTACGTTATATAGGCGGTTTGGCCGCATGGTACTATTGCAAAATTTCTATCAATGCCTCCTCTACGAACAGTCCTCCCCAAAGCTTATAGGATTTTTATCTACACCAGCCTTCCATAATCGCCTTGAAAAATGCCTCGAGCGTCTTACACAGAGGATGACATTATTGAAGCAATATTGGATGTCACAGATAACGGCCTCTCCCAGAACCAATCCGCCCAGAAGCATGGCATCCCTCAGCCAACTCTTTCAGGCCGATTAAGAGGTGTACCGTCAAAGTCTGAGGTCACCCATCCTGCCCAGCTGTTATCCAAGTCTCAGGAGTCCAGATTAGTTGCCTGGATACTAAGACAAGAGGCCTTGGGCTATGCTCCTTCTCACAGTCAAGTTCGCGCCACCGTCGCTGCCGTCCTACGACAGCAAGGCAGGGAACGGCCTATCGGTGTACATTGGCTAGCAAGGTTCATGAAACGCCATCCGTCCATAAAGACGAAGATAGGAAAACGTCAGGAGGCGTCGAGGTTCAATTGTTTTACCCCGACCGCGGTCAATTGGTACTTTAGTATTCGGGAGAGTGAATATGGCTGGATCAAGCCTGAGAACACTGTTAATGTTGATGAGGGCGGTATAATGGCCGGATTTGGTGAGTATTTAACTTTTTTCTCATTAAATTAACTAATCAATGGCGAAACTAGGCTTGGATTCCTTGGTTATCGGCAGCAGCGATCCTAAGAGGAAGGCCTTCCTCAAAGGGTCTCAGTCCCGCACTTGGACTAGCTTTCTCGAAGCCGCGACTGCAACTGGCCGTCTTCTGAGGCCCGGGATTATCTTCAAAGGTAAAGAGCTTCAGCAACAGTGGTTTATCGATGAGCTCCGGGGGGTGGCCGACTGGTATTTTATCACGTCCGACAACGGCTGGACAGACGACCATATCGCTGTCGAGTGGCTCAAAGAGGTCTATCTACCCCAAACACAACCAGAAGATGAGTCTGATGCGAGGCTTATCATATTAGATGGTCATAGAAGCCATGTATCTGTGCATATCTGCCTGTTCCGAACCTACTGAATCAAAAATGTCGCTGACTCATAATCCAGGATGAGTGGATGGCTACGTGCTTTTTGAACAACGTGTATTGCTGTTACCTGCCGGCTCACTGCTCCCATGGCCTACAGCCACTCGACAATGGCCCATTCAATGCATCCAAGACTGCCTATCGCAAAGAACTCCAAAGGCTGACAAGCCTGACCGATTCTGCACCGGTGGACAAGGTCAACTTCATCAAGGCCTATGCCAAAGCCAGGGAAGTGGGCATGACGAAGGAAAACATCCTTTCGGGCTGGAGGGTGACTGGAAACTGGCCGATTTCACGACGGAAAGCGCTCATACATCCAGAGATTCAACCAGACAAGAAGGAAACGACGCCTACATCAGACGGCCTCAGCGACGGGCAACTCGACTCTGATAACACGCCAAAGACCAGCCGTCATATCAGGGATCTGGGGAAGAACAAGACTCCTTCAACAAGAAGACGGTATTCTGTGATATCGAAAGGGTTTGAAGCACAAGAGTCAAAGATAGCCTCGCTAAGCTCAAGAGTAGCCAGTTTAGAGGAGGAAGTAGGGCGGTTGAGCAGAGGCAAGAAGAGAAAGGCGATACCGAATCCCAACAGGAGGTTCATGACACTAGCCGAGGCTCTAGTGGCTGGTGACACTATTTCAGAGCCAAACCAAGCAGGTGAAGAGACAGAGGCTGTTGAGGAAGTGATCGAGGTGGGAGGAGTGGAAGAAGATGAGGGTTCAAATTCGGAGGCGGAAGAGTTACCTGTCACACGCACCCGCGCAGGCCGCGCAGTTAAAAAACCAAGGAAATATTAAAATACATTCGATTCCGAGCGGAAAGAGAGGAACCAACTTGTTTTTCGTATTTCTGGTGACTCTTTGTGAGGGGGTTGAAAAATAGCAGTTTGTATGGGGAAACTTTTTTTTTGCTTATCGGTAGAGGGGTACCGCATGGTATGTCGAGAATCTCAGCTATCCTGGAAGCCCAGCTCTTTATCGAGATCTGGAACTAGGTCTTTGGAGAGTTTACTGGATATCACTACACACAATTCCCGAGCATTTCATCGCTGTACATATTTGAGAATCATCAACTTGATGAAGCCTCTGAGAATGGTCAGTCGAAGTGCCAGCAGGCGAGCCCCGCCGAATAGGGCGGAACCAGCCGGTATTGGCGATAACCGGGGCTGCGGCTAGGTGCGGCTTGCAACGGAGGAATGAGAGTGCCAGTCCCGTCGAGTCTTGACTAAGTGGGCCGGGCGCTGGGCCTCCGTAATTATCCGTGTGTGTGAGCGATTTATCGAGGGATCACATGCTTCATAACCGCACTTCGATCAAATCTGCTTTTCTGTAGTCATCACGCGACATGACGCGACATCAACTTCAGTCAAACATCGTTCCAAAGTGAGTGCGCCATCGGTTTATCGCGCGCACAATCCAGAGAGCTCTTTGGCATATTCGGCACTACCACGTGGGTATGCTCAGCGCATAAGCCAGCCAAGACAGCCATACAATGGCGACCATCCCCCGCGCCCTATTCAGGTGCCTGGCTTGAACCAGGATGTCACGCTCAATGATGTATGGAAAAGCCGTAGTCTGTACGTATCTTGAATCACCTTCTGTGAATAGTTATTGACCTGACCAACATAGCCACAACGAGCAGCCTGATGCTTCCGCCCAGGGGCCAATTAAAGAAGGACACCTTCTAAATCTCAGCGATATCTTCACGAAACACGACGTCCATGATCTACTTGGCATCCACTTGGCCCATAGGCATGGCGAAATACCCGAGAATTATATGCTACTCGGGGAGAAATCTGCAAAGCCACTTTGCCGCCGGGCAATTATGACATGTGGTGATGATGTGGACCTCTCCAAGGTACATGGGCATGTTTTCGTCGTCAATGACGGCCGTCTGCACCCATACGAGTATCAACAAGGTCCTTTGATGGAGAGCGTCACACGTATCGACCCCGCGTTCTTTTCGGATTTCATTGATTACATTACCGCGAACGACCTGACTTCATTGGTTGGCCTCGAGGTATTGATCTTGCAATTTAAAGACAAATATATGTCCGAAATCGTCTATGAGGGCGAAGCATTGATGTGGGAATCGAAACGCCTGAAGTATCTCAAAAATATAAAAACCACCGGCTGGACATTCCTTCCTGGGCAGTACACGGGCAATGCGTTTCATGTTGCGGACGACAAAGGCCATCGTCCTGTTGTGCCGCCTCCCCAGCCCACGTCTTCCCACTCTGAGAGGATACAGTATTTAGAACAAAAGCTCATTGATCAAGGTGTCCTGACTGCGGAGCGGCTGGAGGTACCCACACTTGGCTAATGTAAGGACTTTCGGCAAGGTGTTTGGCAAGCTCTGCGCCGACTTGTGGCGCGACCCATATGCTGAAGATTGATCGGGACTGATCCTTGAGATTCGTTACAAATGCTTCTATACATTCATTTCCGAGTCGCGACCAGAACTGTTTCAGGAGTTCTCTGTTGAGTTTGAATACGTCTCCTACCATGTCTGGATCTGTTGGATAAGTTAGTGGTTTGTCACTGAGATTGTGATGAATATCAAATGTATGCACAGCGTACCTTCGCCCAACTGTGCTATAGTTTCCGGGGTTCCAATGCCTAACCGCGCCTTGAGCTTGTAGTCTGGGGAATTTAGAGGCCGTTACTCACTTTGATCATGGCTTAGATGCATTCCTACTCTACTCACTGAATGTTCTCTGTCGTGGTATTCATCGGAACCGCGCGCGTTTGCTGACTGTTGATTAGATATCTGACTCAACTCGCTTTGTAGGAACGAGAAATAGTCTGTTTTCGTTCAGTTGATGCCCAGCAGGATCGTAGTTGTATCCTACCTGATCTCCAATTCTTCGTGTCCCAACCCTCCCTCATTATGCCATGGAGTGTGATTTCCGTCTCTTCGCGGCGAACATAGTCGATTAGTTTATGCCGCTTTATAACTTCTGGGCCATACTCGAACATCACCTGGAGCATATGTTCATCGAGGTGTTTTGCTTCATCAATACTGAACGATAGCCCGTTCATAAAGCTGACGTTGAAACTGGCACCATTGAGACGTTTGGCAATTGCAGTTTCCTTGTTGATTTTCTTCTGCGGTGGCGGCCCAGCAACATATCGCATATATGGGCGCAATCGTCTGATGCATTTGGTAATTTTCTCGCCATTCTGAAAGGTGTTGACCGTTCGTTGTATCGATTGGCGATACTTGGCTTGGGCGAGCAGTACGGGCAATCGATTGATTAGGTCATCTAACTCTTCCGCCTTGCCATTAAAATTGAGAAGGTAGTCGGCAAGGCTATCCAAGCATGCCGAAAACATATGAGCGGGAGCTGAAGGGGAAATTTACGAGGCGCAGAACAAGATGGGAAAATTGCGAGTCGAGGACAAGATGGGAAAATTGCGAGGCGCAGGGCAAGATGGGAAAATTGCGAGTCGCAGGACAAGATGGGAAAATCGCGAGTCGAGGACGAGATGGGAAAATTGCGAGGCGCAGAACAAGATGGGAAAATTGCGAGGCGCAGAACAAGATGGGAAAATTGCGAGTCGAGGACAAGATGGGAAAATCGCGAGTCGAGGACGAGATGGGAAAATTGCGAGGCGCAGAACAAGATGGGAAAATTGCGAGGCGCAGAACAAGATGGGAAAATTGCGAGTCGCAGGACGAGATGGGAAAATTGCGAGGCCAGGACAAGATGGGAAAATCGCGAGTCGAGGACGAGATGGGAAAATTGCGAGGCGCAGGACGAGATGGGAAAATCAGGAGTCGAAGTGTCCTATCATTGGTCTTTTCGGCTGCAAGGATCATAACAATGCGGGCGACTGATCGTCTGCTCCCCCGCCCCGTTCCCTGACGGCCACCCCCTGCGGCTACTATGTCTACCAGGGACCTTGTCATCGCTTAGCTCTGACAGGGATAGAGGAGGCGACCAGGAGTGCTTCCAGGCTGGCAGCAAAGCGTAGGGCTAGGAGGAGCTGTAGGGTCCTCAAGTCAGTCCACCCTGTTCGCCCAACGCTTGGCACCGCGCCTTCCTGTGCTGATGATGCTGCGTGCGGCTGTTTGCGGGAAGAGGGACTATACGTGAAAAATCAAAGAGTCACTACGAGATTATGTACTGGTCACTACGAAGCACCCTAAATGAATGAGCGTATTCATGCTTGTAAGGTTGAGGGCTGCATTGCCAAGGTACCCTCGTAGTTCGTTCATTACTGACGAGGTAGACTATTACCACCTCTAAGAAGAATGAATCGGTTAATGTGACCCAGGGGACTTATGGATGGCTAATGGAAAATCATATGCTTCGAGAGAACATCCACCTGTATAAGTCAGAGAACACGCCGTGGTCTCAACGCCATCAAGCTGTGAAATGGTATTACCAGGGTCTGATAGGAAATAAAGAATTGATATAGGTTCATGTTTTAGATGGAGTAGCTGCCGTCAGACGACGGTACGGATACCGCGAGCCCGAGAGAGCCGCCCTGCCGTTGGGCCCGTCTAGATGAGCTCGGAATACACTCTATAGTGGGGGAGATGCAAGGTGCAAATAATAATCCTGGGCTATGCATTCCGTGGCTGTTATGCGGCATGCAAGGGTTCACGCCGCATGAGTTGCTCACCACAAGCTCTGCAAGCTGCTCACCACAAGCAGCTCACCACAAGCTGCTCACCACAAGCAGCTCACTACAGGCTGCTCACCAAAAGCTACTCACCACACCCCACAAGCTGCTCACCACAAGCAGCTCACTACAAGCTGCTCACCACAAGCAGCTCACCACAAGCAGCCCACCACAAGCAGCTCACCATAAGCTGCTGTCCGCTTTCTCTAAAAAAAAAGGCCCTATGCGATGGTTTTGCCGAGGAAAAGAAATCAACCATGCCTCACAGCCGAGGCGGCATGGCAGCAGCTCAGATGTGACGGTAATACGATAAAATTGGAGGAAGATGTAATGTTCTCGCGAATGATTGCTACACTTGCCGAACCACAAGATTGGAAGGATATGAGGACTCGCAATTTTCTCAGTGAAGTTGCAGATTTCTCCCCTGAAGCAGCTGTGCTTTGCGCAGGCAGGCTAGGAAAAACGAATATGCGTAACATGAGTAGCGCAAACCAGAAGGAGTTGATGGAGAAAATCCGAAACCACAAAGCTTCCTTTGAACAAATGGAACTTGGGGACTACTGTGAAAGAATGAGCAATGCCCTAGGCTCGTCTATGGCCAAGCCAACATCAACTCGCAACGATCAGCATTTGTCAGAGGATGAACGCTCTGTTTCGAACAACCCGCGTCACAATGTCCAGACCTGGATGTCATGTACTGGCGGGGAAGGGACGACAGATAACGAAAGCGATGAGCTAAGAGCGGGAGCCGCCACTGAGGCAGAATTCGCACATGTCGCCGGGAAGACTAACATAGCTGAAAGCTTCGTCCGCCCAATTCACGACATTGGCCTAGGCCGAAAATGTCGTGATGAGGTAATGAAAGATATTGAACGCCGGCACGGTGTCACTGGCATTACCACGGAGCGACTATCGGCGAGAAGAAAGAGAAAACGCAAAGCACCATCGACGCGAGGGAAAATCAATGATGAAGAGATCTATCATCATCTCAAAGACGGCTTACCTCCCAATACAGACCCGAGAAAAGGAGTTGTGGAAGCTTACTTCTGCACCGCTGCGGAAGCTAAGACCTTAATGAGATCCGCGGGCACAGCGCCGATCATCACGGAAGGCCAGCAGGCTTTTGAATGGTCTGAAGAAAGGTCACCCATAGATCAATTATTCAAATCTGGTTGGCTGACGGATCTTGAACGAACGGTATCTGTACAAATACCAAGTGCTAGCTCCGAGGCAGAGTCATATGAAGTCCACAACTTGCGGGAAGTCTACGATAAATTCAAATCCGGAGTTCCAGATGATGACCCGTGGAATGTTCTGGATATGGGAAACCCGCTCCCAGATACCACGTACCCGAAATTCCTCGATGACCTCAACTGTCAATTACTAACCCAAATCCGCAACGACATTTTGAACGAAAAGTCTGGCCAAAGGGAAGCCGTACCAGCCAGGAATGCCAGATACTGGAAAGACTTGCTAAGCTGGGTTCTCCTAAGTCAAGGAGGAAACAACACTGGGACTCATACGGATAGTCATGGGCTGAGCACCTGGATCTCTATACAGCAAGGGCACTTTGGTTTCGGTTGGATCGCCAACCCAACTCCTAGGGAGCGGGAGGCTTGGGCAGACAACCACTTCTGCAATAGCGGTAAATTTCGCTACGTGGTGCTCAAGCCAGGCCAGGCTATCAGATTCCCACCTGGAACCATCCACTCCGTTTTCCGGTGGGAGGATACCTTCGCCATCGGAGGCCACACTCTTTTGTGGTCTGAGATAAAGCAGTGGCTGCGCACAATGAAATGGCAGCAACTCAACCCAGATACAACAAACGAAGACATGACAAAGGAGAGCATATCGTTCTTGACTAAGCCCGTTTTTAAGTTCGTCAAATGGCGAGTTAGGGAAGGCATGGTTGACGATATTGGTGGCTTGGATGAGGCTGAAGCTATCATGGCGGCAATCAAGGTAAGCGACTACCTCTGGACAGCATTACATATCACTTACTCTGAAAATAGAATTGGTCAAAATGGTCGCCCGACGAGCCAAGACACAGTTGTTGATACTGCGACACTCTTATTAGATCCCGGAAAGCATAAAGCTTACATTCGAGCCCTGTATGTTTGATTACGGCGCGTTCGCAGCCCGAGGGTTGGCCAGTATGCTCAATTCTTGGGCACAGTTGGTGCGATTGATGCAGTCCCCGAACTTGATTAGCGAATTCGACACCCATGCCTTTTGAGATAGAGTATTGCAGTAAAGATCGAGACTTGGTAGCTTGCTATTCCATTATGCTACGAAATAAGTTAAAGTGTGAAGAAAAGTATGCAAGCTCCTCTAGCCTGCTTTTCTGCCACCTGAAGTCATGGACCAGACTAACTAGGAAAAGCTTGATTATCATGTGACTCCAAGATCTCCTAGATTGTACTTCTTCCATGCATTAATGCATTGCCGTAACAACCGCCACCTGTTAATGGACGTTTTTCAGTAGGATCCCCCCGGTGAAGCATTGCTAGCTAGAGACATCTACCCAAACTGAATTCTACTGGGTTTTTGATGCGGCATGATCCTGTTTCTTGTTACAACAATTATCTCTGTGATCCTTGTTTCTTGACAACTAGTAATTACTATAATAAAACTGTTGAGGAGTGTAACCAAGTTCGGCATTGGTGGGCTGCATGTTTGTCCGAGAGTTCTTATCCTCGATGGGGAGTACTAGACCTCTGCCAAAGTAGCTCTCTCCGGGTTTGCCTCTCGTCATCCGATGAGGCATGAGCTTTTCCCGTGATCTCGTCTCATGCGAGTGAGCACTGGGCACGTAGCATGTTTTGAGCTTTCGGGGCAAGAGGAGGTGAGCTAAATTAGCTCCTGGCAGGGGTACAAAGTGTCAGTGGTTAAGAAACAATCATGGCCCCTGCCAACACCTACACCCTGAAGGACTGAACCTTCTGTTAGTGCTCATTCCGGGAGAGAAATCACGGAGCGGCAGGCCATCTTGTCCCTGTATCAGTTGCTGGTCGGCAATGGGACCCCATGAGGTGATGAGCTCAGTAGCGTTGCAACTTAACGCAAGCATCATCCCACTTGTTCGCTAAGGATTACCAAGAACAGCGCGCCGATCGCTAACCCCGACGTCACAATAAAAGACGGCAGTGTTCCGACTGATGGTGGCCGCCCGTGTCTGCATCCAACACTGATTCGAACCACTGATTCATCTAACACTGATTCTATTTTCTTACGGCGCTTCTCCCACCATGTGCAACTACATCTACGTTTGTGTCCCTTTTGGAGCTGCGATCGCACGCTAACTCAAGTACAGAAAGAGCTGTCCTGCCAGCACCACTACCATCTCGTCGAGTCGTGGTGCCCTAAATACATCGAGACGGAGCGGAGATGCCCCCCTACTATTGTGAGCAAGCAATACTGGTAAGATGGTTCGTGATGGATTTCTGGCTGTCCTTGCTGACAGTGTTCCAGGGGTGATGATATCTGCGGTAGGTGACACAACTTTATATGGCGTGTTGACTCGCAACATTCTGATGCTTTCCTCAGCGGCGTGCCGAGAGCGGCAGCAACCAAGTAACTATCCGTGGGCGAAGCTTATTCAGAGGCCAGAGAGCAGGACGAGCAATTCGCCGCAACTCTATACACAGTGAAGAAGAAACTTGTATTAGATTCATTAGAGAACTAGCTGTATTCGCGAGAATGGAATTGACTGCTTGGTTGCTGCATTATTCATTTCGGCCCAATGCTTGCTTTAACACATGCGTGCCATGGTCAACCTTGTGAGAATAGAGAAGCAGAATAGCAGAAAGCTGGCCGGCATGCACAATTGATGAAAATGATTAGAGACAAGTGGTGCCTCATTCTCTCCCAAGCCCATGACGCCGATAATGATGAAAAAATGTTGAATATTATGGTGAGGGATGGCTGAGTGGATGGGTAGACTCCTGTGAAGCTATTCTAGGGCCCGCGACTCCGCATGGCTCGAGATGATCGGTACTGCAACTTGGGCATCTCCATGGCAACATCAATTCTTTCATCGGCTTCAATGGTATTGGGATCTGCCTCGAGGGGCGCTTCTGCGTCCAGAAGGTGTGGTGACCAATCCTCGGGCTTGGCAGCCTCGAGCTTTTCGGGATCACTCTTGTTTGGCGCCAATGGTAAACCATCCTTGAGGCCGAGAGACATCTCGCGACGCATGCGGATGTTTCGAGTTATTCGGACCTTACCCAGCTCGCCAGTCTCCTTAGCCAACTCAGGTTCCTCTAGTTTTATACGTTCCATCTCCGCGGTAGATACTTTGAGGACCTCGGTGAGCTGCTTTCGTACTTTTAATATCTCGTCGTTGCAATCGCCATCTCGCAAGAACTGGTGGGCGCCGTGTTCGCACATACTCTGCACGATTTCGAGGCTTTTGCCGAGTCGATCGTAGACATCTGGGGGTTGGCCGTTGGCCCCGGCAGGTCCATAGCCGCGTCGAGTGCTCATGTACACTAGCGAGGGCAAAGGTTCATCATCGCCGTCTTCGTTGCTCTCTGACATGTCTATTCCTGGTAGACGCTTGATCCGGGCATCGTTGGCAGCCACCTTGGCTTTTCGCATGAAGTTTCTGCTTAATGACACGGATCTCACGAGGTTGTTGAAAAAACCTTGCACATAGCTGTCGTAATATACAATAATCATAGTTCGCGTTTGGGGTGTTACAGGAGCTCCCTCCGCGGAACGTTGTCTCGTCTTGGCCATTATGCGCGCTGCTTTGATTGCCTCTAGGGACTGGTTCAGTGCAGATGGACTGGGCGGGGAGGCGGCGACCTGTTGCTCTGGCTCTGTGGGAAGTGTTGAGGGCCTCATTGCTACTCCGGGAGCATCTTCTGGTCTGGTACCGTAGGGGGTCGCTTCGGAGGCCTCCATGGGCACATCGTCTTTTGGCCTGAGGGACTCGGTCGAGCCCTTGTTGCGCAAGGACTTTGTCTCGGGATCCTTTCCCTCGGCTGCAGCAACAGCGGCCAGCTCAGCTTGGCGCAGATCAATCTGGCCGCTGAGCTCGTCCAGCTGCTTGAGCCATCCCGGGACGTTGTCAGAAAGGTTTTTAAGCGCATCCATGGCCATAGTGAGGAGGGCTGTGGAAGAAAAAAAGTAGGATTCTGAAAGACGAGGTTGAGTAACGTGGATTGGAGAGAGGCAGGACTACAACGAGACATGAGTTTGGTTTTGAGATGGGTGGTGTTCTTCAAGGTGGGTGGTGTGTAGTATTCCACTTTCACAGTCCGTGCTACGCTCCGCCCAATCGATCATTTGACGAGGGCCAACAGCCAAGTGTTTGGGGGCCATAAAGCTAAATTGATCGCTCCACCTGGTCTAGCTGATGCCGAACCTCCTTGACCCTAGTGCATGACACAAGTTGCTCGCTGGCGCGGATGTACATCCATGTCACATCTACTCTGTAGTGTCTGTGTGCTTTTGTAGTCACCTGATGCAATCTCAATGACCCATGTACCCATTGCAGGGTCCGATTGTGGGGCACCGACTTCCACCTCGGTCCTGACTGAAGTTGAAGAAACAGTCCGTACTCCGTATCCAGAGCGCAAATCAACCAGTTGGGGTTCAATCAATTGCTTCCATGGACGGGCCGTGATTGGACCCAGTCGTGAAGTGGCTGACTTGCGGCACACCTTGGCTGTTGGCCTTGATTACGCGGTCGTTTATGCTTGCAGCGAGTTGGGTGGCGTTGGAGAAGGTACGTAACGAAACTAGCAGGCCCCGTCACCGGCTACTGATCCCGGCTTCCTGTGAGATCCCCCAAGGGTCGTGCTTGTGGGACCCTGGACGACTGGTGTCATGTATCATTTATCAATCCTTCATGACCATGCCCCCTCCCCGGCCCTCTTGAGAGCAACTCGTCTTCTAGATGGGAATGCACCTCAAGTCAAGTGTCCTTTTTGAAACCCGCATCGCATTACTTGCTTGCTGGTCGCAAAGCGAGCTTGATTTACTCATATTTTCCTTCTTATCGCTCTATCCTCTCTTGCTTTGATACACCGCCCACCATTCACCTCAAGCGTCTCCATTGCCGGACCACCTTGCGACAGCGACGTCTCCAAGAAACATCAACCATTGAGTGGCGAACTCCATCATCCATCACAACTCAGAAATGCCTGAAGATACCGCTGGCGAGATTAAACTTGGGAGCTCGCTTTCCCACATACTGTCTCCGGATTCTCACTCCCATCCCCCAGGGCTGGATCCACGTCACACCCAAGGCCGTCTTCATCAGCCTCTACACATGCTTGTCCAATACCAATCTAGCATGCAGCCGGGCCGATATTTCTTGAACACAAGTCCCTCCAACGAAGAGGCTGCACCTTGGTCTGAGACGATGCGAAGGCACGACATCAGAGGTGCTATGAGTGGTGCTAAGGGGCAGCAGGCTTTCTTAGCGCTTCCAGGGAGCGACTCTCCAATCCACCTCTACGTGGATTATTCAAAAGCGTCGAAGAAAGCCGATGAGAAGAGGCGGCGGAACGCAGTAGCATCGACGAGACATCGAAGGAAGAAGAAGATCATGCAGGAAGAAGACACTAAACAGCTGCAGAAGCTCCGGGACGAGGGGCGGCAGTTGGAGACTAAGCTCGAGGAACTAACACACCAGCGAGACTTTTATCGAGACGATCGAAATCGGCTGAGGGACATTGTGTCACAGACACCAGGAATCAGCCATCTAGCCACTAGGCCTTCGAGCCCTGCCTCGGCGAGGAGCAGTCCTTGTGTGGAGAGGAGTCCCCTGATGGCGGCACCTCTTACTATGCCCTCACAAAAGGGTGAGCCATGTCCTGGCGAACGACCAGCCGACAGTCCCGATTCCTCCATGTCGATGTACAGCACCCCAAGAGGCGCCCATCCTAGTGCCTTACCGCCAATGCAAGACTTACCATCTAGCGTTCCCTCACGGCCAACATCAGCAGCGTCATCAATGCCGAGGCGGGTACTCCCATCATTGGGCAACATACTTTCGTAGGTTTCGGTATAGCCATTAAGAACTCAGGGCGGGCTGAGGTGTGAGACCCTGATAGGATGGTCGTTGGAAGATGGTTCTGAGGAGTGTAATATTATTTGCAGTAGAGCAAGGATCTGAGAAGGCCAGGGAATGATGAATACCAATCCTGCGCCCAGAACCTGTAACTACTGGAAGTCGAGCAGGCCATGTATTCTTATAGCCCGAGCGGTGGATTGCGCATTTCGCAGGTAGTTTCGTTAATAATGGAAGATGAATGTGCTCAGTTATCGACCCTGTATTTCTTTTCAGTCTTTGCCGAGCGTTGTTTCACAAAATAAAGAGGCTACACTTCACTGCTTGTATTTCAACTGAACACGGATAAGACCGGCTGGATCGGGAACCCACCGAGCGAAGGGGAGTTGGGGGGGCGGAGTGATTGGGGTGTGAACCCGTGCTGCACATATGGCTGCACACCATTCCACTTGCTGCCCGTGACGTGCCGGTCTTTCGTACTAGTATTCATAGCGCGTTCACCCCCTTGCAGCGGATCACACATCCGATTCCGGGGGGGAAGGCTCAGGACCACACACTCAAGGAAAAGAGACAACAGAGTCGAAAGACCGCTCTTGTTCCATGCCCTCTCATTGGGTAGATATGCCGCTTCAAAAGCAATGTTGTGTCGCGTGTCCCGGCGCTGGAACACGTCTACATCAAGTCACCACCCTCCCGGCATTCGCCACCCGTGAGGTCTTATTATAAGAAGTCCAACCTCAAGACTCGACTTGCTCTTATGATTTCGGTTCTCATTAGGCCTATTTTTATCACCATTCCGAATGTCCAAGCCCGCTCGTATACCTATCGTGGTATCATCTCCCACATCTCCCACTGATCACTCCGGTCTTCAATTGCTTACTCCGGTCACGATCCTTTCTGTATCATATTTCAGAATTCTGACTCAATGAAGGCACGTAGCTTGTGCAAGCATCCTTCCTTATCAATTTTTTTCTGCTGCAACCGATTCAAGTAAACTCGCACCTCTCCTGCCTCTACCGCCCGTTTTCTCTCGTTCTCTCTCTCCACGGCACAATGTCCAACAGGCTGGGTACACACGTTCTCACTGTGGATACAAACGTCATCCACAACGTCGACACAGGTGATCCCGCCAACCTTTATAGCATGTGGACTGGTAAGTGCCTTCACTCTTGGCGGCCGTTTGCCACCTGCCCTTGATGCTGACCAATTCGGTTAGTCTTTTCTCGGTGCTCAGATTCTGTTGAACAAGGCCGAAGATTAGAGAACCTCAGCTGGCGACTCTGGCAGCGCGAGACCTTCGTCGTCGAAAACGATCGTAAGGCCGCTTCCACCAACGACTCCCCCAAAACTCTTCCCCAGAACATCCCTTCCGGTTTTCGGCCACCCGATCTCCCCGAATTGTCTGGTAGTGTCGAGTCTCTAGCTGACGAGGAAGCTGTTGACTTCACTTCCGTCTCAGCTCCCCTTGAGATCTGCTGTCCTGGGATACGCCGCCAGGATTCGTGCACCAGCAGCCCGAGCAAGCGAGAACGACATATCAGCTCCGACGACTTTGAAAAGATGATTGCCTCCATCGTGAAAGACAAGGGTCCTCTGTCTGCCCCTCCACAAATCTCCCTCTTGGTGGCCCCTCTCAAGGAGTCCCTCCCTTCACCGCCAGCCTTTGAGCGCTCTGGTTCTACTACCACCGAGACTCAATCGCCTACGAAGTCGATCAGCGATCGCTCAGAGACATCGCTGGAACCTGCTCCCATGACACCTTCGCGCACTACAGTTGTCCGCGGGCTTTCGCCATCCTCTATCCCGGTTCCTCGAACCAGCCCCAGCAGAGTCGAGTGTACCGCATCCAACATGATCCTCGGACCCATTTTCTCTCCTACTCCCAAGCACGTCCAGTCCAAGAAGCACCCTACCAAGTCCACTCTTGGTGGAGCCTCCTTTTCATCCACTGAACAAGGCCGAAGCCTCGATAACCACGAGTCAATCATCCCCATTGTCAAAAAGCCCATGTTTACGATTGGCGGTTCCTCTGAGGAGGATGGCTATCTCAAGAGCGTTCTCGCTAGCTCCCGGCCTAGCTCACTGCTCTCTCCCAGGAAGAAGCAGGCGTCGTCCAGCACCAGTGTTATGACCCGCACTATCGAGGATGAGGCTGCAGTGGTCTCTGACACCGATGATATCGACGAGAGTGCCATTGATGACGATGACGACTCTGATTGGGAAGATTCCATTGAGGACAGCGGCAAATCTAGCATGGATGACAAATTTTTCCAGCGAGTCGACTCCAAGGCCAACTTGACCTCTCAACGTTCGCTCATTACTCTCATGCTGGTACAGAACGACCGAGTACGGACCTTGGGCAACCATGCCTCCCAATCCACCTCGACCATTCCTCGGTCGCACATGGCCCCCAACAGTCCTTCACTTGGTGCCACGTCTAACGACTCCGACGAGGTGCCACTTATGATGAAAGGCTTGCGCCCTCCCACTCTCAAACCCATTCATGAGATTCCTCGATCCAGCGCCCAACCCATCGTTTTCCATGCCGGTCATGTCCAAGGCCAGGCTGCCCTGTCACCGCGCACAACGCGCCGCACCATGCTCGCAACCGAGTTGACGGAGTCTCTTCGTCGCCACATCCTCTGGGAACGACAGCAGAAGTCGTCGACTGCCAACGCGGTCCTGAAGCGACGCCACACCTCGCACGATGTAGCCAATCTCAAGCAGTACCCCGTGAAATCCTGCATCAAGACTAGCGAGGATGTGAACGCAAGCAGCTGGAATCAGTACTTCTCTAAAGAGGCAAGCAATGGATATCACTCCAAACGCTGGTGAAAAACAATACAAGAATAGGATCTTGAAGAGATATATAAACGTGTTGGGGTCGGTAGCGTGTGTACCATCGTCATCGGACTTGGAGCAGGGGACGCCGATGAAAGTCGGTCGGGGGATGGGCTCGTAGGTCAGGACATAAGCGAGCCGGATGTCTTCTATCCAGACCCAGGCCCTTTCGCCTCGTGCGCCCCCCGCGGGCGCTGGCACTCCAGAGGGATAGTCGTGTCTACTTACTGGCGTCAAGGACTGCTCCGCTGCTCGATGCAAGTACGAGAGCTGGCAAGGAAGCTGGAAGGCATTGTTGCTTTACATCAGTGGAGTGCCCATTCCCTCTTGCCGTAGTGGCGAAAATGCAACAACCCTCTCGACGGTCTTTGGCATCCTCAGTCAGTAGCCCAAACGCGCTCGTTGCTTTTATTGAATTACCCATAATCACTCGTGTCTCAGCGCACTGCTCTTTAGTTATGGTCCTCTCGCATAGTGTGCTGCTTGAGAAACTAGCACGGTCGCTTCATGGATCATCCTTCTCGGTACCCTTTGATGTGCCGTCCCGCACGGGGAAGGGATTCTCTCCAGTCGGCTAACGCACTATGAGTTGGCATCAGGAATGGGTCAATGCCCCGGGTACAACTACGACGAGGTAGTGTACTAAGGTCGGTACCTGCCAACAAGCAGATTGCTTTGGCTGGAGTGCACGGTCTGGTAGCTCCAGGACAAAGGAATAACTACCACCACCCTAGAAAGACGGCTGGACAAATGAAAACCCCGCCAATCTTGTGCCCTAGCTAGCCCCCCTGTTCCATCCACCTCTCCGTAACAACACCCTTCTTCCGAGGTGTCTTTTTTAAACGTGACACACCTGTTCAACCCGTCGCCCCTACAACGGTCCCTGTTGGTGCTCTGTGCAATTAACAGCACCAAAGTCCGAGCACAATTATCCCTAGGCGGTAGGGACAAGGGGTTCTTGCCATGTTGACGCTACTCCAACGTTCGGCGGGTGGATGGTAGGTAGACTCCAGCCCGAGGACGACTATATACAGTACTGCTTTGCTTCCTGGAAACCGGGTAGGCCGGTGGATAATACCTCGATAACTAATGTGCCTGTCATTCACCGAGTTGAGCCTCACATATAGCATTTATATTTGCGTGCATGAGGTGATGAGGTCTTCCACAGCGTGGCGGACTGGATGCATGTACATGCTGTGTCAACTCGTGGTCTACTTACGCGCATGTCCTCGACCCCATCGCCGACCTCACGGCCAAGCGAGTTGGCCTGGCACTTCCGCGACAGGAATGGGCGACGGGTAGTTAGTAATAGCCTACACCGCTTCAACTCGCACGCACACAGCCAGCGGAGAATGTCCGTGCCTTGGCGATTAAGTCTGCCTCACCGCTTAGCCTCATCAGACAACAACTGACCACCTACTGTCGTGGTATCGCCAGGTTAGCTTTCTCGGTGCTTCACCAGTCATTGCACCTCTTTACATTAACCTTACATCTGAATCACATTACATAGATTCGCCCGCAACAGTAGAGCCACATTTTCATCGTGACCAAGTGTGCCTAGTGCTCTGTCGCGATACAACTGACCGCAATGATCTTTATGCTACGGCAACAAGTACACACCGTGGCTCTCAAGCATCCGTTACAGTGCCTAGCTTAGGTACTTGCTTTATAGCATTTCTTCGCTCGGATGACCCTGACTTGACTTCCCAGCAAGCAAATTCCTGGCAGAAATCGTCTCCCTGTGGGCTCGAGGTGAACGAGTCGCCCTTAGAAAAGGCCAATGTTGTGGTAGATGGGCTTGGGCGCGCAGATTTGGTGAACTCTTCTGTTGTCTGCGCAACGACCTCAAGCATGCCCTCCTTGAGCTCTGCTATCACCTAGCAATAAATTAGCACCACCTACATCATATCCCATCTCCTACACTTACCATTGTACCGCCCGGACAATCTGTCTCCTCGTATGTAAATAACGCGTTGTTGAGCACGCCTTGAATAGGGGGGGTTGACTTGCACCCCGCTATCACCTTACCCACGCCGTTGCGGGCGGTGACGAACTGCCGAAGGGTAAGTAGGGGGAATGTTAGTGCGTCGGCCATGTCCCAGGAACGTACAGTCCATTGATTTAGCCTTGGTGCATGACTTTATCTTTCGAGAGCGTCCACCCTTACCGCAAGTGTCGCCATCGCGTCCTTACATTCTTCAAGCTCTTTCTTCAATTCTTCGATATTCTTACGAGTATCGCTGTCTGCGATGCCGCTCCGATAACAAATTCCGTTGACTTGATCGCCTCCGAAGCTGTTGCAACCATCCCAAGTGGCTTGATTTAAGGTCTTGTCGGTAGTGCTATAGCGAGCGGATCTCTTCGTCCATAGTAAGCAAAGGTAAAATTTCAGCAGCTGCGAAGCAATACATACGTTGTCATCCTCCTTGAAAGTCCCGCAGCTTCCTGGGTGCGGCTCGCTCGTGTGTTGCTTCGTCATGCTGGAAAGCCGAAGTATGATGACCAGCTTGAAGTACTCCTGCTAGTGGAAAGTCGGATTAGTTAAATAGCTATTAACCTACACGTGGCAAGCTCCATACTGTTCGCAAGTTGCCTGGCTAATTGGCCAATTGTACGATTCTCCAGTTCACACCACTGGCGGCCATGAGTCTATCATTGCCCAGCGTCATTGGGAAAACAGCACAAGTGTCAGGATCTGAAAGCAAGGATTCATACGCCAACCTTGCCGCCCGATAGGTGCCCAAATGCCGACCTAGTCACCGGTGGACCATTCATAATGAGCATCTAGCCAAAAATCAGCAGAGGAGCGGCACGAAAGGTACCTAAGTGCCCATCCACTTCTCAAAGAAAAGCTTACCATGCAGGGATATCACACCGAGGGCCACAATGCGAGTCAACAAATAATGAGGCTGGCAAGGCAGTAGGTTTTCGAGCTGCATCAATGCCCTACCTACCAGGGGACACGGCCGCCAAGGTTGGTGGGCGTCTGAGAGGTGGAGAAACTTGGCTCACCGACATGTCAGTTCATCAAAGCCTGCCGCCCTTTTTTCTCACTGTCTCGTTCACACGCCTATCACATGCTTATTTATGATTACCGCGTCCGATTTCGCTTACGAGTGAGGTCAACTCTGCCGAACTTCTCATTGTTCAGATAGCAATGACGGCAGGGAATGAAATGCGTTGTACAGACTAGAAGCTAAATTAAGACCCCGACTCCACTTGATACGAAGCATGGATAGATGCCAGAAAATTTAATAACATCGATTCTTCTCAGGTCTCCCTCCCCCCTCACGAAAACGAAAGCCCCCTGGTCGCATCTACCTAACAAGACATGTTGCGTCCCCTGCCACCCTTTCTTATTCTCTCACACTTGTAGCCATAAGCCTATCAAAACGTGACACAGCCGGAAGACTCGCAGACTGCCCTGATTCTGACGCCGCACACAATGAAACTGCTTTGACTTTTATACGTTTAACTTGGGCTAAGTAAAAGGCAATAGACTCAACAGAGATCCTTGTAGTGTGTCGATCAGTGTACAAAATGGGCACACAAGCCGACGGCTTTATTTGCACATGCACGGAGTCGCCTATGGCCAATCAAGCCCAAACTAATGGTGCCCTTGTAACCCACCCACAGACCACCTTGTTGGAGATCACAAGTGTGAGGCGACCAAGTCGGTGGCAAGGTGTGGAAGAAGGTGGAATGTTCCACAAGAGACCGTTCCTGTATATAAACAGTGGTTCCCTTACTGCACATCTAGGATGAAAAAGGCAACTTGAATCTTCTCATTTCAACACACCTGTCCCTGGTCAAAGCTCGTCAATTGACGCCACCCTAGCGCTGTGTGAATGAGCAGCTCCTGCGCTGATGGGCGAGCCTGGACACATGTAGTCAGAATTGAGCCGGGTGGATGAGTGAGCAGGAACAGGGGCAGGGTCAGGGTAGACAAACTTGGCGCGTTCCGGGGTAAGTGCAGGGATTGGGCTGCATTATGAGTTAGCTTGCCCCGTAAGGGGCAGAAATGGCTTGGATTGGGCAGCTTTCGTCTTTATTGGGGTAGTGCAGAGCCTCGGTGGCCCCGCAGCCCCGCTGTTCTAGGGGGTTGTGCCGGTGGCGTGTTTTCGCGTTTTATTGGCACTGTAGGCTGAACAACCCC
This sequence comes from Dactylonectria estremocensis, assembly GCA_020744375.1. NCBI lineage: Eukaryota > Fungi > Ascomycota > Sordariomycetes > Hypocreales > Nectriaceae > Dactylonectria > Dactylonectria estremocensis. The sequence goes on along the minus strand of JAGMUU010000029.1, from coordinate 268,421 downwards.
GTTCTTACTTGGAAGCACGTTTTATTACGCTTTGGGACGAGGTCGTGCCCCGAGCGGTGACTCGGTCACATACGTCGCACCTATGTACAGTACCATGATCCACCCGTGTGTCGATGCCCTGACACGCCACCCGCTCCAATATTCGTAGGTATCCAACACTAGATGAAATCGGAACTATCAGTACCTACGAAGTACACAATATACTAGCGCAAACCACATTCATAAGCAGGTAGGTACTTGTGTGCTAAACTTGACACGCCATGCCATATCTAGTTCGTAGTGCAGCGATCGCCGATAGGATGACTTCCGCCCATCAGTCTTCGACAGGTGTAATAAGAGGGTTGAAGCTCTGCTCTGCAAGAATTTGCGGTCTGGTGAGGAAGGGGTTTTGCATGGATGAGACAGAGTCCCAATACGTATAAACGGGCGGGTGAGTGAGCGCCAGCGCAGGGCCGGTACCGTACATTCATCGAGCGGGCGATACCCTGCGTTTTGTCTAGCTCATCCTCGGTTGTTGATTCTTGTGATCCACCCTCGTGCGCGTCCGAAAAAGCGCACGAGGAGCGGTGTTGACCCAGCATGAGCGTTCTCAAGTTTCCCGTCAAGATCGTTGGCCTAATTGCTTAGCATCTCCATGTCGACGACTCCGATTTTGGTCAGACCCGCCGCCATTTCCACTATATCCTGAAGAATGAGAGCATCTACCGCAGAGCTCTCCAAGTATGCCGGTCTCTCCTTTCCTCTGCTGCCCGCTGACGCCCACGCCGACTGCACTCATTCCACCCAGACGGCTGCCCCACTCAGACGGCCAAGATCTTACTTGAGGCCGTCGAGGCGCAGACACTACATTCTTACGCGAGGGACCGTATGTTGATAAAACCATCTGATTGCATCAAAAGTGCGCGTTGTTTCATCCGAGATACAGAGGGCTGCCAGCAACACGGAACCTGGCTTGATTCTCCAGCCGAGTTTTCGCAGAGCCTCCTCCAACACCGCCCATTCCACAGAGTCCGAAATCCCCCACACCACCACAACGATCATCCATCCATGCAGTCTTGTTGCTCCACTATCCTGAGCCTGCTATAGTATCTGGAAACTTAACACCTCAAGATGGTCCGTTCTACCTCGTAGCGCTCAAGGGATTATGCTAGACACACGCAGGATGGGCTATCCCGCACCTCTGGATATCTAGGCCAAGGACCGCTGATGTGACGGGAGCGTCTGGAGTGCTGGACCCAGGGTGGGGTCGATACGTAACTAGGACGCACGGGGCAGGCCAAAGGGACTATCAACGCGTCTACGCGTCTACGCGCCTGCCCGCTTTCTCTCTTTCCTCTTCATCGTAGTATTCTCGCAATACAGTGGCATTACCCAGGGTTCGCAATGAGCCAAGCAAGCCGCCCTAGAAGACCGGCTTGGCTTGATTGCGAGATTCTGAGGAAAGCTTGGCTTGCGAAGTCAACAGCTTGGCTTGGCTTGCGAGGCTTGGCAAGCCTTTTAGGCTGGCAAGCCCCCAGGCTTCTCAGAAGTGCCAGAAACGTCCATTTCTCTTCAATCTTGCCCCATTTGAAGTAGGTCATCTAGTTGACAAAGCCCCAAGGTCCCCCAGTCGAACGCGCCTAGCCTGGCCCAGTTCTTCAGGCATTGACAACACCTGATTGTTGTGTGGTGTTGGCGGTGCCTTTGCGAAGAAACTTGAAGCTTTGCAAGGCTGAAGCACCTCTCACATTCTGAGGACATGGCTGGAATTGATAAGAAGTCTATTGCCATTCGATAGAGCCTCGGAAACCTTGTCTTCCTCTCAACCCACCAGTTAAACAGACGGCTAGACTCTCCTTCGCTGTCTTCGTCGAAGGGCTGCGGGGGATCAGAAAGGTAGTCCTCTATTTCGTTAGTTGGTCGGGGCTGAAGCTGTTGATAATAATTAGGCTTATATAACCAAGGAGCTTTAGTCTTCTTGACTTGGCTCCTTTCTGGACGATCCTGAGTCCCTGCCACTGCTTTCTCAGAATAGAGCTCATTAAATAGAGCCCTGAAGTCTGCCGGGATTCCCTCTTTGCGGCCTGGGCAGTTCATCTCGATCCAACGAGCTTTGTGCTCCGGGTGCAATATCATAGCAGCCCAATAGACCCCAGTCTCTTCCATCAACCGCCTATACTTTTCGAGCTTCTTAGAGGCGTATTCAAGGGAGTATTGGATATACTTCAGGCTTGGATCAGTTAGTTCAAGCTCCTGAGGGGATCTTGTTGCCTCGGGAGTGCTTTGGCGCCAACTGGCTTGTCGTTGAGAAGGCAAGTCCACTTCGTAATCTTGAAGATAGGTAGGCGGCCCAACATTGCGTTGGGAGCGTCTGGGCATTTGGGACTCGTCTCCTTCAACCACAATACAAGACTGAGCTGAATCTGTGGGTTCAAAGGAAGGTTCTTCCAGAGAGACCTCAGGGATAGGGAAAGGGACGCCAACAAGCCGTTCGCTATAGCGCAATTGCATTTCCTTGAGGTGGTCTTGCAAGCAGTGGGTCGTGGAAATAACCTCTGCGAACCTTGCCTCCCTGCCTTCGAAATGTTTGGTATAGTCCACATAGGGCTTCAGAATTTCGAGGATTTCAGAGAGGACAGCCCAGTCCTCACTAGTGAGGACATCTTCTTCAGTGATTCGTTTATCAGCCTTCTCATCACCTCTGCTGATCATACAGAAGGTGGAAAGGATGTCCCGAAGCTTGACAGCGCGAAGGATCATGAGGAATATCGAATTCCACCGCGTATCGTTGTCCGCTATCACCATCAATCCCACTACGTCCTTCTCGATTAGCCAAAGCCCCAGCTCTCTCAATATTTCGGAACTGATACGGCCACTAGTAATCCCTAGGAAGGTGTCCCTCCGTTGGGGAGACCGGCGGATGAAATGGACAGTGTTATGGAGCTTGCCAACTGGCCCATACTTCCTCCATTCCTTGATGAGCCTGATCTCAGTTTCCACGTCAAGATTGTCCTTGTTGTAGGCTGCGTCGAATATATCGGAAGATTCTCCCTCGAGAAACGCCTTCGCAGAGAGGTTGAGGATGTGGCCGAAGCAGCGGATTCGAACTTGCTTTTTGAAGTGTTCTTGTTGTTGATCTGTTAACTGGGGCTTTAGGGACTTGACAATGGCCCTGACGGCAGTATCGCAAGAGTCTGCGTTATCAGAAGTCAAGAAACCAAGACTTTTGGTGATGTCATAGTCCTTGAAGATTTGGAGCATGATCCGGGCTAGATTCTCACCACCGTGGCTGCCCTCGACTCGCTCCAATGATAATAGACGTACCTGGAGCTTCCCAAACGCGTCAACAAAGTGTGCTATAATGGAAAGCAAAGCCTGGATGTTTGGGGACGTCCAGAGGTCGAAGGTGACGTGGATCTTGCTTCTGGCAGCCTGGATCTCCTTTTTCAGAATTGTCTTGCGAATCTCGTACTCCGTGATGATCCACGTCTTAATTGTATTAGAGCTCTGAGGGAGACATTGATTAATAAAGTCCTTGTTGAGAAGCAGAAGCAGTTGGCGGAAAAGGGGGTGCTCAATGCCGTAGAAAGGGATATCTGCGTCAACTATCCAACCTAGCAGAAGGTGCTTGAAGGTATCGGCTGCCGTACGAAGGATAGGAGGCTTAGAAGGCTTCGCGCGGCTTTTTGAGAAGTCCAGAGTTGCCTGTCTCTTTGCCGGGGAGGGAGATTCCTCAGAGTCCTCCCCATCTGGAAATATACGGTGGTGACTCTTCAGATGCCTCCCCGCAGCGCTTGTGGCATCTCCTTCGAAGAGGCGGGTTATTCCAGCTGAATCGCAGTGCCCGCAGACGAAGACATCAATTTGTTGGCCATCTGGAAGCACTCTGATGAGCTGGGTGCCATGCCCTTGGATCCAAGAGCTTCTGCCTCGCTTCCTGTGTAGCCATTCCTCCAGAACATAGTCATGAGCCTTTTGTCGGAAGGTCAATCGTAGCTTAGGGAGGTCTTCGATCGATTTGGCTGCCTTGATATCGTCCGAGTTGAGGCCCGCCCTCTGGTCTTCTAGGGAGCCTGCAATGGAACCAGCACGTCTCAGGATCGAAAAGGCATCGTGGCTCGAACCGGATTCGTTCGAAATTTCAGGGGTAGGTGAGGATAGGGCTGAAGAAGGTGGAGACATGGTTTCTTCAGAAAAGCTGAGCAATTGGTGGCGTTGTTGCTAAGTGACGAGGTAGGCAGGTCGTTCAGTTTGGCGGGTTGGAAGGCAGATGAGGGCAAATTGGAAAAATTGCAGGAATTTGTGGCTAACTAAGCAGCAAGGTCAGTAGGAAGGCCAGAAAACCACTAGAATAGGGGTATCACGAGACTTCAACCCCTGCAAAGGACCCTATATGTGGGGAAAACCAGGCCTCAGTAAAAGCTCATGAGCCTCGCAAGCCGGGGACAGGAAGGCTTGCTTGGCTTGGCCACTAATTTGTTAGGCTTGGCTTGCGAAGCTTGCTTGGCTTGCAAGCTTGAGCTTGGTTGGCTTGGCTCATTGCGAACCTTGGCATTACCTCTTGAGTTGACCTCATCTGGCCCGTGACAGCTGATGCCTAAACTTCCAGTGAGACTCGCGACTACCGCTTGCCTCCTCTGAGGCTTTGCAGAGATCCAGATAATTTTCAAGCACTGCGACGGCCGTGTTAGTTACGCATGGATGTAGAGAGCTGATGTTATCACACATACCAGCGGTAATCAGTCCGCCGTAGTGGCTTCTTGGGACTCAAAAACGGTCGCCTTGGCGGAGTTGGCGTGCGATGTTGGTTGTCTAAGATGAGGCTGATAATCCTGCCCAAGTTTTAGCTGATGCAGTAGCGGTCAGGCATCCTCACCCAAGAAAACCAACCGCCGGCTGGCCAACAGTCTCACTTTGGTCAGTGCGGGGCGTGCCGCAACCCACATTGCGGCTCGTCGAGATGAGAAGAGGCAACGAAGTGACAATGCACCCCGGCCTGGCTGAATGCCAAACAAACACCAAGGAATTGCCAGTACGTTGGTGGGCCTGTCTCATGCAACATTAGTGCGGATGCCTTGCCTTGACCCTTGATATCTTGAAGTGGACAAGCCCATGGGTCGCCCAGGAATGTAGTCCGAAGAGGCTCGTCTGTCGTGAAATGTTGAGACCCCCTCAGTAGAGTCAACAGCTTTCAAAAACGGAGGTGGTCACAAGTGTGAGCGCCTGTGGTTTGTTCAACGATGCCTAGATGTAGTGACCCCCGCATCGGCTTCCCGACTTGAAATTTGTGATGTTTCGGCGTGACAATGGATTCTAGCTGAGTGGAACCGCCGCTCCCCCGGAGTGCCCAGTCACCCTTCGAGAGCGGGCTACCGTGGCGTCTTGGTCATAAATTATCTTTGCGAAGATTGGCGGCCTTGTTTACGCAATATGCACGTGGATGGGGTCGGGTGCCTTAGCAACACATTCCCAACTCAGCTTCACTATTTCCTGGACATTCATCAAACGATTGGTGCAAGGGCCGATCGCGCCTCGGAGCAAACCTCCCATCACGCCACCTCCGACACGCTCTGCCATATGTTCTTCTCACCCCCATGCGCCTGAGGATCGGACGTCAACGGAATAGCGATACGAGCCGATGTCAAGATGGAACATGTGGAACATGTGGTATGGTCTTATCCAAATGAGCCACAGGATTTAGCAGGACAGTTTCACTAGTTACTTTGCTGTCGGCTCCATCAAGGGCGAGTTGCTGCTATCAAGAAAAAAACACAGTTGACAATTTCTCTCAATGCGACTGGCACCGATGCTCTCTTGGGATTACAAAGGGCTGGCTGGCAATAAGAACCGCCGTCTTGAACTTTTCATGTCAACGATGGCTCAAGAGCCAATGTCTTCCACCTCCTAGAGGCTAGGCGAGGCATGAGGGAGAACAACAAAGCGCTGCGTCTATAATGGATATTCGCGTCGATAGGCAGTCGGTAGTGGAGTGGGAAGTGGGAAAATAAACAAGCAACAAAGGCCGTCGTGGTCGCATGGTTTCTACCAGATCGTGAGGGCAGAGAGAACATAGGCTCTTACGGCTGAAAGCAGTTCTGTTGAAATAGGAAGATTCAAGTTGCTTAATTCATACTAAAAGTGCAGTAGGTGAACCACTGTTTATATACAGGCACGATCTCTTGTAGAATGTTCCTCCTTCTTCCACACTTTGCCACCGACTTGGTCGCCTCACACTTGTGATCTCCAACAAGTTCCTCCTCTCGAGCATCCAACGCTCTTTCCTCGACGCTGCGGTGTACAATATTTACATTCACTTTGTGGTACTGTACTTTGCAAGCCATTAAATTTGCTTGCTTGGTCGAGATTTGGGGTACTTCCGACTGGCTTGCATCTCTTGCATGCGGTGATGGCCCAGCGGAGTTAGCTGTCGGACATTTGGACTAGGGCGATGCCATCCTAAGGTATCCGAGTTCCGTAACGAGTAGTAAGAGGTAGAAAAGCGCCGAATTGGCAAGAACGTTCGCGCAAACACATACCTGGATGACCAAGCATGTGGTCTTGTGGAGGATATTGATGCCGTGGATCTTGCTCGTCCATATTCTCGAAGACTCTTCGCGGGTGTTTTTGTTGTATGACGATGCAAACTACAAGGAAAGCGGGGGGATGTTCGGGCTTTATCAACACTCCGAATTCCTTCAAAGGTGCCCCTCCCACCGTAACTTATACCAACTGGGCAACGCTCACGATTCTCCATCAACCTTCATCCCTACCCTATATCCATGGTATGAACCTCCGCATTTCACAAGGAAACAGCCGCATCCTTAGGAATTCTGAGACTCATAATGATGTTGCCTCTGTTCATCATCCATTACGTCGAGTGTTGACTAAAACAAATCCCCCGAGAAACGAAAACCGCAAACCAGCCGTGTACACGCGCTATCCAAATGCATATCCCGTATGTTGTTCCCATATGCCCGTGTCTCGTATCGCCGACTTAGTAACGCCTACCAAAAGTCACCCTGGCGCCATACCGTACAGATGTGTGCCTGCGAGGCCATGGTCTTGATTGTAATCATGACCATCCGTTGCAGAAAACAAAGTCGTATACTCTCATGAGAAACTCAGTGTCTGGGCAAGTGCTCCGAACAAAACCATTCATCGTCACCAGTGTTGGACTCTTACATGACCACCCCGGCTGGGGATCCTTCACTCAAGCAAGGCTTCTTCCCACCTAGGGTAGGCTCATCGCCTGACCCTTCATCAAAGCTGCTGTTAAGAACCTGGGAAAACACTTCGCGTTTGCGTTTGCCGCTATCTTGCTTCTCTGGGTCCTTCTCCCACGTCTCAATCTCTTCATGATTGAACAGCCCAACTATATCGCATCCCAACGCCCTACCGAGTCGTTCTCTCAGACCCAGGATGGGCCAGATGGGTACTCGCGCAAATTCTATTCTGATACCAGAATGCTCTTGTTCGTCTTCATCCTGTGGCGCCTTGAATGGGTCGTGAAACTTCTGCAGAAACTCCTTGGTTACATACGCCGTGTACACAATAAAATCTGATGTGTCGGTGTCGTGTGTCAAGATTCTAAGAGTGACATCCTGGAAATTTGGGCTCGGAGGGATTTCCCCTTTCTGGTTCATGGGCGTATCTCTCCGCGATGAAGGGGGCGGCGGTGGGTAGAAGTGCTTCTGTGCCATGGCGAGAAAGATGCCCACAAAGTGCGCGTCGTGGTCCGAATTGGCGGGCACTAGCTGTCTCGCTCTCAATTGTTGCAACCGCTCCACGGGTCCGTTCGGACTCCTCCCCGGACCTAGGGTAGTGCGGAAAAGGTTTCTTCGGATATTAGCAAGCTGACTCTTTCCAACGTAGCACATCATCGGTAGGTTGGCAGGGTCCTGCGGTGACGGTGTGCATGGGTGCATGGGCGCGTCGAAAGAATCGGCCGGGCGTGTTGAGACTGAGCGAAAGGACGAGTACGACGACTTGGCTTCGTCGGATGGAAAGTTCCACATGATCTGCGCGCGCAAGGCATCTCGGTAGACGCGCCCCCCGAAGTACAAGTGTAACTCGGGTAGGTAGTGCGGTTTGCTGAAGGGTTGGGGCCACAACGCCATGAGGACCGTCTTGACAGCGTTGGAGCAGAGAATGGGATGCATCGCGTCGGGAAGGAGGATCTGGGTAAGGGAATCGCTGAGGGTCATGATGGTATGTGACGGCCGCAGGTGACCCTTTGAAGGCGGCGAGCCAGGCATCGTAGCTGGCTTGGGGCTGTCGCATGGGGGTAGCTCTTTCCACCGCGTACCGAGGAGCTCGGCGTGTAAGTCGGTCCAGCATATGGGACGCACAAAAAGCGAAGTGCCAGCATGCTGATGGAACAGGTCGTAGAGCGAGTTCTTGGCCGGGCGGTGGATGCGACGATGACGGCGGCGCTGCTGCTTGGGGAGCGCGACGGGTGCTCGAGATGTCGTCGGCGTTGAGTCCAACGACGAGCTATCGGGTGAGTCGCTGCTGATGGAGGAGCGCGAGGTCGCCATGTCTGCTAGGCTGCGCAGCTGTCCGAGGAAGCTGCCGTTGCCAAATAGTCTAGTCGTTGGAGATGATGTTAGCAAGACGAGGCTGTGGAGTTTCTCCCTCGCTCTTAACGCCGTTTGACGCGCCCGGGCAATCCCTGTTGATGTTCAGCGACAAGATTTGGAACTAGCGGCTAGCACGGGATTCCGACCTGTCGAGGCGAAAAAGCAAAGGGCGTTTCTGCACGAGAGCAAAGACGAGCCTAGTTTTGCAGGTCGATCTTGTGGGAGTACTTTGAAGCCCGAAGAGAAGAGGGAGAAAGGGACGATACGAATTCCAGAGCGGGAAGGATGAAGAGAAGAAGGCTACTTGCTTTGCGGGTGAAAAGTATGCAAAAGAGGGGGTGACGGGACAGTTTAATGGGACCGTACAGGTGAAACCCGTCACATCAGTCAGGCGGCCACTTTTCGCTCCTCTGGCTCTTCGCGTCTCGTAGGGTGGGCGGCAAAATGCTCAATCTACCAAGCCACCCAACAAGGTGTAGGCTTTGAGGACAAACCGAACGCGCCTTGCCACGCTTCGCCGCAGGTGGAACCGGCGCGTCGCAGAAGCGTCCTCACGTGAGCGTGCTTGGGGTTAGACAGCCCCACCAGAATTGCGCACTCAAAGAGATGGGACAGATCAAACGATGAGAAGGCGCTTTGACTTACCCGTTGGCGCTAATGCGGCCGATCAATGGGCTCCACCCAGACCCTTGCAGCCTTATCTTCATGATGGTGGGGAAGCAGGGGAAGGGACACCCTGGAAGCTGTCAAGTCAGAAGTCCTGGTACATTAGATAGGGTCGCACAGGGTGTTCGGTGGGTATTCTCACCCCGGCGTGCCTTGGCTCCCCCCCGTTGTCCAACTAACCCTCATTTGCATGTATATCCCGGCTATGCCGACCCCTTGCCAATGGACGCCTGTAGCGGCCTATGTACTCAATCGAGTCATTTATGTATTCATACCGGTTTGCGCAGCCGGGCCTCAACAGAAGGCGTTGGCACTAATTATGCCGCGGCTTTCTAAAAGGTGGGCCGGTGCCCGAATATGGACCTCTGTGCGTGAGGGTGCGTGCCCCACGTTGACATGCCCGGATGTGTGTGCCGCCCCGGTATGGTTAGATTCAATTTGTGGCGGAGTCAGCAGTTAATCCATCGTACAGACCAGAACCTATTGGACCAGCGGCCTCAGGTAGTCAAATAGCGCACAGACGAATTGCGGGCCGACTTGGGTGAGTCGACACCGCACAGTATCTACTGTAGGTGTACCTACGCAAGGGAGGATGCAGCCAGTCAGCATATCGAATGTAGCAGGCGCCTCAAACAACAGCGTTCGGCCAGGGATTGGTATACGCAGTACGTAGTGGGTACTCAGCGGCAAGGTCTTAGCTGGCCCCTCCCTTCATCAACCAACCCGCCTTGCTCGCCGGCTTGGCCATTCCGGGCTCTCTCGATTTGTGATACGAGGCGGCCCCTTGCCGCCCGTAATCTAAAATGCACCCTAGACGCGTTTGACGACATGGGCTACATCCTGTCGGTGTGCCACACAAACCAGGCCTGCGTTGTCGTTTCACAAGGTGGCGACCTTTCACAATCTACAGACGTACCTCATGCAAAATTGCCTCAGGCTGTACTACTATGTTACTGTGTCTGGGCACGGCGGTGAGATCGCACATATAAAAATATCTTAGCCTGGCAACAAACATTCTGGTGTAGTGTTCTCAACCCCCCAGCTATTGCCCAATTCAGCCTCTCTGTCCATCAGAATCCGGATTCTCTGTGCCGTGTCGGTGTCGTGGCCCTGCTATTGCAGTTGATATCCGCCACTATTGCACCATGCCTCACTCGCAGCATGAAGAAGAGGTCCCCGCCAGGTCCGGCGAGCCTACTCCCCCTGTGACACTAGTCACGGACCGTCTGGAGAAGCCCTCGCTCGATGACCGCCACTATCGAGTTATCCGTCTTGAAAACGAGCTGGAGGCCTTACTGGTCCACGATCCAGAGACGGACATGGCCAGCGCTGCCCTCGACGTCAACGTTGGGAGCTTCAGCGACGAGCCGGGTATGCCCGGCATGGCTCACGCAGTCGAACATGTAAGCCAGCCCGCTATTGATTATCATATAGAGCTAGAGCTTTGATTGACCACAACGACCCCGAAAGCTCCTCTTCATGGGCACCAAGAAATTCCCGACCGAGAACGAGTATACCCAGTATCTGTCCGATCACGCGGGGAGCTTCAATGCCTATACCAGCAAGACATCTACCAACTTTTTCTTTGATGTCGCCGCCAAACCGGGCAATGACGAGAATCCCAGTGACATCAATCCTTCGCCTCTCCGCGAGGCTCTGGACCGCTTCGCCCAGTTCTTCATTGAGCCAATGTTTCTCCCGAGCACCCTTGACAGAGAACTCGAAGCCGTTGACTCGGAGAACAACAAGAATTTGCAGAATGACACCCGGCGTCTTCACCAATTGGAAAAGTCCCTGTCAAATCCCAACCACCCTTACTCTCACTTCTCGACTGGAAACTTTGAGGTTCTCAAGACGTTGCCCGAAGCTCGCGGCATTAATGTAAGAGACAAGTTCATCGAATTCCATACCAAGCACTACTCTGCCAATCGCATGAAGCTCGTAGTCCTCGGTCGGGAGTCGCTTGACGTTCTCCAGAAATGGGTCGCCGAGTTGTTCAGTCCGGTCGTCAACAAGAAGCTCCCTCCTAACAGCTGGCTTGATGAGCTCCCATTCCGGGAGTCCGACCTCGGCATGCAATGTTTTGCCAAGCCCGTCATGGACTCGAGAGAACTGAACCTCTACTTCCCCTACATTGATGAGGAGCTCATGTACGGGAGCCAACCCAGCACGTACATTAGCCATCTCATCGGACACGAGGGTCCTGGAAGTGTCATGTCCTATATCAAGGCCAAGGGATGGGCCAATGGTCTAAGTGCCGGCGCAGACCCCGTGTGCCCTGGCACCCCAGGCATCTTTAACGTACAGGTTCGCCTAACGGAAGAGGTAACGTAATTACACAATGCTTCGGCCCGATTCAATTACTAACACCCCAATGCAGGGCTTGAAGAACTATCCTGAAATCGTCAAGATATTCTTCCAGTACATTTCCCTTCTCCGTGAGGCGCCACCGCAGGAGTGGATCTTCCAAGAGCAAAAGAAAATGGCCGATGTCGACTTCAAGTTCAAGCAGAAGACACCTGCTAGCTGCTTTACCAGCATGATTAGCTCCGTCATGCAGAAGCCCCTGCCCCGTGAGTGGCTGCTCAGTGGCCACAGCCGCCTGCGGACATTTGAGCCCCTGGAGATCGAGAAGGCCTTGGCCACCATTCGCCCAGACAACTTCCGCATGACGATCGTGTCTCGGGTTTATCCTGGCGACTGGGATCAGGAGGAGAAGTGGTATGGAACGGAGTACCGGTATGAGGAGATTCCTAGCGAGTTGAAGGCAGATTTCGAAAATGCTGCTTCAGTAACTTCTGACCAGCGCCTTTCCGCCCTTCACCTGCCGCACAAGAACAAATTCATCCCCAGCCAACTTGAGGTTCAGAAAGAGGAAACTGCGGAGCCTGCCCTGGCCCCGCGTACCATTCGCAGCGATACCGGTGCCACAATCTGGTGGAAGAAGGATGACACTTTCTGGGTTCCCCGCGTCAACGTCAAGGTGGGCCTGAAGACGCCTCTCATTAACGCATCAGCCGAGAACTTCGTCAAGGCCAAGCTGTTTTCGAACTTGGTTCTTGACGCGCTTACGGAATACTCGTATGACGCGGAGCTTGCTGGTTTACGGTATAATGTTGGCCTCGACGCTCGTGGCCTGTTGTTGGACATCAGCGGCTATAATGAGAAGCTCCCAGTGCTTCTAGAGCAGGTTGCTACAACGATACGTGATCTGAACATCAAGGAAGGGCGTTTTGATATCATCAAGGAGACACTGGCCCGTCAATACAACAACTCGCAGTTGCAATTCCCCTACCTTCGGGTCGGCCACTACACCAACTGGCTCAACGCTGAAGGGAGACATTACATCGCGGAGGAACTGGCTGATGAGCTACCCAGCATCAGTGATGAGACGGTTCGACTGTTCCAAAAGGAAGTGTTGGCTCAGCTTCACATCGAAGTCTACGTACATGGCAACATGTATAGGGAAGATGCCCTCAAGGTGACAGCCATGGTCGAGTCCGTCCTAAAGCCTCGCACTCTGCCTCAGGCTCAGTGGCCAATCCTTCGCTCACTCATTTTGCCCCCTGGATCAAACTACGTCTACCACAAGACTCTGAAGGACCCTGCCAACGTTAACCACTGTATTGAGACGTGGTTCTACGCTGGAGGCAGAAGCGATCGTGTAGTTCGTGCAATGACGCGTCTCATTCATCAGATGATTAAAGAACGTGCTTATGATCAGCTCAGAACCAAGGAGCAGCTCGGCTACGCCGTTTCCAGCGATACTAGAGCTTTCTCGGTCACGTATGGGCTCCGGTTCGTCGTCCAAAGCGAGATGGCCCCGGAATACGTCGATTCTCGCGTTGAAGCACTCTTGGTCAGATTTGAAGAGACTTTGGAGAATATGACAGACTTGGAGTTTGAGGGTCACAAACGAAGCTCGGTTATTCGACGGCTTGAGAAATTGAAGAATCTTGATCAAGAGTCCTCTCGGCACTGGCGTCTAATTGAGAGCGAATGCTACGACTTTGAATTTGGTATGTGACATATAGACTTGAAAATCCACGTTTGGATGCTCAAGCTAACTAGCAATAGCACAACTCGATGCAGCGTACATCAAGACGCTCACGAAGCCGGAGGTCTTGGAATTCTTCAACAAACACTTCAATCCGTCATCCGCCCAACGAGCACGGTTTTCTGTTCATCTACATGCTCAAGGACGGGCTAAGGGGGCTCAAAGGCGACAAGAGGAGGGCCAAAAGAAAGCCAATGAAGCTGCCGAAGAAGAGAACCTGAAACTGAAACAAGAATATTCCAAGTACTTCCTCGATCAGGAATTGGATCTTGACACCAAGATCCAACGCCTCCTTGAAGGCTTGGGCTCGCAGGACCCCTCGCCGTCCATCTGGCAGACCGTGGAGTCGCTAGGAGAACACCTTCGAGGGACTCTCAAGATGTCAAAGAAGGTGGTTGCCGTGCTGGTAGAACAGGCCAAGATTCTAGGAGTCAAACAGACGAAGCCGGACGAGCCGAGAGCTCCAAGTGGTACCACAGCTGTCGACTTTGCAACTGAAATCAAGAATGTACGTCTTTTCAAGTCCGGTTTGGCAGCGAGTTGTGGAGCATGCCCGGCCAAGGATTTGATCAAGTACGAGGGATAAAGAACAACAAGACTGCTAGGGGTTTTTTTTATAGAATTACAAATGGTTATTGTTAAAACCTCCTGGTATTATTACTTTCAAGGCCGACTGCAGAATGTAAACAAGCAAATCGGCCAGATCTGTGACATTTGTTATGTTCCTGGAGATTCAGTCAGTGCAGTTTATTAAGAGGGGCTAACCTATATCTACAATTACCGTATGTGTTCAGCAACCAAGGGAAAAAAAAAGGCAGGCTATGTAGGTTTCACAAGAGTAGGGTTCGAACCACTGGTTGAAGCCGAAATAGTGCTGTATTTAGGCTTCGTATTGATGGATCTTGTGTTGTTGTATCATCTAACTAGCCAGCAGGTGCGCAGTGGGGAGATATGGATCTGTGCCCCATAGGCCGATAAGGCAGTCCCCTTATCGCTTCCAGGTGGGCGCACATACCACCTGCCGCATCCCATCTGCTGCTTGTATGTATCTTGGCCGCGATGTTCCAACAGTTACTGCTGTGGGGATTCGAGCTAAGACCACAAGCCTTGTAACCTAACATAGGCTAGACCGGCGGATATTCGGGCACCATTGTGCTCGAATGGCTGGCCGGGTGATAAAAGCGGCCTCAAGTCCGTCGACGCCGGTTGCTTCTATGTTTTCACAAGGGAACCTCCTCCAAGCCCGAATCCGCCGCAAAGCCATTTCATCCTGCCCACAGTACTTCCCGGCTCGTTCAGCCTCGCAATTATACACCATGCCGCTACTCGACGTCCATACTTGCCAGCTTGTTGAGCCCGGGCCCATTGAATCCTGGCCTCCATATGCCACGGTATCCCATTGTCGAGAATGTCAGGACGTCAGCATCGACGATCTGCATGACGTAGATATGCAGGACCTGCATTCTGCCTCCCAGACGGCCAGCCCTCCGTGGATCATTCAGGTCTGTTCTGAAGCGAGAGCATTCGGTGTTGACCTGCTCTGGGTGGACACGCTCTGCATGGACAGATCATCACGCACAGAGCACTCTGCGGCCATCAATTCCATGTTTCAAATATTCCAGGGTGCCCAGATATGCCTCGTGCATCTCAACGACATTGACACACCGAAAAGCCCGCTCGAAAGTCTCGGACAACAAATCCAGCAGAGCAGATGGGCAAAGCGAGTTTGGATGCTCCAAGAGCTCATCGCCTCGGAAGATGCGCAATTTTACGACGCTCATTGGAATCCAATAGGAACTAAAATATCTCTACTTCCAATCCTTTCTCAGCAGCTTGGAATCGATCAGGCTGTTCTGGAAGATTCCAAATGTCTCTTCGACTTTTCAGTTGCGCGCCGAATGTCTTGGGCTTCTCGGCTCTTAGCAATCCTAGAAGAAGACAGTGCATATTCATTACTGGGCATTTTCGGAGTCCAGCTGACTACCATGTACGGCGAAGGAGGGAAAGCTGCGTTCGTCAGATTGCAAGAAGAAATATTGAAGGGTACAGACGACGTAACACTATTCGCCTGGAAATCTGCAGATGAGCAGGAGTATCGAGGCATCTTTGCGCATTCCCCATCTGAATTCAACCACTTTGGGGTCCATTCACACCGGATTCCTTTAAAGATGCGAGGGCGGATCCAGAAGAGTCCTGCTGGGATCCTCATCTGTGAAGCGTTCGTGTTGCGAAGCGCGCAGCCCGACATTGCCCTGTGTGTCCTAGGGCAACCTGACTCGGAAAACGAGAGCTTAATATTCGGAATTCCTCTGCTGAAATGGAATAACCAATATGTTCGCACATCTCCATCACTGCTGCTCAACCTGGACAAGCTGCCTAAGAGGAGGGCAGAAAGAATCTGCATCACTCGCGACGTCAGCTCAACTACGTCAAGCATCATTGCTACGCAAATCGCTTGCCAGTCCAAGTTCTCAAACAATACAATGGAAATCGAAATAAACACATCTGGAAAGAAACAACACGCAGTGAACAACGCTTATTGCCATGAACGAACATTACCCATTCACACGAGCTCAAGCACTAGTTGCCTTGAACAAAGCTCAGCTATTTACAACAGCAACTCACCAAAAACATCCAACCACAGTACGTATATATTTAAGGAGGAAGACAGATCTGGCAGAATTGCTGTTTCTGCCATCGGGAGTACCTCGACCCGATTTCTCGGTAGCTTCGTTCCATTCAATGAAAATCGCAGTCACCAAGTAGGAAACGAGCCACCGCAAATTAGGACCACAGCTGAGCCATCACCTCAAAGCTGGCAGCAGGTACTTGAAAGACGCCCTAGAAAACGAACAAGAGACACGAGTTACTCAAGCGACAGCGAAGACACCGATTCATGGTCTGCCTCGTGTGATCAGATTCCAGTTCTGGATGATGATGATCCATTGATGAGCTTTGTAGGGGAGTTGACAGAGTCTTGTCTCGCGCTCTTCACTCGATCAATCAAATGTCCAACTCATGGGCAAATTTCCCAAGCATCACCTGCAGCAAGCAAACCCCAGAAACTTGATGGGGGGGTTGAATCAAGCCAGAGCCAGTGCAATGCACACTCGATTGGTACAGCTTCTACTATGGCTACTGGCCTAGCGGCCAGGAGTTTCCCATTCACATGTCCATTCCACATTCACACTCCGAACAGACACCAGAGCTGTGTCAAGCAGGGTGGATTCCCCACATTTCGGGATCTTTGTCGACATCTATCATCATCCCATCGCCTACCACACTTTTGTCCCCTCTGCGGCCAAGTTTTCCCTGGAGCTTCGGTCTGCGATGATCACATTCGAGAGATGTCGTGCGATCTTGCCGCTGAGCCAGACTTCGAGGGCGTGTCTGAGAATCAAATCATGCAGCTCTATGGCCGAGCTAGGCGGCTACAATCAAGGGATGCTCAATGGATTGAGATTTGCCAGAACATCTTTCTCGCCCACGAGAAGCCTCAAGTGCCATATGTTGCATCCGATATAGAAGTATATATCCACTCTCTGAGAGAATATTGGGCTCAGAACGGACAACGTAACATCGGCAAATTTCTGAAATCCCAAGAGACTCAAGGTAACGAAATTCACGTTAATAAACAAAAGGAGACGGCCCTGAATCAGACGGTGCTGACTCGAATAATTGATAAACTTATCGAGCTTCTCTTGCCAACGGAGGGTGGACTGCAGGATGGGAAATGTTTCCAACAAGCGATGGAGGAAGTTCAGGGGGAGGCTTTTAGCACGCAAGCACATCCTTCCCCTGATGGCGGGGCGACCTAATAACGCCTCGAAGCCAGGTCAGCCACACGGGCGATTCGATTCCCCTCCTCTTAACTCATAGGGTGTTTGTTAAGTAGCTGTCTGCGGATTGAGTCAAATATGCATGCATCTGGTGTTCCTATAGGCTCAATGTGATGGCATGTTTCGAGGCACACTGTATTTAATTGTGGCAATTCTCTTGCCGTCCTTCAAAATCGCCCACAGGCACAGCCAAACATGTGTCTTAGCAGTGGGTTGAAATTGGGTCTCTGACAAGCGTACAGAGTCAGCTAGATATCTTTTATAGCTCTATCACCTTAAATACTATGTGGACCCTTCCGTTACTGTCCCAGCCTCGATCACAGCGACTAGTAATCTCTGCATAGTATCATTCTGCTGCTCTATCTCTCTATCTTCGGCTAAGGAGAAGAAGGAACTCTATGTTCGCCTGTTCTTCAGTCCGTCCATGACGCCATGCCACCCACCATGATAGGAGTTGGCTTTTGGGAAGAAAAAAAAAGGCTGATCAGATACAAAAATAAGGCAAAGCAGAAAAATAAAACGTTGTTTTGAAACGTTAACTAATATCGGCCATGAGAGACATCAATTTTTGCCCCCCGCGCAACCTCCGCATACAGAACCGTAGACCTCTCTTCGGCCATCCATATACCAACACCAACAGGGCATAATCCAACTCTGTCAGCTATATTGCTATGTCTACGGCTCTAGCTTGGGACTCTTAGGGTTCTTGGGAGCCCGAACCTCGAATACGTGGCGGCTCTTGTATCCCTCTTCGGTAGCCACATCAATCTTCTGGCCCTTGGGCACCATCTCGTGCTTAAAGGGCCAGTCCAAGCGGCGGCACAACTCAGTGACAACAACATCGCAGTCGCCAAGCAGATCGATGTCAAAGTTGATATGCGAGACTGCCTGGCGCGAGATGTAAAGCTGAGGGATGTGCGGTGGCAGCCAGCTGACAATCTCACATACGGGAGTTACTTTGAGCGAGGTGCCAATGACAATAACCAGGTCGACCTTGTCGTGGTCGTTCTCGGTCAGGCGCCTAGTGAACTCGTCGGGTAGGGCCTCGCCGAAGAAGGTAATATCGAGCCTCATAATGCCTACAGTAGGGATATCGTACTCGGAATCGTCGGAGCCCTCGTCTGCACTCCAGCGACGGCGCTTCTTTTCCAGCCCCGCAGACCGCTTTCGCTTCACAGCGCCACCGGCTGCACGCAGTGTTTGGATGCATCGCGGGCATCGAGGGATTTTGTCGGCCTTGATGTCCGGGAAGATCTTTTCACCCTGCATCTTGAAGCCACATTGTATGCAGGTGGCTGTGCCAAACGATCCATGGCACTGGATGAGCTTCTCCTTGGGAACACCGGCCTTGACTTCAAGGTTATCGATGTTCTGAGAGTAGTTGGTGAGCAGCTTGCCGCGCTCGTTGAGTATAGCGATGAATTTGTGGGTGGGCGTGTAACGGTCTGTGTTGGGCAGAATGTCCTTGGCGACTGAGTAGAAGATAGTGGGATCTTGTCTGAAGACATCGATGTCGAACACCTCCTGGGGATCGTTAAGACCCAGATGCTCAAGCTTAGAGTAGAGACCCGTGCCCTTAGAACGGAAGTCGGGGATGCCCAGCGAAGTCGAGATACCCGCGCCAGTTAGAAGGATAATGTTCTTGCTCTTCTGAATCAGGTTCACGGCATCTTCGAGCGAGTTGTATTTTAACAGCTTAGCACGCTTGGACAACTCGCGGGTGATGGCCAGCGACAGTAAGCTGAAGTAAGCCTCATCATCCTCGCCCTCGAGGAAGGCTGGAGGACGGATGCCAAAGGCGCTGAGAAGCTTCTTGGCCGTATAGCGACCAGCATCGACAGTGCGTTCGCAAAAGACGGCAGGACCCTGTTCTCGGAGTTCCCGGCGTAGCCTGTTAGCCTCTTCAGGTGCGCACACGTTGGCATCTAAAGTGATTGATGGTTAGCAAGACTTTGCCACACCAGAAAGCAAACAATGAAATGACTGTGCCATATGTTCCCTAGTTGCGCGGATGGCAGTGATGGGATGCAGAAATGCCTCGGGTCCACTTGAACCTCGGTCGTGAATAGTCAAGGACGAGGAAGAGAAAGGAGGAGAGAGAAGGAGATGCAGGGTGCAGGAATGCGTCGGTGAGTCGGCGAGACTGTTGAGATAAAGGATGTGAAAAGGACATGAGAAGAAAGAGTACCTCACCATCACTAGCAGCAGTGGGATTAGCAGTCGGTTCCGCCAAGGCATCCTCAAAGAGGGAATTTCTCTCCCATGAATCGCAAAAATCGGCAAATTGCTCTTCGAGTTCAGCAAGGGTGGTGTTGGCGATGGCCGTTTTGTATTCTTCCTCTGTTGGGTTTTCGCCTAGCTTGTCGAACGCGTTTGCCTGGGCTTTGCGCTGGGCGAGCGTGACGCCCTTTACAGCGCCTCTCTTGGTGTTCATGTTGGGTGCGCGGAGTTGCAAAAATTAGAAATGGCCAGGCTGCCTCTGAAAGAAGGGCAAAAGGTTGGCGAAAGATAGGGAGATGATGAGAGAGTAGAAAAGGAAGAGAGTTGAGAATGTTGTCAGACTAGTTGATGTTAGGGGATGTGTGGCAATGACTGTGAATTTACCTGGCCCGAGGGTTATCCAGCTATCCTTCTTTTTCTCTGTGCACGCCTGGCAGCCTCGTTCTTCTCCTTTTATTTTATCCTAAAGATCTCCCGGGTATTTGAGGCCATCCCTTCGAAGCATCTTGTAGCATTTTGCTCCCTGCTCAATTCTGTAGTACTTTTGTGTTTTGTGTGGCTTCACCTCAATTCTCTTGCTCAGTTTCTCGTCGGGCCACCCTTGGCGGGGAGTTCGACTCGGAACCAAGGCTCTCAGGCCCTCGGCAACGTAGAGTGTGACCCAAGTCTGCCTGATTCTACGCCGCGCACAAGGCGTAGCAACAAGGCCATGTTTGCGACCCAATTCCGTGACCAAGGCGCTGTAATTCAATTGGACAAAGCGCGCGTCAACTTAGTGTTGAGCCGGAGACGCCTTGCAGGGATCGGTTTGGCTATGCTAAGGCAACACTTCAGCCGGAGTCCCCATAGAGACCGTGAGGAGCTGTGACTTCTAGCGCCATACAAGGTAGGTGTGTCTTCATGTACTTCGCCTCTTACTTTTTCATTAGTTCACATCCCTGCTACTAGCACTACGTATACTAAATAACTGTCGTTGGCGTTTGCATCTGTGTCCAAATCTTACCGCCCCAAGGCGAAGCACCACCAGCTTGGCTCGCCGACGAAAATCAGGCCCTGCTCTGAAAGCAGTGGCTTGACAGGGGAGGTGGAAGCATCAGCAACCTCGTTCATGGACTAACAGCATGGCTACTAAACGGGTAATAATAGTATCTACCAGTTTCTCACATGCAAGAGATCAATTCCAAATCAAGAAGGCGGCCGCGTCAGCAGTGTCTGGCTGGCGAATTTTTCTGGTGCATCTCTCGGATCGTTTGTTCCTGCTACACATATGCATCTGCCGTGGCACGTACCTACCTAGTCTGCGCTCAATTTCTGGGGGGAAAGCCGGTGCGGGAATAGTAGGTGGTGCCATGTCCGGAGTTCAAGATTGGCTAGCCTGGACGCGTGTAGTCGGAATTGAGATGGGTGGATGAGGCTGAAGTGGCTGAAACTAGGGCCGGGACCAGCCCAGTTCAAGATGCAGGGTTTGTGCAGCCCTTTTGGCAATCTATCCACACAGTGCGCGAGGGTGTCGAATGCGAGAAGAGTTCTGATTGAAGGCCACAGGGACATTGTCGCATATCAAGCCCTGGCCCCACTGGAGCAGCTGCCTGCAAGGCAGCTGCTACTGCCTAAACAGGCAACGCTTTCGTTTGTGTATAAAGAGCTACACAACTCAGTGCATCTTGTCACTGAGTTCTTGCTCCTCAGATAATTCTCATCAATTGACTGGTGCCATCAATGATCCCTGTGGAGCCAATTGTCTGACAGACATCGACAGGGGTCGTCAGCAGAATTCGGGTGTGTTAGACCGGCGTTTAGCCGACGTCCAACTTTACGTGTCAAGGCAACTCGCCCCTAACACACGCCAGATCGGTGCACTCCCACGCACTCACAACGCTCTCCGAACGTGACGAAATGACCAACGAAGCTTGTGGGCCATGTCTAGTCATGGGAGTAGGTGAGATGCACTCTACGCATGTGTTTCCCCTAGTTCTCTGGAGCGGACTTGCTGGCAAAGGTCAGTTAAATTCTAGGTAGATGCGAACCACTTTCGTGGTGAGCCGCAGCCCACTTTCATGCGAGAGGCTCAAAATTTGCAGGGCTAGCCATCTTTCGGTGTACTAGGGGGGTTTCGGAGGCCCCTCAAAGCAGATCAACATGACACCAAATAATCCAATCCCGACAACCAAAAATTATTATGGCAATCCGATCAGGGACGTGGGGCACAACTGGGATCCGCTCGAGAAGCCGGAACTTCATCCGCAGTCCTTGAACCATAGGCCGGGTGAGTCTCGAAGGCCGTATAGCGCCTTGTCGCGCTGCATGCAAAAGCCGCTTTCTCAACGCCGTCAGATCTTCATGTCAGGGCGGCTAGCGCCATTGCTATACAGAAGGAACGCGCTGCAAGCGTGGCCGCATAGGTACTGCCGATCGTAGAGCTTGGTTGTAGGTCGTCACGAATGCATAGTCGCGTTTTGCAGCGTTTCGAGGTACCCGTTCTGATTGAGCTTATGGTGAAGGCTCACAGCAAGGCTCATAGCAAGGAAGGCTCAGAGCAAGGAAGGCTCGGCTGGCCAAAAGCTCGCGCCAAAGGTGTTGAGGGCTCTCGTAACCTGGGAGGGGACATTTGCTGCTGACTAGCTAGCCCTAGTCAGCGCCAAGGAAGCCGTCAAGGTCGCGGCGGGCGTCGCAAGGAAGGCCAGCTCTCTCAAAATTCCTTCCCCGCGGCAGCTGTTGGCATCAAGATAGTGGCTAGCTGCAAATCCCCGGGGAAAGGGCGCATTCCTTCGCTGCGGGTAACAGCCCGTGTGCAGGAAAAATAATTCTAGGAGAAGAGGCTCCGAGGAGTGCTACCCCATCCCCCCCTTCCTCATGAATCATTTTTTCTGGCTAACAACTCCAACCGTCAATTGTCAGCATCAAGTATTCCAACGTCGATCCGGATCCCATTCGTGGTCACTACTCAATTCCGTGACCTGCCTTTCAACATGCGTCCAACGCTATCACTGCTTCTTGGCTTTCTCCTGCTCGCAGCAGCAGGAATCGCCCCAGCCACCCTTGGAGCCCAACGACGCCTCCAGGAGACACACACCCAGATAATCCAGATATGCGATGCTTGCGGTGTTCCTGGTGTTTCAGTTGGTGTCGTTCACCATGGAGAACAGATATTTACCTTGAATCACGGTTTCGGCAACGTGCAAAAACAGCAGCCCGTCCACTCTGACACGGTCTATGGAATTGGGGCTCTCACCAACTCCTTTGTTGCTGCTGGTCTCGGCAAACTCGTGTTTCAGGAGGATCTGGATTGGAACAAGCCAGTATGCGAAATTCTCCAGGGTTTTAGACAGGGCAACAAAATTGTGGGAGAGATGACTATCGCCGACATCCTTTCTCACCGAACCGGCTTGTCTGGAACCGGGGACATGGCCTTGGCGTTCCAAGGCGATGGCGATATTCTCCTTCCCAAAGACCGCCTGTTCCCATTATTCAGAACATTCCCTACCGCATCTCCTCTTCGCACGACTTGGGACTATTTTGTTTGGGGCTATTCGCTTGCTGGGGAAGTCATTGAGGAGTTGACCAACAAGACTCTGGGTGACTTTTTGTCTGAGAGTCTCTTCAAACCTCTCAAGCTTCAGTCAACAACATTCAAACCCAATGAGTTGGAATCTGGTCGGCTTGCGGAACCGTACACCGGATTGTCCAACGGCGATTACCATCATTTACCCAAACGGCAGGTTTTCGAGAACACCTTCTTCGAGGCTACTGATGGTCTTTACTCGAGTCTCAATGACATGATCTCCTGGTCAATTACTATGCTGGATGCTATACAGGATGATGCTTCTTCGCACAACAGTATAGTAAAGGAGGCTCAAAGTATCGTCAGCAGCTACATCCCGATTGGGAATACATCATTACGAGAACGATCCTACGGTTATGGATGGTTACGAACACAGTTGCCAGGCCCGGTCGGGCTGGTCGGAGGCAACGCTAATCTGTGGACCATCCATGAGAGTCCAATACTGGGAACCAAAGACCGACCAGCCTTGATGCTCTATCACCAGGGAAACACAGTGGGCTACCAATCATTCATCGCTTTATTTCCGGACACAAATTCTTCTGTCGTGGTTCTTACCAACTCGTTCGGCGTCAGTGACGCCGCGGACTGGATCTCTCGCGTCGTCATACAAGCGCTTTTTGAACTAAAAGATGGCCAAGACTATGTTTCACTGGCTAAGGAAGCCAATCGCTTGACAATAGCAGACTATGAGTTGCTTAGGCTCGAGATCGTTGCCATGCGAGACAGGTGTACGGAAGGGTTGCCAGCTGAACTAAAGTCATACACGGGCACATATGTCAATTGCGGAAAACAGTTTTCAGTCGACATCATCCTCCGCCCAGGGTCCAACGATCATCTATCACTGCGGTTCCAGGGCTTCGAGGATCAGACGTATGAGCTGCGGCACCTTTGCGGTACCACATTCGAATGGAGTCTCACCCACGATGAATCTAAGAAGAGGGGAAGGTATAACAATGCTGTGTTATCGACATATTTTTTCACCTTTGAGGTAGAAGGAGATGGGATGCGCTTATATTGGGCCAATGACCCTATCTTTCCGGAGCACAAATTGATGTTTGAGAGGCATGACAACAGTTGGCCAGGAGATGACACAAGCCAACGTCCTGTTTGTTGTAAGTCGACGGACTGTGCCTTGTGTGCTACCGAATCCTTGGGATCCACGAACCAGTGTCCATGGACGTTTTCGAGCCAGCATGAGTTGATTTCGCCACATACTGCCATCAGGCGTGTCTTAGGAAGGTGATCCGTTTGGGTGGCTTCTGGGCTGTTATATCGAAATAGATGTTGTTTCATCTGACATGGCCGACGGATTGAGTCGGGCTTTGCTATTTCCAGTTCTTTTGTAACTACCTACGCTACATTGAGTAACTCACTGCTTTCCGCTGATGTGAAAGGCAAGATCACCCAGACTTAGATAATGATCAATCACCTTCTTGCCCACTTCATTTTTGAGCTTCTGAAATTGTTCTTAATGTCATTATAATGAAAATTGTCCGATTAACTAGAATATCCGATTTATTTCTAGCTAGCTGCCTAGTTGCTGCTCTGACCCTTCTTTTGTCTGTTTTGTTTTGCTGGTCCTGTCCGACCTCGCTCCGCTACGCATCCCGCCTACCCTACAGCATCCGTCATTTCGGGCGGTAGT
This sequence comes from Dactylonectria estremocensis, assembly GCA_020744375.1. NCBI lineage: Eukaryota > Fungi > Ascomycota > Sordariomycetes > Hypocreales > Nectriaceae > Dactylonectria > Dactylonectria estremocensis. The sequence continues at coordinate 243,874 of JAGMUU010000029.1, read as the reverse complement.
GATCTTGTTCCCTCGCCCAACACAATAGTAAGGGACGGATTGATGGGTATAAGAGAAACTCAGGCATATCCATATGTTGCTAGGCGTTTTATCTATTTTTGCCCATTATTATCTTCCCTTTTTCAATGGCTTCGGCTCTGACGGCGGCTTCGACTTGTATCGCGTCGATCCCGGCGTGGAGACAGGCTTCGGTCCCTCCTAGTCCTCCTATCCCTCGACCTGTCCCTGTCTCGACCTCGATCTCGGTCTCGTCGATTTCGATCTCGATCACGATCGCTATCATTCCCTCGAAGGTTCTGTCAGTATCTGATCCAACTGCCCGATCAATCCTGCACGTAACCAACTGCGTAAAGTCTGGCACAGGCCGATAGTTGAAGCATCTAGCCGATTCCTAAGCCTCGTAACCATCTGCCTAGCCACTGAAAATAACCCCTTACACTCTGCTGACATAGGGGCAACAGTCAGTAAATCCAGGGCCATCCTACTCAATTTGGGGTACTTGAGCCGCCTGGTGTGCCAGTATTCGTATGGGTCAGTAACGAGGGCGTCAGAATCGTCGATATTGCGTTGCCACTGATCGTACTCATCGAGATCCAACCCTCTGTACGATGACGAAGGAGATGCCCCGGCAGACTCGTCAATAGCCTGATTCTGAAGAGTTAGCCCTCGTTTGCTGTTACGCCAGGTTGTAAACTTATTCCTTGAGGATTTAAGACGTTTACTTGCAGGTAAATCAGAGTCTTGATCTTCAGAAAATAAGTCCTTGTATTCGCATTCCCACAGATCCTGAACAATCGCTTTGGCTTTGGTAATCCACATCCGCCGCTTAGCATCACCACCCCACAGATCGTCTAATAAGGCCCAGCGGTAAGCAGGATGGACAGCCGCCGCGCCGTAGATCACAGGACTGTCGTTGAGGTATTGATAATACTCATCGAGCTTTATCCAGCCTAGGTTAATATTAACGGCGAGATGCCCGGAGTCAGGGAGGCCAATGGCTATCTTTTTGGCGGATTCGAGGGACTCGAGAAGATATTCGTACGCGTGAAGAAGATCCCAGCTTGTACCGGTACCTTCGAGTCGTGACTCGGTTAGCCATACCAATTACAGATTGACACCATCCAGCCAGGACTTACCGGATAATGGAAGCTCAATCTCATCTTCTTGACCTTGCTTTTGGTGTTTCCCCTGTCCATCGCCCTCCAAGGCTTTGACTACCAGCTGAAAGTCTAGTAGGATATCGTGGAGCGCCTGGAGCACACGCCAGTCGCTGCTTGAAATCCGGTTCTCTTCCTTCAAAAAGAACGGCATCCTGGCCCCCTTCCTAACGGAGCCACTTTTCGTAAGATTCGCTTTGTTCCACTCACTCAACGCTCGCTGGATAAAAGGGTCGTAAAACGGCTGCAAAACAAGAGCCCGGTCGATCATGGCTAGCTGGGAAAGCCAACGGGTAGCGTTATCTAATACAACGCCAACAGGATCATGGCTTTGGATCGCTGGATCGTCGGATAGTTGGGATTCGACCTGCTGGACTTTTTTAAGGACGTCGGTCTAGATATCGGACCTGTTAGCCTCCTGCATATGCAGTTAAAATAAGCCGGAAAACAGGAAAGCTAGAAAACAAAATGTAGTAAAAATAAGAATAAAATCGGCTTACTACAGCGAAGTTATGCCATATACCCACTGGACCCCTTTTGCGCCACTGCTCATGTTCCCTCGCCGCCGTCAATTGGCCATCGTAGATCTGTTGCTCGAACGCGTTTGGATCTTGGCCAAATAGCATGTGTTTCACCACTATATTGACAACATGGCCAATGCAGCGGACCCAGCGCTTCTTCCAGTCGAATCCTAGCTCACGGCCCAGCTCTTCCATCGTTGTTTTGTTATTCGAGGCGTTATCCAGCGTAAAGTAGCCCAGCCTATCCCCAATCTCGAACTCCCGGACGATGTCGAGTATCTGCTCAGCGATGTTCTCGCCTGTGTGCCGGCCCAGTAGCTCCGGAAGGCCGAGAACGCACTTCCGGGGCCTGTTGTCCGGATTCCTGAATATACAAGTAACGCCGTAAAGAGCATGCCTGTTCCCGGATCGCCATCCATCAAACTGGATATGGATCTGGCCTGGGCTCTTCCGAAGCGTCTCTCGTACAGCCAATTTATTCGCGTTGAATTCTCTTTCGGCGATCGCGCGCACCGTTAGATCGGATATGTGAGCTTCTGTAATGGAGACAGAAGGGTTGAGATATTCGAAGATCGCTCGCAGGTCAGGATCTTTCGCGGTAGTGAACGATCGATTCATGTTGACGATCCAGTTGACGATCATCTGTTGAAACGCGGATTTATTAAACTGCTTGATCAATAGATTTGTTATTTCTTGATCGCGGGGGACCTCTGGATTCAATCGAAGTAACGTAGCAATTGAGCGGGCGGGTGTTGCAACTGTAGATTTCAGGGCCTGTCTTTTACCTGAAGGATCGACTATGCCGTTGTGATCCTTGAACAAGTGGCTCTCAGCGTTCTGCAGGCTCTTATAGTTGTAATTCTTCGGCCTCGGATCCTTCTGTTTGATACACATACAACAGACCTAGCGGCGTTCCTTCGTTGCTGTATTCTGAATGTCGTACCCAAACCGGTAGACCCATTGACGCGTTTGGCCATCTCTTTCGGACAAAGCCCAGCCTCTGAACAAGCGAAATAGCCGTTGTTCGTCTTCTTCTATTCTTTCGGGGATCGCCGCCGTCGATTTCCTTTGCGCAGAGGGCTTGAGAGTAGGTGGTCGAGAATCGGGCTGATAGTCGGCCATTGTGATACGATATTTGCAGCTGAAGATTTGTCGCTAGTCAGAAATGAGCTAAAATACCGGTAGTTGGACGCATTGGCATTGTCAATCAATTAAAATCCACATAGTCGAAGGTCTAATAGCATCAGCCAATTGATGAGAATTGTCTGAGGGACGCGTCCTCTATGAGGAAATGCATGGGATCGTGCAGCTCTTTATTCTGCCAGCCAGGCAGCTGCGGTCGCGAGCAGCATCATAGGAACAGCTGAACAGCCATTCCAGGTAGGTTGATACCGGTAGGGAACAGGTATGCGTTGTCTTAAACCCGGCATATTAGTTAGTAAATACTTTAAACTTAACCTATTAACTAGGGGTTCTGTGGTATTTGTAAACCTCCGCTAAGATTAAGGAAATATCCACTGCATTCCACAATTTCCACATGTGGCCCGGCTCTTGTGGAGTGGTAGTAAATCCACAACTGGGTCTGATGGAATGGAGTGTATTTGATATGGATCCATATGTGAGTCCACATGTGGGTTTTCGTGGAGTGGCTTTGAACCCTGGTCGCCTACCATTTACGAGGACTCACGAACACGATACACGGCCCGCTGCCTAGTGCTGTACGGAGCGCCGTCAGGGCCTGCGTTGAACCAGTCCTGCTCTACAGCACCGAAGTATGATACCCAGGGGCAACCCGACCACGGTGGAACCAACCCTCTAAAGACCGGCCGTCAAGTATTCAGCATCTCTTGCAGAGAATGAACAAGGCCATCATTCAATCTATGCGGGCTATACTCCCCGCCTGGAAGACGACCCCTATCTCCATCCTCCATCGGGAAAGCGGGATACCTCCTATCGCTCAACTTCTCGAAGCACGTCGATACCGCTTCTCCGCCCGACTCAAATCCCTCGACGAGGCCCATCCTCTCGCGAAGCGCACACTTCCACCCAGGCAACCAACATACCATAAGCTCATGAAGCAGAAGTACCAAGCCCCAGTAGAGAGCAGCTTCAGGACCCGTCTTCGACGGACTCACGAGCTCCTCGCACCCTGCGCACGGCCGGCTCTCATCCAAAAACGCTTCGGCAAGGAACAAGACATACCCCTACAGATGGCTCCAAAAGAGGAATCGGCCGAGGCCTTCCTCCGGTGGGTTGAGTCAGTAGGCCCAACCACCCTGATCGTATACTCAGACGGCTCCCTGTCTTCAGGGGGAGCGGCCACCTATGGCTTCGCCATTCACCAGAAGGACCTCCCCATATGCAACGGCTCAGGCCGGCTTGGGCCTGCCGAGGTCTTTGATGCTGAAGCTACAGGAGCACTGGAGGGCCTTAAAGCGGCCCTAAACCTCCCAGGATCAGCGACACAGGACATTGTAGTCTGTCTGGACAACCTGGCGGCCGCAACGTGTCTGCGTGGCACACCGTCTGATTCCTCACAAGCAGTCTTCCTCGAGTTCCAGGCCTTAGCTGCATCACACGAAGCTACATAAGTGCGCTGGATACCTGGCCACACGGACATTCCCGGCAACGAACAAGCCGACAAACTAGCAAAAGCAGCGTCCTCGCTGCCGGAGCCGGAGGGCGCCCGGCCGACGCTGGCATATCTGCGAAAGATGGCGAGGCAGAAACCAAAAGAAGCTTTCAAAACATGGTGGTCAACTTCCGCCCCCGGGCAGTACAGGAGATTCAATCTCAAGGCGACTATCCCATCGAGTGCGGATGGACCCCATTTTCGCCAAGGCCAAAATACCCACTCTTATACCCACTTTTACTCCGCACTTCAATCAGTACATGACGAAACATCATTTGCACCTATGTTTTCTTACCTGCTGTCACCACCAAAACCATCATTTTGTTCAATGCTGCGATGTCTTCTAGTGATTCTGATGCTTCTGATGCCTCCGGTGCCTCCAGGGCTTCCGTACGGAGCTGTATTGTGGTTGAGATCCTTCCTGAAGACCTCGCTGTCGCCTGCACTGCCGACTGTACGCCGGAGCGGTGCGATAACAGCACAGTCCGGCCCCACGAACCTCCGGCTGTCGAGCGCGGGCCGCCGGGCTCCTTCGTACCCTTTGACGTACCGACCCGGCCCCGAGAGATACGGGAGCTGCCGGCAGCCCCGCTTGACCTATTCCTCCGGTACGTTCCCCGGGGCCTTATTGAGCGGTGGGTGCAATGGACGAATGCAGCGCCGTTATCTAAGGAAGGTCCCCGGGCTAAACGGTCAAGAGTGTATGATCGGAGGAAGACTTCTGTAGATGAGATTTACCTCTTCTTAGGAATCCTGCTTTATATGGGGATACATAGCGAACCTCAAATATCAAGATATTGGTCAACTCAACAGCAAAAGGAGGATCCTATCTATCTATTCACCCGGTTTATCTCCCGGGACCGCTTCCAAAGTCTGCTCCGGCAGCTACGTATCTTTGATACCTCTGAATTCCAGCCCAGCCAGTCAGGAGGTCAACGCCAGGCCCGGGCCCAAGCCCCCGCCCAAGCCGGAATGCCAGATATATACCGGAAGGTTAATGAGTGGTCAGCCCATATCCAGGAGACTGAGGATTCCTTCTATACAGCCGGCTCCGACCTTACCGTTGACGAGGCTATGGTCCGGTTTACGGGCCGGTCCCTAGAGACGACGACAATACCGACGAAGCCGATCCTAACCGGCTTCAAGGTCTGGATCCTTGCCCAATCGGGCTACTGCCTCCGGTGGCTCTGGCACGTACACGGAAAGGGCCCATACGGACTAGTCCCTCAGGCCCGGCCGGCAGGCAGCAAGGCTGGAGCAGCTGCCGCAAAGTGGGACCCGTTAACGCCAACGCAACGGGTTGTAACGACACTTATTACCCTACTTCCGGCTGCAGTCTACCACGTATTCCTAGACAATCTCTTTGCTTCCGTACGGCTTCTCCGGGCCCTCCGGAAGCAGCAGGTCGGAGCTTCCGGGACCTGCCGGAAAGACAGTGGGATAGATAAGATCCTCATCGCCGAGAAGGAAGCAGAAGGCCAGGGTATTCCTTGGGGTCAGATCCATTGCATCCCTACCTTAGATGGGGAGGTATGGTATTGCAAACTGCTTTCTATAGATATCTCCATACTGATCAATTTGTCTCTTCATAGGTCAACCAATTCACCTGGAAGGATAACTCCCTTGTCCTCTTCTTGACAACCGTCTTCCGAGACGGCCGGGAGGTTATCCGTCTCCGGCGCCGGCCGGCCGGAAGCTCTGCTGGAAAGCGGGCTGCCCGGAAAGAAGCCTTCGGCCCAGACGTCCGGAAGAACCTCCCGGTGCCTGAGGCAATTGATAAATATAACCATAAGATGAATGGGGTTGATATTAGTGACCAGATGAGGTCCTATTATCAATATAACCGCCCTATTCGTCGAGGAGGCTGGCAGGCACTTGCTTGGAATTTCCTACTAGAAGTGATCGTTGTAAATAGCTTCTTCCTGCAGCTCTGGGGTAAGCCCGAGTGGCAAAAGGTTAAGACCCAGTATCAATGGCGGCGACTGCTTGCATCCCAGCTTATTCAACAGTTTGGACCATTAGCAGGAGGTCGAAGACTTTCACGACCTCAACGGGCTTCAGATAAGAGGAAAACATCTATTCCTTGGCAGCACCATCGCAAGGGATCAAGGGGGGTTAACTCGCCTTGCACCTATTGCGGCAGGAGGAAGAAACGCCAGGCTCTAAGTGAGGTATCTAGGAATAGCCTCACTCAACAGCCGCAACAGCGAAAAAAGACTCGAAAAGGCTGCTTAGACTGTAACGTACCGCTATGTACTGATGGAGATTGTTGGTACCTCTGGCACACCCAAAATCTATAGAGGAATCGAGGTACCCTGAATCTTAGCATATGATTCGATTATTCTAGTGGTCCCATAAGCCCTGATTGGCTTTACCCCGCCCTTGGCGAAAATGGGGTCCATCCGCACTCGATGGGATACGTTGCCCACCGGAGCTCTCACTCCCTCGGACAGCTCTGCACCATCTGCTCGCCGCAAGATCCCTTCATGGGGACTTCGCTGCATACCATGAACGATTCAACCACGACGACGCAAGGGTGACCTGCTCGTGCGGTCGACGCAAAGCACCTGACCACGTCTTCTACTGCAGAAAAGTACCGCGGCGGTGTCGAATAAGGCTTGTCCCCTCGCCGACGGTAACAGTCAACCTCGCAATAGGAAGAAATTTCGACAAGTACACCAAGCTGGCTAAATCAAGCGCCTTCTTCGAGAAGATTTGCCATCGGCACTAGACGAGGCAGATCCGAGACGCACTCGCGTCTCCTCCTCTCCCTCTATTCTCTCCTCTCTTTTGTTCCTTTTCTTCAACTACATGGGCTCGGCCGCCTCGTGCAGCCACGCCAATGCTCTCATCCCAGTCTCACTGAATAAGATTGGCCCATACATAGCGGCTAGTGCTGTACCGGTAATAGCCGCGCCTGGCCATCCCGGTGACGGGTAACAGGCTCGACACAATGCGCCTTTGAGCCGATGATATGCTGGATAGTGGTTTGTTCTGTAGTTTACGAAATCTTTGCGTAGATATTAGCATTAGAGACTCTAGCTCAGCACGTCCTGTGCCCCAATAGGGGACTTTACGGGCCTCACGGCCCCCAGACGAAAAATATACATACATACATACCGTGCAGGCCGCCTATTTATTATGGTGGGGCTGGTATCTCTTAACTCCACAGCTTAGGCTTCGCCGATGGGATAACATACTTTTCACTCTCATGTTGTAAATATTATTGTTGGAGCTAGTCAAAAGCCCCCTTAAAGCTATAAAATTCGGTTGCTGTTACATATAAAAAGCATGCCATTCTAGGCTCTTGTTAGGATGATGGAATCGGTTGCAAGATACACCCGGTACCGTAGATTATATAGTGCCGTGGCTGTACCTGCTAACACGCCTTAGCACCATATCAGAGCTTCGCGATTTGCACACGGCGCGTCGGATCGCGTGGCGGTTTCTCAGCGCGTTACCATCCAGGACCACTTGATGGACACCCCCACTTAATGGACCACCAAAATTTCGATGCTCCCATACAAAATCTAAATTTTCGTGCACACAAAAACAGACCGCGTTGTCAATCAAAATCGAAGTTAGTAAAGAGACTCTCCATAAAATTGATCAAATTTTACTCTCTGCGTGGTTTTTTGACCTCCCGACCGCTGCGTGTGCGCTGGCAGTGCTTTGTTACGACCATGAAGTCCTCACTTTCGTCCTCTGACCTGACACCCACCTCAATCACCGACTCGATCTCCTCATCCACATCCACCTCTATTTCTGCCTCCTTTGAGTTAGGAAGAGCTTCTCCAGCCGCTAGAGCCTCTGCTAGAGCCATGAATCGTCGGTTCGGGTTCGGTACCGCCTTTCTTTTCTTCCCTCGCCGCAGCTGGGACACCTGCTCCTCCAGCCCAGTAATCCGCGCATTCTGAACGGCCACCTTCATCTCTAAAGCTTCCAGCCCCTTTGCGATCTTACTGTACTTCCGCTTGGTCGGACGACTTCGATGTTTGGCCAAATCTCTCACCTGGCGGCTCGTTTTCGGCGTATCATCTGAGTCCAGATGAGGAGGGCTGGGCGTCTTGAAGCCTTCCAGAACTTTTTCTTTATTCGGTTGAATTTCCGGATGTGTTAGAGCTTTGCGACGGTTTATAGGCCAATTTCCAGTAAACCTCCAGCCGGATAAGATAATCTCCTTCCTCATGCCCGCCTCTCTAGCTTTCGCGTATGACCGAATAAAATTGACTTTATCAACGGGCGCAGAATCGGTCAAACTAGCCAGCTTTTGGAGTTCTTTCCGATACGCACCTTTGATGACATTAAAAATTCCATTGTCTAACGGTTGTAGGCCATGAGAGCAATGCGCTGGTAGATAGCAGCAGTAGACGTTGTTCAGAAAGCACGTAGCCATCCACTCATCCTGGGTGCTCGTTAGCGACCTTATAGCGGGAGACTCTGCGGTGAAAACACCAAAAGACTCACCTGTGCATGGCTTCCGTGACCGTCAAGGATAATAAGTCTCGCATCTGATGCATCGCGAGGCTCTGTTTGAGGTAGATAGACGTCTTTCAACCACTCGAGAGCTATATGGTTGTCGGTCCAGCCGTTCGGTGATGTGATGTAGTGCCAGTCCGCTATCGATTCGAATTCCTTAAGAAACCACTGCTTCTGCAGCTCTTTTCCTTTAAAGATAATTCCCGGTTTTAAAGCGCGGCCAGTTGCGGTGACAGCCTCAATAAACGAGGTCCAAGTGCGCGACTGAACGCCCTTCAACAACGCCTTCTTCTTCGGGTCAGAGCTCCCGATTATGAGGCTGTCCAGGCCTCATGGACAACCAATTAGTTATGCCCTATAAAAGCCCGTAGAGAACTTGTGGAGGACTTACCGAAACCCGCCATTATGCCACCCTCGTCCACGTTAACCGTGTTCTCAGGCTTGATCCAGCCGTACTCGTTCTCCCGAATATCGAAGTACCAATTGACCGCCTTCGGAGTAAACCCGTCAAATCTGGCGGCTTCCTGACGTTTTCCAAGCTTGGTAGATAGTTGTGAGTGACGCTTGACGAACCTGGTGGTCCAGTGCTTGCCCAGAGGCATATTATCGCCTTGTTGTTGAAGGATGGCCTCGACACAGGCGCGGAGCTGGCTGTGCGAGGGAGCATAGCCCAGAGACTCTTGTCGCAGCACCCAACGAAGGAGAGTCTCCTCCTGGCTCTTTGAAATACGCTGCTGGGCATGGATACGTTCATTCCTGCTCGCTTGACCGGAAAGTCGTCTATAAATGGTCGATCGAGGCACTCCACGTTTCTGGGCCGCCTCAGTCTGCGATAGGCCTCTATCAGTAATATCGAGAATAGCCTCAGCTACGTCGTCTTCGGTATAATCACGCCGAACCATTGTGGCAGGAGTTCCACAAGTAAAGTAGGTGATATGCCTACTGGAGTGAATGAAGTTAGATGGGGTGGATAAGGTGAAAATGAAAAAGTTTCAAAGGGCTAGAGAACAAGGCCACGAGGGGGAACGGGAAAAAGTTGAGCTGATATTAAAATTTCATGACACAGACTATACAGCACAGGTTTTGGTTTGCGAGTATCTTCATTCTTGGTAAAATGCGGTGTAATTGAAAATTCGGATTTTGTATGGGAGGACCGAAATTTTGGTGGCCCATTAAGTGGGGGTGCCCATTAAGTGGTCGTGGATGGTACGTATCCAGCGGCGTAAATATATAACTTCATCTTGGCCGTCTCTCTTCAAAATTCGCTTCTTCTCGTCACCCTGTGCAGCCAGTCTGTTGTATTCATCTTTCGAGACTCGAAGCCTAGTCACTCGAGGCGGGGTCTCAGGGTCGATGGTGAAGCCAATGATCATTAGACAACGACGTGGAGCAGCGTAATGCCACTCACTAGGTTGCCGAGGAATCTAAACAGCCATCTAGTTGCTTGCACCAGTCGCGTCCGGACTCCACAAGGGCAATCAATCGACCTAGGGAGTCCTCCCAAGGCAACACTACTTCTCTGAAATGCAATGAGCAATTCCGATATCTTTGAAAAGATTCCACAGAGATTCTCCATTCTTCATGTAGCTGCGCAGTGGGGGGTTCCCGCTCTGGCAGCTTATGCCTCTCGCTCAGACCTTGGGCATCATGAGGCGGAGGTGTTAAGCCGTTTTGTTGATTGTGTCGATGCTTCCAACAAAACACCGTTAGAATGCGCTGCTAGGCGGGGATATCTAAGTGCTGTATCTGTCCTGCTAGACTTAGGAGGAAAGGTGACCACACCAATAACGCATGCTGCAACAGGAAATGATGAGAATGGCAAGGAGGTGATGACACTACTTCTCGATCGGTGTGAAGACCAGATCACCATCACGGAGGAGGTAGCGAAGGCTGCGGCAGGAAATTCTTGGAATGGTAAGGAGGTGATGATACTGCTTCTCGACCGGCGCGGAGACGACATCACCATCACAGAGGAGGTGGTGGAAGCTGCAGCAGGGAATTGGGGGAGTGACAAGGAGGTGATGACACTGCTTCTCGACCGGCGCGGAGACCAGATCACCATCACAGAGGAGGTGGTGAAGGCTGCAGCAGGAAATCCATGGGATGGGCGATAAGCCAGGCTGCACCGTGGCAGGCGGTGACAGGGTGTCTTTGTCGAAAGGTGCAAGGAACGTTGCACTAGGGCCGCACGAGCCAGAAAGCACGAGGAAAATGCATACGGTATGAATTGGGGTAATGCATTGGCCTCAGACGACATTGCTTGAGGCCCGAGCCAATTGTGGATGGAAACAAAAGATGGACTCCGCCCACGCTCCAACGCCGAGAAATGGGTATATCACCTGTACATGACGGAGTCGACACTCGGACCCAACCTCGTCTTAAAACGGAATGGGCTATGCCTGGTGAGCATGTTGTGTCCAACACACAGTGCCGATGCAACCTGAAGCCACACTACAGTCACCCCCTTCCGCATGATGACTCACAGCCAGATGGAGGCGATCGGGCTGAACTCAGGGGGCCCCTCGTCGAAACACGATCACCCCTGCTAGTGTGTCATCCTTGATTTGCGCCACCTGTTGGATCCAGTACGGCACGCAATCAAGAACATACATACACCCAATCAGGCGCCTCACGTTGCGAGGCACTGCCCTGAAATGACCGTTGCCTTGTGCTTGCCCCAAAGTTGCCTCATTTGTTGTATGGCGAACCAGTTGACACGAAGACGACGCGATCAATACCTCTTTTAAAACACTGTCCAGTCCAGAATGTGCAGCAGAATTAGGTCCGTAGTCCGCTAGTTTCCTAGATCTATGATTGCAAGCTGTCAGCGCAAACCAGAGTGAACTCCGTTGGCATCATAGGTGTCCGCCCATTTGATCAACATGGACCCCAACCATTCGTCAGTACAAGCTTCTGGCCCCTTATTTAGACTATACTAACAAGCGCCCAAGAGATGGTGACGGCGGTCAAGCTCCAGCTGCCAGGAGGCAACCCCCCTCGCCCGAAGAACCTCCACCTCTCGAAATGATGCGTCAGCCAGAGACTCGACCAATCTCTCAAGACCAACTTGTGGCTGAAGTGAAAGGGATATATGCTGGCCTTGTTATGGTCGAAACTAAATGCATTGAAGTTGACAATGCTCAGTCGTCCAACCCCGACGCCAATAAGTTGAACAACGAACAGTGGCAAGCCTTGATAGCTCTTCACCGAACACTACTACATGAACATCATGACTTCTTCCTCGCCAGTCAACACCCATCAGCCAGTTTACCACTACGTCGGCTTGCTGCCAAGTATTCGATGCCTGCTCGCATGTGGCGGCATGGCATCCATTCTTTCCTTGAGCTGCTCCGGCATAGATTACCGGCATCCCTCGAGCACATGCTGACATTCCTGTACCTCGCGTACAGCATGATGGCGCTTCTGTACGAGACTGTGCCAGCTTTCGAGGAAACGTGGATTGAATGTCTCGGAGATCTTGGTCGCTACAGGATGGCCATCGAAGACGACGATATCAAAGACCGAGAAGTGTGGACAGGGGTTAGCCGGCACTGGTACAGTAAGGCCTCAGATAAGTCTCCCGATACGGGCCGCTTATATCACCACTTGGCGATCTTGGCGTGGCCCAATGCCTTGCAACAGTTGTATTACTATGCCAAGTCATTGTGTGTACCGATCCCATTTCTCAGTACTAGGGAGAGTGTCATGACACTCTTCGATCCTATTTTCGAGTCTGATCCACGTCATCTGTCGAAGATTGATACCTACTTTATACGCGTGCATGGCATTCTTTTCTCAGGCAAGGGAGACGACAATATGCTTGCAGTAGCAATGAAAGAATTCCTAGTGCGTCTCGATGGGACCATTGCCGGATCAACCAAGAAGTGGCTTGAAGCGGGGTCAGTACTCTTTCGAGTTTCCCGCGATCTTATATTAACCTAGTTTAGTTACTTCATGGGCATCGCCACGGCGTGCTCCCTACTTGGGTACGGAATGGAGTCCAACGTTCTCATGAGAGCCATGGCCCAGAGATCAGACGAGACAGATGTTGCTATAGACGGGAGCTCTATCCTACAAACGCCCCCAAGCAAGTCGTTTACGCAAGCACTCGACTTCGCGGCCAAGACGTACGATATCGTGCTTCGACGCTGGGGTGATACGAATACCCTTCCATTCATCCATACGATTCTGGTGTTCATCTTGAAGATGACACAGTATCCTACTGGCATATCATATCTAGAAAAGTCATTCCCATGGAAGTTGACCATGGCCATGCTTAACTACCACCTGGACTCTTGCGACTTTAAACCCAGCATGGATAACTTCCCCAGTCCAGAAAAGGGCGAGCGCCCCAGGCCCTTACCAGAGGACTATGCCATGCGCGGCCTCACTTACGCCGCTGACTACCACCCAAAAGACTGGTTCGGGGAAATCGACGAGGACGAGAAGTACTTTGAGCTTGCTTCCATGACGGACCAGCGAAAGGAGCGAATTTTGTACCTCGGCTACAAAATCGCTTCCCAGGGCAAGTGGCTCACCTTCGACGCTGACTCGATGAAGTTTGGAATCATGCCTGCGTACGATGTCAAGATCGACGGTGCTGCCGATCCTTCGCTGGAGTCAACTCTAGATCTTATCAAGAGTGAAGAAGACTCGGGGTCTGGGGAGAAAGGATGTTGAGCTCTCGAAGTGTTGGAGCATTAGAGCAGAATGTTAGGACAGTGAACATTGTAGTACTTCCCTAAACCCTAAGTCAAGAATAGAGCAGCGGGTGACTCGAGGTGACCAACACCCTCAAGACTCGCAGGAAGTGCGAACTCGCAAGTAGGGAGAGATCCGTTCTGAAATGTGATCTTCGTATGCAATCGCATGTGGTGCGATTGCGTTGCACCGAGGAACTTAAGTAGGTAGAAAGAGCAAAATGAGCAAATTGAGCAACTCGTACTACTGGTGGGCGCCTCAAGTCCGGCCACCCCGCGGTCGCTTCGCTCCCTAGGGGGGTCAATGACTAGCAAAAAGTCCCCTTGATTCGCAAAATTCTAAGATTTACCATCCACAACCCCTCTTTCGCCACCACCCCTCTTTCGCCAGGCAAAATAAAAAAAGCTCCACCAAAACTCATCAACTTTACTTACACGAAAGTCAGCCTGAATATATAGCTAACTGAGAGAAACTACCTCTTTTGATCATAAAAATGATTGGGTATGATGATTCTGACCTCGTAAGGCTGTGCGGGGTACGAGATTCATGCATGCTGTGCCATGGAAATGTTGAAAGTTAGATGACCAAATTCCTCACCGCTCTTTTCCTTGTTTTCTAGCCTATGTCTACGACAACGACAAGAAAATGCCTAGGTCAAGACTTCGATGGAAATACACAGAGGACGACATGGCAGAGGCCATATTGGGTGTTACTGACAATGGCTTTTCACCCCCTCAAGCCGCTCATAGACGGGGAGTGCCCCGAAGGACTATAATCGACAGACTTCACGGCCGCGGGGCCGTGAAAGAGCAGATACACCCTCATCGACGGTTGTCCAAGAGCCAAGAGAATAGGTTGGCTTTCTGGATTCTCCGTCAGGAGTCCTTGGGCTATGCTCCATCCCATAGTCAAATCCGCGCTTGCGTCATGGGCCTGCTGAGACAGCAGGGCGAACATCCCGACTTAGGACGCAACTGGGTGAAAAAGTTTATCAATCGCCGTGCAGACCTAAAGACCAAGATGGGTAGACGTCAAGAAGCCAAGAGGTTCGACTCTTTTACACCTAGAGCGGTTCATTGGTACTTTGATATCCGGGATGGGCAGTATGGCTGGATCAAGCCTGAAAACACCGTCAACGTTGATGAAGGCGGTATTATGACTGGTTTCGGCAAGCGCTCACCTCTATTCCTTGTTAGTGCTTGAGTTTTGACTGACTAATCCTCTTCATTCAGGACTAGATAGCTTGGTTGTTGGAAGCGCGGATCCGAAGCGCAAGGCCTTTCTCAAAGGACCACAAACTCGAAATTGGACTTCATTCATCGAAGCTGTCACTGCTGACGGCCGCGCTTTAGTTCCTGGCATAATCTTCAAGGGGAAAGAACTACAGAAACAATGGTTTCTTGAGGAGTTCAAGCAGATAGCAGACTGGTATTACATAACTTCGCCCAACGGGTGGACTGATGACCACATAGGCATTGAATGGCTTGAAAGAGTTTATCTGCCCCAGACGACACCTGCTGATGAGTCAGACGCTAGACTGATCATTTTAGATGGTCACGGAAGCCATGCAACAGTATGCCCTTCATTTTCCCCATCTCAAGATCAGTGCTGAGTGATGGAAGGATGAATGGATGGCCACGTGCTTTTTGAACAACGTTTATTGCTGCTATCTACCAGCACACTGCTCTCATGGACTCCAGCTACTGGACAATGGAGTATTCAACGCGTTGAAGGCTGCATATCGACGAGAGTTGGAAAAGTTCGCTTCGTTGACTGATTCCGCTCCAATGGACAAGGTCAATTTCATCAGGGCCTACGCCAAGGCTCGCCGAGATAGAATGACTAAGAAGGACATACTGTCTGGCTGGAGGGTCACTGGAAACTGGCCCATTTCACGTGCGAAAGCGTTACGGCACCCTGAAATCCAACAAGATAGGCCAAACGGCAGCCCAAGAGTGACTCCTGAACCCAGGCCGTATCTTGGCTCGGACGATACGCCACAGACGAGCCGTCAAATTCGTGATCTTGGGTTGAACAAAACACCAAAGACGCGGAGACGGTATAACGTGATATCCAAGGGCTTTGAAGCTCACCAGCAGACAGTAGCGGCGCATACGCAGAGGATTGCCAGCCTAGAGGAAGAATTGGCTCGGCTGAAAAGAGGGAAGAAGAGGAAGGCGGTGCCGAATCCTAACAAACGTTTCATGACTCTTGGAGAGACTCTAGCTGGTAAAGAGTCCATACCAGAAGGGGCGACTCGTTATACGCCTGTCGGGGTGGAATTTGTCTCTTCAAGCGAGCAAGAGTCAGAATCGGAGGCTGGCTCTGTCACCGAAGTCAGAGAGGAAAACATACCCCACCAACCAACCAGGCGGTCGCGGCGGATGGTGAAAAAAACCAGAGTACAATAGATAAATCTACTTATGACTCATTAAATGAATGATTTTACGCATTTCTGTCAATTTGGTCAAATTCTTTGTAAGTGAAGTTGGTGAGTTTTGGTGGAGGTTTTTTTATTTTGCCTGGCGAAAGAGGGGTGGTGGCGAAAGAGGGGTTGTGGATGGGTAGTTATAACTTATATAAATAGCTAATTAAAAAGAAATTCATTCCGGTCAGAATTTAATAAATAGCTCTTATTGTATAATAAATTAATTTAATTAACTAACTTATAAAAAACTATTTATTATAATAACTTATTAATATTAGCTTTTGATGTGACGGGAGCGTCTGGAGTGCTGGACCCAGGGTGGGGTCCATACGTAACTAGGGCGCACGGGGCAGGTCACAGAGACTATCAACGCGTCTACGCGTCTACGCGCCTGCCCGCTTTCTCTCTTTCCTCTCCATCGTAGTATTCTCGCAAGACAGTGGCATTACCTCTTGAGTTGATCTCATCTGGCCCGTGACATTTGAATTCTTAGGGCTATTAATCTGGGTTAGGGTTAGGGTTAAGATACCTCCCTTCTTAGTAAAATAAGGTTAAGGTTAACTTAAGTATCAAATTTTGCGAATCAAGGGGACTTTTTGCTAGTCATTGACCCCCCTAGGGAGCGGAGCGACCGCGGGGTGGCCGGACTTGAGGCGCCCACCAGTAAGGCTCACGCCCGTTGGTGTCCTCCACCTCCCTATCAACAGATTACAACCACAACAATGCCCATTTCAAAAAACAAAAAAAAACCCCATATCATCATGTAGCTCAGTTTCAAAATAATCTCACGTCACATATCGGGATATCGAATTTCTGCGGCTATGATGGCCGTCAAGCTTTCTCTCTTTCATCATAGGCGTCCATCGCCACTTGCCTCGTCAGCGGCCTCGTCAGCGGTCTAGCTTTTCCTTCAATCAGGTCAATAGCTAGATAAAGTCAAAGACCCTGGGGCGTCCGGAGCCTCTCGGCTGGCCGAGGTCATCCGAGGTCATCGTCAGTTTCTTCGTCTATAAGACTGACCCAAAGACCCTCATTAGATAGGAAGAATAGCAAGAGCTTCTCACATACATGATCATTTACATCTCCTAGATGCAACATCTCATATTCCAACCTGAGCCATTTTCCGTGCAAGTTCGTTGTATCATTCTATGGTATTTGCAGCACTTAGCGCGCCCGGCGCGACGCCCGCACAGTAATTTGGCTGCCGCCGATCTAGACTTGGGTGTCGCCCTCGCCATCTTGCAATTGAGGAATTGGCCGACCTAAGAACCCTCTGAGGTCTCGTTTAGAAGCTGGTATCTGAGCCTTTAGCCTTTTCATCTGATCTAGCTTGCCGAGCCGCTTTCCCATGGCCACTCTATTGCACCAGGTTGGGGGTAGGCTTAAACTCGCCAGCATCGTGCTTAGCCAAACAACCACCTCGGGGATAGCTTCGAGGTTGATCAAAGGCTATGTGGTGACTAGGAATGAGTGATTTCATGCGTCTCATTCACGCGTCTCATTCACGGTTGTCGACGTCCATGTTGTCCGCTTGGTAGGTGCTGTGTAGTCGTACCGAGTTTGCATCAAGGGCTTCCAGTGCCCTTCTAGATGACGTTATAATTCTTTGGGGCCGTTGACTACCTGTGTTGACTGTGATCTCATTCTCCACGTCATTAAGGGGAGTTAGGTTGCAACCAGGGTCGGCTCTCTTTTGCCCTCTCTTTGTCAGTGATCTGCTTCTTCCTTGCCGATTCTGCTGACCGCGACTAGGTACGAGGGATGATGCTCTCTCCCGGATGGTTCGTCCGATCGATTCCTCCTGATTGCCATACTGCTCTGTGGCACTGGGTGGTACCTAGGGCGTGCGGCGTAGGCGGATTTGACCTTGGTCATTTCATCTTTCCTGGTAGCACATTGGTTGGTCCATGCCTCATGTTCGCCTTTGCAGTTGGCGCACTTTCTAGGCACGCTCTTGTCAGACTTGACAGGCATTCGCGGGACGCGTGTTCTCGAGCACAGTAGCCGCATCTCGCCGTTGCCTTGCACTGGGTTCCTATGTGGCCGTATGCTTGGCAATTGAAGCATTGTCTCAGTCGACACGACCTGTCATACAGCTCGCACTGAAAGACTTCGCCGTGCCAGATCAGACCCTCGTCAATGATCTTGTTGGCGTCTTGGGGTCTTGTAAACTCAACGATGATCGAGGGAGCAGCCTTTGCCGCAGATTTCCTCGTGAGCCAGCCTATGAATTTTATCTCGGCGCTCGGGATGAACGGTCTGTTTTCCTGGAGAATGCTGTCTCTGGTGTCCTCAAGTCGGCTCACATCCATCGAGCTGGTACGGATGCCGTGTACAAGAACTCCGTATGTTGGAATGCGCACTGCTGCTCCATTGCCGAGCCGGTGCTCCCAGTCCTCGGCGAACTGTCGGAGTACCTCCATGTCAGAGGTCGTAGCCGTCTTGATGCTAAGGTCACCGCTTTTGAGTTGGTTAGTTGACACCGTCTTGATGTTCTCTATATGCTCGTTTCCGCTTTGTTCTATGGCACGGTCTACGTGTGCTTTCAGGCTACGGGGGTTCATCGCCCGTAGGCTGGCTATGGTGAGTGGGTTCCGAATGTTCACGGTGATCTCACGGAGCACTTGCGCAGGCGGTGCCTTGTTTTGGTTCAGTGGATTATGCATGCTTGTAGCTAGCCCATTTCCAGCTGCTACCGATGCGTAGGTCCGTGGCAAGCTCGATCGGTTGTGCGGGTCTGCGTTCTTGATCTCTCTCACCATTGCCATGACTGTTCTGCTGATATCGATCGATTCTCTGGCTGCTGCCTTCGTCTCGTTCTGTGTTTCGTGGCCCTCGCGTATTCCTTTCAATGCCTGCTGGCCTGTGTTCGCTGCCTGTTTGAGTTCCGTCTTGATGTCGTTGAGAGCTTGCATCGTGCTTTCCGCCGCGATCTTCGATTCGGTTCTTGCCATCTGTAGTGCGTCGTGTACGGTGCCAAGGTCTGGGATGTTGTGAATCTTATTGACGAGGGATGGTGCGCCCATGGCTATGATCTTGGCCAGGTCATGGGGAACAGGTTGGTCTTTCGCGCGTTCGATGCACAGGAGGGCGTCCCTGAGGTATTTGCCGAGTTGTGTGGCGTGCTCGCGGAATTCGGCGGGCCATGCCACCTCTTGGGGCCACGAGGTCGCCATGATCGTCTGAAGACGCACAGGGCGATGCGCTAGACTTCAGGCTCTTCAGTGAACCCGTCGGAGAGGCGCGAGAGTGCTGTTTGGGCTGTTGTTTCAAAATTCGTTCTCGCTGTTGTGAAAAGTTTTTAGAGGCGACCTCATCGGTGTGGTTAACAAGGAAAGAGACATCATGTGAGCGCACAAAATCATGGAACTGGGATGTTTATGCAAGGGGAAGACTTCTAGACGGTCCTGGCGAATAGATCTTAAGAGAGACCGCCTCTGCAGTGTATAAGCTTAGAAGGCCGTCCACTTCTGTGTCGATTTTCCATTGTGGTTGACATTGGATAGAACGGCTGCCGGTTTTTTTTAGGATTGGCTCTTGGGGATAGTGTTGGTTAGGTTCAACGGCATCTCTATGGTACTCCCGTGCGCGCCCGCACACCAGAGCAAAACCCTGGGAGCAGAGCGCGTGGCTAGCCACTCTATGTAATGTTATTTGGTACCATGCACAACCACTCTTTCGCCAACCCCACTCTTTCGCCACGCAAAAAAAAAAAAGCACCACCAAAAATCAACAACTTTACTTACACAGAACTTGACCAAAATGAGAGATATGCGCAAAATTTTTCGTCTTATAAATAATAATTGAATCTCTCTATTGAATCCTGGGTCTTTTGATAAGCCGCCCTGATCGCGTGGTTGGTTGATGGGGTATGGTTTCCGCTCTGACCTCAATGACCGAGGCAGCCTCCGATTCTGACTCCTGCTCGCCTGACCAGCCACATTCCACCACAGCAGGCATATTTTGAGTCCCCTCTTCTGGTATGGCTTCTCCACCAGCTAGAGTCTCACCAAGAGTCATAAAACGTTTGTTAGGATTCGGCACCGCCTTGCTCTTCTTCCCTCTATTCAGGCGAGCCAATTCCTCCTCTAGGCTAGCAATCCTCACAGTATGCGCCGCTACCGTCTGCTGTTGAGCCTCAAAGCCCTTGGCTATTACGTTGTACCGTCTTCGTGTCTTTGGTGTTTTGTTCAGCCCAAGATCACGAATTTGACGGTTCGTCTGTGGTGTATCGTCCGAGTCAAAATACGGCCTGGGTTCGGGAGTCACTCTTGGGCTGCCATTTGACCTATCTTCTTGGATTTCTGGGTGCCGCAGCGCTTTGGCACGTGAGATCGGCCAATTCCCAGTAACCCTCCAGCCAGAGAGTATGTTCTTCTCAGTCATTCCAACTAGACGAGCCTTGGCGTAGGCCCTGATGAAATTAACCTTGTCCATTGGAGCGGAATCAGTCAACGAAGCGAACTTTTCCAACTCTCGTCGATATGCGGCTTTGGAGGCATTGAATACTCCATTGTCCAACGGCTGGAGCCCATGAGAGCAGTGTGCTGGCAGATAGCAACAATAAACGTTGTTCAAAAAGCACGTGGCCATCCATTCATCCTTCCGTCGCTCAGTAGTGATCTTGAGCTGAAGGAAACGAAGAACATACCGTTGCATGACTCCCATGACCATCTAAAATGATCAGTCTCGCGTCAGAGTCGTCGGCAGGCATGGTCTGGGGCAGATAGACTCTTTCAAGCCATTCAACGCCAATGTGGTCGTCAGTCCACCCGTTAGGCGAAGTTATGTAATACCAGTCTGCTATCTGCTTGAATTCCTCAAGAAACCACTGTTTCTGGAGTTCTTTCCCCTTGAAGATTATGCCAGGGATTAAGGCGCGGCCGTCAGCAGTGACAGCTTCGATAAATGAAGTCCAATTTCGAGTCTGTGGTCCCTTGAGAAATGCCTTCCGCTTTGGGTCCGCGCTTCCAACAACCAGGCTATCTAAGCCTAAATAAAAAGGATTAGTCAGTCAAATTTCAAGCACTGACAAGGTATACAGATAGATGCTTGCCGAAACCAGTCATAATACCCCCTTCGTCAACGTTGACGGTGTTTTCAGGCTTGATCCAGCCATACTGGCCCTCCCTGATATCAAAGTACCAATGAACTGCCTTAGGCGTGAAAGAGTCGAACCTTTTGGCTTCTTGACGCCTACCCATCTTGGTCTTTAGGTCTGTGCGGCGCTTGATAAATCTGGTCACCCAATTGCGTCCTAACTCGGGATGTTCGCCCTGCTGTCCCAACAAGCCCATGACGCAAGCGCGGATCTGATTGTGGGACGGAGCATAGCCCAAGGATTCCTGACGGAGTATCCAGAAAGCCAACCTGTCCTCTTGATTCTTGGACAAACGTCGGCGAGGGTGAATCTGCTCTTTCACGGCTCCCCGGCCGTTAAGTCTGTCGATTAGAGTCCTTCGGGGCACTCCCCGTCTCTGAGCCGCTTGAGACGGTGAAAAGCCATTATCAGTAATATCCAATATAGCCTCAGCCATGTCGTCCTCTCTATATTCCCATCGAAGCCGCGAGATAGGCATTTTTTTGTCGTTGTCAAAGACAAAGACCAAAAAACACGAGAAAGAGCGGTGAGGAGGCTGGTGATTGAACTGACAATATTTCAATAGCACGGCCTGCATATATCGCATACCCCGCACAGCCTTACAGAGTCAAAACAATTACCTCCAATCATTTCTATAATCAATAGAGGTAAATTCTTTTAGGTAGCTATTTATTTTGGCCAACTTTTGTGTAAGTGAAGTTGACGAGTTTTGGTGGTGCTTTTTTTTTTTTTGCGTGGCGAAAGAGTGGGGTTGGCGAAAGAGTGGTTGTGCATGGTAGTACCTTCAAAAAGCACAAAGTACGTGACCCACAAGCCCTGAGATTTACGACCTCTCGGCAAAACTTATATTGGCCCTCCTCCCTTAAGAACGGCCTTGAGCTCTCATAGTCCCGCGCAGAACCAGATGGATCCATGAAACGGCACGTCGTCTCTCGACCTATCCTTCCCGTGCACTCTTCCTCTTTCTTCTTCTTCCGCTCCAAGATAAACACCTAGATACAAGATGGACGAATCACTTCTTGAGCAAAGTAAGTCAATGATTTCCGTGCAGCTTCACCGACCGACTCCACGATACATGCAACTTGGCAATCGCTAACTTGAATCGATTCGCAATAGGCGATATTGAGGGTACAGGATCAGCTCTCACAATCCGCCAGCAGCAAGCCGACAAAGTCTTCAAAGCCACGCCGGACCTGGGGGTAAATTCCGAGGCCTCTTCCGCTACACCAGGTATGTACATTCTGAAAACTCCACAGCCCACCAGGTTACTAAGCTCTGTGATAGCCGAGGTCCATGACCCTTTCTATGTTATCAACGTTTCTTCCACCGTACGCCCGCATAACAACGAATGGAAGAAGTTTGCCTGGTGCATGTGAAAGAACGGTACCTATATCAAGAGGTAACTGGGTCGCTGTCAATGACACTAGTAGCCGTTTCGGTCATATCTTGAACATCACGAACGCCCTGACGAAACCTTCTCACTTTCGAGTTCCATAACGACCGGGCTAATAATCGATACGTTTGCACACGGGGGACTTGATGTTCAAATGGCGGCGGATGAAGGGCCCGTACATACGTGGATCAGTAAGGCGCTAGAGAGTTGAGATAGACACCCATGTCAAGACAGGATGGTTAGAATAAAGGGCGAACGAGTAAGGTGGCTGGTAAGAACGAGAGTAGATCAATGTAACATATCATGTTGAGGGCTGCCAAAGATTTGTGACCAACCTTGTAGCATTTACTGTAATTATGCCACCAACTATATCCCGCTACTGAATCTCCCTGAGATAGTGTTGGAACAGCGTATTACTTAGTTACATCAAGGTGGCCGCTGCGGGATGAGCATCGGAGAGCAACGTATAACCTTCTGCGTGGCTTTGGAGTCTCCGTACTAATCTCTGCATCCACTTTACCATCCAGGTGTATTAGATTGATTGCGATCACAAGATTATGGAGTTCTTCGACGCTGTTTTGCACCCGGACTAACGGGCTAGGTTGCAGGATTGGGACAAGCGAGTCTGGCAGTGAGCTTAGTGTCTTCTCTTTGCTAGGTTCATTCGATTTTGTTCGCCGAGGGAGAAAGAAGGACTAGAGACTTCGGGGGGGGCAAGAGTCGATCTGTAACCCAAGGGACGTCAACGAGGGGCAAAGATGTAGCGAAGCAAGATACAGACTGCCAACTACAGCAAGGTTTCCTACCGCAGAAACCTAGACGGCATCTCTGACATAGCAGGTGTATTCCTGACGCCCATGTGAGGTTGTCACCAATGCAGGCTTCATGTTGGGAACGGCAAAGTCGGAAGGGTGGAGTGTTGTTCCGCTTGTCACGGGTAACGGGATGGGGGCGGCAAACGCAATATTCGGACAGAAGCTTCGAGACAGGCTGTATGGATACCGCGGTGACCGTTTCGCTTGAGAAATCAAATGCAGAGTCAGCTCGAAATGCCGCAGGAGTCAGGGGTACGGTCAGTGTAAGATATGCCCGTCTGATTGCTCGAATGGCTTACTCTCTCGCGCCACGAGAATCACCAGAACTGGTGATACCATGGCAGAAGCTGCCATTTTGTAGTGCCTAATTACTCGCTGAGCTTTAGCTAAGAAGCGGCAAAGTGGCAATACAGATGGAGCAGCTGGTAACTGACTCGACATATGCCTTGGCGGCCTCTCTCTTCAATCCCAAAAGGGCTTCTCCCTACCCTCTCCCTGGATGTCAAACTTTCTCAGCGTAGTCATGGTCTACCTAGTGTAGCCCTTTCGAGAAGCGGATCCTTATTATGCTGTAGAAGTTGTATTGCCGCCCGGCACAAGCTGGTGCCGCCTCCAAGGCATGTGACAGCTGGTACTGCACAAATCCTACTCACCTTGCGCCGCCCAATCGCGGTTGTTACGAGAAGTCCCCAGCAGTGCTCCTGCCGTAACAGCGGGTCCAGCCGAGTTCGTACTATGCAAGAGAATGTAGACTGAAAACAACACTAGCGAACTGTCGGCACCGCCGCCAAACTCATCAGGTTACTCGTTGATGATTCGCAAGACTCTCACCGGGCAACCTGGCTTGATTGTGCTACTTATCTTAGCCACTAATAGTAAGCACCACGAGGACTCATGACGCCGTGGAACGAGGGAGAACGTAGAGGAAGGGATGTTGGACAATGAGAGATGACTCGGGCAACACCAGAATGAGGATAACCAACTTGGAAACTAAGGCCGTCTCACCGGCATAAAGTCCTTTCGAATGCCTCATTGCTTCCTCCTGTATGCAAGGGGATGCATGAAGTCTGGCTAACACGTCACGCAGGGGCGAGGCAGTCTTCGGTGGAGCCGATGCAGGGACATCACCTTGGCCCGAGTGAAAAGCCTCGGTGAAATTCCCTCTTCAGTATTGGAACACCTCATTATTTAGTCCTGCATGGGTGGGGCCTCCTTTGAAGAGGTCATGTCGCAAGAGGTAGGTGATGAATATTGTACCCCCCTACCGTCGAGCTCAGGCTGAATTAGACTCTGAGTCCGTCATCTTAAGGCTTCTGTCTAAGCAAGCCCGGGGATAGCCGATATCCGTGACAAGGAGGCACCCACCTCTTGGCTTACTTTGCCACAGTGGAGGAGTAGGTGACCTGGTTGATCGGGGGAGATTTCTAAACAGGGACTACTTCACTTTGTTTGCCTAGGAGACAGCAGGTCCGGAAAGGTGCTTTTGATATTGCAGGACACGACTCGAACTTCAGCTGAGATCCTTGATGCCTGGATATGGAAACAGAGCCGGTGAGAGGGGAACTATGATGCTTAACGGTGAAACCAGTTTTCAGGCGACTGGATGGAAGATGTAAGGTGGCGACCCACCCTTCCACGCGCCCCCCCCTTCTGCGCACTTCGACGAGATGATCTTGTAACTTCAAGGCCGCATTTCTCCACGAAGTAACTAGCTAAGCCTAGAATGTATACATCATGCTGTGCATATTCAAACTGCCCACTTCTTCTGCCACCTCTCGTGCCCGGGTGGCCTTGAGCGGCTGCTTTTCCTTCGTCGGGCCCTTAGGCCTCGGCTTTGCCTTCTGGATCTCTTCAGCTGTAGAAAATGCCGCAATAGGGCTGTATTGGACTGCTTTCCTTCCTGTGGTCTTCTGTGACTCTAGCTGAAGCTCAAGGTATGTGTATTTTGCCTTCAATTGCGCTTTTTCGGCGTTGTCGCGTTCAATGATATCTCCTGCTTTGTGTCCAATCTCGCGGACGTCTCGCCGAATGGTCTCCAGGCCTCCTTGCACTGATTCTAGCAGTGACAAAAGCTCACGCTTGTTCTTTGGCATGTACGGATCGTTCGTATATCGCAGCTTACGGCGCAGAGCACGCAGGAATTGTGGTACCGGTAGCTGGTGAATATACAGACCCCCTTTTCCCAGTTCGTAGCGACAGTTTGCATTCAACTAGCTTATCAGCCCAAACCCATGACGCTGGCAAGGCATTGGCCAAGGCGGCTAGCAAGACCTTTTGGGGGCCGGCACGTGTTGGTGGAGGAGTACTTAAGGGAGCAACGCCGCCCATATTTTCATGACCATAAATTCCCCTTTTCATCAAACAAATACTCTTTATCCTTCCTCCCCACTTCCCACAAAGGCGCGAATAATTATACGAACATGGATCATAATCTGAGCTCAGTGGTAAGGGAATGAACAACTACGTTGATATAGCCCTCTTTAATCCTGTTAGCGAGCTCTCATCCTTGAAATCGGACTAGGGTATCGTGCGACGATGATACTACCAAGGACGGAAACAGCAGAACTCGAGAAGTTGAAAAAATTCATGAATATGAACCATGAAATCTTAGTAAGATACTTGGACGCTATGAGGAAGTCCATTGCTAATATTGAATTTAGCGAAGCCGCATAGTCGAGCTTACATCTGAATTCCGAGTGGTGTTGCCTGAGAGAAAAGATACTGATGACGTGGTCACAATTCAAACTCTCATGGAAGGCAACTCGGTAGGAGAGTCATGGCAAATGGCTATCCAAGGTTCCTCGTCTCTCATGATGAAAATTTGTCGACGTCTCCGCAATGAAGATGAATCTGCGAGAAATGCTATCATCTGTCATGCCAGGGGTAAGGAGATGGGATTTCTTTGGACGTGCGAGCAGTGCTATGAGCGTAATATTCTGCCTGGTGGGTGCAGACAATTCCAGGATAACTTTGACGGCGCTTGCTCTGCCTGCATTCTTCAAGGTCATCAGAGGTTGTGTAGTGCAAGAACACCAATTGTTAAGGAGGAGAATTATTATCAGCCCTCAGAGGTTCTTATGGCGAGAACCAGTACCGCACAACCGACAAGAAAAGAAAGAGGGAATTTAGAAGGTAAATATTGAGAGTCGTAGGCTTCAATTCATCGTTACGGAACCAATGTGTCAATACGTGTACGCTCGATCCTGAATCCCAAATTACCGTATTATAAAGGTCCCCTTGAGAAGCTGCAAAGTTGACTAGGACAACAGCCCCAGCTGAATTCTCCTGGTCAGAAAGTCCTTCATTGGGGATCCCAATATCAGTTGATTCGGGGCTCTTCTTGGCGAGATCTTGCTTTGGACCGGCAGTGACTCTGTTCTCAGGGTTCCAGGTCTTAGCCTTAGCGGCTTGAGAAGGATTCTCTCGCAACCACTTCTCCAATAGATTTTTCGACTGGGGAGGAACAACAAATCCCTGTCGTGAGTGTTCAGGGTGAAAACAGCTCTGTAGGTCCAACAGTTCTCCCACCAGGCATGAGTGTTGACCGGGTGTATACCAAGGCATCCTGGGCACTGTGCCTTCTGGAGTCTTTGGCCTCCGGAAGCCGGGTTGGAAAGTGAATGAGATGACGTTGCATTCGACGATCTGGCTGCTCGAGTCGCCTTCAATTCTTGCTCGTGTTCGCGGAATCGATCGACGGGGGTTTCAAGTCAACAGTCTTCCCAGCCGGCGTGGCCCTCTTGGCCAACCTCGTCTCGTCCCCGGGCCTCTTTCTCTCTCTTCGTCAGCACGGCCACGGTGCTATAAAACCGACGTATTTCTGGTATCTCAGATCTTTCAACAAGACTCTTAGGTCAGGAGTACACCCAATCGCTGCCTTACCGGTATCTTCCATCTGACACTGCGAATCCCCGACATCTTCCCACACTCACGACCATTGTAAGTCGTTCAGAGAAGATACCCCGCGGATGTGAAGAATCTTCAAACAGGTTTTTAAGGTAAATGGAAGGAGCAGGGGCCTCTAAAAGAAGGACCGATTAGCAATGTTTAGACTGTCGTGGAGGGGGGAGTTCTTATGGATCACTAGGTTAACTAGCACTTACCAAATACGTTGGTTCATTAATAACGCCGAGGCACTCAGTATTGAGTAGTCTTATCGGGTTGGAAGATTGACTGCTTGCGAATCGGTGGAAGATGGTTGGCAAGAGCGTGCTTCGTTGTGGTCGCAAGAGCGTGCTTAGTTGTGGTCCACCCTCCCAGAGTCCATCCATGATGCATCTTCTCAATGTTTTGCGATGCCCTGCCATACCGATCCAAAACTTTGAATCGGGATCCCATGATTCTCCGAAATATATGTAGAGCTTCTCGAGTCGATTGAAAGACCCAATGAAGTGCGCAATCGTTTGTCGATCCTCCCTGGTTATTGTTGCCCTTTCGTTGACAATTTCCAACCTCTTTATCTTGACTATCACCTTCATCTCGACAACCTTCGCAATAAATGAGCTCCAGCCAGAGCAGGAGTTTAGCTTGAGCAGCGCGAGAGAATCGAAGTTGAGTGCTTTGGGCCAATTGGGGACCAATATTGGCCCTAGACGATGATAATTCTCGTAGCTGTGGGAAACGATGCAATGAGGGATTAGGAGACATTTGCAAAAAGGCCCTCGAAAAAGGACAGTCATCGGCGTCCAGTGAATCATACCCTACAATTTCATTCCAGTTTATGAAATCGAGCTCGAGATTTTGCAGATGTCCTCGGTTGTTTGTTATGGCAGAGGACAACGTTTGGATGTCTTCGCAGTGCGGCGTTCTCCAGCGAAGGATTTGAGATTTCGAAAAGCGTCCAGCTTAATGATGGATCTGTGGAGACAAGGATATGGGTGCATATTAATCTCACCGCGCGAACAATGTGGATTGGTGGTGAGACATATATCTTGGAGTGATTTCTGTCGTGAAGTGATGATCCCCTCCGGTCCAAGAATTCCTCCCGGAATGCAAGTTCCCAAATCCCAACTATAAATTTTCGTCAGAGATGCCGATTTTAGATAGGGCACTTGAGAGGGCACACCTGGAACTTCGAAGTTGGTTGTCATAGAGTCTGTTAACGATCATACCGGCAGCAAAGCTAAGATGATCAAAGTATCGAGGATGTTTGGTATGGAAGTACCATTCACTATCACCTGACTCGGAAGAACTGCCGGAAGATGCCACATCATTATCGCCCTCAAAAGCCGTGTCCCAACGTTCGTGAGGACATCTAGAACCGCCGTCACCTTTTGGAGAGTCAAAGTCGGCTCGGAGATGAAGGTGCCGAATGTATTGTAAAGGCGATGGAGACGGACATAGTAGGGGCAATTCGTGTAGTAAGTATGGGTACCCGAGGACTCTCCTAGGTTTTACCTCGACGATGTGCCACAACGTTAGTAGGACGGCATCACGAATTCTTTTCGAAACTTGGATGAGCGATTTGAGATCCCCACTCGCAGTGACCTGGATTCGTTAGCGACGAGATTTTGAAACATCAGGAAGCTTATTACTCATTTCCGATGCAATAGCCGTTGACAATGGTGAAGATTAAATGAAGGTTGAGGAACGCTCAACGTTTTCTACAATTACCTAGCTGTAAAGTCTCGGTCGGCAGCCTAGAAATCTGGTCAGCCATTGCTGCACACCAGAGTCTGATTCTTCATGATACCGACACGCAGCGTGTTTGGTCCGATCCTTGCGAATCCTCACACTTACAACAGCCAATAGTGGCCTACACTCATGTGCTGGCCCTCCGCGGTGCGAAGACGACTGTTTCCATGCCATCACCAGCAGGTAATTTTCAGCTTACCCAAAGTCACTATTACTCTATCAATGTAAAAGTGGAGGTGGCCGCTTTCTGTGGTGACGCTTGGCAACGAGTGGGGGCTTAAGTCAGGTTGGAAGGTTAGGGATCACGGATCGAAGAGCGAATGCGTTTTGATGAAAGGAAAGCCACTTAAGAGTTGGTAACACAAGATAAGACCGTAATAGCTAATTCTCTTGTGAATATAGATGATAGTATTATTCTTTCATATTTTACAGTACAGCATCATGTATCATATGTATATAATATAGTATGACCTGATTTCGTGTTATCATGGCGGCTCCATCTTATCCTGGCATCCCGATCCGAATTAACCCGCATAGCTCGCTATAGGTTCACGCCCTCACTCTTTCCGTTCCTCAGCTCGGAATTCTAATACGTGGCACGCGATACCCCTTCTGCATCACACGCTGAGCTAAGCGCGGTCTTACATCAACGGCATGAGGCAACCAAAAAAAGAAATTTCCACCTTTCTTCGTTCTTAGAAGCGATACTGTAATCCCAAAGCCTTGCAGGAAGCGAATTCGCTTACAATAGGCGAGATATAGCCATGGCCAATGAATTCACACTTGGAAGGGATGAGGCAATGGCTCCGTTGGGCCGATTGCCGTAATGCTCCGGATCTAGATAACGGAACACGCCTGAAACTGCTGACCAAAACGAAGCCAACCGTGGCTGCACTACGGAATCCAGCCTGCCATATAGACCAAAGCGCCCATATTCACATCTGCATCGACAACACATCAGTCATCCAAGGGCTGCTGGGGGACGCCCCAGCTAGCTCACAAGAGGATTTCCTAGTCTTTCAACGGATAGCTGCTCGGCCTATGTCCAGATCGATCCATTGGGTTCCCGGCCATCAAGATATCGAAGGGAACGAACAGGCCCCATCACAATATCATTGGGCCCAATCCGTTCACCGCAAATACAGGGGATATTCCTGAAAGGAAATGTTGGAAGACATCCCGAGGAACCAGTTTCCTTGAAGAACTTCCCCATTAGAGACAAGAAACAGGAAGCCGATTCGGATCGGCAACTCGCAGGATGGGTGGAACTCCTACAAGCAGCGATCCTAAGACTGTCAACAGACAGCATGCAAAATCATTGTCAAGGCGTGATTGAAGGCCGTGGAACCCAAGAAGCAATCTACCTATCCTTATGCTGGGAGCGACGAGAAGGCACCGGAGTGGTGGCCCAAACCATGGAGCCCATCCAAGGAAGACAAGGTCCGTCACAAGGAGCCAGATGGTCTTTACAAGCCAGGTGAGTTGGCATTAGAAATTTGAACCACAGTATCCCTTGCAAATGTGTTGGGCATCGTCCGTTGACCCGTGCCACCACTATCACTTTTCCGGCTCAGGCCTCCACACTAAGTACTGATATAACGAAAACACGTGCTCACTAAGTTAGGTGGGCTGGCTGTGCTCCTAATTAGACTAGGCAAGACTGTGTACTTCTACAAATGTTCGTGGTGTCCGGAGTAATAAATGGCATGCAAATTGATTAACTACATAAACGAGGTAGTTATCACAACGATGAAGATACTAAACCGCTACACGGCGACAATATACCCTCGGATAACTTTGCACCAGACTTCGGCTAGCAAAAGACACCACAAGATGAAGGAATCCGAGAACGAACATAAAATTAAACAATAGCAAACGAAAAAGACAAGACCTGACCCTACCGTCTGGTGCCAAACTAGGTCTTTCCCTAACCCATATTTATCTGACCTGCGTCACCTGCGACAGTCCTCCAGCATTCTATTTGGATTTCGTCAAAGCGCTCCCACTCTCTGTTTTAGCTTATGGGACCGTAAGAAGCACATCGATCAGCTGACTTAGTCGGCAGGATATGAATTACTCCACTAAGTTGCCGAGACTCATAGCCGATTTGTTCCCTTGCTGTGGTTGTTGGCTGGAACTCTGGCCTTGCCGAGCCGGGATCGACGCTCCACTGCAGCCGTTCTGCAATGTTGGGGATCGACCGCTCATAGCAGACGATGCTCGACTTCCTCCGGACACCGGCTGTGGCAGTGTATTTCCACCAGGGTTGCGTGGGTTCTGTTTCGTCCCAGGATATGGTGGAGGGCTGGTTCTGCCTAGGCTGCTATGGCTTGAAAATTCATCCGGAGGCCTTCTACTAGGGGTCCCGTCCACAGCAGCTCTCAGCGGAGGCAGCCGGCACCCTTCGTCCGGCTCCTCCGAAGTCCAGCGACGGCGTCCGGCAACTTGGCTACCACCATTGGCCCTTGCTTCTCCACTGGGGGAGAATGGTTCCGTGGGTGTTTGGGCTGGTGCGTAATGGTCACGCGACGGTAGTAGCGCACGAAGAGGACGCTGCTGGGAGCCTGAAGGATGAGGTGCCGGCACCGAACAGGCCCAGGGTTGACCATATGCACCGAAAAGTTGAGTGCATGGCAGGACGCCACCGGGGACCGCAGAAACTGGGACGAATGCTGTCGAGCTCGACGAGGAGACAGGCTGGAAAATGCATTCTTGGTTCATCCGGACACAGTTTTGGCACTTACCCGGGACACTCTGATAACCACTGCATCGAATCTAAGGTATGCAAGTTAACAACGTGGGACAAGAGGAAGGGGCCTACGGAGCGCGCGACACACTTTTCTTTTTCGACAGAATTGACAGGCAATCGAAGTACGCTGCCCGGGAGCTGCCTGGGTTGTTGGCTGAAGCGCGGCACCGGGTCCTCCAGGACGGTACTCGTCGGTGGCAGGTTGGGCGCCGTAGTCGTTCGGGGGTCGGGGTCCCTGAGGTGGTTGCTCCCAGTACGCGTAATAAGGGTCCGATGGGTACGGCCGTCGGCCATATGCAGGCCCAGGAGGGCGACGGTCGTCGTAGTAGCCGCGCCGCTGGTCTGGGGGTGGGCAGGCCCAACGGGGGGGCTCAGCCTTAGGCTGTGGCGGTAGAAGATACTGGTCTTGCTGAACCGGGGGCGGATAGCCACCGATTACATGTGGCGGACCATCCCGCTGAGTGGAGGGATAACTGTGTCCTGAGGCATCAGGTGGCGAGTGTGTGGGGGGCTTGTGGATGACGGAGGCCTGCATGCTTGCTGTAATATGGGCTCAGAGATCTAGGCCAGACGGAAGGCACTGAGACCTTAGTCTTCCTTGGTGGCGACAAGTGTCGATGATGTCCCTTCAATAGACGTTGGCCACGCTACGTCAACGGACGGGAGTGATCTCCAGAAGTCTCGGATCCCCAAATGATGAGAAACAAGAGGGTAGGTAGACGGAGAGGGTTCCAGGAGCATGTGTCGAGAGCGAACGTAGAAGAGGTCAAGGAGTTCTTAAATAAGGCGGTCATGTGGAATGTTACATTGGGGGGGTAGTAGGACGGCCGCCTGTTGTCGTGCCGTTCCGTGCTTAGGAAGCCGATTAAGGTGAAAGTGGCGAAACGTGGGATGGGCCGCGGACGCCTACAGTGGCTCGTAACTAACCATCTCTTCACCCGTCATCATCATTCATGGGGAAGATTGTGTGGCGCACTTGATCTGTGCTTGCCGGGCTGTTTCTGTGTCGTAATAGCCCGGGGGATGGGATCCTTCAATCTGCAAGGCAGACTGACTTTCTGCATACACCACGGAAACAAACCAACGTCTTGTTGCCACCAATTACCCACCAGTACATTTCAGTTCTGCCAATCTATGATAACTCTTCATTCGCCTTTGGAGACGGTGAGCTAAATTAAGGGGTAGGGAAACAATGGGAGGGAATCAGCTAATTAACCTCTTGACAGCCTCATGTCCTAATTTGGGGTTGGGATTGGTCGACAGATCCGATAGATCTGCGAGATCTGCTTCGTGGTCTCTGCAAGCTCGGCGTTGTCGTTTCCGATCATGATCGTCGCTCAGGGCAGGGCCGTGGTGAGTGAGCAATCGTCGCACATGCATCTTGAATGAACGTCTTGCCGTAGTGTCTGCCGGGTTCGACGCTTTGCCACATGCGTGCGCCCGGGCGGTTCATTTGCTGCGTACAGACGGAACAAGTTGGGGGTGCTTTACAACTCTTGAATCACCGACATGGATGTGACAGGGATGGAGGCCAACAAGCATGCTTCTGCCCTGGTTCAGTTTGTCGACCAACGCGCCCCACCTCGGGTGGGATTATCCTCGTATAGTGCAAACAAATGAATAGCTCTAGAAAAATAAGCTAGCTAGGTATTGGATAGCAAACATGCAGCATGATGTTGACCGCCCTAGATGGTGAGGTTGCCTTCGAAGATATTGCGCCAAGGGGAACACCAAAAATATGGCACCGCTGGCGATACCGTTCTGGAGAGCAAGGGCGAAGCATCTGTCTATACTGTGCCCGCTGTTCAAGGGTAGCCTGATCTGATGAATGGATAATAATTGAATGCCAATGGCTGAAGAAGGCCTGCCATTTCCCCTGCTATTACATTAGCCGAGGGAGGTAATTGAGGATTTATAATGACAAAGTACAGATTATTGTAGGAATGTGATGGCGGAGATTACGTAGCCTATTAATGGGTATGGTTGATTTCTACACACGTAAAGGTTGATACAGTACACAATTGGCCCAGAATGCTGCTGCAAAGGAATAGAGGCATTGTCTTAGGCTCCACTTAGGTCGTTGTTGGCCCCCATTGATGTTTGCTTGTTTGCTCACTTCCAATAATGCGGAGTCTGCCGTACGATCTGTATCAGGCTTAATAATCCTATTGCGCCACCAAACTGGCAAACCAAAGTGGAGCGTTGAAACCAGAGCATCTATAAAGCACGCTTGTGAATGGTATTGCTGTCTCCTCAACATAACAGAGAGAAGCGCTATACCCCATTCTCATATTTTTTTTCACTCATTTTGCTTCACACCATGGGCGCATCGACAACTAGCGCCTTGACATTTCGACCTCAGGTTGTTAAGCTCGCCTCAAAGGACCCTCGGACATGGCTGGCTAGGGAGCGTCGGCTACTAAAACGCGACCAATATAGCAGATGTCCGTATACCAAACAGAGACCAAGCCGACCGTTCAGAGACTTAATAGGGAGCCCCTTATTGGATGCATCAGACGCTTCAGAAATTATGTCGGAGGATGCATTAAATACAGATTCTACAATGTCAGAATGATATGATATGTACCTGCCGTTGAGGATGGCTAGACTCAGGGAAATGCCATCTATGATAGATGGCGATCAATTCAATTCCATCAATTTCGCCTTCGCGTGGCGTTGCGTTGACAGCTTACTCAGCATTTGGCCCGTGGAGTTGATCCACCGCATTCTCCAAATTGAATTGATGGCGTTGAATTGAAGTGGTTGAACCGCATACGCGTTAGGGTTCCATCAAGGTAATTTACCGAACGGTAATTTACCTGCCTGACCAAGGTTTTTGACGTCAGAAACTTCGAGGTATTTTACATGCCAAAACGCTTAGCAGCTTGTGCACCTTACTCTTTCCAACAAGACAGAGTCTCCTTGCAAGGCTTGTGAGGGCGGGCCAGATGTCAGGAGTGGGTAATGTCTCCTGCTCGAGGACTCAGGTTTGACTAGGTGACGGAGGTAGACGGCTCCTGCGAGACTAGCGCGTCTCATTGACTCATGCCATTGTGGGCTCTCAAAATCCTTTGAACGATATTTGAGATGGGTGGGGGGTCTAGGGGTGCATGTGAATCAAGGGGCCGGTGTAGATTTTGATATGTCTTGAGTTTAGACATGTGTTGTGTATCGTTTGATGTGTGTCGTGCGTTGTATGTCGTGCATCGTATGTCGGGCGTCGTCTGTCGAGCGTCGTCTCCAACCTTATCGTGAATGTGGGGACACACAAGACCGCAAGACCACAAATGTTCGCCATGACGCTCGCACGATGATGGTACACCCACTTAACACATCCGGGCCCGCCGCAAGAACCTGATAGAGTTCACTGCCGTGGAGGTACGGAGTAGACAGACGCATTTGGTCGGGAGCGGGTCCCTCAGGATGTCGCTGCTTAGACTGGATGGGTGCTTGGTCCGTGAAAGGGAATTGTCGCGAGGGCGATCAGCGAATGCTTGATAGCACCAGACATTGTGGAGGAGGTGGGCCGGGACACTGAGGGGCAGTTCGCAGCGACGAGTGAAGTGGGGGGGCCAAGCTTGAGCAACAAGCGCCCAGCGAGGTCTTGAGGAGAGCAGTCACTCTCCTGCCAGAAGCTCGACGAAACGGAGATGACAGAGGGGGTTGAAAAACAGGGGGTTGACAAACAGGGGGTTGACAAACAGGGGGTTGACAAACAGGGGGTTGACAAACAGAGGGGGTTGACAAACAGGGGGGGTTGACAAACAAACGCGGAGGTCGTCCATCAAATGTGAAGCGGGTGTGGGCAGACAAAGTGGGTAATCGCACCTCGTTCATACTCACACTGACGACGAAGAACATGTGCAGAAACACGGCGAGGTAGGTGTAGGGCATTGCGGGACCCTGCAAGACGATGCGGGGCGTGATGAGACCTTTTCAGACATTCACATGACAAGACGCTCCAAAACGCTCCAAGACACTACAAGACACGACACGACATGACACGACACTACATACAATACGATCGAGATCAGCTCACCAGAAAGACTGTAGGTACAGAGACAGACATCTATCG
Organism: Dactylonectria estremocensis; assembly: GCA_020744375.1. NCBI lineage: Eukaryota > Fungi > Ascomycota > Sordariomycetes > Hypocreales > Nectriaceae > Dactylonectria > Dactylonectria estremocensis. The sequence goes on along the minus strand of JAGMUU010000029.1, from coordinate 208,189 downwards.
AATCTATCGAATCGAATACCGGGCCTTGCCATTCGATTCGGGTGTAGCCATATATGATTCGACGCGAATCTAGCACGTCTCCTATAGATTCGATATCGAATCAAGCACCTGTCATTCGATTCGATGCCAAGGTTCGATCAGTTTCGATTCGAATTCGATCGAATAAATGACTAAACCCCGTGAAGGTAGAGAACGTTAGAGGAAATGGTGGCTTGCCAATAAGAGGACCGTCTAACATGGAGTGATCCAATGGGCAACACGAGGAAGCACATGAAAGGAGTATGTAACATAGCGGTAGGGCCCTATACTCACGAGTGTCGAGCTCTCTTGGTTTTAACCTCAGCGAGGGCGGCATGTTGGCTGTGCCTATTTCCTTACTTCGACTATTGACGTTAAATAAGTGGAGGGCAGAGACAGAGAGTGGGCCATCCACATTATAGCGGTTTGGGTAGAGCCAAATTACCGTAGCATTTCGCATGACGTAACCTGAGGAACATCGAGACTAAACCAAGGTACAAAACATGTCAAAGCGCTGCTCAGCTTTGTCTTCATGTCATCGCTTGCGTGGACAAGAGGTTGGCGAAGGTATATAGTTTGCAACGTGTAGGTCCAGCTAAGGCGCAAATGGAGCGCGCTGGTGCCACATGGCTCGCTCTCTCCTTGCTTTTGCGCGTGGCCTACGCCCAGGTTACGGGTGAATGCTTGATCGGACTGGTTCTGTACGCGGGCGAATCAACCGAATTCTTGAGCCCAAATGCCAACCTTACCTGTCAGGAAGCAGATGTGTTCTTCTCCAACGGCAGTCTGCATCAGAAGATCCCTGTCACGAACAACCAACCGCCCTGCACCGAGTATCCCCTGATACACCTGTCGCTGCCGGGCGATGCTCCCTTGGGGCCGGGGAAGATAGTGTGGCAATGTGACGAAGGTGGCCCTGCCGCGTGCCAGGTGATATCTGTTCAGGCCGCGACTCTGGCTTCCGCTACAGCCACCGAATACTACCTGAGCCAAGAATGCGTCACCGATTACCCGCGAACGAGCTTGGCCCCAAATTCGAGTCAGCCCCCTGTGGCTACGAGTGGTGTCGACGCCGACAGTTTCTCTACTCCTGTAGACACCCTCCGGGAATCCCAAGATGCATCGCAAGTTTCCGACGGCGCCGTAGCCACGCAGACACAGACAAACAGCACGCCAGTTAGTCTGAGTCTGACCTCCGACGGAGCATTTCTAGCACCAAACGCGACAGGGGTCGCCACGACACGAGCCCTCGGACAAGGACAACCTCCTCTTTCGTCTGGTAGCTTGTCCGGGCAAGCATTCGAAACGCCACCGCCATACGAGGATACCGTGCCCACACAGCCCCTCGAAACCGCGCCGCCACAGGGTACCGGTACAGATGCTCCGCTGACAGATGCGTCGTCCTACGCCGATACTACATCGGCCTACCAAGACACTACGGCGACGTCCTCGAGCGATGCCCTCGGCCAAGACGGGTCCTCTCCTTTGATTGTCCAGTGTATATGCCAGTGCTGATTGGTCATATTTTGTCAGTGGAGAAGATGATGATGGCCTTCGGTGCAGAGTGGAGCTCGCGTCGATCGGATCATGCTTGTCTTGCGGGTCGGATTGTTCGAGCAGTAGGCCAACGGGTCACCCGTCACTGCGGTCTTATAACGTACATGATAAGCATGTGCACCAAACAAGCATGTGCACCACTTATACTGTACAGCTAAAAGTGAAATATTGGATTTTCTAAAACTAGTTATATAATTAAAAAAAATCTTGAAAAAATAGCTTTAGATTCTGTAGAGGAAAAGTCGTATTGTAACGGTTGTGCTAGACCGCTGTACCAGGGGGCAAAAGATTGGTTAATAATCGCTGTGGTGGCAATTGTCAGATACATCGGAGGTACATGTCATGTCGGAAAGCCAACGTGGCACTTCAGATCACTTGATTGTGTGTATTCTCTATCTTCTCCCCATTTCCCCTATTGTAATCGCTTGAGTGTATATCTGTCGACTAAAAGTGGGGTCCTGAGGTATCTGCCCCAATAGGCGGTCTCGACCCTGGAGGTCACCACATGACCACCCGATCAGATGCTTTGTACGTACGGAGGGCCCTTTCAAAAGTCTTTTCCAAGCACTAGCAATGCCAAGGAGCAGGGGGGAGTATGCTAAGCCTAATTTAGTATAGGGCTATTCCTGGCGATGCTTCTGACCCTTCCGACCCTCGCGATATTCATTTCCGCCTTCTAACTCAATGATCTTTTGTACATGCCGAGGGATCCTTTCAATCCAGCTCTGGATTAAAGGCTGCGGCAGCTCCTTCCAAGCCAATTCCCAAGCTTTAATAGCTTCATGTCTATTCTTTGGGGCCCCTTTTTTTGTAGTCATTCTCTTTATCCAAGGCCAAGCTGCCTCAATTGCATTAAGGTCCGGAGAATTCCCACACCAAAGGAGCCGTTGGACCTGATGTAAATCGTATACCCGTTGCTGGGTGTGATGATTATGTGCTGGAGCCTTGTCTTCTTGAACAACAGTCTCTGGCCGGGTCTTCGCACATTCCTTAGCAAAAGGAAACATCTTCGGGATCAGAATCGTAGTCTGATATCGATACCAGTCGATACCGCCTCTCGTGCCCCTTGTCAGCTTCCCCGTCTCTGAATTCCAACGCCAAGTGGGCTTGGGCCCGGAAGCTGCCGTAGATGTAGTCTTCGTAGTCCATTTGCGAGCTCCCACTCTTCCCGCATTAGAGGCTCAAGTTCCTGATTCATCCTGTTAACTTCCTCTATAGCAGCTTTCTTCTCAGCAGCAGTCTCTGGAGCCCAGCTGTCAGAGGCCCGAGTGACGGAACGGAAGGGCGAGGCCGGTGGCGCCGAAGGTGCGGCAGCGATGAAGCAGCTAGACTGTTACTAGGCCGCTGGTGCTATAACCTCAGACCGGGGGGCCGGAGGCCCGAGGGTCCGGGTACTATGAGGCAGCGATCTCACAGCTTAGCAGGTTCGAAGTCAGAGCGAAGGTCTCAGCCACAAAGTCTAGAGATAGGTCATGTAAAGGATATAAGGGCCGTAAGGCCCTTATGAGATAGGGAGGTCAGAGATCAATTGAAGTCACACCACTACCCCTACTATGTTGCTGCTAGCTAGCAACGCGTCTGCCCTCTTCACTCCCTATTGTACATCTAGCCCTGACACCAGCAGTGACAAGGGCCCTTCTTATCATAGGAAAAACTGCCCCAGAACATGAATTCAGATGCCCCTTTCCATCTCTCCCGAATGCAGCTGCGGGTAAAAGCTTCTTCTGCTTTCCGCTAAATGCGATAGCTGCCTCTGCGATGGAGTAAGATAACAAACGTCTCATCAGACCAAATAACATTCTTCCAGTCCTCGAGAGTCCAATGCTGGTGTGCAAGACACCAATCCAGCCGTTGCTTCCTCATCTTCTTCGTCAGGCCAGGCTTCCTTGTCGGCTTAGTCTTATGAAAGCCAGCTTTCTTAAGGATCCTCCAGATAGTAATACTGGAAATGTCGAATCCATCAATGCTCATTGCTCCAGCAATCTCAGCACACGTTTTTTCCCGTCCATAGCGATCCTGGCGTACCTTAGCAATAACCTGCTCTTTCGCCTCATTCGTCTGCTTCGTTGGGCGCCCTGAGCGGCTAGCATCTTCAAGGAACTCATTGCGGATTAAGACAGGCTGTAGGTCGGGCTGAAAACCCCTCTCTAGAGCCCTCTTATAGATATTGTTGACCTGCCGGACTGAAATACCAGTCAAAATGGCTATCTCTGCAGTGGTCTTGCCGCCAGAAGGGCATCTCCAAGCCACGACTAAGGCCCGGGTTGCAATATCATTATGCCGATGTGTTGCCATTATGAATAGAAGTGTGTTAACAAGGAAAGAATGAGGAAGAGGGCGGTGACACGTTAATTCAAGTGCGGGGGTCTCTTCTTGTTTTTTCCTGTGGCATTGACTAGCGGCTTGGCATTGCTAGCGCTTGGAAAAGACTTTTGAAAGGGCCCTCCGTACGATGGAGAGGAAAGAGAGAAAGCGGGCAGGCGCGTAGACTGATAGTCCCTGTGGCCTGCCCCGTGCGCCCTAGTTACGTATCGACCCCACCCTGGGTCCAGCACTCCAGACGCTCCCGTCACAAGGCCAGCCAATTTAAACGGCCCTTGGCTTACATATCTTTCAGAGTCTGTTTCTACACAATCAGTCCCAGATGAAAGTTTTTGCTAAGCTGACTTACTAGGATATACGTTATAAAGCCTAGACTAATTAGTCCTAAACAGCTTACTATCTTATTAAGCATAAGACCACACTTTTTCTACCACATTCCCCTTACTTCCATAGATGTAGCAAGGTGCTAAATATGCTCCGTCTTTTATAAAGTATCGAGAAATATGAAGCTATAATGCGTAATGTCACGGGCCAGGGCCCATATCCCTGCGGCTGTGCCGCAAGACGTACTTGGCTCGTGCGCGCCAGGGATGAGAAATCGTTCCACAGCTCAGGGGCACTTAGGAACTTCTTTCTTTCTTCTTCATCTTTGATGTAAATAGCATCCTGGACTAGATAGCTGGAATACAGTTACTAGAGGCCGTTCACACGTAATATCTATCATAGAGACCCAATCGAGGGACTAGTATCCGATTATTTCGGGGTTTAGATATGCTAAGGCTGTTAGCAAAGGCGAAGATATCTTCGGAGTTTTTAGTCATATATCTTCCACCTTAATCCCGCCTTCGAACAGCTTGGAGTGGCGCTATTACAATTAAATCTTGCTAATCTAGTAGTGAAACTGTCGGAAAGCTAGCGTGGCACTTGGATGACTTGATTGTGTATGTATTGTCTGTGTGTATCTGGGAGGTCTCCTGACCGTGACTGCGTATGTGTTCCAATTACCACTAAAAGTGGGGGCCTGAGGTATCTGCACCAATAGGCAGTCTCAACCCTGGAGGTCACCACGTGACCGCCCGACCAGGTGCTTTGTACATGATCCAATCTAACAGAAACGACCACAGCGGACGAAGATAACCACACCCCAATTGGATAGCTAGCCCTCACGGATGTCGGGGGCAAGTCGCAGAGGAAGGTGTCCAGCCTATTCCGACAGAGTAGGTTGCGGCTGCTAGTAGCACGACCGCGTTTGAGGTAGACAGTCCAAGGACTTCAAGATGGCTAGAAAAGTGTCTAATTAGACACTCTATCCAATGGGTCTTTAGTTGCGGAAGGTGGCAAGGCTTGAATGTCGGTTTGCAGCCTAAGAGTGCGGTGAGGGTTTGAGGTGGACAGACGCGCGACACCAGAAATGACGGAAAAGAGGATTCTTGCGGCACTAGGCAAAGCAATGAGACATTGGATGAGGATGTCATTAAAAAGGGTGTTAATACAATGTTTAAAAGAAAAAGGCATCACCATTCCTTCACAGGAAGGTCTCGTTCCCTCACAGTGTTGGTCATGATGATGTCTCTGCTGCGTCGCCTACTGCGACTAACTTCCGTTTTTGAACTCCCCGGCCCAAAGCCCCCCTGTCCTGATACTAAAGGCGGCTCCCGGCCCCTTTCATAATCCACAGTCCAACTCGACCCGCTTCAGTAGTTTCAGTCCTTTTAAGGCGTCTTTACGTAAGGTTGTGGCTACACCTCCTACTATTACCAGACTGTGACCTACATTGCTCACTACGACGTCCTGGTCTGTAACGGTCGGGTCTAAGCCTGGCCTGTAGGGGGTATAGGGTAGGCGAAGATTGGTTTCCTAAGGGATAGACCGTGGTCTATGTTAGCAGAACGGTTAGGCGTGTACTTACTGAGCAGTTAAGTGTTACGTTAGGTAATGGTCAATATATGATGCGGCGTAGCGAGCAGAATAGATTGAGGTACCCAATTGTTATTGATAGCTGGGGAGCTGAACCTAGAAGAGGTGCACTTCCCAGGTGACTATATACTAGGTGGATCGCAGGTTCCGATGGATCGTGCGATCCGTGGGTCGCGGCAGACTTGCGTATTGTGATATGCTAAAGTGATATCACACTGTGCTAAAGTGCTAAAGTGATATATATCACCGTGAATATATATCACACTTTTTTTCAGCTAAATGTGATAACGTACTTGATAAGCGAGTGCCACAGACAAGCGAATGCCACACCAAGCGCGTCCCCACGCTTTTTCAACTTCAATTGCGATTTTTTCTACAACCAAAAATGCGGAAGAAAAGTGACGAAGCAAAGCTAATCCTAGCCCTTCAGGCTCTTGAAAATGACCCTGATCTAAGTATACGAGCTGCCGCAGCGACTTACACAGTAGACTTTAGCACCCTCGCTCGTCGGCGACGCGGCCAATCTTCTCGACGTGATATCATACCCAATTCCAGGAAACTAACGGATTTGGAGGAGTCAACAATCGTTCAATACGTTCTCGACCTAGATTCGCGATCGTTTCCTCCCCGCCTTCGCGACGTGGAAGATATGGCCAATAAGCTGCTCGCCGACCGCGACGCGCCTCCCGTCGGCAAGCGCTGGGCTTCCAACTTTGTCAAGCGGCAACCAGAGCTAAAGACGCGTTCTTTTCGGAGGTACGACTACAAGAGGGCCAAATGCGAAGATCCAGAGGTTATTCGTGGCTGGTTCGTTCTCGTGCAGAACACAATCGCCAAATATGGCATCGTAGAGTCGGATATCTACAACTTTGACGAGACCGGCTTTATGATGGGAATTATCTTCGCAGGTATGGTCGTCACAGGCGCAGAAAGACGTTCCAATGCGAAATTGGCTCAACCTGGAAACCGGGAATGGACTACAGTAGTCCAGGGCATCAATTCCCAAGGATGGTGGCTGCCGCCGTTCATCATTGTGGCGGGTCAATATCACCTCTCGACATGGTACCAAGATAGCCCTCTACCGCAAGACTGGGTCCTCGCCACGACCGAAAATGGCTGGACGACAAACGAGAGAGGCCTAGAATGGGTCCAGCATTTCGATAAGCACACCAAGCCGCGCACAACTGGCGAATATCGCCTCCTCATCCTAGATGGCCACGAAAGTCACCTCTCCATCGACTTCGAGCTCTACTGCAAAGACAACAAGATCATCACGCTCTGTATGCCTTCTCATTCATCTCACATCCTTCAGCCTCTCGATGTGGGGTGTTTTGGCCCTCTTAAGCAAGCATACGGGCGATAAATCGAGAGGAAGATGCGGGCGGGTACAACACACATCTCCAAGGAGGATTTCTTTCCGGCATTTTTAGCCGCATTCCAAGAGTCGATGACAGAAAAAAACATCCGAGGGGGGTTTCGAGGAGCAGGCCTTGTGCCTTTAGACCCGGAAAGTGTGATTTCTAAACTGGATGTGAAGCTACGTACGCTAACACCGGTCGAGGGGACCGAAGAGCTACCCGCACCTTGGGTCTCTCAGACGCCACACAATCCAATAGAGGCGATCTCACAATCCGAATTCATCAAGAACCGAATATCTCGGCACCAAGGAAGCTCTCCGACATCGATTCTTCATGCTGTCGACCAGTTTGCAAAGGGGACGCAAGGAATCATGCATCAGTTCGCTTTGCTGAGGTCAGAAAACCAGATCCTTCGGCAGGAGAATGAGATACTTAGCCGGCGTCGACGTGCCAAAAAGAAACGATTGCGGGATGGAGGAAGTCTAACTCTAGCTGAAGGGCAGGATTTGCAAGATCAGAAGGAGGTTGATGTGCAATTAGAAGAAGAAAGCCGTCGAACTGGTGGTCGGAGGCGTAGGCCCGAAACGAAGGAAAGACGATGTGGCGTGTGCGGCAAGACAGGGCATAATGCACGAAGATGTCAGATAGAAGTAGCAATGTCTTGAGAACATATTTCCAACAAGTTTGGGCCAATTTAGAACGTTGTGGTTGACTTTGCAGGGTAGAGACTGCCATGGGTGTAGTGAGGTGTGGCATTCGCTTGTCTGTGGCACTCGCTTATCAAGTACGTTATCACGATAGCTAAAATGCTATCGGCCGTGCAGCATGCTTATCAGATAAGATTAGATAACCTTATCTACTTTTGTTGAACTTCGTGGAAGTTTTTACAAGACGGGCTACCCTATATCTCAGTGCTAGAAAGATACCAGGGTGCTCACGTATTCCCCCACACTTGCGCAAGTACCCTCTAAACAATATTAGTCGCATTTCATGGTCACGAGGATTCGCTTTTCAACCTCTCCCACGCTGTACATAGTCCTCATGGGAATTGGGAAATGGTCTCATTCAATAAATTACCGTTGAAATTTAGAAAGCAGTCGTTTATGGGCTGCGGGGAAGTATGATTGCTGCAGTTGCACGATACCTATTCTGACGTGTAAGTCTCGGCGGTTTAGATGTATACACTAACACATCTTGGCACATCCACATAGCCTGGGCATTCAAGACACCAAATCAAGCTCGATCGCGTCAGGTAGCGTCAGGGGTCAGTTGACGCGTTCAAGAAATGAGAGTTTCAGCGAACCGCGCCACTCGTTCGACCGAATCGATAGATTTCGATCGAACGTTTGGGCCCGTTCGATTCGATAGCGAATAAAATTCGATTCGATAAAGACTTGGCATCGAATTAGTCTATCAATTCGATTCCCGTTCGTAAGATGTCCATCCCTGGTGTTGGAGAAGTAGCATGGATGATAAGTGTTGCATAGGCAGCCACAGGAAACGGTGTCACACGATTACGCGTGAATCGTCAGAACAGTGTTACAGGTCGGTTGCAGGGTCAGCAGGTCTAGTATCATACCTCGCCTCTTTACCTATAAGAAGGAGGAGCAAGAACAACCATGATGAGAAAGAGACAGAAGACAATCATTCCGATCATCATTAGATTATGAGTTACTGGTACCTAGTGAGAGCGCGCTGTCCGGCAGTCTGCTGCCTCGACTTTCAATATTGAATTATGAGTTCATCTTCAAAAGTTATCACTGATACCCTTACTCGATCACAGACTAGAACATCACCCGATGATCTGCCCTTCGAATCATCTAGCTTCGACGTCATTTTCCGCACCACTCATCCAGAGAAGGCCAAACTAGGGCCATCTGGCAAACGAAAGACGTCTGGTCGTGTTATGTATGAATGCCTTCATTGTCCCCCAGATAGTCCATGGTCAAATGGAAAGCGTGGCAATGCTATTTACCACGCGAAAAGGAAGCATGCCTCTATTCTTCAGACGGAGGCCAGTACCGTAGACGAGCACGACTCAGATATTATTACCCGGCCGTCAAAGCAGCCTCAGATGGACAATTTTTTTCAAAGTCGGCCATCAGATGCCACTTTACGCCGCGTCTTTAACCGACAGCAATATATAGAATCGATTGTCGGTCTTCTCACACGCCGTCGTTTACCATTCTCCGCGGTGAAATGGGATGAGATGCAGGATATCATATTGGCATGCAATCCGGCTATTGAGGATCTTCTCCTCACGTCCCGCGACGCGGCGATGCGTCATATTACCACTACTTTCGACTTATACCGATCCCAATTGAAAGCAAAGCTTCAGGCGTCCGTATCGAAGATCCATCTCTCGACCGATCTCTGGACATCGCCTCATCGGCATGGCATTTTAGCAGTATGCGCTAGATGGGTTGATAATGGCTATCGACTTCAAGAAGCCCTGCTAGCTATGCCTGAATGTCGATACAGCCACAGTGGCGAGCGCCAAGCAACTCTAATGGCGGAAGCAATCGAAGAATACGGTATTGCGAAGCAAATCGGCTATCATACCGGCGATAATGCTACTTCAAACGATACCTGTTTAAAGCATCTCTCACAAATGCTACAGGATAAATACGGTGTATGCTATTTAGAACGCTGATTAATAGGTAGTTGGTTAACTGAGTCTAGGTATCTTTCCATCCCAGCCAGCGTCGAATCCGATGCATCGCTCATATCATAAATCTCTCCCTTCAAGCCTTTCTCCTTGCGTCCTCGAAAGAAGCTTTACGCGCAGCACTTGCCACTGCTAGCGACGTGACCGGCGCCGAGATGTACGAACAATTCTACTTCACACTATATGATATATCCGCCAACGAGCCAGCATCGCGGTCTGAAGGTTCGGGACAGCAAGAACAGTCTTTCAGTAAGATATGGAAGGGAAAGGCTAAAAGGGCCGCTCGGAAGCCCCCCGATTTCAAGGATGACAACTTCAGAGGCTGGCAAACCATCCCGGCGATGCGTAAACTACATAACATTGCGGTCTGGCTTCGAAATTTATCTATCCACAGTGATCTATGGGAGGATCGAGTAGGCTTGCGGCTTGGGATCGATAACGACACCCGATGGAACTCTTGGTATAAGCTGATCAATAATCTTATCAGAAGGCAATCACAGATCAAGCAATTCTTGCTTGATTACGATAAGGAGATCAACGATAATATCCTCAACTCATCAGATTGGGATTACCTTGAAAAAACACATAGATTTCTCCACCCATTCGCGTCAGCAACTTTATGGGCTGAGGGTAAGAATTCTACATTGTCGCAAATATTGACAATTATGGATGGTTTATTACGCCACTATGAAAAGAACAAGGTTTGCTGTCTCTTGATAGACTCTAAACCCTAACTTGACTAATTATCCAATCTAGGAACATTACTCGAAGCCAGAGACGCTTGATCGCCGTATCCTTCATTCAATTGAGATGGGCTGGTTCATTCTCGACAAGTATTATACGATGACCGAAGATGCGCCTGTTTACGCTGCCGCCCTCCTTCTTGATCCTTCAAAGCGAATCAGGTACATTGAGCGCCACTGGCCAGAGTCATGGCACGAGAACGCCATTGCTGGTGTCCGTACAATTTGGGAAGAAGAGTACAAAACTCAGCCTGAGACTGGACCTGCAGAGTCGGTTGATGAGGTATGTGCTTCGCAAAAGCGGCAGCCGAACGAGTGGGACGCTTTACTTGAAGAGTTGGAAGTCACCGAGGATCTGGGTGATTGTATGGACGATCTTGAAGACTTTATCAAGGCAACACCCATCAAAATAAGTGGATCACCACTTCAATGGTGGTGCCATAAGGATTAGCGGAAGACTTATCCTCAGCTAAGTCGAATGGCTATTGATATCCTCTCAATCGCGCCTGAATCAGCTGATCCGGAATCTGCTTTCTCTGGTGGTCGACGTACTCTCTCCTGGGATAGAGAACGAATGACTTGCGAGAATCTTGAGAAGGTTGAATGTATAGGTAACTGGCTGCGTGAAGGCCATATCCAGAAGACTGTTCATGGTGGTATGGGTGTAATTACTGATACGGGTTTTGATAGTGGCGGCGATGAAGACTCCGATGTTAATTTTGATTGATTTGCGGATGTCTGACAGCATAGGTGGTAAAGTACTATCCCCTCGAGTGTGGAAAGCCTTCAACGCGTACCTTGCCCCACATCACCCCTGCCACATGACTACCATCCGGGACCACCTAATGAATAACCCCACCTAATGCATAACCAAAATTTTCGTTTTCCCATACAAAATCCAATTTTTGATCACACCAAAATCAGTCCAGACTCTCAATTTATAAATAAACCTTTAGAATATTCTTATAGAAATTTGTTCGAATTTTACTCTCTACGTGGTTTTTTGACCTCCTGACCGCTGCGTGTGCGCTGGCAGTGTTTTGTTTCCATCTCAGGCTCTTCACTTTCCTCCTCTGACCCGACACCCACCTCAATCACCGACTCGACCTCTTCATCCACATCAACCTCTGTTTCCCCACCCTTTGAACTAGGAATGGACTTTACAGCTGCTAGAGACTCAGCTAGAGCAATGAATCGTCGGTTCGGGTTTGGTACTGCCTTCCTTTTCTTCCCTCGCCGCAGCTGGGCCATCTGCTCCTCAAGCCCAGCAATCCGCGCATTCTGAACGGCCACCTTCATCTCTAAAGCTTCCAGCCCCTTTGCGATCTTGCTGTACTTCCTCCTGGTTGGACGACTTCGATGTTTGGCTAAATCTCTCACCTGCCGGCTTGTTTTCGGCGTGTCATCTGAGTGCAGCTGGGGAGGTGTATCGGTCTCAAGGTAGTGTATTGCAACTAGCTAGGCCACTCTACAGAGTATACCAAACTTAAGGAAAGAAGAAAGAGAAAGAAGAAGAGAAGGAGAGTTGAGGGAGTTCCATCCATAAATGTACTCGTCATGGTGGCTTAAAGTCAAAAAGTGGGCCACGAAAGGCCGAGGGTTTCCGAGGCCACCTACGGGCACAGCCCGTTACAGGAGGGCTCGGTGTCTTGAACTGTTCCGCCACTGACTCCTTGTCTGGCTGGATTTCTGGATGTTTTAGCGCCTTGTGACGGCTTATAGGCCAATTTCCAGTAAACCTCCAGCCAGATAAGATAATCTCTTTTCTCATGCCCGCCTCCCTGGCTTTCGCGTATGCCCGGATAAAATTGACCTTGTCAACCGGCGCAGAATCGGTCAAACTAGCCAGCTTTTGGAGTTCTTTCCGATATGCACCTTTGATAACATTAAAAATCCCATTATCTAGCGGCTGCAAACCATGAGAACAATGCGCCGGCAGGTAGCAACAATACACGTTGTTCATAAAGCACGTCGCCATCCACCCGTCCTGCGCGCGCATCAGTAATCTTATAGCGGAAGAATCTGCGGTGTAACGGCCGAAAGACTCACCTGTGCATGGCTCCCATGACCGTCAAGGATGATAAGTCTCGCATCCGAGGCATCTAGAGGCTCTGTCTGGGGTAAATAAACATCTTTTAGCCACTCAAGAGCTATATGGTTGTCGGTCCAGCCGTTCGGCGATGTGATATAGTGCCAGTCCGCTATCGCCTCAAAGTCCTCAAGAAACCACTGCCTCTGAAGCTCCTTGCCTTTGAAAATGATTCCCGGTTTCAAAGCTCGACCAGTTGCGGTGACAGCCTCAATAAATGACGTCCAAGCGCGCGACTGGGTGCCTTTCAACAGCGCCTGCTTCTTCGGGTCAGAGCTCCCGATTACGAGGCTATCCAAGCCTTGCAGACAGTCAATTAGCTATGGCCTATCAAAACCCGTTAGGGACTTGTAGACAACGTACCGAAACCAGCCATTATGCCACCCTCGTCCACGTTAACTGTGTTCTCAGGCTTGATCCAGCCGTACTCGGTCTCCCGAATATCAAAGTACCAATTGACCGCCTTTGGTGTAAACCCGTTAAATCTGGAGGCCTCCTGGCGTTTTCCAAGCTTGGTAGATAGTTTTGTGTGACGCTTGACGAATCTGGTGGTCCAGTGCTTGCCCAGAGGCCGATTATCGCCTTGTTGTTGGAGGATGGCCTCGACGCAGGCGCGGAGTTGGCTGTGGGAGAGAGCATATCCCAGAGACTCCTGTCGCAGCACCCAACGAACGAGGGTATCCTCCTGACTCTTTGAAATACGTTGGTGATCCTGGATACGTTCATTCCTGCTCGCGCGACCGGAAAGTCGACGAGAAAGGGTCGGCTGAGGTACTCCACGTTTCTGGGCCGCCTCGTTCTGTGAAAGGCCTCTATCGGTAATATCGAATATAGCCTCGGCTACGTCATCTTCTGTATAGGTACGGCGACCCATTGCGTAAGTTGTTCTGATGAGTCTATTGGGTAAAATGTCGAGTTGAATGGATCGAGTCGCCCAGGGTAGATGAAGCGGAATGGGAAAATTTTCAAAGTGCTAGAGAGCTGGGCTCCAAGGCGGGACGGAAAAAATTCAAGCCGATATTAACATTTCATGAAATAGACAATCATTTCCTGGCATTGATTTATGAGCATCTCCATTCCTGGCTGAATGCGGTGCAATTGAAAATCTGGATTTTGTATGGGAAGATGAAAATTTTGGTTATGCATTAGGTGGGGTTATTCATTAGGTGGTCCCGGATGGTAGTACATGAGGGGAACCCCAGGTTGCATCATTAACCATTCTCACCAAAATCATCATACAAATCATTTTGCAACCATCTATGAGCTCTCGATCAATCCCTGCAGAGGCCCTTAACGCCTTTGACGACCGTGGCTTTATCAAGGAGCTCAAGGCGAGTGTTGGCGCCGATCAGCAGCAATAAAAGGGCTGCGGCGCCGTCAATCAAGAAAGGGATGTGAGTAATGTGATGTCGCACTTTGTAACTCAAAATATTGGTGGGACTTCTATCACGGGCTAATTTAGGTGGAGAGAAATGTACCTTTTATGCTTAGATTTTAATTGGCTAGACCCCCCTGCAGTGACCGCGTTGAAGGCTTTCCACAGTCGAGGGGATAGTGATACCAATTGTTCTAAAGTGCTAGTTATAGTGATATCAATCGTGCTAGAGTGCTATAGTGATATCAATCGTGCTAAAGTGCTAGGGTGATATTCTAGTACACTTTTTGCGAATATGTGAATATGAATATGAATATCACTTTAGCACTTTATATCACAATACGCAAGTCTGGATCGCGGTGATCCTGGAGCGTGCGATCCAGGATCGCAACGATCCTCAGAGTTGCGATCCTTAATTGATTGGATGAAATTTGTGGGTACTATGTTACTGCCAGTCCCGACCGCCTAGAGACCTCTTGGGTCGTGCATGGGTCGTGACATGATCCACTCGATCATCAAATTACACGCCTTGGACCTACCCTAGACCTCTAGTTTAGGCCCGACCGTCACATATCATGCCTTTTTTGGTTTCGTTTTTGGCTTGGCGGAATCAGCCCGTGTTGTCCTTTGTTTATCTTTGCCTAATTAGAATGGACTTTTATAGCCGAACAGGGGATTATGACGTGAGGCCTCAGGTTAAAGCTAACGCCACAGCCTGGCACACATCAAGCTAACGTACTCTGTGGTCCCGAAGCTAAATGGGCCCCTATGGAACAATTTTCGAGATGTGTCCATGGGGGGTTACCGCTGGGCGATGGCCGCAGCCAGGACTGTGAGCGATAGCAGAAAACGTACGGGACGCCGTGCCCATCTCTCTTTTGTCATATTAATGAAGCTGGCTTTCACTGAACTAGCAGTTAAAGGATGTACCTCCATTTTACTACCTCCTAAACACACCTTTTTCTTTATATTTCTTTTTGCTTCTGACGATACCTCACGTTTCCAACTTCTCACTTGTTTGTAATTCCTCACTAGCCCTCGTTTTACTTACAAATATTTCTTGGGAAGGTTTCCGGACATCGTGAGCACGGCACCTTTGTACATACTAGAATTAGTTACTACTGTTTTTAAATAAGAACCAAGAAGGCCAAAGACTACAATGAACGTCATTATGCCCGTCTAGCTTAAGCTCCATCGTTAGCCACCACCATACCCAACAATTACAACCAATCGGACTTGGCCCGGTGGTATGTTAAGGCCAATTCCATCCTCGTTCTCCATGCCACCAATGTAGGCATTAGTGCCAGTGCCGCCGGGATTGACGGTAGAGCACACATCATAACTGCAGACTTGGAGGCCTGGGATATCGAGACCGTACAAAGCAGACACCAAGCAAGACGCATCAGCTCCAGACCAACCGCCATTAGCAGCGTTAGCTATGTCAAACTCCAACCATGTAGACGCAAACTGTCCATACTCAGTGACTGGGACCCTTGGGTTGCCACAGGTACAGCCGCCTTGTGAGTCTGTGTCAATGGCAAGAACCTGTCTGCTATGACCAGGGAGGCTGAATTCGAGGACTTGGTTTCCCTGGAAGAACCCGTTGATTCCTCCATGTGGACCAATTTTCAACCAGCAAACACATCTCTGGGCTAACCCAGCGCTGTTGGTAAAGGTGACGGTGTAATCGTACAGAGTCGCGAGGTGATTCTGAACCAACATGAGATTGCACCCGTAGTTGCCGTCAATACCGATGTTGCCCTCGTATGAAATGTCGCTGGCTGTGGCTCGTTTCTCATAATATTCCCCTTTGCAGAACTGAGGGAAAGCTTCCCTGGCGAAGTTCCGTAGACTGAGCATAGGTAGGGCAACCTCTATAGAAGACCGATCAGGTCCTTCTTGGTCGCGCGTTCCCCAATGCGCGATGACACCGAGGTTGCTGCCCAACGCATGGAAGATGTCAAAGAGCTTCATTCGCAAAAGTTTCTCAGTGTTTTCTCGTAAGCACTTGGTGAATTTCGCCTTAATACCCCAAAAGCAAGAGTAGGCTGTCGAGGACGGTGAAGGTAATAGACTAATGGACCTATTTCAGCTTAGCTGCTATTCGGAGCACTTAAGGGGAAATTGGAAGGTTGTCCTCGAGGAGGGGGGGAGTGACCCTGAAATAGGCAGCGATCTTTCCACATGGTGACTCAAGTAACTGGAGTGATCGGTATCTGGGGCTTGAGCCTACTTCATCTGTGGATACAAAAAATGACGTGATCTACCTTACGCTGTAGGCTCAATCGGAATGCTATCAACATTATCCAAGTGTAGCCGCTAGTTTGACGATTCTGCTACGTGTGTGCACTTGGGTGGGGACAGGTTCTGCATGACTGCCCGCGTTCACTGCAGCCAACCGACAAGAGGTTTCCCAACTCGAACGAGCCCGGGGTGGCTTTGGAGAGAAGGGAGAACGGACTGTCTCTTGACATGCCCAACCCTCCTGCGTGCCACCAACGGACTAGGCACCGCGAGGTGCCTCGAAGGAGCGCGCTGTTTAGCTGCCGAACATCAAGTGCTTTTGATGTTGCATAAGATCAAGCTTTTTCAGCCCTCTGGAGACAAAAGCCTCACATCAAGACGAAACTGCCCTGCACTAGTAGCCGGGCCCTGATCAAGCCCCTTCTATCATGCGCGCTAGGCTCTAATACAGCCACAATGACTTCCCACTACTATCATCGGCGGTACATAACCTCTGTGTTATCGTCGCGTGTTGTTGGTTCCAGACTGGTCAGTGGGCTGGGTGACTTACACAGTCAACAGGCCAACAGGGGAGTGTATTTGATCAACTGACGCAGCGTGATGAGGTCATCTAGGGTCTGTTAATATTAGTCTTGGATACAAACCTACCTGACTATGATAGTGTCGACGCGTGTTAAAGAGGGGGGAGGGGGGGCAGGCCCGTCCGTGGTCCACACATCAGCATGTTTCTCGAATTACCTTGCATGCGTGACCCGCCACGTGAAGATTACCTCGGGGCCGTTCCTTGCTCACACGTTCCACACGTCCGCCCCTTGAAGCAGCGCAATGTGAATAATACGCCACCTACACACTTCTCAAGACAATAGGACTTTACTAACAACACCACACCGGCAACCTCTTCTTCCATTGCCATCAACATACAAGCTAAAGCCTAGTAGAGAGTCGTCTACCCATTCATTGTGGTGCCGAGACTGCTCTCCCTTCGACGCAACGAGGATGAGTTGCTGATGCGGTCGGAAGTGGACTTCATAGACAATTTGGACAGTTCTTTCCTTCCTTCATGACCTACGAATCAAGCCGAATAACTCTTAATAGATACAAGTAAACAAAAAATATATGAAAAAAGTCCAAAAGAAAAAAGTTCCCTTGTAGATGTACATAGTTAACCGTTCATATCTTTCATAGATAGTTTAGTGGAAATATCCGCGGCTAGATATTCCGCATGCGCATCGTGGGCAGAGTACCCAGGCAGCTCTGTACGAATTGTTGAGCTCTCACCCGGTAGCTCAGCAAAACTAGTTGGTATAGCTAACTGCGGTCCTGTCTTGTGATAATGGTGGTGGTTCTCAATAATGACCGGTCTGCCATGGAGTGAGGCAGCAAGAAGATGTTTAAACTCCATACATTGCTGTCTCGAACAGATAAATTGATCTAGGATGCCACTAGATTCTTTATGTTGCTTCTGAGACCGACGCCTTCCACACATAGCACATTTTCTATCTGTAGATATTTTTTCAGGGTGGAAAGTTTCAATTTGCTGGCTTATTTGTCTTCGGGTATCTATCGACCTTTAAAACTGTTTGCATTAGATACACCTTAGAGACGAAGAAAACATACCTGACCTGGCGTGATATAACGCTACCCATCACCAGTGAAGACTTAATAAAGCGATAATTAAGTTGAAAATGGAATAGTTGGCTTTGAATCCTAGATCTGTGCTCTAGTTTTAAGCAGGTTTGGGGAGACCTTGTCTTAGGTGACTTTAGTTCAAGCTCGGATGGCTAGGATTAAGTTCTTAAATCTTTCTCTCCTGTGCACAGTATGGCCACTATTTAGTCATGAACATTGTCATCATACCTTTTGGCTTGACTAAGGTGCTTAAGCGAGTGTGTCAAATAGGCTTCATAATACATACAAGCACACAATTTGTTACGCCCAGCGGCTAACAACCAATAGGTCACTAGTTGCTATTGTACATATCTGTTTCCTAGGTAACCTTTGTTATAATTTCGTAAGAGCCTTTTTAGCGTCCAATTGCTGTTTTTGCGCTTTCGTTTTCCATCCTTCCGTAGGACGTTCATACTAGGGCACGTTTTAAAATAGATAACGTACATGATAAGCGTGCAGTCAAAACAAGCGTGCGGTCAATTTCAAAATCCCATATAAAACGCCGTTTTCAACTCCCTTGCAAAAACTAGTTGTCATTTTTTAATAAAGCTTAATTAAATATTAACGTACATGATAAGCGAAATGGTCAAAATTCTTAACCATCAATAAAGAACATAGAATAAAATCACAACAAAGCATCTGATCAATTGAAACCAATTGCTATACTCCTCTCCAGACATCTCACTCGTACTCCTTTGCTACACGCCCCTGGATCGTTTGCCGATCACTAAACGTCCGCATCAGTCATATCACTCAGCCTGTGCTCAATCTCGTGGGGCAAATGCATATGAGACTGATACAAAGTACCATGCGGTACCCCTCTATAAGACCCCTCTACCGATAAGCAAAAAAAAAGTTTCCCCATACAAACTGCTATTTTTCAACCCCCTCACAAAGAGTCACCAGAAATACGAAAAACAAGTTGGTTCCTCTCTTTCCGCTTGGAATCGAATGTATTTTAATATTTCCTTGGTTTTTTAACTGCGCGGCCTGCGCGGGTGCGTGTGACAGGTAACTCTTCCGCCTCCGAATTTGAACCCTCATCTTCTTCCACTCCTCCCACCTCGATCACTTCCTCAACAGCCTCTGTCTCTCCACCTGCTTGGTTTGGCTCTGAAATAGTGTCACCAGCCACTAGAGCCTCGGCTAGTGTCATGAACCTCCTGTTGGGATTCGGTATCGCCTTTCTCTTCTTGCCTCTGCTCAACCGCCCTACTTCCTCCTCTAAACTGGCTACTCTCGAGCTTAGCGAGGCTATCTTTGACTCTTGTGCTTCAAACCCTTTTGATATCACAGAATAGCGTCTTCTTGTTGAAGGAGTCTTATTCTTCCCCAGATCCCTGATATGACGGCTGGACTTTGGCGTGTTATCAGAGTCGCGTTGCCCGTCGCTGAGGCCGTCTGATGTAGGCGTCGTTTCCTTCTTGTCTGGCTGAATCTCAGGATGTATGAGCGCTTTCCGTCGTGAAATCGGCCAGTTTCCAGTCACCCTCCAGCCCGAAAGGATGTTTTCCTTCGTCATGCCCACTTCCCTGGCTTTGGCATAGGCCTTGATGAAGTTGACCTTGTCCACCGGTGCAGAATCGGTCAGGCTTGTCAGCCTTTGGAGTTCTTTGCGATAGGCAGTCTTGGATGCATTGAATGGGCCATTGTCGAGTGGCTGTAGGCCATGGGAGCAGTGAGCCGGCAGGTAACAGCAATACACGTTGTTCAAAAAGCACGTAGCCATCCACTCATCCTGGATTATGAGTCAGCGACATTTTTGATTCAGCAGGTTCAGAACAGGCAGATATGCACAGATACATGGCTTCGATGACCATCTAATATAATAAGCCTCGCATCAGACTCATCTTCTGGTTGTGTTTGGGGTAGATAGACCTCTTTGAGCCATTCGACTGCGATATGGCCGTCTGTCCAGCCGTTATCGGACGTGATAAAATACCAGTCGGCCACCCCCCGGAGCTCATCGATAAACCACTGTTGCTGAAGCTCTTTACCTTTGAAGATGATCCCGGGCCTCAGAAGACGGCCAGTTGCAGTCGCGGCTTCGAGAAAGCTAGTCCAAGTGCGGGACTGAGACCCTTTGAGGAAGGCCTTCCTCTTAGGATCGCTGCTGCCGATAACCAAGGAATCCAAGCCTAGTTTCGCAATTGATTAGTTAATTTAATGAGAAAAAAGTCAAATACTCACCAAATCCGGCCATTATACCGCCCTCATCAACATTAACAGTGTTCTCAGGCTTGATCCAGCCATATTCTCTCTCCCGAATACTAAAGTACCAATTGACCGCGGTCGGGGTAAAACAATTGAACCTCGACGCCTCCTGACGTTTTCCTATCTTCGTCTTTATGGACGGATGGCGTTTCATGAACCTTGCTAGCCAATGTACACCGATAGGCCGTTCCCTGCCTTGCTGTCGTAGGACGGCAGCGACGGTGGCGCGAACTTGACTGTGAGAAGGAGCATAGCCCAAGGCCTCTTGTCTTAGTATCCAGGCAACTAATCTGGACTCCTGAGACTTGGATAACAGCTGGGCAGGATGGGTGACCTCAGACTTTGACGGTACACCTCTTAATCGGCCTGAAAGAGTTGGCTGAGGGATGCCATGCTTCTGGGCGGATTGGTTCTGGGAGAGGCCGTTATCTGTGACATCCAATATTGCTTCAATAATGTCATCCTCTGTGTAAGACGCTCGAGGCATTTTTCAAGGCGATTATGGAAGGCTGGTGTAGATAAAAATCCTATAAGCTTTGGGGAGGACTGTTCGTAGAGGAGGCATTGATAGAAATTTTGCAATAGTACCATGCGGCCAAACCGCCTATATAACGTAAAAAAGAATAGCATAATACGAAACAGCATGAAACTCTCAATAAGACACAGCTTGTTTCATGTAAATAACTTCAATTTTGGCCAAGCACCGTATAAGTGAAATTGGGCATTTTGTATGGGGAAACTTTTTTTTTGCTTATCGGTAGAGGGGTCTTATCGGTAGAGGGGTATCGCATGGTACGTGGTGTTACGGCCATGGAAGGATCAGCGAGTACATTAATAACAAACCCAGTCGCGAGTCCGCCCGACGCGCCTGCATAAAGGATGCTCCTTTGGGACGATGTGAAAACAGCTGATAAAATGCTTGTCGCCAGGATACGAGCTCCTTTCATTTCTAGATGAAGATGTGGAAGTCGCCAGGCGGAAGGTAGCTAAGTTCCGAGAGAGGTGAGCGGCGAATGTGGACTAGGCCTTCTCTCGTGCTTTGAGAAAAACTCCACTAGGGGCCGGCGATGTAATGCTATGCTACGGTTGGCTTGCCACACGGATTAACAATAGCTAGGTAGAAGGCAATAGCTAGATAGGCGTCAAATATCAAAAGGTGGCTCAGGTGGGAAAAAATCCTAGACTCCTGTAAGAGGGTTTTATCGGAGCAATTGGCTCGCAATTCCGGTCAAGTGTTTGAAGGAATGAGATGTTGGGATCGCCTGCGGAGGACATTTAATGTCGCGCTGCGCAATTGGCGCTACGTAACTTGAAACCTGATGCCGAGACCTGGGTTAACGAAGAAGACCAAAGCAAACTGTCCTTAGAAAGAGATATCGCGACAGCCATGTTACCCCCTGGCAGCAGCCAGTTCGACGAAATGGCCCGTATCATAGCACAGGAGGCGTCTATTTCAGAAGCAGACCTACGTCAGCTCAAAGCGCACCTCGATTCCGCTGAGGGATGTATGTTTATAGCAGGGAGTCAAAGCCACCACTAACAGAGCGACTCTCGGGCTCTTGTCTTGAGCAGTGAGTCAGGCAACGTGAGAAGAGTCATGATTTCATGGTGTTGTCGGGGGTTGAAGCGGTTCTATGTCGATTTGATTCCATGGTGCTGAGCTATTCGCTAGTTCGAGAGACCCTTGTCAGTCTCCTCATCTACCGGGAGTCCCCCAGGGACTGGCCCGAACGTTCCAAGGACATTCTGGCATTTGCCGCATGATTAAAAGTGAGATGCTTTGTGACATTCCGATCAAGACCCAAACGCGACAGGTCGCGACAACGGGGATTCATCTTATCCACTTTATAGAGTTCGCCGATGAGTCTCGGAATACTGCAATACTGGACCACACATTTGGCAGTGCTTGAATGATGTGACAATTTTAAGTGAGCTCCACATAGCGAGTCGTCATTGGTATTACTCCTTTTTCAGGTTTGTCGAGTCAACGACTTTTTGCTTGGTCAGTGACCCCCCGTTCGGGACGAACGGGGGGTTGAGCTTACGCGAAGTCACGAGACCCCAGTAGTAGTAGATTTATTACGCCCGGGAGAACTGATCTCATAGGGCCATGGAAAACGCTATGCTATTTACATTTCTGCCACTTCAGTCCTGACCACAAAGTAAAGCCCCACTTTCTCCCCCCTAGTATACGTCGCGTACGTCGCCTCTGGTCTCGCTTGCGAATAGACAGACATACAATCAACCAGAACCCCTACACAGCCGAGCTAGGGGCGATAGCGATGGCATTGCGATGCATGCCTGACGGATTACGGGACCGAAGGCTTACCATACTGTCAAGCGGCCAGTCAGCATTGAAGGCGATCGCGCGACCACGACAACAATCGGGACAGTGCGCCATCCGAGAAATCTACAACCACATCCGACGGCTAAGAAAAGGCAACAACAGGGTCAAGATGATTTGGGTACCCTCTCGGGATGATGCGTTCCCCTTGGGGCCTAAGGCGAAGAGACAGGCGCAGAGAGCAACTGAATCGGGGCGCATGCCAGAAACACAGCCGTACCAAGCCCGATCGACGCGGATAATACTAGCGAGAAAGCAGCTACAACAGCACCAGACACTACCGGACAGAGTGGGCGGCTTCTCCAAGAGGGTTGACAAAGCGCTACCAGGCATACACACAAAGGTTTTATACGGCGGACTGAAGAGACGCGAAGCAGATACGCTTTCGCAGTTGCGCACGGGAATGGCGAGGATTAACAGCTACCATGCACAACCACTCTTTCGCCAACCCCACTCTTTCGCCACGCAAAAAAAAAAAAGCACCACCAAAACTCGTCAACTTCACTTACACGAAAGTTGGCCAAAATAAATAGCTACCTAAAAGAAATTACCTCTATTGATTATAGAAATGATTGGAGGTAATTGTTTTGACTCTGTAAGGCTGTGCGGGGTACGCGATATATGCAGGCCGTGCTATTGAAATATTGTCAGTTCAGTCACCAAGCTCCTCACCGCTCTTTCTCGTGTTTTTTGGTCTTTGTCTTTGACAGCGACAAAAAAATGCCTATCTCGCGGCTTCGATTGGAATATACAGAGGACGACATGGCTGAGGCTATATTGGATATTACTGATAATGGCTTTTCACCGTCTCAAGCGGCTCAGAGACGGGGAGTGCCCCGAAGGACTCTAATCGACAGACTTAACGGCCGGGGAGCCGTGAAAGAGCAGATTCACCCTCGCCGACGTTTGTCCAAGAATCAAGAGGACAGGTTGGCTTTCTGGATACTCCGTCAGGAATCCTTGGGCTATGCTCCGTCCCACAATCAGATCCGCGCTTGCGTCATGGGCTTGTTGGGACAGCAGGGCGAACATCCCGAGTTAGGACGCAATTGGGTGACCAGATTTATCAAGCGCCGCACAGACCTAAAGACCAAGATGGGTAGGCGTCAAGAAGCCAAAAGGTTCGACTCTTTCACGCCTAAGGCAGTTCATTGGTACTTTGATATCAGGGAGGGCCAGTATGGCTGGATCAAGCCTGAAAACACCGTCAACGTTGACGAAGGGGGTATTATGACTGGTTTCGGCAAGCATCTATCTGTATACCTTGTCAGTGCTTGAAATTTGACTGACTAATCCTTTTTATTTAGGCTTAGATAGCCTGGTTGTTGGAAGCGCGGACCCAAAGCGGAAGGCATTTCTCAAGGGACCACAGACTCGAAATTGGACTTCATTTATCGAAGCTGTCACTGCTGACGGCCGCGCCTTAATCCCTGGCATAATCTTCAAGGGGAAAGAACTCCAGAAACAGTGGTTTCTTGAGGAATTCAAGCAGATAGCAGACTGGTATTACATAACTTCGCCTAACGGGTGGACTGACGACCACATTGGCGTTGAATGGCTTGAAAGAGTCTATCTGCCCCAGACCATGCCTGCCGACGACTCTGACGCGAGACTGATCATTTTAGATGGTCATGGGAGTCATGCAACGGTATGTTCTTCGTTTCCTTCAGCTCAAGATCACTACTGAGCGACGGAAGGATGAATGGATGGCCACGTGCTTTTTGAACAACGTTTATTGTTGCTATCTGCCAGCACACTGCTCTCATGGGCTCCAGCCGTTGGACAATGGAGTATTCAATGCCTCCAAAGCCGCATATCGACGAGAGTTGGAAAAGTTCGCTTCGTTGACTGATTCCGCTCCAATGGACAAGGTTAATTTCATCAGGGCCTACGCCAAGGCTCGTCTAGTTGGAATGACTGAGAAGAACATACTCTCTGGCTGGAGGGTTACTGGGAATTGGCCGATCTCACGTGCCAAAGCGCTGCGGCACCCAGAAATCCAAGAAGATAGGTCAAATGGCAGCCCAAGAGTGACTCCCGAACCCAGGCCGTATTTTGACTCGGACGATACACCACAGACGAACCGTCAAATTCGTGATCTTGGGCTGAACAAAACACCAAAGACACGAAGACGGTACAACGTAATAGCCAAGGGCTTTGAGGCTCAACAGCAGACGGTAGCGGCGCATACTGTGAGGATTGCTAGCCTAGAGGAGGAATTGGCTCGCCTGAATAGAGGGAAGAAGAGCAAGGCGGTGCCGAATCCTAACAAACGTTTTATGACTCTTGGTGAGACTCTAGCTGGTGGAGAAGCCATACCAGAAGAGGGGACTCAAAATATGCCTGCTGTGGTGGAATGTGGCTGGTCAGGCGAGCAGGAGTCAGAATCGGAGGCTGCCTCGGTCATTGAGGTCAGAGCGGAAACCATACCCCATCAACCAACCACGCGATCAGGGCGGCTTATCAAAAGACCCAGGATTCAATAGAGAGATTCAATTATTATTTATAAGACGAAAAATTTTGCGCATATCTCTCATTTTGGTCAAGTTCTGTGTAAGTAAAGTTGTTGATTTTTGGTGGTGCTTTTTTTTTTTTGCGTGGCGAAAGAGTGGGGTTGGCGAAAGAGTGGTTGTGCATGGTACCTGTCGAGGATCGGTGCAGTGGAATCAGACTTGTGCGACTGTGGAAGGGCAGTCGAGACGATGGAACATTTTCTCTTTCGCTGCAGCAAGTGGGATGCACAACGCCAAGGCATGCGGCGAATCGGACAAAGCGAGATGGGAAACCTCTCATTCTTTCTGGGAGGAAAGTCGGCATCGGACGGACCGAAGTGGTCACCTAACCTACAGGCGGTGGGAGCAACGATCAAATTTGCGATGAAGACAGGAAGGTTGGGAGTGAAGTAGGAGAATGGGACATACTAACAGCCGGAACCAGGAAACAGTGGCACAATACTAACACAATACAGCCTCATTTTGACAGACCACGCTTCAGCTGCTGAGGATAGGATGCTGAACACTTGGAGAAATTGGCCTTCAAGCAGGCCTGTCAGAGAGAGTCAAGCGAGGCCAAGCGAAAGCGATCCAGGGAGAGAAAGTGGGATTGAAGGTGGCAGAAACGTAAATAGCATAGCGTATTCCATGGCCCTATGAGATCCGTTCTCCCGGGCGTAATAAATCTACTACTACTACTACTTTATGTAATCTTATACACACTTTAGCCGCCTGCACTGCCTCTACGTACGGTACAGTGTGAGGTGTGTTACTTGTCCGTTCATCATGCCGACGCTACCATGGGTGTTTCCTGAGCTAGAACGTGCCGGTCATAGGATTTCCCAGATGCTCAGTACGATCTCTTGTAGTGCAGCCTTCCCCCAGGGCACGCTTTAGTGTAGTCATTCTATGCGGCATGAAAAACCCCAAACCTTCCCGCCTTGGGACGACACCTGGGCTGCCCAGCATCCAGCACCCAGCTCCATCGAAAGCATGTCCAACTTCGCCATCGAAATCTTCCTACTGCTGAGCATCGGACTCACTGTTCTCGGCATCCGAATTTGCGTGCGACTCGAGACCAGCTATGGTAGGAAGCTTGCGTTAGACGATTACTTCACAGCTCTGGCCGTGGTAAGCATCATCTCCCCTTCGAACTGAGACCCGACGCTGACATCTTGACCGAAGCCTCTATACCTCGTCGAAATAGCTCTTGCCCACGCAGCGAGGTCTCACTTGGGCGGCCTGGCCAATCACGGCATGTCAGATGCGGAGAGGGCGCGGCTTGGTGCAAGTAGCGAGGAGCACAAGCTGCGAGTTCTCGGCTCCCAAATCTACCTCGCAGGATGGGTCGTTCACGTCTCTCTGCTCTGGACGCTTAAGGCAGCCATGTGCTCTTTCTGCTCGCGGTTGGCGAGGAATTTGGGGGCTTGCAGAAAGCCTATCTACGCTGGGTTCGCGTTCCTCTACGTCACTTGGATCGCCACATTCCTATCTATCATGCTGAGCTGTCGGCCGCTGAGCAGAAGCTGGCAGATCAGTCCGGATCCTGGAAATAGCTGCCAACCGGCCGTAGCTGAGATCGATCTTCTTGTAACGACAGTTCTTGACGAGCTCACCAACGCCTACCCGCTATGTATTATGGTGCTGATGCTCCCACACATGCGGCTGTCTCTGCTCAAGAAGTTGGAGCTTACTGCGGTTTCTATGTGTGGTGCTCTCGTCATGGCGGCGGGTATTCTTCGATGCGTGCTCGCAATGACGGTAGGTGCGCTTGGTGTCTCATGCCTGGTATCTAGCGCCCAGTGGAGGATTCCTGGCGCCAGCTGTTTGGCATCTGATACCTGTTGTCTAGTTCCCAGTAGAGAAGGAGTCTCGCTAACATTTCATGTAGAGCTCGTCTACCGGCATAGAGCAGGCCGAGCGTTGGGCGGTGCGAGAAGTGTTCGCGGCCATTGTGACGATCAACATACCCATAATCTACCCTTTCATCGTCGGAGGCCTGAGACTACTGCGCAACAGAACCTGTCCAAAGGACATTTCCGGTTTGCCGCGTCCCAATCCGCCGTTCTTCCCCAACGACGGCGTCATTTGGGTCACCAACGAAGTCGGGATAGAAATCAGGGAAAGGCAAGGCAGCGTAATTCGCCGAGAAGATGCACACGAGTGTGTCTCCAGACGCCGGACATTGCAAAGAAGTGACATACTCACGGTGACGTCTGCCCAAGGCGAGCGATGTCCTTAGACTTAGCCGGGTACCGAGTTCGAGAATACTACTGTATCATTGACTATCGTATTGAGTTATGCTTGTGTTTGTTTAGTGAGGAGCATGGACGCATTTAACACTATTGAAAGTGCAAATGTAAGGCTTTAAACCGTCTAAAACTTTATGATTAAATAATAAAGATTTAGCGTGACTAGTGTTCAGCCTGGCTATTAGAAAGTTAACAATTAGTGGAGGTATGTTGATTTGAAGTTAGAGCGTTCATGTACCATCCACAACCCCTCTTTCGCCATACCCCCTCTTTCGCCACGCAAAATAAAAAAAGCTCCACCAAAACTCACCAACTTCAATTACACAAAAGTCAGCCTAAATATATAGCCAATTGAGAGAAATTACGTCTGTTGATCATAAAAATGATTGTATATGACGATTCTGACCCTATCAGGCTGTGAGGGGTACGAGATCTATGCATGCTGTGCTGTGGAAATGTTGTTAGTTAGATGACCAAATTCCTCACCGCTCTTTGCCTTGTTTTTTGGCCTTTGTCTTTGACAACGACATGAAAATGCCTAGGCCAAGACTTCGATGGAAATATACAGAAGACGACATGGCGGAGGCTATATTGGATGTTACTGATAATGGCTTTCCACCCCCTCAGGCAGCCCAGAGACGGGGAGTGCCCCGAAGGACTCTGATCGACAGACTTAACGGCCGTGGGGCCGTAAAAGAGCAGATTCACCCTCATCGACGCTTATCCAAGAGTCAAGAGGATAGGTTGGCTGCCTGGATACTCCGCCAGGAGTCTTTGGGCTACGCTCCGTCCCACAGTCAGATTCGCGCTTGTGTCATGGGCTTGTTGAGACAGCATGGCGAACATCCCAAGTTAGGACGCAACTGGGTGATTAAGTTTATCAATCGCCGCTCAGACTTAAAGACCAAGATGGGTAGACGTCAAGAAGCCAAAAGGTTTGACTCTTTCACGCCTAAAGCGGTTCATTGGTACTTTGATATCAGGGAGGGCCAGTATGGCTGGATCAAGCCTGAAAACACCGTCAACGTTGATGAAGGGGGTATTATGACTGGCTTCGGCAAGAATATGCCTCTATTCCTTGTTAGTGCTTGAAATTGACCGACTAATCCTTTTTATTTAGGCTTAGATAGCCTGGTTGTTGGAAGCGCGGACCCAAAGCGGAAGGCATTTCTCAAGGGACCACAAACTCGAAATTGGACTTCATTTATCGAAGCTGTCACTGCTGACGGCCGCGCTTTGACTCCTGGCATAATATTCAAGGGGAAACAACTGCAGAAACAGTGGTTTCTTGAGGAGTTCAAGCAGATAGCAGACTGGTATTATATAACATCGCCTAACGGGTGGACTGACGACCACATTGGCATTGAATGGCTCGAGAGAGTCTATCTGCCCCAGGCCACTCCTGCCGACGACTCTGACGCTAGATTGATCATTTTAGATGGTCATGGGAGCCATACAACAGTATGTTCTTCCTTTTCTCCACCTCAAGATCAATGCTGAGTGATGCAAGGATGAATGGATGGCCACGTGCTTTTTGAACAACGTTTATTGCTGCTATCTGCTAGCACACTGCTCTCACGGACTCCAACCACTGGACAATGGAGTATTCAATGCCTCCAAAGCTGCATACCGACGAGAGTTGGAAAAGTTCGCTTCGTTAACTGATTCCACTCCAATGGACAAGGTCAATTTCATCAGGGCCTACGCCAAGGCTCGCCGAGTTGGAATGACTACGAAGAACATACTGTCAGGCTGGAGGGTCACTGGCAACTGGCCAATTTCGCGTTCCAAAGCGCTGCGACACCCTGAAATCCAAGAAGATAGGCCAAATGGCAGCCCAAGAGCGACTCCCGAACCCAGGCCGTATTTTGACTCAGACGATACACCGCAGACGAGCCGTCAAATTCGTGATCTTGGGCTGAACAAAACACCAAAGACGCGGAGACGGTACAACGTGATAGCTAAGGGCTTTGAGGCTCAACAGCAGACGGTAGCGGCGCATACGCTGAGGATTGCTAGCCTAGAGGAAGAATTGGCTCGCCTGAAGAGAGGGAAGAAGAGGAAGGCGGTGCCGAATCCTAACAAACGTTTCATGACTCTTGGGGAGACCCTAGCTGATGGAGAAGCCATACCAGAAGGGGAGACTCAAAATATGCCTGTTGGGGTGGAATCTGTCTGTTCAAGCGAGCAGGAGTCAGAATCGGAGGCTGGCTCGGTCATAGAAGTCAGTGAGGAAACCACACCCCACCAACCCACCAGGCGGTCGGGGCGGCTGGTGAAAAAACTTAGGGCATAATAGAGAAATCTACTTATCATTTGTGAAACGAAAAAATGCACGTATTTCTATCAATTTGGTCAAATTCTGTGTAAGTGAAGTTATTGATTTTTGGTGGAGCTTTTTTTATTTTGCGTGGCGAAAGAGGGGGTATGGCGAAAGAGGGGTTGTGGATGGTAACTAATGACAGAACTCCAGTCTCTATAAATTTTCGAGATGACTAATGTAATGCGTGCTGAACTGGCCTGCGACAGCCCTTATGGAAAGACCAGTGTCTAAAAGAGCCATTATAGCCTCTTTTGCTACAGGAGAAAACCCATGGCCTTTCTTACGATTCATAGATATCTCAAAGCTAACACGGCGTTCTGGTAGTGACAAGACTTTTGGCTGCTGACTATGCTTAGGAGCCACGAAGATAGCATGACAAAACAGCGATTTGCCAGCAAGGAATTATCTAACCATCCCTTTGTTAACTGGTCCACTGGCCTATACTAGCATATACGGGCCCTAGTATTTAAAATGATCTCGGGAGTATGAATACTCTCCAGGCAGCTTGCTCTGTTAATGGTGTTACTTTTCAATGAATAATTACCATTCCATTTACGAAAACCATGCACTAGCAGAAAAGCTACAACAGATGGCTTTACCGCTCGCCCCTTTAGTCGAGGTGGAATATGGAAATGTCCACCCCGCATTCCCAACTACTCCACTTCAATTTTGGCTTCTCACGAACGAGCAGCTCGAGTCTCTCGCTCAGTTTTATCACCAAAGAACGCCTAACGCGTTTACCAATCTCTACCCTTACCCAATACGAAACTGGGACCCCGACATGTCGATGGAGGAAAAGCTGCGCAAAATGGGAGAGTTTATTGGTATTAGATTTTGCGACTCGCGTAGAGTGAAGATTTACTAGGAAGAGAGGAGAAGTGAGAAAGGTGAAAAATGAGCGAAACATATTTGCGTTCATATAAGTTAGTTAAACTTTCTTTTATTCTCAATTAACTTTCAGTTCACTCCATCTCTCCGTCTGTCTCACCCCGCAAGCTTGTCTCTTACCCAGTCCAGCGAAGCAACGTACTCAAGCGCCCTTCCGATGTGCAGACCCACTGCCCAACGTCGTGACCAGATGTACTTCCTTTGTGGTTTTGGTCTGAACGTCGTTCGCCTTGTAGTAGACGTTGTCGCACGGGAACACCTGGCACCCGGACACCGGAACCAATGACTTGGCAGGCCACATCTGCCTGGCGTTGTCCCTGTCTTCAGGCGGACACGTCAAAGTAGGTCAGACCCATCCAGCCGTTGAACATGACCTCGCCGAGCATGCCAGCCTCCTGGCTGGCGCCCTGCTTGACAGCGTAGAGGTTGCCGCTATATTCGGATGGGAACGTGACGGGGGTGTTGGCGTCACTGCTGACCGTGACAGGGGAGCTGAGACTGGGTGTAAAGTAGAGCGTTCACACGATGTGGTCGAGGGTCCAGAACGTTACGGAGTTCGCGTCCACCGTGGCGAGGGACAGAGCGAATACCGCGAGTGAACCAGCACTCAGTTGAAGCATCTTGGACATGTTTTGGTCGTATTTCTCGGGGGATTCAAAGGTTTGCTCCTTGCGGACGCGCGAGAGTCGCGCGGAACAAGTAGGCGTAAAGGGTACTTCTGAACGAATGTGTAAGAAATGCATAGGACAAAGAAGAGGAAAAGGAATGGCACTCCCTATAGACCATGTGCAAGGGAAGAGAAAGGAGTGGCGATGGCAGACTGCCAAAAAAAAAAAAAAAAAAAAAAGGAGGGATAGCAAGAAGCGAATGCGTGATATATGAAGTCTATGCAGCAAGCTTATGTAGCCATGAGATCGAGAAGCACCCTTCGTGGCTTCTCGTAGCTTCTGCTTGCTCCATCTTTCTCAATTGTCTCTGTCGTCTTGGTGGCTCAGTTACCCCACCCGCTCCAGCTACGAACCGTAACTGATCACGGCCGAATGAAGCAGTCCAAACGAACAGGTCGCAATCCTTCTACCTATTGTGAAGCGGTCACCATGCCAGCGTGTGCGCTTCCGTGACAGAGCCTGACTATCCCATAGAAATTACGTAGCTCAATCGAACAGTTACACGGAAGCAATGTGAAGGCCCCGTAGCTCTGCCGTAATGCGGCGCAAAGGCCCTTACTTGGGACTTGTCATGGTTTCAGTGTGACGGCTACACGAGCCACTTTGTCACAAAAATCCTGAGCGAGCGTTTACAAACTGCTGATCTAGCCTCTGACCGCCGAGGCCTATACATTCGCTGAGAATTAGCTTCCGCAACGTCGTAAACGCCTGTAGCTCGATCACGTCGCAGACTACTTTAAAACGTCGTCCCCCTAACCAGTTCAGGTCACTTACGTCTTTTCGACCATGCAGTGGCGCGACATGGAGATTCACCTATTTATATGGTTCTTTCTGGGTCAGATTCTTGCATACTACTGCCATAGGCTGTGGCGTGTAGAGACGTCGACCGGTGGGGATCGCTCGACGATGACCTCAGTCAGTCAGGGAGGAGGCGAACCACGCACAACAGCGGAAGCTCAAGTACCCCATCGGCAATGCGAGCAGCAGGAGGGTCAGAGGAAAGAATCTGCCGATAGAACAGCACCAAAAAAGCCTACCACGGGTTCAACAAGGGTTCTACGGGGCGGTTGTACGGTTCGAACTCGATGCGGTCGGGTTGTTCGACCTCCGCGACGGCTCCTCAAGTAGCGACTAAGGCCATTTCGCTCCACCTCACAGTTAAGCATTACGCAATCCTAAGGCTGCTGGCAGGAGCGACCGAATGGCTTGCAATCCTCAGAGGCGTTGAAACAGTGGAACAAAAGTTCAATCTGTCGCATCCGCAACGCACAAGGTAAAATTCACGATCCACAAGCAGCGAGTCATCGAACAGCCACCAAAACTTGCCGTCAGATTGGCGGACTCGACTGCATAGCAACACTTAAGGTTCGTCTCAGGCATGTCGCGTTTCTTCAAGACACATGTGGCAGTAGGCGCAGAGGAACGCCTCTAAAGCACATTTGTTTATGAAGCCAAGGAGGCTAAGGATGCCGAGAATTCCAGTCAGTGATATGGAATTAACTCGCGAGGATGACATGTAAAAAGGAAAGAGAGAGAAGCATAGTGAGAAGATCTAAATATTCAAGTTCGTCGTCCACGTCTGCGAACTAACCATGTCTGTAACGTGTATGGCTCTCTTTCTGAGCAGAGTAATAGATCATGGTATATTTTTTATTATTTCTTTTTGTCACCTGAAATTCTTCAGACAAAGGACGGTCTTTACGTGTGGTGGCAACATCTATGGTAGGTATACCCGTTACCATTGTGGGGCAAGCCGCCTACCAACCTCGTCCCGAGGTTGGTCCCAAAAACCCTTGTCATCCCCTTTTTGCCTCACCTGTACCAAAACACCCGCAACAACACACCTAAATTGATGATTTTAAAGTAACCATCGCGCAACATTAAAATGCCCCCTCGACAAACCGATTCTAGGCATAAACAGCCTCTGGAGAACACACCAGATAAATCACGGGCCGAGCTAAGAAGGAACGTACTCGCAGCAGTCAATGTAAATGTGCCCTATAATACACGAAGAGCTGCAAAAGCTGCTCAATCAACACCCTCAGCGCGTGCCCTTGCGGCTCAATTGCCTGCTTCAAGAGAAGCCATTCGAAAGATCATCAATTCGGCTTCCACATCCTACAATTCCCCCCTCCGTCGCGGCCGGCCCACGGCTCTGACAGCCGCTGAAGATGCGGCTCTAGTTGCCTTCATCTTGTGGCTAGAAAAGTCCGGCTTTCTAGCCGGAAAGTCACAAGTTGAAGAAGCCGCCCTAGGTTTCCTGCATTCTAGGGGCATTGAAAGGAGTCATTTATCGAAGAATTGGTATCCTCGATTCCGTGCCCGTCACCCAGAGCTTCGAAAGACATTCCTTAAGGCTATGGAAAAGGCGCGTAAAGCAGTCGAAGCGTCTGATGTTGAAGACATCGAGAAATTCTTCTCTGATCTCGAGAATGTCATCCACGATCATAATATTGGCCCTTCAGAGATCTGGAATGAAGATGAGTGTGGCATTCGCATTGGATGCCTTCGAGAACGCATTCAGGTCCTCGTGTGCCGCACCACCCGCTCTCAACGCCCTGAAGTTGTTGATCCATCGAACCGCGAGTCTTGTACGCAAATTGGGGTCGCGAATGCCCTCGGAACTAGCATTCATCCTTGGCTTATCTTCAAGGCGTTGCCAACGGAGTCCTGGGCCTCAATTGACGCTATTCCAGGCAGGGGGTTTGTACAGTCAGATACCGGCTTCAGCAACCAACAGATCACATTAGAATGGTTTCATTCATTTAATGCGTTTCCTTGGCTTGCTTCGTCAGAGGTCAAAGAAAAAGGGATCTCTCTTAGTGACTGGTTTGGCTGCAATGAGTGGCTCCGTGATGCCATCTACCCACATCATCAGTTAACCGCGCCTCCAGTAATTCACGAGGAAAAAGAGAAGATATATCGCCTTCTTGTTATCGATGGCTTCTCCGGCCATCTAGGATTCGAGTCTATTGAATATTGTATTCAATTTGACATCGTGATTTGCATCCCGCCGTCACATTCAACACACCTTACGCAGCCTCTCGATGTTGGTGTTTTTCGGCCCCTTAAGAACGCACATCAACAGGAACTTCGAAGACCTATTCGGGAAGGCAACTTAGGATTCAACCGCTTGCAATTTGCAGCCGCCTTCAAGCCAGTCTATACAGCCGGCTTCACGAGACATAATGTCATGTCAGGATTCGAAAAGGCCGGCATTTGGCCAACGTCATCAGCGCCCGTGATCAGCCGCATCCTTGCTAAGCAGCGGCAACAGCGAAAAGCGATCCATCCCTCTATCATGAAGCTGTTGCCTAGGGAGACTCGCTTCAAAGATGCACGGGATCAGATGGAACGAATCTTTCAGCTTTACCAGCAGGTTATGAGCTCGCCGACCCTAGAAGCTTTCATCAACGTCCGCAACGTCATCGCCGAAGCAGGCCTCATGGACCGAGAACGTGAAGTCATCAGGGCAGACCGGCTTAGCCGCATCGAGAAATACGGCAAGAGGAAGAGACCCGGTGCCCGGGCTAGGCCACGCGGTGATTTCGTCACAAGCGTTGGATTTCCTGATATTCAGGCTCAACACGCGGCATCTTTAGCAGCCGCAGAAGTCAACGAACAGCGTTCACAACTAGGATCAACCCGGACGATCATTCTTCAAGAGATGAAGGTGCTGAAGGCTCGATGGAGAGAAGAAAATGAACCACGCATATCCCTAGGGCAGCCAAGACCAACCTGGAATAAGCCACAATACTATATCTACAAATGGCTCTAATTTAATATAAAAAATTGCTGGAAATATTAATTTTTAAAAAGACTTTTATTGAATACTAAATAACGTACTTGATAAGCGAGTGCCACAGACAAGCGAATGCAACACGTATGCTGTACAGCTAAAATAAAAATGATTAGATTTTCTCAAACTAGCTATTTAATTAATAAAAATGTAAGAAAAATGGTTTCAGATTTTTGGGGAAAAAAGTCATGAGAGATTATTTTTTAAAAAAATTGATTAATTTATTAAGCCTTTTATCTTAAAATTAAGAAAAAGGACAGTGCGAATAAGCTTTTTCTTAATAACTTTCCATTTCATCAATTAATTCTCAACCACCAATTATGTCACAGCTAAATATCGAGGCTAAAACCCTTCTTGCTCTTCAAGCCCTTCAAAATAATCCAAAACTAAGTCTCCGGCGCGCTGCTAGCATCTATCAGGTCTCTCTGCCAAGGCTACAACGCCGGCAAAATGGCATTCAATCTCGACACGATACCACCCCCAACTCAAGGAGACTATCCGATCTAGAAGAAGAGACCATTATTCAGTTCATTCTCGATCTGGATTCGCGAGGATTTCCCCCGCGACGGCGTGGTCCTGAAGAAATGGCCCACCGACTGCTCACTAACCGCGACGCATCACCTGTCGGCAAGCGCTGGGCTTCCAACTTCATCAGGCGACAACCAAAGCTTAAGACGCGTTTTTTTCGTAAATACGACTATCAGAGGGCCAAATGCGAAGATATTGAGGGAGGTTTTCGAGGGGCCGGACTTGTTCCCTTGAACCCAGAAAATGTCATATGAAAGCTTGATGTGCAGCTACGGACTCCAACACCGGTGAGGGAGGAGATCAGCCTCCCCGACCCTTGGGTCTCGAAGACCCCAAAGACCGTGCTTGAGGCTAGCTCTCAGTCTGAATACCTCGAAAGGCGAATGAGAAGGCATCATAGCAGCTCTCCAGCATCAATTCTTGAGGCGCTTAAGTCACTTTCAAAAGGAACAAAGGCAATAATGCATTAAAATGCCCTATTGAAAGCTGAGGTCCAGAGCCTTCGACAGGCGAATGAGACTCTTAGTAAGCGGCGTAGAGCAAAAAGATCCGCCTACATGAAGGAGGGAATATGACTCTAGATGAGGGAAGGGATGAGATAGATTAGAGAGACGTTGATGCGCAAGTAGTAGCTGAATCGTCGAGAAGTGGTGGTCGACGGAGGTTGGCGCTCCCGAAGGAAAGGTGCTGTGGAATATGTGGAAAGGCCGGCCATAATGCAAGGACCTGTCAGGCTGTAATTGAGGCTCCTGGGGGAGGGGATAGCGATTGGTTTTAATTAATTTAAGGTGTTGTTATGTTTTTATTGAAGTTTTAACGTTGAAGGGTATGGGAAAGTGTATCGCTCGCTTGTCTGTATCGCGCGCTTATCATGTACGTTATAAAATATCACCATGACTATCTTTATTTGATCAACCGGAAGATCAGCTTCATATCTTTATTAGAGGCGTAGTTGTCACCTTATCGGCATTTCTGACAGTTTTCTTTCTGTGGTTTTGTCCTTCTCCCTCACCTGCATCATCTCCGCCTACCCTACGGCTTCCGTCACTTCGGGTGGTGTTGCTCTTGTTCCCCTGCCCAACGTAGTATATATATTGAATCCGTCTGCCCTTCTCTTTTTATTTCCGCTCACACTCTCCTCTCTAGTATAGAAAGGTTGTTTACGTAGTCCAACTATTTAACGGAATAGACAGATGAGTCAGACGTGGGCTTGAGGGCTATTCATTTCGTGTCTTGGGTTTCCTTGATATAGGCTAAGCTTTTTAGTCATTTTAGCATGACTTTTGTGCCTAAAGTCAGACATTAGACACATCCAATCTCTAATACCACATGGCGCGAGATCTGACGTACCGGCCCGATGGGCATATTCTACGGATGCTATATTATAGTTCGGCATCTCTAGGTTGTAATCATGGCAATTCTATTGTTAGGTGGTCGGTGTCAAGTTTTCTCGATACTAGAAGCGACTCTTTATGTATTGATGTGTTGTCTCGTTACTAGCCAACACATCACTTTTAATATCGTAAATAACTGCAGCGACCAGAGCATATGGCCCGCTCTAACCGGCAACACGTCTTTGATCGGGTCTCCCAATCCTTTGATCAGTTCATCGCCTCTCTTCCCGAAGCAATCCATCCGAACTTTTCCTATCCCATTGCCCTGGTCAGGCAGGATATGGGCTCGCCAATTTTGTGCTTCTGACGGAACTAACTGCTTGATAGGTGATTGCTCCGAGCCGACTTGCTGGAATCATTCATCCCAAAATACTTCTCTTTTCGAGATTACGGCATCCGATCTTCAGGTGGTCTACGATGTCAGCCTTGGTACAATTCACCAGCATGTTGACGTATCAGGCTCCTGACAATATTAGTGGACGGTTTCACCATGGGTATCACCGGTATACCGACGAACAAGAATTGCGAGACGATTTCCTGTCAGGTTCCCCCCTATCTTGGGTTCGGGGAAAGCGGCAAGCCGCTGTGCCCCGAGTCCAACATACGATCTTTCCAGAAGCACGGAAACATGTCTCAGGCCTATGCCTGTCTATCAGATTGTTCACTCTACGGCCTTGGGCAGTACTGCTGCTTCGACGAGTTTGAGACGCCAGGTGCTTGCGAGCCGAGCAGTCAATGGTTCAAAGCTGCATGTCCCGATGCGTACAGTTTTGCGTTTGATGATTCTGTTTTGAGACACTGCGAATTGACCGACTTTACCATTGTTTTTGGTTGCCCAACTTAGAAGAAGAGCAAGCAGTGATGAATAGACGATTTCTGGGGAAAGAGCGACTATTGTGCCTCCGCGACTAGTAAGTCGGGCACTTTTCTTAGTTTAGCTAGCATCTATTATTACCCAGCTCTTAGTCGCCGCTTGACAAGAAAACTTGTACAGGGGACGGCTGGATCTTTTATGGATTATCGCGAATAAATGTGAATCGCGTTCGATATGGACGTAGTAATTATAGAGTTGTCTTAATATCACTTAGCCTTCTGAGATGTCGGAGCGTGTGAGGAGAATATCTACAGAATCCTTAGCCTGGACTGGCCCTGCTCGTGCGAACAGTGAGATATCGCCTCTCAAGCCTCAGCAGGGCGTATCCTCCGCAAAAGTAATGCAGCTTGGCTTAGTAGTCAATTGTAGAAAGCGTTCATATTACTGGGGTCATCTCACTTCTTAAGCCCCTCGACTTTTCGCCAGCCGGGCTACTTGGTAAGTCTTTCACTTTCTAGCACTGGTTTTACAGTCATTCCTACTCGTAAGACTTCTGCATAACGATCAGCATAGATTATATGCGAACTAGACTAAATGCAAAGGTAGATTACGCTTAGCAAGTCATACGCAGCTAGGCGACGGCTCACGGGTTGCGCCCACATCATGAAGTTGCAGTCCTTGCGGTTTCTTGTTCTACTGTGACATAACGGACCCGTCTTTCAATCCGTTCCTACGATACATCTCATGTGGCTTATTGCTATTATTACACCGCAGATTGTTTTTGCAAATAATGGACAAGGATGCATCGCTTTTTGTTGTTCCTCTGTATTACTATGCCGTAATCAAGGAGAAATCTGGCGTTGAAATTCGATACAGTAGCCCCTACCAAGTTTGATCCAGCTATGAGCCAGCATACCGTACCGTCGCACCAGACTGGGAACGTCTGTCAATAGAGGAAAAGTATGAAGGAACTCGCATTAACTTTAGTTAAGTAGACGTGTAAATAAGAACACTTGCCATCACCGCAGCTGTTGTGATTGTTCTCGATAGTAAACCCTAGTCAAGCGCCGGGCTAGTCTGATATCTTTCTGTAGCGCAAGAGTTTTCATCAGGGTCAGATCACCTTACTTTTCCATCAATTTAACGTACATTTTGGATGGTTACACGCTTGGCATGAATAGCACAAAGATTGGCTTCTTCGAACAGACTTGCGAGATAGCACTCTGCACTTTCCTGTAGAGCTCCGATAGCTGCGCTCTGGAAACGGAAGGGAGACTTGAAAAGCTGAGCTATCTCTTGAACCTGTGAAGAGTCTGAGCAATGGTGGCGACGAGTGTGGGCATTTTCGTACCAAGTGTTGGAAAGCCAACCTCGGGATTAGGAGATCTGTGCTCTGTTGGAATTTTCTTATCTCCCGTAAAGATACAGTACCTGGTTTGTAGCGGTATGTTCTGGTTGCTTCCAGGTTGCGAGTTCTCTTAAAATCTTTTCTCGGTGCTTGCCCCCCAGACGATATCCGAAAAGTTTGCTTATGCTTGACTCGAGCCATAAACGACTCATGCATCCAGATTTTGGAATTTTATACTGCATGATATCTTGCACTCATAGAAAAATCTGTCATCGTCCGTCATATGCGAACACGTACACCTACGAGATAGAAACGTAAGAACACATGCACAATGATTTACTTAGCTCGTTTTTTGTCAGTCCGAACTTACAGCCTCCGTACGTGAATCGTTTTCATCAAAGATGAGGTACTACACCCCTGACTTTCGTCTGAGCAATGAAGATTTTTATCCGCCAGGTCGTGCTCAGCTAGAAATATAGTGCATCGCTTACGGTCAGTCGAAGTACTCTGACTAAGCATGATTACTATGTGCTAGCTAAGATCGTAGGGAGTCGACAAAGCCGTTCACCTGAATGCAGATGAATTGAAGGCTCCGATCAGCTACCCTAGGATCTGCTTTGTGTACCTATTAGACTATGTCATCAGTGCTTGCAATTTTCTCACAGACCCGAAACGTAAAGCTCTTCCTCGTAGTCAAACTCTCCAGTCTTAGTCACGTGGACTTCCCAGGCTCGAGTCACCGACTGTAGTGATTGTAATTCATGAACAATCACATCCATTCCCATAAGTGTTTGGAAAGATAAGTGTCGCTGGGATTACATTGCGTTCGTCGAAGTAGCACACAAAACTAGGTATTTGAACCGACTTCCGCGCGTTCCTGATCTTCATGCGACATGTGTCTTTGCTCTTCGCGCTCGCAGCCCTTCCGTTTCCCGCCCGAGCGGGTTTTCAATTTAATTCTTCACGAAACATGGCTGTCTACTGGGGTAAGTTAAAATGAGATATGCGGCTTGATCATGGTTATAACGGGCCCGAACCAGGGCAAAACTCCTTCGCCCAAAGTAGCGGTTCCGCCTCTCAGCAACGCCTTTCCTACTATTGCTCGAGTACGTATGTCTATCGTAAAGGTGACCAGGCGTTAACAAATGGTGCAGATCCAGATATCGACGTAAGCTTGTGTGCACAGCTTGAGGGACAGAAGCCTACTAATTCCGAGAGAGAAGATCATACCACTTGCTTTTTTGGATGGAATCAGCCCCCTATCACTGAACTTGGCGAATGCCGCCAACAAATGTTCCCCTTTCCCCGACAATCCCCAACTCTTACAGTGTCCTCAAGTGGAGTGAGTCCCCTAAGACATCGCGGCAGGCTCGAATGCTTATTCTCTTCTGAAGACAAGATATCATTACCTGCCAACAAGTCTACGGCAAGACTATCTTACTCTCTATAGGTGGCGCCACATACAGTCAAGGGGGTTTCCAAACTACCGAAGAAGCGTCTAATGCTGCTCATGCAGTTTGGGGGATGTTTGGCCCTGTTTCCCCCAACAGCTCCGGCAGTCGTCCATTCGGTTCTGCGGTAGTCGATGGATTCGACTTTGACCTCGAGAGTCCGGTCAGTAACATGCCCGTCTTCGGAAGCGAGCTCAGAAGACTTATGGATCGAGACACGGCTGCGGGTGGAAAACGCTTTTACCTCTCGGCAGCTCCGCAGTGTCCGTTTCCTGACGTGTTTAATCAGGAGCTTCTGGGTGTTGTGGGGTTCGATGTCGTCATGATCCAATTTTACAATAATTATTGTGGCGTCGACTCCTTCGCTCCAGGTTCCGCAACACAGACCAGTTTCAACTTTGATGTTTGGGACAACTGGGCACGCAACAGTTCTCCCAAGTCGAACACCAAGGTCATGATTGGTATTCCGGCAGCCCCAGGTGCTGCTAGTAGGGGATTTGTAGAGGGTGCTCAACTGAAGGAGGTGATTCGTTTCAGCAGAAGGTTTCCGAGTTTTGGCGGAGTGATGATGTGGGACATGTCGCAGCTCTACAGTAAAACCGGTTTCCTTGAAGAGATTAACACAGATCTGAACACTTGAGTTAATATCACGCTACCCCCGGCCCCTGTGTATATAAGCAAAAAGGGCCCGGGCATCTAAATGGGAGGGAAAAAGTGTAGTTTGGATTTAGCATTAGCATTTTAATAACTAGTTCACCCGAGATGGATTTCCACTGTGACCTACTGAATCTCTAGGAAATTGTTTAATTGAAGGAGAATAAGATCATGTTGCTATACATACTATCATAGGCAGATTATTTGAAGCAGATCACTCACTTGCATTACACAACCAACAGTCAGCCAAGCGAAGGCTGCGTACTGCGGGTGGCTCGCCGAGTGCGGCAGTGGTCAATGTGTGAAAAGAGCACCCTTCAAAGACAATATTTACGCAAAGATCGCGGAGGCGAGTGTTGCTATCACTCTGTCCCAGTAAGCAAGAAACGAACAAACCTTCAAAGAAGATGACCATACCCTTGTTAGTAGGGAACACATTCTTGAGCCTGCATACCCTTGCAGCCTTGAGAGTGCTGTAAGGCCACCACCAGTACCAGTGGAGATCAAGGCTCTCAAGAGCGACCCTTGCGTGTCTAGTACAGCCATATCTATACTCCGTACTCAGTATGCAAATAGACACCGGGCATCGTGTATGCGACATGATCCATTTTAGTCCTCTTCACAGCTACATGCTGCGTGTTTGACTTTGTTTCCTGAAGCCAACCTTGTAGCACAAATAGATCCCTATTCTGGCCCCGCCTGGAGATTGGTCGGTCGCATGTGACAGGGGGGTGCGAACATGAACAACATTCGCGACCTGCGGAGAAGATCAGCGCGACATTCGTCGTACATATGTGACAACCCTGTGACGAACGTCTCGCCCTAGTGCTTGCTAGCTTCGATACTTTGTGACACACGTGCGCTTGGTTTTTTGTTCCTTTTTTACTCCAGACGACGCATCTGGGGGGTGAGAGTTCGCTCGGAGTTTGTACATCTCATTCGTTCCAGCCAGCAAGAGTCTCCTTGTGAGGTTCGTGGCGATAACGGTGAGTCACAAAGAGCTGCCCTATCCCTTTGACTGCGGTAAAGGCACACTGGCGCTAGTAGCAGGGATTCGAACCAAGCAGAGAGTGAAAATAATGAAGTACTTAAGTACCCACCTATTTTCTATGATGCTAGAAGTCGCAGCTACTTGTGGATCTACATCACAGTACTTAGCACTCTGAGTGATTGCGTAAGACAGTCAAGTCGGCTTGCGTACCGTTGATCTCCCGGAGTACTGTGGGTATAGAGAGTGAATTGTGCCCTTACCGCAGTCAAAGGGATAAGCGGGTCAAATGTCGGGAGTGGGTAGCGTCGTCCATCTGCGAACTTAGGTCTAACTAGGTAATGTAGGCACAGATCTACAACTGCAGACGCCTTTTGAGGGACTAGTGACTAAAGCACAGGCAGACAAAATCGACCAAGTATCAAGTAGCAAATAGCTACCTGCAGTACAAAGCGAGCAGCGACCGAGGCGGAAAGACATGATCAGCAAGCACCCGCCATAAACAAGCCGCCACCATCCAGCTTGAAGTTAGCAATCGACCTGCCATTTTTATCGCCAAAACCTCGACTCATCTGCCTATACTTCTGGGCATAGCATTCTGCAAGACCGCGGACACGATGGAGGAAGACGAAATCACATCGTTGCAGCAACGGGTGTGGGTACTGGAAATGCTCCTCGCCTGCAGCTTGAAGCTGCTAC
Organism: Dactylonectria estremocensis; assembly: GCA_020744375.1. Classification (NCBI taxonomy): domain Eukaryota; kingdom Fungi; phylum Ascomycota; class Sordariomycetes; order Hypocreales; family Nectriaceae; genus Dactylonectria; species Dactylonectria estremocensis. The sequence goes on along the minus strand of JAGMUU010000029.1, from coordinate 165,374 downwards.
AGGGGTCCCCCTGTAGAGAAGGCAGGACCGTTCCACCAAGTCGAGCTTCGAAACACATGTACCAACGAAATCACGTCACGGTTAACAAATTGGACAGATCTCCTTGACAGAATGCAGAACCAGGGATCCGTGTCTGGGTCTCTGGTATATTAATCAGCTTTACAAGTTGCATGACTGAATGCGATTCAGTGCGGACGATAGAGAGGTTTTAGACCTTCTAGGTCCTAAATTGCAAGAGTGACTACAGTATACCAGACACGTTCACTAAGGCCTTCCCCCTCTTCTCTTTTGCCTTCTTTTCTACCATTAAAACATGAGTTCACGAGGCTTGTTGCGTAAGATGTCAAATACTTCCGCCGGGTCTCCTTAGTCTGCGCTGGTATTTAGTATTCGTTGCGCATTTAAATATGCAGAGTGCCAGGGCTCAATCTAGATTATCTCAAAGTTTTACTTTAGCATGGTTACAATGTGTTACCATCCCTCCGCGAGCATATGATCGCACTGATGGACGCGGGTTGAGCGATAATCTCGAGCTGGATTGGAGGATGTGCCTAGACTCGACCTCGACACCGATGTTGTCGTGGTCGCAGGGGTCTCCTACAAGATGACAGGGGGTTTGGACAGCATGGTGGCAACAGCCGACACGGCCCCCAACACAGACGCGGACGACCCTGGCTCAAGGTCTAGTTACATTCCTTCCTATACGTAGTTGTGGTTGTTGAGGCTCGTGCGATGGCCGGGTTCGGACACGGATATGGTGGTGATCCAGGACTCATCAGATGTGTCGATGCCACCCCATTTTGGGTAGTGGGACTCGACACTGGGTTGTTCATTGCGAGCCACAATGTCTCGAGTGATTTCTGGAGGAACCGTACTTGCCCATGGAGACGATCACATGCCACTACACGACGTTCGGTTTGATCGAGGACAACACCCTGTGTCACTTGCTTGGAGAAATGACTAGGACCACGATGGGTTCTTGGACTACTACTACACGCTCCAGTAGAATGCCGCTGGCAGGGTGAGGATGCTCATAGTGGGTGTCGCGATGAGAGTCATGACCGCAGACACGCTGATGACGGTAACGAAGACATCGAGCTGTATCAGAGGTTAGATAGGTGTCAGATTTGGGGACTAATTGATGAGGTGCGGGCAGGTTCCAGAGCAAGATCTTGTGCTAGCCACTGGTGCGCTCTGGAACAAGTCTTTGAAGCAAAAGGTCGAGGACCGCCTCCAGATGAAAACACCACCGACCGAACGCTATGAACCTGAGGAGACTAACGTCGTCGTATCTGTTTCGGACCTCAGTCTCGGAGACGGACATAGAGGATATTCACCACATGGGCGGATATGTGTGCGTTCAACATGATGACTCTACGCGTCTCCACGGCTGCGAGTGTTCTCGTGATCTCGATGACATCCGGGGTTTGATCGGGCTGATGAGGCTGAATGTGAAGGACAACCAGATCGCGATGGAGGTGTCCGTTCGTGGATTCGATGTGCATGTACCACTCAGACAAAATGTCATATTAGTAGTATTCCAGATCCTAGAACGAGCAGTTAAGACGCGCCGCTTCGAGATGTATCTCCTACTCTAGGTTCCCGAAACCAGGCTAGGTATCGGCATACTCCTCAGGCACTTATCGTTCAACCAGTCGAAGGTGACGCTATGATCGTGACGCAACCCCACAGTCGTGAACGAGTTCATGGACGCTATGATCAATACCCGAACGAACACCAAAAACACGTACGACGTCGCGCAAGAGGTAACAGCGTGCGACGGCTTCGCATAGACGGACGGACACCATCGATTACCCATTGTCTAAGTTATGCGGAACCGCCGAGGTAGGTACAGTCCTACGACATCAACCCTGGTTGGTGGAAGCCCTCAACGACGGGGATCGCGACGAGAATTTATGTGAACAAGAACGCGGATATGACGCCGTGATGTACATGTACAAGGAGTTTATCGAGTGTGGGGAGAAGGTGGTGACATGGCACGGTATAAAGTTCACGATAAGGTCTCTAAGTCCGCACAAGGACATGCGTATGTTAGTGTATGTCAGCAGCGGCGAGCACATCAAGCCGAACATGCTCATATCCACGAAGACCCTCGCCAGAGCTCCGGGCGGTCAGATCAGGGAGATGGCTCTCTATACCAGCTCATACAACAAGATCGCCTCATACAGGCAGTTGAAGAAGCCCTCCAGGATGATCCCCGTAAGCGTGTCGGAGGGATGTGACACCGTCCCCAAGCTTCCCGAGGCCTACGTGACGCTAGGCGGGGAGAGGATCAAATTCTGAGACACGGGCGACGACATGAGGACGGTGAAGTGTAACTACGGGATCGCATGGATCATGCAGGTCAGACACACGCCGATGCCAAGTAGCACTATCCGACCGACGCCGTAGTGTCGCTCGAAGTTCCACGGGGAGGAGTACACCCAGGATATCGGAGATGAAATTGATAGCAATGATGATGCAGAAACTGACTAGGAAGGCATCTGACGCTGTGCAGAGTAGAGGGTTTTACCGTAAGACTTCACCAAGTGCGTGTTCTGCTCCGCGGTTCCGATTTACTACGACCGCCCACAGCCCAACCATCCATGACGATCGAATATGTGAATGACAGACAGTGTGGGTTATCCGTCTGGGTATCCACTGGCGTATCAGAACACGTAGACCTTTATGCCGTCGACCTTAGCCATGATCACGCCTCTGTGCGAGTCCAGATCGGTGACAACGACGACATTGTGACCGGCATATCTGACACTCCGCGTACCTGCGCGTACGTAACACGGTTCTGGAACTCAATCTCGGTCGAGTAGGAAGTCGTGTCCTCGCACACGTTTTTCCTGCTGTTCAAGGTCACCTCGACGCCCGAGATCGGAATTGATGACATGGCTCGCCCATCTTGGTGGTGTACTCAGGCCTCATGATCTTGTCACTGAAGGGGAACTCTTACGAAATCGCGATTACGATCCTAGGTATGAACTTGTAGCTGGACCATCATGACCTTCGCCATCATCTCTAGGCCGTTCCTCACCCTTGACTTCGCTACCGCGTTCGATTGGGAGCCTGTTTACAAGCTGCACCCATACTCCGTGATATCGTTGCTCGATGTCGGGCCGAACATGCCCTTTCTACATGGTCTCTAACGCAGTCTTAGACGTCTCCGGGTTCATCCTCGCCTCGACCTCCACGACCGGGGACCTGGATAGAGACGTGACCATAGCGGCGTTGATGTTCATCATCATCGTTAGATAGGTGTTCAGGGTTAGGGTTAGGGCTATACACGACATCATCTCCACCACCTTGCTGATGATCGAGTTAGCGGACTCGTGGATGGGCTCGTTCTTGCATAGATACAGAACGGTCATCTTGAATAGCCAATTGAAGGTCTTCTGGGGTGTATTTGGCCATAGTAAATTGCCTGAATAGGTTAAATTGTCAAAATAGGATGTAAAAGGTGGAAATAACGCGTGTGGTTGCAGACGCGTTGTTGATGTTGAGGTCAAAAGTGGACCGAGCGGAAAGGTATCATAGCGGAAAATGGGTCATCCGACTTATCAGAACCGCATGAGTGCACCCGCGGACGTCCCGAATGGGAATGAGAAGAGAGTCGCGACCCGGTTCCACATCCCGTTGAAGTATCCACTGGGCATATTCTCCGGGTACATGGACGAGAAGCACAGGATGCGGTACGTATGCGCAAGGCAGATTTTGGACCAGGCTGTCTCCGAGTTGCCGTACGTCACCACGCACGGGAAGGGTGTCGCGGAGATGTACGAGCATGCATACAAGTGGCGTTACAGATACAGGAACCGGTCCAGTAACATGGTCGAGAGTGTGTCCTGAACGACAAGATTGCGACCGAGGAGGCGTCGCGGATTGCCGTGTCTTAATTATAACTTCGACGTTGTTTTCGTCGCGTCGATCGACCTATCGCGCCTACAGCAATACTCGTCCCACAACCTGTGCGCACATGTCCTCGTGGCGCACGGTCTTGAGTTTCCTTCCGACGGCCACCACTTGCTGATTCCGACAGAAATGTACGCGAATTTCGTGTTGAAATCAGTTCTGTCGATAGATTTTCATGATCCGTCGTTGTTGCCTGCCGGCTACGAGACTGGCGCCAGTTTGATCCTGAGTGCGGACAGCTGGCACAGCAGGAAAGCCGTGAAGTCTGCTATCATTTTTTCTTGTTTATCCCGGTCACACGCTGTGGCAAGCATCGATCCAGGAGGCTTACTTCGCGACGCGAGGGGCCTCAAAACTCTACTTGATCGGAACTGTCCCCCAAGACTGCAGGGACCGGTCGAAGCAGTTCAGTGAGGGTACTAGTTGCTGATCGTAGTTCCTGATTCGGGCAGCTCGTATGAGACGTTGCTGCTCGTCGTCGGTCTTGAGTCGCCCACTTACATGACGCGTTGCTGTTCGGACACAATGCAAAGCACCCCATCGAATTCGGCCGCGACTCGACTGGCTCCGGTTGATGGAGACGCAACGCTGCATGCTTCATGCCATCGTATATTGCGCACAAGCATTGGGCATAGGGCACTCAATACATACTTGTGTAGCTATTTCTACGCAAAATGTAAAAAGGACCACTATCCCGCATATCATCAGCACGAAGAAGGATGTTTCTCTTCCGTGCCTAGGGTAGGAGAATGGACCATATTTTGGTACTGCTACATCCAATCCACATCTTAAGATCACAGCATATGTTCAATATTTTTTCCTGTTCTTGCACCCATATGTTCTGATGATCCGGAACTTGTGAAGCGTAATTTTCTCCCAGGAAGAGTCGTGAAATATTTCGAGCACAGGGGCCACCTCCTTCTTACATGCCGGGCAGATCCTTGAATTCCTTAGCACCCTACGTAGATCGTGACTGTGAAACAACTTCTTCTTGCAGCACAGGAGGCGCACAATACCAATGATGCATTCCCCCTTGTTTCGGTGGCGTACACTGGGCTCTAACACTATCAGCGTCTGCCTTCCAGACGAATCTGCTACTCACTTCTCCGAGAGGACAGGTCCGTATAAGTCTTTGCATACATGTTTGTTTGCTATATAGCAGTAGTTGGGTGGCGACTGAGGCTTCGAATTGCACAAGCCCGATCGAAAGTTGATCGAGAATATAGATACCGTAACCAAGAGAAGCATACCAGCAGGAGAGTATGAATATTTATCTCGTTATAGGCGTAACGTACAGCATCGAGGACACTATATCGGTAGAAATGCTGTCATCCCGATTCACAACATGCCGCGCCACCAGTGTTGCTAATAATATAAACCATACGTATATTGGCAATATGGACCCCCTCGCAATAATATCGTATTGTCAAGAGGCTATATTGTATTACCCAATATGAACAGGACCCATATTGTATTGTATTGCCAAGAACCCAATATATTGGCAGTGTGACAATACATCCAATATATTCCACGTGACCTCATCATTCAACTGCCTCAGCGAAAATCTCGTCACCTTGAAAATCTCGTATCCCAAACCATGACTTCAGGCACTCCAATGCTTCAATTACACCACTCCGAAGTCGATTTCGACGGTCTGTAATCGTTATCTTTGCCCCAGAGAAGAGTCGTTCGGGCTCCGCAGACATTGCAGGAATTGACCAGCGCTGCCGTCAGATCAGATTAACAATCAGATATATCAATCAGATCAATCAATTCAATTCAGATATGGAATTTAGTCAGATCAAACAAATCAGATTTGAGTCTCTGAATATCTGATATATCTGATATCCCCTAGATGTCCTGAGGATGCTCTGATTGTGTTTGGTTCAACTGCCAGCCCGTACCCTAGAGTATTCAACGCGATTCCCAATACTGCTTAGCCGTTGCTGAGGCTTGCCCCTGACCAGGGTGCGCTAGCTCAAAATGCAGGTCTTGTCCCGTTGGCAGCTTGCTCTTTGAGGTCGCTCACACGTTTTATGGTATTTCTCAATGTCGGGGAATCCGATAGCGGGCAGCTTGGCTGGCAGCGCGTCATCGAAGCAGTCACCCTCCTCATTTGCTCGCCTCGGACCCAGACCAAAGAACATTGCCAAACAGTATGAAGCAGCCTCTGCACTAGCCTCAACTAATGATTCTTCGGTCGAAGACCTCTATAAGATCACCTGGGGCCAACGACGCTTCGTGATCGGAGGTTTGCTGGACAGGCGAAAGAGCCGGGGCAGGCGCAGCTGGATTGGAAACCATGGGTGGTTCCTGGCAGAATTGAGGGCAGACAGCACATCAAGCGGCGACATATGGTGCTGCCGGCTCTGTGATGAGAAGGGGGCACCGCAATTCTTCAATGCGCAGTCCACATCTTCGGCACAGGCCCATCTTCGGAAGTTGGAACCCCATTCAAGAACTGAAGGATACTGCTGACCCATCCAGAGCTCACAGGATTACTGAAACCTTCCAGCCCGCTTCATCTGACGAGTCCTCCGTCATCGACCTTCAAAAAAGGGCATCTATGAAACGACCGGCTCCGACTGCCACGGTTGTTCCCCGAGCAAAGATCACGCGGATCCGAGAGCTGTCCGTTGGCTACATTGTCGATTCGAACCTGCCGTTTGCCACCCTCGAGAGTACTTACCTGCAAGAGCTGTTCCGGCAATTTGATCCTGATCTTTGTCGCCACGCGCCCTGGGGTCGAACTACAGTAAGGAAGGACCTGGGGGACATATTCACGCAGAAGAAAGCGTCTGTCAGGAAAGAGCTGGACGAGGCCATCACCCAAATACACATCAGCTTTGATCTATGGACCTCTCCAAACAGACTGGCCTTTATTTCGATATTTGGTCACTTTCTTGACAAGAAGCATCTGTATCGCAGCCGACTACTTGCTTTTCGGCGGCAGGTTGGGTCGCACGCCGGCGAGAATATCGCATTCACAATCAAGAGTGTTGTCCGGGACTGGGAGATCGACTCAAAGCTCGGGGTCTCGATCTGTGACAATGCGAGTAGTAACGACTCTTGTTTGCGGAGTCTCTATGCAAGCCTCGATGCCTCGATGACTCGCGCTGATACTGAAGCACGAAGGATGCGGTGCTTCGGGCATATTCTCAATTTGGTGGCCCAGTCTTTCCTCTACGGCGAGGATGCTGCTTCTTTTGAACTTCAGTCCGAAGCCTATGGCTTGCTCCAGCAGGTGGAAGAGGACCTTGAGCACTGGCGAGCGAAGGGTCCAGTCGGCAAGCTCCATAATATCGTTAAGTTCATCCGGGCCTCCCCGCAGCGCACCGAAGCATTCAAAGCACATGCCAGGGAGCAGGAGGAGGCTGAAGTATACAAGCTTGCAGAGGAGTCGACAGCTGAGCTCGAAGTCATACAGAACAACAGCACCAGGTGGAATTCGACATACATGATGATCGAACGTGCCTTACTGAAACAGTCCGAGCTCAATAGCTTCATCCAGGAGCTGGGTTTAGAAGCAGACGCATCCAAAAGGGCGCCTACAGCTGATGTCCTGACCTCTGACGACTGGAAGGTGCTTAGGGAAATTCACCATGTATTAGAGCCGATCTACCATATGACCATGAGAACACAGGGATGGGGCACGAGCAGTGGTCACGGCCGGCTTTGGGAGGTCATGACAGGGATGGAGTTCATTTTGGACTATCTTGAAGACTGGAAAGCCCTGTATGAGGAGAAACCTGCTTATTTGGCAGTAGAAGCGGGGCTTGCAAGTCAGGGGGAGGGGTCGCCATCCCCGACACCCAGCCAAATACGAGAGCGACCATCACGCCAACCACGACTACCCTCGAGGTTTCAAGGGTGCGAGATTCTTGCCCCTTTACGCCGCCATTGTCAGGCGGAAGCTCCGGCTCATTCACCGGTCGCTCCACGGTTTGACGAGGCCGCCTTGCCTGCTCATTCTCGAAATGAATACGTGCAGAGCGACGCTCGCTCCGTCAGTAGCATAGCTAGTATGGAGGGGCAAGAGCGAGCCAGCATCAGGGCGAGCATCAATAACGCTTGGATAAAGCTTAATGAATACTACACGCTCCTCGGCCAATCCCCTCTGTTTGCGGCCTCCATTATTTTAAACCCGGATCTTGGCCTCCGATGGCTTGAGGCTAACTGGACCTCGCCAGAGCAGCTGCGGTGGCTTCGGGATGCAAAGGGTGGAATCAAACATTACTTTGAGCGTTGGTACTCGCATGATGACATGGCCCTTAAGGGGGCCGATGTCACGATGCCCGTCATGACGCTCCGACCTGAACAAAGCAAGTTTGAGCAGTGGGTGCAGAGCCGACAGCCTAAGCTCTCCGCGACAGGTTGTGAACTTGAAAGATACTATAGGCTCGAACCGGAGCAGGTGAGAGACCCTGTTCAATGGTGGATTGATCATAGGAGCGCTTTTCCGCAGCTCAGCAGGTTTGCCTTGGATGTTCTTGCAATTCCGGCCATGGCAACCGACTGTGAGAGGGCATTCAGCTTGGCAAAGCTTACAGTCACGTCACAAAGACATTCCTTGCTTGGATCGACTGTTGAAGAACTGCAGTTGCTGAAGAACTGGATCAGAGGAGGTTCTGTCACACTGGGGGGCCTGTGTTGGAGCAACCAAGCTGGTGAGAACCTAGGTTCAGACTGACCCACCCATGCATATATCAGATATCAATCAATCAATCAATCAAATCAGATATGAGCCGTAAACCATCAGTTCAGATCAGATTTGGACTCATATCTGATTTGATTGATCTGACGGCAGCGCTGGAATTGACAATATATCCACGGCCATCTTGCTCAGGCTCGGGTAGTTTTTCTGCTGCGTCTCCTCTAGCCACCATGCAAGGGCGCTCGTAAAATCATAAACCCGTTCAGACTTGCAATAACGCTCATATTCGTCCGTGATGAGTGACGGCTGCAGGTGCTTGTTCCGCCAATTCAAGAACTCGTTCGTAGTCGCCGATGGGACCTCGCAGAGTGGAAGAGGTGATTCCACAAGTCTATATTCGTTCCACAGCGTCTCAAGCAACTTCTTCGACGACTCAACCCACTCCTTTTTCCAGTTCTCCTGGATGTAGTGCCATTTATGCGAAGGGTGGAGCACGATAGCTGCAACGTAGGCAGGTGATTCATCAGTAAGGCGATAATACTTGTCCAGCTTCGCCCAGCCCGAGTTATACATCGGTGCCATCACCGGATCGTCGACATTTGCCTCCTTGCCGGCTTCTAATTGTGCCAATACGAAGTCCATAGCCAGGAGGACATTGTCGAGTGTTGCAAACGATGACTCGAGAGCCTTAGTCGTCATCTTCAGCTTCTCTAAGAAGAACTTGATCTTCTCCAAGATGGTCCAGTCCTCTGAAGAGAGCTCGTCTCCAGCGCAATCTGCATCCATCCATTTGTTGAAATAGCCGTCAATTGCGTCTCTAAGATTCAAGGCCGCTCTCAACATGGTATACCACGAGCTCCACCTTGTGTCGTTGTCTCGCGCAAGCTTACGGTTATGGCTGATAGCAAGAAACTTTTGGATGCGCTGAACATTCCGTTGGATGTAAACGACGAAGTTGTGAAGCTTGCCAAGAGGTCCCTTCTCCCGCCACGCTTCAATATGCTTTAGTGTCACATTATACACACCTAGATCGTCGCGTTCGAGCTTCTCATTGTCGGTAACAAAGAGGAAGGCTATAGCGGCGAGATTGATGATATGACCTTAGCAGCGGAGTCAGTGAACTTTAGGATCGTACCGGATGTCATATCGGCGAAGGAGGCCTGTGGGATCTTAGAACCAGTCAGTAGAAACGGTGAGTTGTACTGACCAAGCGAAAGGGATCTCATCATTGTGTCGTTATTGCCAGCATTGTCCATCACGAAATATCCGAGTTTTGAAGTAAAGCCCCATTCGTCAACCACTTCCAAAATGGCCACAGCGAGGTGAGAACCGTCGTGCTCACTGTCGATGTCTTTCAACGCCAAAATATGGTGTTCCAGCTGACCGTCTTCAGTGACATAGTGGCCGACTACGCCCAAGACGGCCAAAGAGTTGGGAGAAGTCCAAAGATCGCAGCTGATGTGAATCCTTGACTTCGCCGACTGTATGCGCTGCTTGACCTTCTCCTTCTGGTCTTCATACTGCCGCATGATCCATTTCCTAATGGTCTCGTGCGTATCTGGAAGCCAAGTATCGATATCGTCATTGATGTAGGCCAAGAGTGCCCGGAACTCTGGGCATTCCACAAGCCGAAATGGGAGAGAGCAGGCCGTAATAAACCTCACGTACAGCACTTCGAGCTGGTCAGGGTCGATCGAATCTCCGGATTGATCGTTGAGCCGACGGCGTTTGCGGGGATTTTCTTCTGCTGCAGCACGAGCTTGTTCGAGAATCGTTCGTATCGTTGTCACTTTAGCTGTTCGCAGGGCTCCTTTTGGTAGACCGTGGCCGGCAGGAGGAAGGTCCATAAGATGTTTTGCAGGAGCCGCAGTACCCCCAGAACAGGCATATGCTCTGTCACAATGTTTACAACGCCACTCTTCTTTTCCGGTCCGCGGATTGTAGTATCTCGTCTCCATCTCCTCGTCTGGCATATGAGAGAAGACCCATGACGTTCTGGGCTTGGTAGAGGAGGTTGTGGAGGCTGTGCGAGGTCGAGATGACTGGCATTGGGGCGTTTGGCTCTGGTCTAGGTCATTCAACTGCCGGCTGGAAAACTCCGAAACGTCGACTGAGATTGACGACTCTCTTCGTTGCGACCATTGGTCAAAATGGAGGCGTTGTTGAGGCATCGGCGGTAGGGTTAGTTAGTAGGCTCGACAGTGATAAAGAAAATGGGCAGCGGTGGCGATGGCAAATATTGACAGGCAACCACCGGGATGCCCAGCCCAACGTCGTCCGTACCGGCTATGCCTTCCCTGGCGCGTGGAAGAAACACGTGGTCGCGTGTTAGGAATGACTGTCAACAAAGACGTGTGTCGAAGTGAATGCCAGCCAATAAAAAGCCAAGTATCCCTGGGGCCGGTATAGGGTAGGGCCTGTCTGGCTACAGTCAAGAGGCGAATTCGCCCCAGGATTGACAACCCAATATAAATAATATATTGCCAATATGGACATCCTCATATTGTATTGTCACAATATCAAAATCTTCATATTATATTGTTACAATATGAGAAAGTCCATATCATATGGGGTATATTGCAATATACTACTTTATTGCCATACTATTAGCAACAATGCCGCGCCACCGGCCGGGCACCACAAATCACGAACATCCAACTGACATTTTCAGAACTTCCTCGGCACGAAGTGTGGGTCAAGGCGCACTATCTTCAGAACTTTGACTGTATCCGAATTCTGAGCTAAGCTTTTATGTTTGCTGTGTACTGCGTCTCGTTTCGGTACGTTGCTGTGACAAGCTAAACGCTCAATCAAGCAACGGAAAGTGTGCCTGGCCTGATTATTTTTTCTGCTTGTCGACGACTCAACAGCCGGCAAGCAGCAGTAGCTGTGAGGTGCTTGTACCATTGGCCTCTAGATTGCACTTCGTGCACTACTAGACTGTAATGTACATATTACACCACAACATGCTTGCGATCTACAACAGTGCTAAGGCATACGGAGTACGTGACTACGTATTGTCTTAGCGTGACAGACACGTGTGAGCTAGTCTAGATGATTTGACACGACACGGCAGCACCGGCGAAGTATCTACCATACACCTCCGTCTCACGACACGAAGAGTGGCTGTGATCGTGTCGAGCTCTCTCGGGTTTAACCTCGGCAAGGGCGGCATATTGGCTGTGCCTATTTTCTTACTTCGACTAACTTGTTGTACGTTAAATAAGTGGAGGGCAGAGACAGAGAGTGGGTCATCCACATAATAGCGGTTCGTGTCTGTCCTTGGCGAACAAACGTTGTCAGCCTTTTCCACATCCCTGACATAACGTCTAGGGTGTGTCGACTTACCTGTCGGGAAGCAGATGTGTTCTTCTCCAACGGCAGTTTGCATCAGAAGATCCCTGTCACGAACAGCCAACCGCCCTGCACCGAGTATCCCCTGATACACTTGTCGCTGCCGGACGATGCTCCCTTGGGGCCGGGGAAGATAGTGTGGGAATGTGACGAAGGTGGCCCTGCCGCGTGCCAGGTGATGTCTGTTCAGGCCGCGACTCTGGTCTCCGCTACAGCCACCGAATACTACCTGAGCCAAGAATGCGTCACCGATTACCCGCGAACGAGCTTGGCCCCAACTTCGAGTCTGCCCCCAGTGACTACGAGTGGTGTCGGCGCCGACAGTTTCTCTACTCCTGTAGGCACCCTCCGGGAATCCCAAGATGCATCGCAAGTTTCCGACGGCGCCGTAGCCACGCAGACACAGACAAACAGCACGCCAGTTAGTCTGAGTCTGACTTCCGGCGGAGCATCTCTAGCTCCAAACGCGACAAGAGTCGCCACGACACCAGCCCTCGGACAAGGACAACCTCCTCTTTCGTCTGGTAGCTTGTACGGGCAAGCACTCGTAACGCCACCGCCATACGAGGATACCGTGCCCACACAGCCCCTCGAAACAGCGTCGCCACAATGTACCGGTACAGATGTTCCGCTAACAGATGCGTCTTCCTACGCCGAGCCTACATCGGCCTACCAAGACACTGCGGCGACGTCCTCGAGCGATGCCCTCGGCCAAGACGGGCCCTCTCCTTGATTGTCCAGTGTATATGCCAGTGCTGATTGGTCATATTTTGTCAGTGGAGAAGATGATGATGGCCTTCGGTGCAGAGTGAAGGTCACGTCGATCGGATCGTGCTTGTGCTTGTCGGATTGTGCGAGCAATAGGTCAATTCTTCATTCTATTTTTTCCTGTTCTAGTACTTTCTCACTTAATTAATTACTATGACCTTTGGTTGTTTGCAAAAAACTCCCCTAGCTCCCAAGAAAAGTGTGAGGGAACGATCATGTGACTTTCATACTTTATGAATAGTCTCATTTAACTTATGAAGATTTGTGTAAATAGCTTAAGTCAGAGTTTTCCTTAGGAATCTCTTTCTCTCCTCGTAAACAATCATTTTGCCCAAGTCGCACTCGACCTCGTTCGTGCTCTTGTCCCGTCACAAAAAGCAGTCTTAGTGCTCGGCCTATGATGAATGTAATTTTATGCATGTCGACCGACACACTTCCGTTGATCACTGAGAAATTCCCTAACGATTAGATAAATTGATGTGCAAGGCCGATACTCCTGCACATTGTCCTTATTCTACTCAGAAACTTAAGCTTGAATGTAAAGCCTTATGCGGAGCGGTGTCTGCGCATCGACTACGTGATCGGCTGCATCGACTACATAGTGAACGCATACTAGATGCTAACAGAGCTCTCGTAGTCACGCTGAAAGGCGAGGGTGTTCCGTGTGATGCCCCTTGAAACGTGTATCAGGGAGGAAAGAGAGAATGAGCTGCGGTAGCTTGTGAGTCAGAATTTGTAGTAGGGTTTCTTCTTTTAAACCTGACGTGGACGGCTGTGTCAATTCTTCTCTGACAATTCGTGTTGAGTCAAGGGACTGCTGGCTCAGCTCAGGAACACGAACCGTTGCGGCGTCTTTGTCGCTGATCGCGGCCAATTGAGCGAAGGCTGAACCCTGATGTTGCAACACGCCCAGGACGTATAAAATCACCTTGCCCGAGTGGGATGCGCTTGAGCCTGGCAAAATGGATATCAGGGACAATATCGCTGAAGCGCTGGAACGCATCGATATCTTGACGAATCAGGCCACTTCGCACGAACGCTACAAGCTGAGCCGGGCTCGCGAGATACTTCGGTCATGCATGGACAATGAGGCACTCTGGCGCCAAGACCAAACCGCTTGCGGGAAAGCAAGAGAGCTTGTAGACTTCCTAGACGTGTACTCGAGACGTCAGGTCGGTCTGGACGTCTGCCGGTTCGACGCTGATGGGTGTCTTGTTCCCAAAGCAGTCGACACCGAGACATTGCTGGAGAAATTTTCCGATAATGCCCTCGAGGAGGCGAATGCAATCGGCTATTTTCTCGGGGTCCCTCAGGAACGAGAGGAACCTTGGAGTGTGGTGATTAACACGCGTACCACAGCGAGCCGGCGGCGAGAGTTCGTCTCACCACAGCGTCGACCGGGGAGCGTAGCAGAGTACGACAGCGCAGACGGCCACGATAAGGCAGAAGAGTCAGACCCGTTCTCCGACGAGGAAAAGGACGAAGACACAGTGCGGGTGGACAGCAGTGCGGGACACAGGTGGTGGTATATGTGAAGGCGAAGCGCAGGACGCGGACGCAGGTGGTTGTATATCTTAATGCGAAGCGCAGGACACGGACGCATTGGTGGTAGCTACAACACATATTCAGTAATGCGATGCAATGCAGTGCTCTCACCAGACATTCCTCCTCCCTAGTACAGGATGGTGTATGTAGTGATCCTAGTGGAGCGTATCACTGTATTTGCTGAAGCTGGATCTTGCGCGCGGCGGAGCCAAAGGTCGAAGGTGAACAGCGGACAACAGACAATAGACAACAGAAGCTAGACGCCGCTTCAATGGGCGTGCGATGTAGTGACCATACGCTAGCTAGTATGGATGACTCGGGACAACCCACAAACAGATGTAACAGATCCATCATTCTGGGCTGCGTACAAGATGCTCCCGGAGAGGGAAAAAAGGACTCAGCAAGAAACTATCAGATGGCATGGCACTAACAGGGGGACGTTCACGTAGTGAGCCTCGGAAATGACTAGGACACGGGATGTTAATGTATCATTCGCAATAAAACTCAATGCAACAAAGCTTCTGTCCGCCATTCTAACTAAAGAAAATAAGACTCAATGGGGGGATCATGTAGACTAGTACGGATACTTGACCGTCAGAGCTAGCTACACATTTGATCCTTGCCTGAGTACGCACTCTCCACTGCGTCATCCGGATCCTTATAGCTCAGCGACGCTCTCCGTCTTCAGTAAAAGCCAGGCACAACAATAGTCGCCTTCCTCACTGAGTCAATCGTGGCGTAGTCAGTGGGCGTTTGGCTTTCGTCACGTCCCATGTGTTGGCGCATGCCGCCCGACCATCGTTTATAAGAAGCGGAGATCAAAGTTGCCATGGGGGTCCATGGGCTGTGGACACACGGAATGGACTAGAGTCATTAGGCAGGACAAGGACCGCCTGCTTGTTCGGCAGAGCGGGAGGCTCAAGGCTCTGGTAGACCAGCTGCCGCATCCCGAGATCCAGACGCCGTCGCTCGTACTCACCTTCACCTGCAGGTCTCTCCAACAGCAAAGAGGCACACGGAAGGGTTCCGCAGCTGCGGCTTGTAGCAGTGTTCACCTTGATCTCGATCCTCACTCCGTCGCGAGTCCTAACCCGGTATTTCTGGCCACGTCATTTCTGTCTCGGACGAATGCCACAAGGCTCCCCACCCATGCCTCGCACGGTCTAACCCCTCCCCGCCGATGCTGTTCCATCATGAGCGAAACGTCAATTTCACTCGAGCCACACCTGGCGCGAGCCAACGCTCACCTTCAAATACCTTTTCCCTACATCGACGTCATCTGCTTCCTGTGCTCGAGCGGACAGTGTCTAGCTCTGCTCAGAGAGCAGTTCGCCTGCTGGCGGCGTTCTGCTCCTTGGACCCGGGACAGGTCCCGACTGGCTCCCGAACTCTTGGTCATCCTCACTAGCCACAAGGTGAGGGAGGAAGAGGTCCGAAGGGTGCTTGAGGGGTCCTCGGACAGCGGGCTGCTCCGACCTTCTGCGTTGACAGTAACACGCTCACATGCGTTCGGCGACCGAGACAAAGGGGGAGACGAGGATCGAGAGGCGGTCCTCAAGCTCACGCGAAAGCTGCTGCAGAGGACCAGGAGTCGGAAGCGTGACCTTGGCCTGCTTTTCTCCGCCCACCATTTGATGGCTCTCGTTGACGCGTCTTTGCAGCGGGACCAGCCATTTCCGGGATATGTCACGCTATCCAGGATCGCCCGCCCTGTGGCTCCGGACCTGTCTCAGCACTTGAGAAACTTCATCGCCCTCCTAGATCAAGGTCAGCAAGGGCTTGGCGAGTTCGCGACAGATGCCATCGCCGCGAGTTTGTTCCTCGATCACTACGCACCAGACATGCACAGTACGTGGAGTGTCTGGGCTATTTCACACCAGCAGCCGCAAGTAGACTGACACTGAACCTAGCTTTTCTGCCGCGTCTCATGTTCCACGACCTATATCGCGCCGCCTGCTCGGAAGCCTTGAGAATCGGGAACAAGACTCCGGCTCAGACCAAACCCGAGGCCGGGAATAGCACCGGAATCGTAGACTCTGACACCTTCCTCGAGTTCATCGTAGCAAGGATGGACGAACTGCATCGCTCCAGAGAACCAGCAGTCGCACTGCACGCCAAATCTTACCACAAGTATCAGGGTCAATGGCTCTCTCTTAGGACCAGAAGCACGTGTCTGCTCTGTATCCAAAGAGTCCCCCAGTACGAGCTCCCCTGCCGCCACAGCATCTGCGAGCACTGCGTCCGAGTCTTCGGCCATGCCTCGGAGGAGGGACCCCGGTTCTTCGCCGTCCCCCATTGCTTCTTGTGCGGAGCCTACGCAGGATTGCACGTGCGTGTACGGCCCCCCACCGCCGGTGTAGGGGTACTGTGCATCGACGGCGGCGGTGTTCGAGGCATCATTCCCACCACAATCCTGGAGCTCCTGCAAGAGGAGATTGGCTTGCCCATCCCAGTTCAGGAGCACTTCCAGCTATGCGCCGGAGTCAGTGCCGGTACGTTCCTCTGCTTCCCACATTTTCCTTTCCCGTGATCCCCCAACGGCGAGTAGCTGTGGCAGGACAGGACTAGACCGTACTGACATGGCAGGCGCCCTCGCTCTCTCCACCCTGTTCCTCAACGGTTGGACAGCAGCGAAGTGTAGCAGGGCATTCGAGACCTTTGCCACAACAGTCTTCCGTCGTGACCGGCTGACTGGACCAGCCGGCATCCTCCAACTATGGACTATCGTCAACAACGCCCTCTACAACAGTCTGCCGCTGGAGGTGACGCTCAAGGCCATCTTCGATGCCACCGCTAGCATGACATCTCCGTCGTACGCATCCACCATCGGCGCGAAGCTGGCGTTGGTGGTCGTTCCGATTCGGACCTCGGACCCGCTGCTCATCACAAACTACAACGGGGTCGGGGACATGTCCGAGAGAAATGGTGCGTGGACTGGACTCCCCTCCCAGCCAGCAAGAGTGTTCTCGCTAACCGAGACAGGCTACGAGGTGTACCGCGGCGAGGAAGGCTTAGCAGTATGGGAGGTGTGAGTCGCGCCGACATTCGTGGTCTTCGTCGATGCCAATGCTGACTCTAGAAAGAAATCGCAGCTGCACGGCGGCACCAGCGTAGGTATCCTTGATCTTCCCGTCCCTGCGCGTAGACCCCTCCCC
Organism: Dactylonectria estremocensis; assembly: GCA_020744375.1. Lineage (NCBI taxonomy): Eukaryota > Fungi > Ascomycota > Sordariomycetes > Hypocreales > Nectriaceae > Dactylonectria > Dactylonectria estremocensis. The sequence goes on along the minus strand of JAGMUU010000029.1, from coordinate 147,977 downwards.
TCTCTACCACCCTCTTCCATTACAGACTCTCTTGCAGCATACGTCTCCCGTGAGCCTCAGCTAAACCACCAGAAGTTACTTTACCCCCAAGCATATCGACGGCGTAGGCCTGCTCCAGGATGCCGGCGTCCTACAGAATAATCCCATAAACTTAGCCCTCGTAGAATTACGTAGCTTGTATCCGGCCAAACCCCTTCCCCAGTACCTCGTCAGTCTCGGAACCGGCATCTTCATGGAGAGCGTAAGCCGTGAACGCGTGCCAGGCAAGAGACCAGGCTTCTTCAAGAGGCACTTTCTCTACCGCCTGTTCAAAGCATACATGTCGCTTCTAAGCGGCAAGAAGACCATGGACGACTTTGACAGGTCCACTAAGACATCCCCGCTCTTCGAGAGGTGCATCCGCCTCAACGCCGTCGTCTCGGGCCCCCCAGCCCCGCTGGACGATGCGGGGTCGGTGCCGCGGCTAAAGTGCTCCGTACACGCACATCGTCGCCAGCCTGTTCTACTTTGAGCTAGACGCCATTCCAAGCCGGCGGGGTACTCAGTTCCGAGGATCGGGCTGCATCAGCTGCCTGTGTAGAGCCCCCGACGAGGCTCTGCCCGTCCTGAGAAGCTTGTCCAGTCGTCAGCCGTCTTCAGGGTGAACGGCTCCATGGTGCCTGGTATGTTGTCGGGTGCGTCCTTCTGGACCTCCTGCGGTAACTTTAGGCAGAAGATCAAGTTCACGAGCGGTGATGCCACCATCTCCATCACTCTGCAGCAGGGGACTCCAGAGTACCCGATCAGCGGGTCCCCGTTTCGTCTGTCGGAGCTGGTTGAAGCGCAGCAGCTAAACGCACACTTTGGCCGCTCGGACCATCGGGAACGCGGATGTTGGGACTAATGCTCACACGTACGCATACACCGTCCTAGAATACACCCGACACGACACAACGCATGACATAACGCACGACCTGTGGGGAATGACATTGTGGAGAACGACATTATGGAGAACGACACTGTGGAGAACGACGTTGTGGAGAACGACATTATGGGGAACGACATTGTGGAGAATGATATCATGGAGAATGACATTAGAGGCGGCCGGTGGGTCTACTACAATGCATGTGTCGATCATTCAGAGTAACGGTAGTACGTATCATCGCGCTACGTATCATCGCGCGTGTCAATGGTGCGTCGATCGTGGAAGTCGGAATTAGATTTGTCAGATTCCTTTCCTGTTGTACCCGTCCTTTGTCAACCCTGCTCCTCGTAACTCTCCGATTGCCCAGAGACACACATGTCTCTCTTGTGCCCCACCCTCGCAACGCCAAGGTGTCGCTGGGTATCCATGTCAGGCCTGGGAGTCGCTGGCATCTCATGAAAATGTAATATAATTTTGTTCTGTTTTTCTAAAGCTGCCGTGACTTTTTTGCTAGTTAATTCACTAGCCAGAGCATTAATATAGATAAAATACTACGTCACCCCATGCACATTGGAGCGGCGATGGGGTGCATGGGGTAGCCTCAGCCGAAGGCTGTTTGTCCGCGGGCCGGGAAGCTAGTACTACTACTGCATTATCTACGTACTGATCCATTGCCATGGCCATTCTTGGTATTATGTGACATGTACGGATTCTGTGTGAGCACCTGTCGTTTCCTAAGCTCCTGATCCCTCATCTTCATCTTCATGCCATCCGCGCCGGGGCCGACGTTCTTAGCCATGACCTGGATGACTGGCCGGCCGAGGCGGTCGAGGTGATAGTGGTTATATTCGTTCACCCTATCTTTAGTGGCGTATACTCGTAAGGCGTTGACAAACCTTGCGACCTCTTGATCATCTAGTTTTGCCTGTACGCGGCTGGAAAGGAGCTTCCAGGACTCCACAGATAGTTGAAGCAGCCGCAATTCCCCGAGAGCTAGGCGGAATGCCTCCTGATCGTCGCCACGCTGCCGCTGGACAACTTTCAAGAAGCGATTTATCGAATCGCCTATATGCGTTTCTGCCCTTGATCTCTACTCCCTGAACCTCTTTATCGTAATAAAGCGGCTTCCGCAGCACAGGGAGAAGCTGAAAGACGTCACCAACCAACAGGATGTTCAGGCCGCCAAAGAACTCTTCGTTCGTATTCGGGAACGCCTCTCGGAGACGGTCATCGATCCAAGATAGCTGACCCAGTCCTAGCATGCTCTTCTCGTCAATGATTAGATACTTGATATCTTTAAGCTTCTTCTCGCGGTCGATCTTGGCTGGCATCTACATTCTGTGGTTAGCCCGAAGTACTGCGACCATTCAGTAAGAATATCTGCCCAGGCCCCTCCGAACCTTTAAACGCGCCGAGTTGAGATATTGAGGGAGTTAGTGACACAGTCTCCCCTGCACGGCGTCGTGAACGATGGCCTCGCTGGATAGCAGCCCGCTTGGCCCTTGCGCCAGCCATGGAGGAATTGTCCTGTGAGTCTCTCCCGCACTGGAGGAATCTAGGAGCCAAGTCATAGTGACCTATATCAGACGTGCTGCTTCGGATAGTAGACGGGTCAGAATGTGAGGCGGTTAGTAGTGTCGGCTGCACAGGAGGTGAGGGAGCTATTGTACGGAAGAGCCGCGAGCTTTGTTGGGTTGGTGGAATTGGCGTCCCCAACACTACACGCGGCTGGCTAATCGACGCCCCGGATAACGTCTTGGCTGTATGACATTGCCGTAGCCTCTCTGGCGACGTAGGCTGGGTTCCGAGTCTGTCGTTAAGAGGCGATAGGCCAGCATCTTCTTCAGTTCTCTTCGAAGCGGGACTCTCAGTTGAAGAAGGACCGACGGCGAGGTTTCTTAATGTCAGGATCGCGCCTTTGGGTCTGGAACGCTTCACTTAGTTAGTATTGAATGTCTTGCGGAGTGGGGAGACAGGGCTGACATGAGAATTGCACCGACTACGACATTCCAGGCAGTTCTTGGTGTTCCCAGCAGATTTCCGTTTGCTGACGAAGTCACCAGCCGGTTTCTTCTCGACACAGCGGGCACAGACAATGGACACTAAGTCATCTTGAAGCCCTTGAGGAGTAGACTTCGGATGCATTACTCAATGACGCAAGACATGAAGATGCGTTGCGTGAACCAGCGCTCTCAACAAGTCAAGCCAAGTCAAGCCAGAGCTCTAGCTTGTCTTGGCTTGATAAGTTAGGGGTCTGACTTGACTTGACTTGGCTTGACTTGATATCTTGTCAAGCCTATTCAAGCCGTGTTAGTAAGCAGGCCGGCCATCGTGAGCTCAACGGCAGACTAGCATCTACGGACAAAGCAGCCATCTAGAACAAGAGCCCGGCTTTAGATCAGTGGATTCCGCCGCCAGAACTTCACACAAGTGAGCATCTCCATCGTCAGATCTTGGAGAGAGTGACGCTGCGTGCCAACCAAGAGCTTGGCGAGGCTGAAGATCCTCTCACACTCACACGCCGTCGAAGGTATAGATAGGAGATCGTACGCCATCCTCGCAAGTCGTGGAAAGTCCTTCTCTCTCTGCCGCCACCACTCGAAAGGATCCTCAACCGCCTCGTCTTCGTAGATAGGTTCTTCAAGATACTGTTCGACTTCGTCTCGGTTGGCCGGAGAGGGGCGTTGGGCGAGGTAGCTGTGCGCTCCGAGATGCGAAGACTTCATCTTCTTCTGTATCGGGGTCGGTTGAGTGGGCAGCTTATTGTAGTCCCGGTCGAAGAACTGTTTAAAGCTGTCTACTATGCGGTTGGCTTGTTCCCCCAGAAGGTATTCGCGAATCCACTTATCCTTGAAAGCCGGATGTAGAATCATAGCCGTCCAGTAAGCAGGCGACTGCTCGAGTAAAGTAACGTATTTCTCGAGCTTGTAAATAGCGCACGTGATACAGCCACGTATGGCCCTGAGATTTACGTCGGCGACCTCGGTTTTTGAGGGCGGATTTGGCCATTTCTCGCGCCGCTGCCGTTGTGAGCCCTCCTCTTCTCCATCTTCTTGCTCGAGTACTTCTTCGGCGCCGGAGTCCTCTAACGCTACGGGTGGGTTGATTGATCCGACTGGCCGCCCCGGAAGGTCAATCACGGAATCACGGTATTTGTGAGGTAAGCCCACATTGCGCTGGGGTCGCTGAGATTGAGCAGCAGGTGGTGAAACAGGCGGCGAAGAGGGCGGCGAGGAACCCTGTGCGGTAGCAAAGCGTAGTGGCGCGTCGCCAACTCGGATCTCTCTCTCCGGCCCCTCGATCTCTGGCCCAGGGAAAACTCGGTCAGAGTCGCTATATTCGGCAAGCTGCTTGCGGAGGTGGTCAACAAGGTAAAATAACGAGGCAGCGGCCTCGGCAAACCGAGGCGCTCGACCTGTCAAATTATTAGTTACCTAACCGGTCGTAAAATCCGGGAGAAAAACCTGCCTTCGAAATACTTAGTTAGCTTTTTAAACGGTAGTAGTACCGCAAGAGTAATTGCTAAGACGTGCCAGTCGTCTTGCGAGAGGAGATATTCTTCCGGAATCCGCTTCGTTTTATCTGCGTGGCGAGATATAACCGTTGTGTAGATCTCGATCGGGTCTTTTAACCGGAAAGCTCTTTCTACGGCGGTGAAAAAGGAATCCCATCGAGTATCGTTGTCTTGGAGGAGCATTAGTTGGCCAACCTCCCACAGAACTTCGCCGAATTCGTCGACTTCCTCCTCGTTAAGCTTCCCTTGCGCGTATTGAAGGAAGCCCTCTCGGCGTTGCGAAGACCTTCGGACCCAGCCTTGAAGATTGTGAATCCTGACGAATGCGCCTGTTGGCCGCCATTCTTCGAGGAAGTCGAGGATCTTTTGAAGGGCTGCTTGTTCCGCTGGTTGCGATTCGAGGCTCTTAAGCATGTCTTTGAGCTTCCCCTCGAGGTAACTCGTAGCGCCGAGGTTGTAGATGTGATTGGTACATCGAATTCTACGCTCCTGCGGCTGAACGTCAGGTAAAAGAGCAGCAATAATTTCGTTGACTGCGTTGTCGTTCGCGTCGGCGTTGTCGCATGTGAAGTAACCTAACTCGTCTGCAGAGATCTCGTACTCCGAGAGTACTTCACGCAACGTTGGACCGATATTTTCACCAGAGTGCGCGCCGCAGAGCCGCCTCAACGCCAAAAGCGACGTCTGCGGTCTTTTTAACACGTCTGTGAAGTGAACGGTCACGCCGAGAAGCGCGTTTTTTGAGGAGAAATCCAAAGATCGAAGGTGAGATGCTTCTTGTATAGAGAGGCGGCAAGCTTACTTCTCAATAGCTCTTTTTGCGACCGGTACTCTGCTTCTAACCACGATCGAATTGTAACGCCGCTGCGAGGCACAAGCTCGTCGACGAGTTCTTCGTTCAACAAACTGACAAGCTTTCGAAAGTCAGGGTGTTCGACGGCCGAGAAGGATATATCGGCATCTACAATCCAATGGAGTAGTAGCTCCTTGAACAGCTCTGCCTTCGACTTCGGAATAACTAACCGTTCTACGGCTTGCCTTTGCAAGTCGAATACAGTTCGCTGGCGTTGACGTCGGCGAGGCGGCTCAGACTCTGTAGTCTCGCTGTCTACCTCACCAACAAGAAGACCGTGATCCTTCCTTAAGTGCCTAAGCGCTCCGCTTGTGCCGCTGTTGACGAGGGCGTATAGCGATATTTCCTTCTTTTTATCACACTGGTTACAAAGCCAGAAGCCTCCCTTCTCCCTATTTCCAACGACTTTGGTGAGCCGTCGGCCATACGGATCGATAGGCGACTTCCTCCCCCTCTTCTTCCTGTGTAGCCACTCGGTCGGTACGTAATCTTCGCGTCGGATCTTGATCTTGCTCATCAAGCTAACTTCGGTAGGGATCTCGTCGGCGTCGACATCTCGGATCTGGTCGGCAACGGACCGTCCCTCGCGAAAAGTAGCAAACGCGGTGCTTCCGGCTGCGGCGGATCTCGTGTTCAGGGTCGAGGGCTGGCTGGCCGTCTCGGTAACTGCTTCCGAGAGGGCGGTCACTGAAGAGGTATCGTCAATATCGGACATCTTAACGGTGATGAGCGGGGCTAACTTTCGGCTGTGCCAGCAGGATCTTTACCATCCCAACCACCGTGGCTATGACTGTTGAGCAGAGCGCTCTCACCAGGTAACTCGTAATCTAATGATAATTGAATGATTGTCTTCCGTCTCTTCCTTGTCATTGTTGTTCTTGCTCTCCTTGTTATAGGTAACGAGGCGAGGCTATGATACTAGACCTGCTGAGCCTCCAACAAACCTGTAACACTGTTCTGACGATTCTCGCGTAATAGTGTGACACCGTCTCCTGTGGCTGCCTATGCAACACCATCATCCACTCCACTTCAACAATGGCCGCTATAGGGTCCCTGCTTACCAAGCCGTTATCAAGACAAGACAAGCCAGCCAAAAAAGCCGTCTTGGCTTGACAAGATCGCCAACTTGGCTTGGCTTGACTTGACTTGACTTGTCTTGTCTTGGGTTGGCTTGTCTTGTTGAGAGCGCTGTCTCGAGGGCCCTGTGAGTCTCTTCGACTAGGCGCCTCAGCCTGAGGGAACCTGTTCATTGTTCCCCATATTGCCACATCCTTAGCTAGTAAGCATGCCGAGATTGAGACGGGTGCATTCTGTAGAGAGTGCTATAGAGCCCGGCGTTGAACTCATCTTCCTAAAGACAGACGATGGTGCAGCACCTACGTTACTCAAGCAGATGGGGAGACGATATGTCGACTGGAAGACAACATGCCGACTGTACAAGCAAGTTCAAGTCATGCTATGTTGCGTTGCAACTCGGTTACTGAAGTTTCCTCCGCAGCGACCGACGTACTGTTAGCATAATCAGGACAACTGAGCCTCGTAGACAGCGTACCATGTTTTATGTGCACCGACCGGCTTTCCGGGGACGGTTGGGCAGGTGAGCTGCAGGATGACGGGAGAAGAATGATGTCGCGCTCCTGTCAATGCCACCACAGTTGTCTCGTCTTATGTTCTGCGGGGACCTGTCTTCTCAAGCCTCTGTGTTAGTACACTGAAACTCGCAAGGGTGTGTACATACCTCGCTCAGGTGTCTCCAGATGTCTCGTCATGACCACTTCTGTGTATAAGCGGCCGAAGATAAGGAACAGGGTTACCGAACAAGAGTACTTGGGGGCGTCAGTGGAGTGAAAACCGACAGTGAGGATGGGTTTGGAGGGGGGGAGGGAAGTGAGGGAAGTGAGGGAAGTGAGGGAAGTGAGGGAAGTGAGGGAAGTGAGGGAAGTGAGGGAAGTGAGGGAAGTGAGGGAAGTGAGGGAAGTGAGGGAAGTGAGGGAAGTGAGGGAAGTGAGGGAGCAGAGAGAGGGCAAAAGAGTAAGGGGTGAACGTCTCCAGGCTCAAAAGAAAGAAAAAGAAAAGCAGTACTGTACCAGCAAGACAGCCGGATCAGATCCCAATGAAGTGAGCGTGCGATCAAAGTCCAGTTGCATCTTCAATCAGCAAGGTGATGTGTATGGGAATGTGTCTGCCAGAACTTGATGCAGCTCAAGGAGGCGAGCTTCTTCGCTCTTTATACCCGTGAGCACAGTAGAGTGTGCTCCGAATCACACCTGTCGTGAAGTCGAGCGTTGCAGAGTCAAACGTCGCAAAGCCAAAATACCGGACTTGAACGCGGCAAGCTCCCGTTCGGACTCTGTGTGCGTTTGCGTTTGCGTTACACTTCTGCAAGCTGTGAGATGTGTCGGTCGAACATGTCGCAGCCACATACGTAAGGCCTACAGCAGAAGAACGAACTAGGTGGAACGCGACCTTCTTGGGAAACGGTTGAGCTACCTCCCCAAACTTACCTCGTTCTCGCGTGAGACGAGAAAGACAAAGTTTGGATCCGGGCGACATCTGATACTTTGCAGTACCGTCGTGTACAATGACGCACACGTACGCGAGTTCGGTGTTGGTGTCTGGTTGCCTGCAGTCTGTCCATTGTACCTTGTAGCGTCTTGTGTTGTCTTGTAGTATCTTGTAGCGTCTTGTCGTGTCTCCGCGTGTCTTGTCGTGTCTCCATGTCTCCTGTCGTGTTTCCGTGTGTCTCCGTGTGTCTTCGAGTGTCTCCGTGTGCCTTGTCGTATCCCCATGCCTCTTGTCGTGTCTTCGAGTGTTTTCGTGTGTCTTCGAGTGTCTCCATGTCTCTTGTCGTGTCTCCGTGTGTCTCCGTGTGTCTTCGAGTGTCTCCGTGTGTCTTCGAGTGTCTCCGTGTGTCTTCGAGTGTCTCCGTGTGTCTTCGAGTGTCTCCATGTCTCTTGTCGTGTCTCCGTGTGTCTCCGTGTGTCTTCGAGTGTCTCCGTGTGTCTTCGAGTGTCTCCGTGTGTCTTCGAGTGTCTCCATGTCTCTTGTCGTGTCTCCGTGTGTCTCCGTGTGTCTTCGAGTGTCTCCGTGTGTCTTCGAGTGTCTCCATGTCTCTTGTCGTGTCTCCGTGTGTCTTCGTGTGTCTTCGAGTGTCTCCATGTCTCTTGTCGTGTCTCCGTGTGTCTCCGTGTGTCTTCGAGTGTCTCCGTGTCGTATCTTCAAATGCCTGAAAAGGTCTGGTCGCGTCTCGTAATGCCTTGCAGGGCCCCGCAATGCCCATGCCCTACACCTTCATCGCCCGATGTTTCTGCACATGTTCTTCGTCGTTGGGCGTGTGTATGAACGGGGTGTGATTACCCACGTCGTCTGCCCACACCCGCTTCGAACTTGGTACAAGACATTATGACATCACAGCACCAACATCAAGCCTATTCTTGGATCAGCAGAGAACTTACTTCCAGCCTATCCTTTGGCGCACGAGCAATCGTTGTTTCTCAGCATCCGTCGTTGCCCCATGCTCCGTGGAGCAGTCTCTCCCCAGTCCATCCTTTCCAGTCATCTCACTCCGGTTGACCTCTACTCGACCCCGTTCCATTGGCCCTCGCCATCGGCCCTCGCCATTGGCCCTCGCCATCTCGCCCTTCCTCTTTCCTAGATTCCTTTTTGTGCTAGACCATTGTATGTACTAGACATTGGCTATCGAAGAGTAAGAAAAAAGGAAAGAAAATTTAAAAAATTTAAAAATTCGCTGCGTCACTGTTGGCTCCGTCACCGTCCGCTTCGTTATCCCTTGCTCTAGTCTTCCAGCCGTGACTTTGGCTCCTCTCCCACGCGTTTGTTTGTCAACCCTCTCTGTCTGTCATCTCCATCTCGTCCGGCTTCTGGCAGGAGAGTCACTGCTCTCAGCGCTAGCATCACTTCACACACCCCACCTCTCTTCCTTTCAGTCCCGGGTTTCGTTCTTTTACTCTCTCCCCTTGTTCTTCTTGGTTTATCCTATTAGGTTCATGCGGTGGGCCCGGACGTGTATCAGTGTGCTTTTGTTGCGCGAGTGTCATGGCAAACATTTCTTGTCTTGTGTCCGCACGTTTTCGACAAGGTGGGAACACATGTCAAGCGACACACATCAAACGACACACACCAAACAACACACACCAACAACACACCTCAAAACATCAAACACACACCAAACAACACACACCACGAAGTTCGAAACATGCAAAAGTCTAAACCGAACTCTTCATTCACATACACCCCTCACTGCACAGGAAGGCACCTTTTTGGGGGCTCTCAGGAAACTAAATTTTGCCACGTTTTGGAACAAGTCGTTTGTGGCAAGCTTTCTGCGAGATTGCGCCGTGATCGGCCGTTGTAATCGCCGCTTCTGTTCCAATACGAGCGAGGCGTACGGCACAACTTGTGTTTCGTCGCGCCATCTCAACAAACAAAGGATTCCGAGTGTCCACAATGCGTGCGTAGCGAGCTTGTCCGGACACACACGCTAGTCGCACTCCCGGTGTCGAAGACGGCGACGGGCTTTTCCTGTTCGCATTTGATAAGCGACTTGGAGGTCTGTAGGAGGCCGATCACTTCCGGGCTTGTGCTTGTTTTCGTTGCCTGAGTCGCCCACCCTCCTGGGCGTCATGTTTTGGTCTCGACCACCGAGCAGAAACTGGCAGATCGGTTCAGATCAGTCCAGCTTTTGACAGTGAGGTCAAGCGGCAGACTTCGCATGGAGAATACTAGGAGTTGCCAGGAATGCTACCAAGGCTAATCGAAAGAGTCAGAGACAACGGTCAGCCAAGCGTGTATCTTGTTGCAACAGCGATCCTCATATGCGGTACTCTGAGCACTCTGTGGCATTCTGTGCCCAGAGTTTCATGCCTGTTGTCTTATGCCTAGTGTCTAATTTTAATGCACAACAAGCAGTCTTGGTCGGCGGCGGTGAACGTTGCGTAGATTGTACGAGGCCAGTCGTTTACCCTTTCTTCATCCAAGATCTACACTAGCCTACCACGCAACAGCAGTGCCCGATGTACCGCATTTCCACCGCGGCATGACTCATAAAGAGGGAGACACGCCCGTGGCGTACAGTTTCCTGTCTGGCAAGACCCTTGCGGGGCAGTTCTTTGTGACTCGCAGTCACGAACCTAACAAGGAGAGTCTTTTTTGTTGAAAAGGGTAAGATGCATACACTCCTGGGCGTACACACCCCCTCATTTGTTCCGTCCGTCTGCAGTCAATGAACCCCCCCGCGCACGCATGTCACAAAGCATCGAAGCCAGCAGACACTTCGACAAGACGTTTAAGGTCTGTCACATATCAACGGAGTACTCACGTACTAAACGACGTTTGCTTCTCCCCCCCCTAATTTAGCGCCGCCTCTGCCCGAGTGACGATCAAGGCTGCATGCGTGATCGGAAACGAGCTTGTAGGCGTTAGATGATGATGATGATGTTCCATGCTTCGAAAGCCTCTTTTGGTCTCTGCCTCGCCATCTTTCGCAGGTATGCTAGCGTCGGTTGAGCGCCCTCCGGCTGGTAAGGTTCTTGTAGGGGCGGGGTGAGTGAGTAATCGGCCGCAGTGTCTGCCGGGTTCGATGCTTTGTGACATGCGTGTGCCTAGGGGGAGGAGGTGTCGGGGGTTTCGTTTGCTGCGGACGGGACGAATGAGGGGGGCGCACGCTCAGGAGTTTGTGCGCTTTGCTGCTTCCAACAAGAGAAAGCCTCCTTGTCACAAAGAACTGCCCCGGGAGCGGATCAGAATGCCAGGAGCGGGTAAGGTCTGATGCTTGAGAACTCAGGTTTGACTAGGCAACCAAGCGACGTACATACAGTATGTGAGTACGTATGTATTTTGAAGCCTAGAAGAGATCGACCGACTACGAATTCTCAAGTCGCTTGTCAAGTGTAGACAGGAAGACCCCCGTCGCTATCTTCAACACTAGGGAGTGCAGTGGAGACTAATACCTACTGGATACGTAGCGACAAATGACGTCTTCGTGCAGACGAGCTCGCTACACATGCGTTGTGGACACTCAGGATGGCGCGACGGAAAACAGGTACCTTATGTCGTTGGTCGCCTAGTCCGTAGCAGAAGCGGCGATTAGGCAAAAAGCTTGTCACAAACGACTCGCCCCACTGTTGTTGGTCCACTACAGACTAAGGTGCGACGAAATGTCGCTCATGAGAGCCCCCGAAACGGGTACCTACTTGTCTGGTGCGGGGTGGATGTGAATGAAGGGTCTAGTTTAGGCTCTGGAATGTCTCGAGCTTTGTGGTGTGTGTCGTTTAGTGTGTGTCAGTTGGCGTGTGTTCGTCGGGCTGAAAGGAAAAGAAGTCGGGAAGGGGGTGTGAAGCGAGGCTGGAGAAATGGACGCTCAGTTATGCTAACACTAGTCGACCTCCTGCTAGACGAACTAGATGGAGTGGCAGTTGCGTGGGAGCTTAGCCTGGATTGCCTGTATCGACGTCCTAGATGACGTGCTTGAAACTATCGTAGGGCTGGGTACGAGTAGGAGAGTGTCCCTTGAGGGAATGAGCATGCACAGGGCCGCAATGAGCCTTCGCCGCGTTCCCAGCAGTCCTCGCGCGAAGCCAGTCAGCCATCTGGGCCGACCCAGACCGATCTACCAGCCTCTGCTCGCTGGCCGGCTACGCAGCATAACAACCAGGAAAGCGGCGACTAGGGCGGCGAAAACGAGCGTGAGCTTAGAATAGATTGGCCCTCGCCCCCTGCGGATACCCGGGTCGCTTGTCAAGTGTAGGCAGGAAGACCCCGTCGCTGTCTTCGACACCGGGAGCGCAGTGGAGACTAATACTAGATGGGTGGATGGGTGGGTGGACGGCTAAACCCTCAAGATCGATCCGTTCGGACGACCCGTAAGACGATGCGATGGAGCGCGCATTGCACCACGACTTGTCCCACTGTTGATCCACTACGATCAAGTGTAGCTTGGAGAGCCTGAAAAAGGTCATCTACTTGTGTGGCGCGGGGTCTAGGGGTGCATGTGAATCAAGGGTCCGGCTTAGACTTTTGGATATGTCTTGAGAGTTTAGTCATGTGTTGTGTGTCGTTTGACGTGTTTGTCGAGCGCGTCGTGTGCCGTCCCCAGCCTTGTCGTAGTTGCTTGGTCCATGTAAGGGAATTGTCGCGAGGGCGAACAGTGTTCTACGCTGCGCAGACAGACAGATCGACAGACTAGCTTGAGCCAAGATGGCGAAAGCTTGATAGCACCAGACATTGTGGAGGAGGTGGACCAAGACACTGAGGGGGCAGGTCGTAGCGGCGGGTGCGCATGGGAACGAAAGAACGGAACGAGAGACCGGAAGGAAGAGAAGTGGGGGGTAGGGGGTAGGGTTGAGGGGGTATGGCGAAGCTTGAGCAACAAACGCCCAGTGATGTGCTGAGGAGTGATGTCCTAAGGAGAGCAGTGACACTCTTGCCAGAAGCTCGACGAGACGGAGATGACAAAGGGGGTTGACAAACAGAGGGGGTTGGCAAACAGATGGGGTTGACAAACAAACGCGGAGGTCATTTACCAAGTTTGAAGCGGATGTGGGCAGACAATGTGGGTAATGGCACCCCGTTCATACACCCACCGCGAGGAAGGTGTAGGGCATTGCGGGACCCTACAAGACGAGACAAAACCTTTTCAGACATTCGAAGGCATTCGAGGACACTACAGGACACTACAAGACCGTCCTGTGAGTGTTGACTTGATAAAAATCTGCGAGATCTGCTTCGTGGTGTCTGCAAGCTCGGCGTTGTCGTTTCCGATCATGCATGCGACCTTGATCGTCGCTCAGGGCAGGGGCCTGGTGAGTGAGCAATCGTCGCACATGCATCTTGAATGAACGCCTTGCCGTAGTGTCTGCCGGGTTCGACGCTTTGCCACATGCGTGCGCGCGGGCGGTTCATTTGCTGCGTACAGACGGAACAAGTTGGGGGGGCTTTACAACTCTTGAATCACCGGCGTGGATGTGACAGGGATGGAGGCCAACATGCATGCTTCTGCCCTAGTTCAGTTTGTCGACCAACGCGCCCCACCTCGGGTGGGATCATCCTCGTATAGTGCAAACAAATGCATGCTTCTGCCCTGGTTCAGTTTGTCGGCCAACGCGTCCCACCTCGGGTGGGATTATCCTCGTATAGTGCAAACAAATGAATAGCTCTAGAAAAATAAGCTAGCTAGGTATTGGATAGCAAACATGCAGCATGATGTTGACCGCCCTAGATGGTGAGGTTGCCTTCGAAGATATTGCGCCAAGGGGAACACCAAAAATACGGCACGCCGGCGATACCGTTCCGCGAAAAGCTTGTCAGAAACAACTTGTCCTACTGGTGTTGATCCACCCGCGAAAAGGTTACCTACTGCCTACTTGCCTGGAGCGGGGTGCATGTGGTCGTTGTGGAAGAAGACGGCGCGAAGGCGAGGGTTAACTGACGACCCTACCCTATACCACAGACCTAAGAAAGCATCCGCCACCTAAAGATAGGCTTGACATTGACGCTTGAATGGTTTCAGCTGGAACTACAATCCTTCTGTTCAGTTAGGAACATCAATTGATTAGGATCTAGATATGAAAAACTGGGTTGGAAGCCAAAATAATCCCTGTACCAGGACTGGTATGAGTATTATTCTGTAGTTGCGCCTGGTTCTTGGCCCTTACTAGATAATTGCTGATGGGGTTTTCGTAGAGCTGCATCATACTCCTGTGCTTGAACGGTTAACTGCCAAGGACGGATGATAACCTGTTAAGCTAGCGAGGCAAAAGAGGAGCTCCATACCTAAGGCTTGGATAGATGTGGTAGATATGCCTGGTCCCGCAACAAGAATCAATGTCCACTTCTTCTGATAACCCGAAGACACGACAAGGCATGGCAAGGCACGACAAGACACTACAAGATACGGCAAGACACTACAAGATGCGACAAGATACTACAAGACACTACATACGGATGTGTTCGAGATCAGCTCGCCACGCAAATATCGGTCGTTGTGCATCACGGTGCTGCAGGGTATAGGACGTCGTCTGGGTCGGAACTTTTATTCTTCTGTCCTATGCGAGAACGAAGCAGGCTTTGGCAAGGCAGGCAAGCGGGGACCAGACAAAATGCCCGCTCTTTGGTTGCTCAAGTTGTGGAGTGTCTTGTCGTGTCTTGTCGTTGTCTTGTGATGCCCACCAGAGGCTATTCCCTAGGCGACTCCAAGGCGCACCAGATAGAGCACTGAGGGGTCCTAGGCAGAGCCATGGGGTTCCAGCCAGGGCGTGGATGGGCAGAACTGAGCCATCAGGCGGTCACTGGGCCGATTAATGCCAAGCAAAGTTATCAGATCTTTTCTTGTCAGTTTCACCTGGCCCGTGGAGACGCGTTGAGCACCACTATTTTCCATTTAAACTCGTGACTTTTTATCACACACATACTATGTATATGTAGTAGCTACAGGTATCTAATAGTAATGAAATGGGACAAATGAAGAGACACTGCTTGGTAACTCTTAACAGTAAAGTGGACATGATACATTCCTGACGAGCTTCTACGCCATAGGCATTCTAGGAAACCAGGACTTGACTCACCCGGGGCCTGCCCTGACCGCCAACTTCGAACCCGAAGTCTTCCATCCTCCGTCATGCGCTCTGAATGCACTCTGCATGCATACCTCGACCGATTTCTAAACCCGAATATCCGACGGCTAGCGCCGTTCCCTGCGAGACGATGACTTGGGTTGCGCTCTCGAGTCACCCATTTCCACATCATGTTGCCGGGACTTGCTTCGGCTAAAGAATCCCCGGTCCCCTTGCACCCGAGGTGTACTCTGGCGGAGTCTCGTTCTGCAATCGATCAAACTCGTCTGGGTCGCTGGGATCGACTGCTGGCAGAGGCTGTCCTTTGTTACGCAGGTTCTTTTTTCCTTGCTCTCGCAAGTACACCTCTAAGAGGGCGGCGTTTCGGGTATTGGCGCGGAAGAGGGCGTCGACTACGTCACCGACGAATGGGACGAGGCCAACGACGAAATCAAGGATGATGTTGGACATCATTTTGGCTTTGAGGGACGTCGGTAGCCCCCCCTCGATCTGGCCGCAGGTCCTCATGACGATCAAGGCCATTAAGGCGTCTAAGACATCGCCGATACTGTAACTCCAAGTTAGCTTTCACGAGGAGTGACAGTCCGGAAATGGGAATGACTTACGCAGGGACTAGGCCGATGGCACTGCTCCATCCAAAGCGAATGCCACAGCAGTTGAACAGGGAAAGGTCAAGGCGGTACGCGCGTCTCTTAACTTTGGTCAAGACCTTGGCATCGTGATCAGAGATCCCTGGCGGCAACGCCTTCTTGCGCTTCTTCAATTTTCCAGATGGCGTTCCATTGAGTCGGGTAGCGGGCACATGTTCAAAGTATGGATCCTGCAAGGTGTAAGTAAATTGCTTGGCGAGATATCCTAATAGCCATTGTGGATGGTACCCACCTCAGTTCCAAACTTGTTCGAGATAGACTCCCCGAGAATCTTCTGCGTAAAGAACTTTGCGATCATTGAAGTCATGGCTGCAGCTGACTTGGCTTGGATGGCAGCCCTAGAGATGTTCTGAGTAGCAGAGCTTGAGTACTCTTGCTAAATTTGGTGTCGTTGCGATGAGCTCTTTGGAGGAGTCGCGAGTCGATCTGGTTAAATACAGTCGTCGTTGTCAAGCAGCTCAGACCAGTCAGGCAGTTCAACCATCGGCCTTGAAATATGTACTCAGCCGAAAGCCAGAAGGAACAGTGTATTTTAGTCAGACTGTAATGCAGCAGAAGAATAACAAGTTGGATTGCTCGCCCCCAGTGGATTTGGGACAATACATCCCCCAGCCATTATACTTACCGTCCACGGCCGTAGTCGCTAGGCCATTTGCTTCTATTCTATGCCTGTGATGACCCAGTTACTCCACGAAAACACCACCGTGACGTCCCTACAGTGTTAAGGCATGGTGGAGCGGACCAGCTCACCGCCTTGTGCGGGGTGGCCTGACGGGGTCGACGACCAATGGGAAATGCTAAAAGTGCGGCACCCCTATCAATTGCCATTCGTTGGAAAATGGTCTGAGCTCGCTGAGGTAAGGCCTGGCCGATCGGTCGCCGAGCCTCTGCCAGGAACAGCCCGAATAGGAAGACGGTCAGAGCAGCCTATTGGTACAGATGCCTCGGGCGCCACTGTTAGCCGAGACACACACACTTAAGCCATCACAATAGGGGCACCTCCGTGGAACGGACAATACACAATAACATGACACATGATAGACAATTGCTTCACTTTCACCCCACAACACATATGTGCTAGTAGACTACGAAGTACGTAGTAGGCACCCCTTTTTTTTTATACTTTTTTTTAGCTCTCACCAAGCGACGCCTTGTCGCACTACAGTGAATCAACATGGGACAAGCTTTTCGCATGGCTGCCCGGGATACATACTGTACCATGGTGCAATTCGCGTTCCGTCGCATCGTCTTGAGAGTCATCTAAAAGATCTTGGGGTCCACGATGTATGCGTAGCGAGCCTGTTCAGACCCGAACGTCAGCCGTCGCTGCTACTGATGTTTCGTATGGTTCTTCGGGCCTTGTATAGAAGTACTCCCTGGGCCTGTAAATGCCGACTGAGGTCCACCTCGATGGCGCCCCAGACACGAGGGACAAGGGTGCTTGAAGGTGTCGACAGAGGGACGGGAGGAAGAAGAAACGTGTCAGAAAGTTAGCGTGGCACTTAGATGACTTGATCGTGTGTATTGTGTGTGTGTGTGGCCGGGAAGTCTCCCGGCCTTGACCGCGCAAGTGTTGCAGTTGCTACTAAAAGGGGGGGGCCTGAGGCATCCAGCCAATAGGCTGCTTTGGGCAACGCCGGGCACATGCTCTGTACATAGTCCAATCTAACAAAAGCATCCAATTTCGGAACATCTGCGGTGCCGGCAACACAGGCCGAGTCGGTGCTTGAAAAGGATTGCTTGCGATGCTATCTTGTGCCATGCGGTGCATGATGCGTGGTCAGTCGCACGCAGCCCTACACCCGTTGGATAGCTTAGGTGACTACTGTGATGACCCCATAACGGGTGTGTGTATTGTGTAACTTCTTCTCTGGCTCCCGCCCCTTAATGTCAGGGAGGTCTAGCTTTTCCTAGCTTCCTAATACGGTCTAGCCCAGCGAGGCCTCGGCAAGCCCTCCCCGATTTGGTCCCGATAGACCACCTAGTCCCACGTGACCACCCTACGCCTAGGTGTTCTAACATGGTCCAATGCAACAACACCCACCACATGTAGACACAAACACATACACACACATACACAGACACACATACCCACACCGACACACATACCCACCCCTATTTACACCCACCTACACCCACCTACACCCACCACACACATACACAGACACACATACCCACACCTACCCAGGGTGGTCATCAATTCAATCTGGGGCGTCGATTGAGTTGAAACAGGGGTGGCACGGTCTGTTATATGGCACGCGCACGCTCGCACGGTGCACATAGTGATCTTTTGTCCACCGGAGGAGCGATTGAATTGAATTGATGACCACCCTGCACCTACCTACGCCCACCTACACGCACACCTACCTACACCCACCTACACGCACACCTACTTACACCCACCTGCACCTACTTACACCCACCTGCACCTACTTACACCCACCTACACCCACCACACACAAACACAGACACATACACATACACAGACACATACACAAACACACATACCCACACCTACCTACACCCACCACACACATTCACACACACACGCATACCCACACACATACACAAACACAATGTCGAGCAGGGAAACAGCAGGCTGTGGTGCCATGAGCATCAAATTCACGAACCAGGCATTCAAGGCGGGCTTTTTCCCCCTTATTTTTTCCGCAGGAGCTTCCCCACTTCTGCTTGGATCACTATCATCAACCGATTTGAAAAGTACAAGGCTCGCCAATACACCTCCGATACAAGTCTTGACTACATATTTGCAGACAAGGGATTCGTAGGGCTCATCTGCACAAGGCCTGAGAAGCACCCATGTATTTATTTCTCAGAGGAGAGATACAGATATCCATTGTTTGCTGCTTTGGCCAACGGCCACAAACATACAGTTGCTGCTCTCCTAAATCTACCTTCTACCTTCTACAAGGGGGTGGACATTGCAGAAGGCCTGACGTGTAGGAAAGACTTCACGAGCTATAAAGATCGAACCCGCTATCTTGGGCCGCTCAGGGTGGCAAAACTGACACTCTAGAGCTGCTTCTGCAGAACGGAATGACCGTTACGGAGGCGGATAGAGGGGGGCGATCGCCCCTCTCACGGGCCTCACAGAACGGCGATGAAGCCACGGCCCGGCTGCTCATCGAGAAGGGAGCCGACATCAATGCAAGCGACAAGGATGGCCAGACATCACTCCATTGGGCCTCACAGAATGGTCATGAAGCCACGGCCCGGCTGCTCATCGAGAAGGGAGCCGACGTCAATGCAAGCGACAAGCATGGCTGGACACCACTCCATTGGGCCTCAAGCGGAGGGTCAATGAAAAGCTCCTCTCGGGACAAGATGTGAGCGGGGATGTGGGGGACGGGGGTACGGGAACGGGCCCGGCGGTAGTATGCGGGCGGCCAGCCTGTTGCACATCCACTGCTGTCAGAGTAGCTCCCCAGAGTCTATTTTAGAAGCATTAAAGTCACTTTCTAAAGGAACAAAGGCGATAATGCATGATAATGCCTTATTGAGAGCTGAGATCCAAGACTTTCGACGGGCGAATGAGACACTAAGCCGGCGCCGCAGGGCAAAAGAACTCGCCTACAGAAAGGAGGGAAGATGACTGTAGAAGAAGGCAGGGCGGCAATTGATCAGATGGATGTTGATATACAGGTAGTGGCCGAATCATCGAGGACTGGTGGTCAAGGAGGGTCGGCGACTGAGGGAAAGGCGTTGTGGAGCATGCGGCAAGACAGGTCATAATGCAAGAACATGTGAAATAGTAGTTGAGATGTCTAGAGAGGAGTATAGCGATTGGTTTCAATTGACTGAAAAGTTTATTGTGTTTTAATAGCAAATTGTAGTTAGAAGGTTGAGATTTTTGTTCAGCTCGCTTGTCTGTTCAACTCGCTTATCAAGTACGTTATATGAAGTCGCTGATCATTATTATTTGTATGAGCTCAACAACGCGATTCTTTGGGCTGGATTAAAAAAAAAAACAGTTGACACCTGCGAGAAGAAGCCAGACGACAGCACAAAGAGATGGATGCAAATGTACGAGGAATGAGAGAACACGGAAACGACAGATCATGTACCATGCGGGACCACCTAATGCATAACCAAAATTTTCATCTTCCCATACAAAATCCAAATTTTCAATTGCGCCGCATTCAGCCAGGAATGGAGATGCTCATAAAACAATGCCTGGAAATGCTTGTCTATTTCATGAACCTTTAATATCGCCTTGATTTTTTTCCGTCCCGCCCTGGAGCCCAGTTCTCTAGCACTTTGAAATTTTTTCCATTCCGCTTCATCTACCCTAGGCGACTCCATCCATTCAACTCGACATTTCACCCAACAGACTCGTCAGAACTACTTACGCAATGGGTCTCTGTACCTATACAGAAGATGACATAGCCGAGGCTATATTAGATATCACCGATAGAGGCCTTTCACAGAACGAGGCGGCCCAGAAACGAGGAGTACCTCAGCCGACCCTTTCTCGTCGACTTTCCGGTCATGCGAGCAGGAATGAACGTATCCAGGCCCACCAGCGTATTTCAAAGAGCCAAGAGGAGACCCTCGTTCGTTGGGTGCTGCGGCAGGAGTCTCTGGGCTATGCCCTCTCCCACAGCCAACTCCGGGCCTGCGTCGAGGCCATCCTCCAACAACAAGGCGATAACCAGCCTCTGGGCAAGCACTGGACCACCAGATTCGTCAAGCGTCACATAAAACTATCTACCGAGCTTGGAAAACGCCAGGAAGCCTCCAGATTTAACGGGTTTACACCAAAAGCGGTCAATTGGTACTTTGATATTCGGGAGACCGAGTACGGCTGGATCAAGCCTGAGAACACAGTTAACGTGGACGAGGGTGGCATAATGGCTGGTTTCGGTACGTTGTCTGCAAGTCCCCAACGGGTTTTGATAGGCCATATCTAATTAGCTGTCCACAAGGCTTGGATAGCCTCGTAATCGGGAGCTCTGACCCGAAGAAGAAGGCGCTGTTGAAAGGCACCCAGTCGCGCGCTTGGACGTCGTTTATTGAGGCTGTCACCGCAACTGGTCGAGCTTTGAAACCAGCAATCATTTTCAAAGGCAAAGAGCTGCAGAAGCAGTGGTTCGTTGAAGAGTTTGAGGCGATAGCGGACTGGCACTACATCACATCGCCGAACGGCTGGACCGACAACCATATAGCTCTTGAGTGGCTGAAAGATGTTTATTTACCCCAGACAGAGCCTCTAGATGCCTCGGATGCGAGACTTATCATCCTCGACGGTCATGGGAGCCATGCGCAGGTGAGTCTTTTGGCCGTTACACCGCAGATTCTCCGGCTATAAGATTACTGATGAGCGCGCAGGACGGGTGGATGGCGACGTGCTTTCTGAACAACGTGTACTGTTGCTACCTGCCAGCACATTGTTCTCATGGTTTGCAGCCGTTAGATAATGGGATCTTTAATGTCATCAAAGGTGAATATCGAAAAGAACTCCAAAACCTGGCTAGTTTGACCGATTCTGCGCCGGTTGACAAGGTCAATTTTATCCGGGCATACGCGAAAGCCAGGGAGGCGGGCATGAGAAAAGAGATTATCTTATCCGGCTGGACGTTTACTGGAAATTGGCCTATAAGCCGTCACAAGGCGCTAAAACATCCAGAAATCCAGCCAGACAAGGAGTCAGTGGCGGAACAGTTCAAGACACCGAGCCCTACTCAGCTGCACTCAGATGACACGCCGACGACGAGCCGGCAGGTGAGAGATTTGGCCAAACACCGAAGTCGTCCGACGAGGAGAAAGTACAGCAAGATCGCAAAGGGGCTGGAAGCTTTAGAGATGAAGGTGGCCGTTCAGAATGGGCGGATTGCTGGGCTTGAGGAGCAGATGGCCCAGCTGCGGCGAGGGAGGAAAAGGAAGGCGGTACCGAACCCGAACCGACGATTCATGGCTCTAGCTGAGTCCCTAGCAGCTGAAAAGTCCATTCCTAGTTCAAAGGATGGGGAAAAAGAGGCTGATGTGGATGAAGAGGTCAAGTCGGTGATTGAGGTGGGTGTCGGGTCGGAGGAGGAAAGTGAAGAATCTGAGATGGAAACAAAACACTGCCAGCGCACACGCAGCGGGCGGGAGGTCAAAAACCCACGTAGAGAGTAAAATTTGAACAAATTTCTATAAGAATATTCTCAAGGTTTATTTACAAATTGAGAGTCGGGACTGATTTTGGGGTGATCAAAAATTGGATTTTGTATGGGAAGACGAAAATTTTGGTTATGCATTAGGTGGGGTTATTCATTAGGTGGTCCCGCATGGTAGCACAATCGGTGCTGATGTTGCAAGGAAAGAGATGTAGGAAATACGAAGCGTCTAGGGTAATTATCTTAACTAATGTTCTAAACGTAGATAGAAGTGCGGCAACGACCACCCTGAAGGGGATCAAAAGAGAAGATAGCATGTAACACGAATATGCGAGGCGGTTCACAGGACGAGAGCCGCACCAAATATAACAGCTGCGTAGCCTGCAACGGCTTGAGCGGCGCCGCCAGTGACGATAATCTCACCAGGGGAGGTGGAGGTCGGAACAGCGTAATTGTCAGTAACGGCGGGGATAGAGGTGACAGTGGGGTAGAGAGTGTTGGTGACGGCAGGTCCGGTAGTGGCCGGAGGAACAACATTGACGCTGCCAGAGGGGCCGGTGGTGAAGCCGATCTCCGGAACAGCATATTCGGTGGAGATGGCCACAGCAGTACCGTTCCTTGCGATGGCGGAGCCATCGGTAGCGATGAAGGGCTGGGTGATGGTGGTGTAGACCGTCACCGTGGTGTAGGGGGCCGATACAATAACCGTGGTGCCGGTGACGGTGATGATGCTTGTGAGACTCTCGGCCCCGGTGTACACAGCGGGGTTTTCGGAGACGTAGCCTACACAGATACCTTGGAAGAAGGATATCGCCTTGGCGACAACGTCGTCGGATTCGCCGTGTGCATACAAACACTGGAAGACGTTGTTGACAAAGGCCTGGTCCGGGCAATAGCAGGCAGCATCCGTGTTGTCCCTGCAGTCCTTGACGAAACCGAGGAAGGTGTTGATGCAACCGGGAACGACGTCGGGAACGTCGTAGCCGGAGGTAGGGGTGGCAGGATGATCCTCGACGGTCATTTGGGAGGAGGAAGAGACGCCGATGTTGGGATGAGTGGGAGAGGAGCTGCCGGCAGACTCGTCGACGCGAATCTCGGCCGTGGAGACGACGGTGGTCTCGATGGCGATAGTCTCGGTGACGACAACCGGAGGTCCAGAGGTACTAGAGCAGCTGGTAACCTCGGGATTGCAAGAGCTGATGGTTCTGAGGCTGGTGGCGTAGATGGTGGACGTGCCGCTATAGCTGGTGCCAATGGTGGCCTTGGTCTCGACATGGGTCCCTGTGTTGGATCGAAGCCTAGTCAGCGACGTCTCGCCGGCGCCTGGACGTGTCGCGGTGTCGGTGACATGATAAACAGTAGTGGAGACGGCAACACTCTCGGTTACAACGACGGGATGTGATTCCGTGGTGCGGTTCAAGATGCCGGTGCCATGGCTCGTGGCAGTGTGAGTGATGAGGGTATAAGGAGTGGAAGTGCTGTTGTAGGTGACAACGTGCGGGGTAGAACAGCCGCTGGTCTCCTTACCGACGCTTTCGTTGGTGGCGGATCTGGTATGGCTGCTGCTGCTATGCGCGGTAGTTGGCTGCTGGTTCGTGGTTGTTGTATCTTCGGCTGTGCTGCTGCTGAGCTGGGTGTGATCCCCAGAGTCGGAAGTGGTGGTTTTGTGGCCTCCGCAGCCGTGGGCTGCGCTGCACTTGTGGCTGCTTGTAGGAAGGGTGTTGGTGACAAAGCTACTAGTGGAGGCAGTCTGGATGTGGCTCTTGCAACTGGAGGCGCTACAAGAGTAACCGCCAGTGTTTGCGGAAGTGATAGCGGTAGATCGAGTAGCAGTAGCCCTAGTAGAGACGGTGGACAAACTGACGTCGGTTTGATAGCCCTTGCAGTGGGGCTTAGTGCACCTGTCACTAGTGGTGATTATGCCGGAGCGGACGCTTGTCGTGCTAGTAGTGACGAGGGCAGTGGTGAGCGTGGCCGAGGTCTTGCAGTGGAAGCCAACAGAGGGGATCTCAATCTTGCATTTGTCCTTGCTCTTGCCCTGCTTGGGGTAGACGAATGAAACCCTCTTAGCTCCCCCGCATTGAGTATTGGTGATTGTGTTGTAGCTACCGCTAGAACACTGGTGGGACTGACGGCACAGCGACCCGTCCTGCATCTCGTAGTGAAGTTCCAAACGACAGTCAAACTCGACACCGACGTGAAAAGTGGCGACGGAGAAGCTGGAGACGCTGGACTTGGAACTGCAGTCAAACGAAGGAGCGGAGGAGACATCATGGCCACAATAGCTGGAAATGGCTTTCCCAAATGTGCGGCCATCAAGACCACGCTTAGAAGATGACTGACACGACCAGCCACCAGCAAAGTGCCAGCCATTCCAGGTATTAAAGCTGCCGGTACTGAGAGTTTCCCAAGTCCAGCTCTTCTTCATCTCGGCATCGCAATGGTTAATAGAATTGCTAGGAATGATGTACTTTTTGGCATTCCTTCCCCACTATAGAGTGGTAGACAGTCAGTTTGAGGTCGATAGCAACTTGCGCCTGCGCAGGAACGTACGTGAGCGTTGACTTTGCCTAAGCCGGCGATCATCACCAGTATCGCAAGTAGAGCTTTCATGACGGCGGGCTGAGTCGTATGAGAGATGGAAGGATAACGAATGTCTGTGTGGTGGTCGGGTTTGTCTAAGGAGGGGCGTGTAAATTCGACTGATTGTTGGTGTAGGCAGACTGCGGCAACACAAGGAAAGTACGATTAGGAGAGTTTGGGTGCGAAGAAGCGAATGACTTTGGCAACCTGACGAGAGAAAGAAGAGACTACAAGGAGCAGCAAAGAGTGAGTGTGAGATAGAAATAATGAGCTACGAAGTAAAAGCCAAGGTTAAAATGCAAGGACACACAAAGCAGCTACATATATTCCCCAGTCGACAACCTGAGAAAACTGGAGGCTCCTGAGAATAGAGATCGACTGCTATTTCTGTTGCGGCAGAACTAGGCAGACGTCCTAGTCACACGAAGCAGCGACCTCAGGCGCGCCTTTGGTCATGGAGACTGGTCTCCACTTAGGCGCAACGCTGATACAGGGCTACAGCACAAAGCGAACTATCCCTAGCGTTGGCGTTATGACAGAACAGATCGGACTAAGCTGTGAGTCGTGTTCAAACGCAGTCCTTGGCTAGGACAAGTGAAGATTGGGTCTACGCCTCTACCATGTTGCAGAAGCCAGTACTGTGTCTGGCTTAGATGTGGAAGGAGGTGTGCATGGACGCTCGCCGCATCGCTGTTCCATGAGGTATACGCAGGGGCAAGTGAGGATTTATTTAAGAACGTAGACGCTGCCGCCTCGGCCACTGCAGCCGCCTCGATGGACGACGACACTCTGGAGCTCGCTCAAGCACTGGAATCCGGACCCGGCGCTTACCCATCCCTTCCTACAGGCACACAGCGACAGGCTCGTCATATCCCTGCGGCTGTGCTCGTACAAAACACCAAGAGTTTACATAGTCTTGATGTGGGGAGAACCATGTCGGCGTTGTCCAGAAACCGCGTGTTCGCCCGCAACATTCCCACGACGCGTTCGCTCCCTCTTTTGAGGCTTCTGAACCGTCCTCCTCTTCAGTTTTCCAACACACTGATACAAAGCATCAACGTCGAGAGTTTACTAGAGACGGAAAGAGGTAGAGGAGACGTTCCCGATCTGTTCTCCTCAGCCAAGAGCTAACAAAGCGCAGAATGTCCCATATGCTACAACGTCTACGGAGTGGAAGACCCGGAGGGGATTGTAGAAACACCTGTTGCTCTTTGCGCTTGCAAACATGTCTTTGGTGACCATTGCATAAAGTCGTGGCTGAGAGATGGAGGAACTTGTCCGTACTGCCGTAAGCTGCTGCATGGACAGTAAAATTAGCGTGGAAGTGACTGCGTATAATAAAGCAGGTCCAAGTCAAGTTTCAGGTGCCAACAAAGGACCGATCGTCTGTGGTTGTTGCGCCGGACATTGATGCAAACGCATCGTCGCACCCTCATGTATGATAGTGGCATAGTGCATTCTGCGCTCGGAGGGACTCCAAATCAAACTGTGTTTCAGAAACGCCAACGGGGATCGCACCTCTTAGAATGGTATATGTTACGGTATAGCAGTATTCTGCACAGGCATGCTACCTTCCGTGCTGTTCGCTGTTCGCTGTTCAGCTCGTGTGTACCTGATTGGTTCTGCGCTTGTATGTTTCGTCACTCTAGTACTAGGATCTCCCTTGTTTGCGTGTATCGCATATGGCCGTTTGCACATGGGTATGCATCAGGAGCGACACACAGCCATCTACAGTGATCATCGTCGGGAGTCACTGCGGGGATGACTCAGGAGATTGCTAATCGCGGTCCAAACGACACTACAAGAATAACGTCAGGCCCTCGATAGACATCTGGGAGATTGGCCCTGCCATTATGGCTTTCTTGCTCTGGTGGTTTTTTGTCTCCGCACTGGACTTGACCGTGTGGGTCGCTTCTCGCAGAATACATCTCTTCCGACGGAGAATTGACGCAATTTCGCTTCGTCGGCCTTCGGACGAACCCAGCCATTCTTCCTCCCCTTTCTCAGTCCTAAAACGCCCCAAGGAGCACTACGCCAAGTTGCTAGCAGACGACGACAGAAATATATCAGGCTTCGCCCCTCCCAGGGTGACAAGGTCGATCATAGCTACCCTCGTTCTCGTTCAAAACTTGATCGCCGTCTTGACCGCCATCGTGCCGAGTGGTAGGAGCTTAGATCGTGTCTGCACTCGGGCAGGGGAGCTTGCGCTAGGCAACCTAATCCTGCTCATCATGCTGATGTTCTCGGGCTGGGCTCTGAATAGTTTAGTCAGTCAGAGCGAGGTGCAACTTATGTGGATACACGGCTTTCTTGGATGGCTGGTTTGGTACGAAGCCTTGCTTCACTCCGTGGCATCGATTTCGCGGGTTTCCCATCTCGGTACGTGTTTCTCTAGTCGCTTTGCGAGAAGAAGTCTAATTGCGTTAGGAAGCAGGGTTGTTGTAACAGCTTGTTTCGGTGTTGCGGTGAGCTTTTTCTTACCCTCCCCGCGCCCCCCCACGCCCTCCAGACCTGCACAACACGAGAAGTACGGTTCTCGGTCATGAGTGGAGATTAACGAGGCAGTAGGCTATCTTAGTGCTGTTTGTCATCATATCGTCAACCCAGTTCGGATCGCGCCTGTTTCGAATTCTCCACATCGTCTTCGGACTACTCTTCACTGTTCTTGTGGCCGTTCACTACCAGACGCAAAACATCCCCTTCCTCCTGCTCGCTTCTCTGATTATTGTTGTTCTCATCTTCTACCATTTCATCAGGGCACAGACCCTCAAGAAGGAGATGGGCAGCAGAGACTCGGGAATCGCGAGGGTGAAGCCGCAGGTTGATATGATCAACGACAACAAACTCGCCCACTACTTCAAAGTTAACGACATACCATGGAGAGTAGCTTGGTACGAGCGGGACCACGGAAGCCAAGACCACAGACCCATCCTCCTACTAACAACACCTTTGGGCTTAGACACCTACGAGATAGAGGGTCCCTTCCCCATTCCGCATTCCCCGTACGTGACCATGCCGAGAAAGTTAGACATGGCCGTCTCTGACAGTGGACTCCTCGAGGCGTTCACGTGTTTCTGTGGGCGAAACAGCCTCGGGTACGAGACACGACTGACATGGTACAATGTACAGAACGGGCTGCGAAACATGTTCGTGGCCCACCTCAGCGAGCACTTCCACAGTCGGAATCCCCTGAGCCTCATCACGATTATCTATTTCGGAGTAACTAGTAAAGGGTATAGAGGCGAAATCGGCATGAAGCAGATGCTCGGGCAAGCTACCAGACTTGAGTTGATCGAAATTGATGGGCCCGAGCAGGCCCCGGAAGATCTGTTGCGGGAGCCGGCTCTGGAAGATCTGTTGCGGGAGAAGCCCCTCCAACTTCAACCAGAAATATGTGGTAGGTGAATGATCGAAGAGGGCCGAAGGGGTCTACTGACAATTAGCTAGTAATCGGCGAAAACTTCAGGTCGCATTCGCACCTTTTCAGACCGTATACCTAAGTGTCGCGTAGCGTACACCGCGCGCTGTGGCTGCTGGGTTCGGCCGAGCCAGGAGCGGCCCAGGAGAGACCTAGCGTAAAGCCTACGAGGCAGTAATTGGGGAAAGATGGGGAGCACTGTATTCGAGGTTCAAACTATATCAAAGTCAGGTCGATGTTTGCTGTGTACCGTGTGTGCCGTGTGCCTGGCGAAGGAGGGTACGAAGGAATGCACACCGGGCTTGACAATAGCAGAGAAACGCCTTACATGCCTTCCACAATTGAAGGTTGGAACTTGGAGGGGGGAACAAAAGCTACTCGCCCTCCCTAGAACACCTTCTGACTAGGACCGTTTTATGGAAGATGCGGAACGCAATTGCAATCCCATGTAACGCCAGGCGACTTCGCCCGCTACCTTTCTCATTTGATTTGCGTCTTCACTCTCACACCCCTTGGCCGCAATCCGGCCGCGACATGTCGCCGGGCTAGTCTTAATTCGTACCGGCACAAAACACTGCGCAACGCTTTGTGGACACAAAAAGTCAGATGCGAGACACAGTGCGCCCCACTCAGTTATGCCTACGTTACGCCTCCCCCCATCAATCTGTGACAAACTAGAAGCAAAGTTGGGCTTGATGCACATGTCAAAGCTTATGAGGACCGAGGGATGTGACACCCATGTGAGTTCAAGGGCGTCTGCGAGACGCAACGTCGTAAATCGTTGATTCGTATAGAATGAGATGTGTATTGTGTGTGTAACTGAGCTAGGAAAGAGGCGGAACGGTGAGTCCCGAAGGGGAAGGTGGAATTGTGGACGGTGGCCGATCGGGGTCCTAGTTCAGGACCATCCCATAATCAACGTTTTTTAGTACTTGATGCTGGGCTACGCCATGGTAATCAGTCTTTCTGTGGCGAGAGCTGTCTGGAGGCTTGTGGATCTGGTGATTCGCTCTTGGATCATAGCTTGTCGTACCCCAGATTGCAGCAGTAGGCCACGACCCGTGCACACTCATATCGTAGCACAAGCCCGCATATGTCCTATAGAACTGCTCCTTAGACACGGCGAGGTCCCACCGTAGTAGCTCCAGAAGTCCCATCTCAGTCTGGAAAATTTCCCGGTCCGAGATGCCGAACCTACGCAGCCAGGGCCTCACCCACCAGCTCGTGGCTTCGTCGTTGGCAAACTTGTACGCGAGACTGAGCATGACCACGAGGATCCTGTACGGCGTACACACTTGCGTCTTGGTCATCAGTCTTAGGATCGGATGGGCTCTTTCGAGATAGATGAGCATGATGATCAGATCGACGTATTGAATGCGGAAAGCCGCGACGGAGAAGCTGATGAAGTCTGCGATGTGAGGCGCGTTGCAGCGGCAAGGCAGGAGTGGTTTGTTGTGCATTCCAAGCCCGAGGAGCAGCTGCGTCGACCGGTGCACAACTTCGTTCATGATTGCTGCAATCTCCGAATCGGACACGGCTAGGAGCGCCCTGCGAACATTTTGTAGGCTCCTCGCCGAGTGAAGAATCTCATCCACTCCAGAAAACGCACCTAGATGAGTTGTTTGCCGATGTCAGTTGAGTACTGTAGCACCAGGCGAGTGCCTGGTACTGAGTCATAGCTCGATTGACGAGAGTCTCCTTATGCGAGATGTCGCGGGTGTTCTTGATGTAGCTCTCTGGAACACTGACGCCTGTTTAGGGTGTCTCTTCATCATCTCCCCCTTGTCAGAAATGATTGTTTTTGGTTTCTAGGTTTCTACCTACTCTATGCGTCTGTCTTTTTCAGCCCTTTTTCACGCTGATTCCGGCATGGCGTGGGGTCGGCGCTAACAGTTTGCGCAACCCTTGTCTATAGTCGCATTGGTACGGAAGGCTAAAGGGACCGGTACCTCAAAAAAGAAAGCTACTCGCAAAATACGCGGGTCAAAGCATGACTGGAATAGCTGTGCGATAGCTAGGTAAGTGAGGGTGCGTCCGGAACGCGTTCACCGATGTCGCTAGTTGCCCAGCATCTCGGGCATAAATCGGGACGCATCAGACCGCGCGTCAGACACCAACTGGCCTCGTTTTGAAGCGGTCTTTGAGTTACTTGCACAGTAAGTATAGTATGCCAGTTATACGAAATTGAATGGCGCTCTCTGAATAACACACCTGTCGATTCGCCTTTCACTACGGCGTAAAAAGTCCTACTCCTCTGCAGCATTTGTTTGTCGTTTGTCGTTTAAAGTGCGCACCCGCTAAGACATCCCGAGGTTGCCCGCCCGGCGATTTTACATACAATTGACGTCTTCTTAATAAGGATATCCATTATCCAAGTTGCGTGGTTAATCAGCAAAATTAGCAACTGGAAGACAAGGCTATGAAAGCCGCGTCTCGCGCGTCGACGTTTCGCCACCGTCGTGCTGCTGCGAACAAACAATCCACCATTCCGAGTCCGCCGCCGTGATCACTCACGCCTAGCGTCTGGCTGGCCAGAGCTCGGATCCATCAAAGCCCAAGCAGCGGCATCTCTCCAAATGAGGAAAAGCTGAAATAGGGATCCACCGGGACAGGGTTGAAGTTGAACATGTTCCCATCCGGTAGCGGATACTGAAACGGATGGGATGGGTAAGAAGAGAAAGCTAACAGGTCGTCCGACCCGTTCACGGGTGGAGCCAACCATTTGAACTCGTCCTCGAGTGGATAGGACGGCACGAACCCCAGTGTTGGCTCCGGCTCAGGCCCTGGCTCGAAGATGTTGAGCCAGCCGTCCAGCTCAGCCGATGCCGTATCATTGTCGGGAGCTAGAAAGGTCGCAAGCTCTTTCGTCGTTTTCGTCATTGCAGCAGGAGGAGGAGGAGGAAGAGGAGGAGCCTCGGCAATGTACAGCGGGGTCCCAAGCTCTACTGTCGGGCGACGACACACGACTGCGGTTGCGCTCTCAGCATCGTCCTGTAGAATTGATATCATGTCGGCCAAGTCATTTCTTCCAGCAGCCTCAGCTAGCCTATCCAGCTTCGCTTCAAGCTCGACTATCTTTTTCTCATTCTGACGCTTCTTCTCCGCCTCTCTTCTTCGGTGATTTCGCTGCGCTATGCGGTTCTTCTCTCTCTTATCCAGCTTTTGCTTCTCTGATTCCTGGCGCATGTTCTGTCGGCTAGGAGCGCACCGGCTTGATCTTAAGTACAGGGGGTCTTGTCGCCCCAGCCCCATACCTCTTGTGCAGAAGTAAAGACTCGGAGTTTCAGTTACGGACGCGCGCGGCTACTTCCAGCCCTGTTGCAGCCTAGGGCTCGCATCTGACGTTGTTCGTTGCAATACTGCGTTTCAGAATAAGACGACTCAGCTTTACAGCTGTAAACCGTCCGTCGCGGAGTTATCGCCCAATGTTGTGTCTTACGTCACACCAGAGACTTGAGTTTACACTTGGGAGGCACAGTTCTCTCAGCAGACTCGCAGCTGGCGCAAGAAAACACCCTATCTACAAAGTTTCTTTTCCCTAGCGTGCAGCGCGACACGCAAGTACAAGCCATACTTCCCATCTTGATCAAAGACTTGTGCTAGGGTGCCCGCGATGAGTCATGCTCCTCTTGAAGAAGGCAGCTACGTATGACCGATCATTGAGTAAATATGCTTCAGGGTTTTGGGGTGTCTCCGTCCTGTAGGCCTCCCTTGCGCGTAGCTACCTCTCAGTCCGTTCCGGGGAGGGTGGGGACAGAACGCTGGGAGACAAAGAAGAGGGAGAGAAAGAGAGAAGGAAAGGGGAAAAGAAAGACAACACCACTGCCATAATGACTACGCCACTTTTGCCCTCCCGACAGGTGTGTCATCGAGGATCATGCGAGCTAATAAAATGGCCTTCTGGCCCAGCTCCGGGCTATGACCTTCCCATCGTGTGTGCCTACGCTTATTGAGTTTCAGGAATGGGTGATTACCTGGCTGGTCGTTCTTATCACTGTCCCTTTCTTGCTGAGAACCCAGACTGACGCTCCGCATTTTTGCTCTCTCCTCAACGTACGGTCTAATTCAGCAGACCTTTTGAGCGCGCACACTAACAACCACAAGGTCACCACGACGGCTTCGCCCCAGAATAGCTCCCTACACAACGCCTCCTCCGGAGCCATGTGCTTGAACGCGGACGGCAGCTGTGTTTTGTTCGACAACCCTCAGCCTCTGTACCAGCAGCCGTTCTGGAATCTGTCGCAGACGAACCTCGGCATGGACCCTCCGAAGAAAAAGGTGTATACCATGGCTCTTGCGGTGGAGTGGCTGTTCGCCAGTTCGCTCTTGACCTCAAGCGTATGGCTGGTGCTTGCGTTAGTGTTCAGGCCACACGTGTTGACATGGCTCGTGTGGTGCCTGTCCTTCACCATATGTTTGACGGCAGTCGTGCTCGTCTTGTTGGCAGGGCAGTCTATGCGAGGGGCTTCGGCGCCTGCAAGCTGGAACGTGTCATATGGGACCAGCTTGTACGCGGCTCTCTCCGTTTCCGCCTTCCTCCTGGCGTATGGGACACGGTGGGCACTGATGACGCACTTGTTGCGGCGCGGCCCACAGGAGATAATAAAAGCGCGGGACAGGTATTACGGCGCAACCGGACGTGTGTAGTTAGTTCGCCAAACGAAGCTGACTTCGTTCTCCGGCAAACTTTGTTGGTTTCCACCATAAGACTGTGGTTTGATTTGAGTCCTGGGTTGGAATGTGGGCGGGCGAGACAGAGTATAAGCCTCCGAGGTGCAGGTGCACAGTACCGGAGGCATACGTGCCGAAGCTACAAAAGACGCCTTTATACTTTGAGGCTGCGCCGCATGTCACGAGAAGAGGAACAAGGCTTGCTTCTGAAGCAAACACGGAGTTGATTCTCTCGTGCTTGACCACCCCCAGTGCTTGCTTTTAAAACATGAACAGAAAGGACAAGATGGGAGAACAAGGGTACTCTATCGTCAGCCTTACTAGTCATTCTAGAACCTATTGTGTTGTAATATCGCACTCTCTTAGAAAACATCGTGATTGCACATCGCTCTCCTGCTGCTTCTCCCCACCGCAGCTTAAATGATAACCTCTCTCTTGCTCTCCTCACTCTGAACACCCAGGTGACAGTGTGCACAACATCAGAGTTTGCCGTTTAACACGTGAAGTACCATCACGTGGGCTCAGCTCTGCCTGTGATGATGAGCAATCCTGCGCATTAACTTAGCCGCCAGTACGCGAGAAGGCTGACAGATGATGGATGACTCGAATCGCCCTCAAACTATGGGGCATTGTCTCTGCTTCTGCCTCGCTTGCCCACCCCGCAACTCGCCACCTTGGTGTTGGCGTCCTGATCGCCCCGTGCAGGCCAATAACAGAACCTTGAAAGTTCGTTTTCTTCCGTTGACAGACTCGTCCAGATAGGTCAGGTACATTTGGCGGTACGGGACCCGCTCTCAGCTTTTGACTGTTGAGGGAATCGTTCAACACGCCCGCTCACCCATTGCCGACTGCGGAGATGGCGTCTTGGAGATTTAGCACCAGATTGCGGAGAAACCATATCTGGGATTGGTGCAAAAGCTCCGGAGCGAAGAGGTCGTCCTCGCCCTTCGCCTCTCCGACGGCGACAAAGTGCCAGTGCCCAGGTGGCGAAAGCCGCACGATGCAGTGATCATGTCGGCACCATAGAACAAACCACCGGCGCCAATCCAGGATGAATGCCTTGGTCGCTTCTTCTATCAGCTCCCAAGACCAGCCAGTTTCCTCCATCTTGTATCCGTAGCGTGGTGGAATTTGTGTGGTAGTATGCAGTGCACTCGGCGATAGATTACCAATGTCGTGACCGGTTTGCCCTACGAGAGCGGCGAGAAGCAATTATAGAGAAATAGAAAGAGATACACTCATACACAGACCTAGACACAGACACAGACATAGACACAGAGACCGTCGAATGCTCATGCATCTCTAGCACAGTACGGAGGAGCATTTCAAAAGTTTTGTCCCAATCTCAAGCCATATTTTCAGAGCAGCCAATCAGAAGAAGGGTAGGTACATAAGATACTTCGCACCTCTTGGTTCCCCTACAAGCGCGAGAGCTATAGCACATGGAACATTGCTAGCAGATATCCTGGACTGCCGGAGACCTCTGGAGACCTCTAAAATTCTAGGGCCTGTAGGGGGTATCAGAAGTAAGAGCACTGAAGGCTATGTATCCCTAGGTAACCGACAGGGATGTGAGGGTGTGGCGTCGTTAGCGCGGGACAAAACTTTTGAAATGCTCCTCCGTAGTACGCCAATGATTCATCCCTTGTTGGCCGTAGATTGCTTGGCGGAATAACTTAATGAGTCATTGAGCTGCGGCTACCCTGTACGTCTGTCGGCTACATTCGTCCGAGGTTTCACTCCGATGCTACTGTACGGCGTTGAAGTGTGGTACCCGGGCATGAAATCAGGGACCAAATCAACTGGTATTCAGCACCTAATCCGACGAATGCATACGACCTATGCCAAATCCCTCAGGGCCATTACACCGGTCTGGAAGACAACTCCCCTCCCTGCACTCTACCGGGAGTGCGGGACGCAACCCCTGGAACTCCTCCTTAACAGCGTACAACGACGCTTCGCTGCAAGACTCCAGACGCTCGACGCAGCTCACCCGCTTACTGAGCGTTCAAAGCCCACCGGCCGGAAGATGACACGTCTGCACCGCACTGCAGCATGTCTTCCCAAGGCCCTAAGACCCGAACTCCTCCCTAAGGCCCCCGCGGCCACAGCGGTGCATAAGTCGAAGAAGGAAGCCGCTGAAGATTTTAACGGCTGGCTGGAGTTCCTTCCCGGAAGGGACACGGTAGTGTTCACTGACGGATCGAAAACGGAAAACGGCGTAGGTTGGGGGTACTCGATCTGGCGTAACGGCAAACAAATTGCAGGTGGTTCTGGCGGGCCAAAGTTAGCTGAAGTCTTTGACGCTGAAGCCCGCGCCGCCCTAGAGGGCCTGAAGAGGGCCCTGCAACTCACCAACTCTCAACATCCCACCCACGTTTGCTTTGATAACACCGCTGCAATCCAAAGCCTGCTAGGTACAGTAGGTGGCCAAAAGTCTGAGGCCACCCCACCCACCACACCCCCCCCCCCATTACGAGGGTCTTGTTTCCAATGCGAATTGTGCAGCGAATGTGTGGTCAATTAATATAAGGAAAATAATAATAGATAGCCCTGATCGTGCTCTTCAATATTTGGTGTACCATCCGCGGGCGCGGATGACAGCGCGTAGCCGGCGCTCCATCGACATAATGATCCCTCGAATAGTGCTCTGGGGGATTGCTACCCACGCCAACTCAATGCATCGGCGCAATTCTGCCTTATTTTCGATATTGTCTTTTAAATCATGAAGATGAGGGAAATCTCTTCGAAGCTGTCTCTTCAGAATTGCCCAGACATTCTCAATGGGGTTGAGATCTGGGCTGAAAGGCGGCCAGTCAATGTACTCAACTCCATGGTTCCTGAGCCATTCGAGAGAGCTATTTGCTGTATGAATCCGCGAGTTATCCTGCTGAAAATGAATTGTGCCATCATAATGAGTAAGGAGACCTTGCTCCAGAGCTTTCTGATAGCTCCAAGCTGTGTAGCCTCGGTGACGGCTGCGTTCGTCTCTCTCCATCATTACGATGGGGGTACGATGTTCCATGGTGATTGCCGCCCAGAACATCAGGGAAATTGTTGGTTTATTATGGTCCTTTAGATTGACCAGTTCCTTATTGTATTTCTCATGAGCATACCGGAACAAATAGACGTTAGGGTTGCTGCTTTTATTAGCGATTGAACATTCGTCGGAGAACATTGTCTGGAGTTGGATGAGCTAATGAAAACACACAAACTTCAATGCGCCGTACCTGCATCAATTCTTCGACCTTCGGGAGCCAAGCTCGGCACCATTGAAGTCGAATCTTTGCTCTTTCTTTATCAAGTTTTGGCCGATCCATTGCTTTCCATTTGCGCTTGAAATAGGCGTGGACAACTCGGCGGATGGTTCGACGCGATACTGACCCGGCCGCGCTACTCGTAAGCGCGTCCCATGTGATGTCGCGGTCTTTCATAGCCATTCGAATGATATATCGTTTCTCCGTATTAGTAAGAACATGGGGACGTCCTTTTCTTTTCTTATTTTCGACTGTGTGATCTGTAATAAATCTTTTATGTATTGTTAAGCTAGCGAGGCAAAAGAGGAGCTCCATACCTAAGGCTTGGATAGATGTGGTAGATATGCCTGGTCCCTTCAACATGTATCTTCTGCACTGCTGAGTGTGTCGTGCTGAACTCCTTTGCCACGTCTCTCCCAGACCTTCCGGCCTCTAGCATGGCGAGCATTGCTCCTTTCGCCTCGGGAGAAAACTCATGATTAGGCTTGCGATTGCCGCTAATTATTTGCCCAAAAGTACGGTTATGCGACATTGTGATCAAAAGTTATTCGACTTTAAAGATGAGGGGGGGTGTGGTGTTGTTGTTTTGTGTAGGATGCGGGGGTGAGGGGTGGCCTCAGACTTTTGGCCACGTATTGTAACCCTGGCGAATCGTCTCAGCACGTTTTCCTAGAGTTCCAAGCGCTAGCCAAGGACCACGGTAGTGTTGATGTCCACTGGTCCCCAGGGCACATGGACATCGAAGGGAATGAAACAGCGGATGCATATCCGTACGCGAAACGGGGCACTGCGAAGGTGCCCGAGGACTTACCTCCCACACTAGCGTACGTTAAAGGGCTTGCAAGAGCCCAAACAGCACGACACCATCAACTGTGGTGGTTCGATAACATTCCGGAATCCTGAAAAGCCCTAAAGAACTGGAGTTAGAACGACCTGTGCTCCACCGGCTGCTTGCAGCGCGGACACAGCACGGAGACTTCGCAGAGTACCACGAGCGCTTTGCACACGCCGACGCCGCTATCTCCTGCACCTGCGGGAGAAGGAAGAACCCTTATCACATCTTCTACTGTCGGAAGGTGGAAGCAAAGAGAAGGCCACGGCTGGCCCCGGAGCCTCTCAGCGCTATCCACAAGATAATAGGAACCAAATTCAAGCGGTACGCAACCTTAGTTAAGGCAAGCCAATTCTTTACACGAATTTGCCCCAACTATTAGTGGCGTACCTCCCACAGCGCAAAAGACACGCGCCAAACCTTTCCTTTGTTCATTTATTACTTTCCGTCTGGACGCGATTCGGGCACCCTGCGAGGACGCATTGGCCGCTAAGCAGATGTTAGATAATACCTGTTAGGCCCCAGAGGCCCCGTCGAGAACACTTCGATGAGCTGCTGAAAAGTTGGCTCGATAATTGCAACTGGAATACTGTTGCGCCTTCAAATCCCGCTGACGGGTGCTAGGCTTGAAGATTATAAGGCGTTTAGCTGAGAAATGCTGAATGGCTTAGGGGAAATGAGAGATGAAGACAGTGGAAGAAGCAGCAAGGAGCAGCGACGGCACGCCCAAAAAAAAAAAAAAAAGCGCGACCGGTCCCCCGGCCCACACCGCGTCTTCCAAACAAGATAAGACTGGGCCCCGCCTACCCTAGCGCGGGACTCAACTACCCTATAGCCAGCTTAGCACGCGTTTTTACGCCTATGGCGGTTGGCGGGACCTTGAGCCCGTAACACGTTAAATATACTACTACTACTACTACTATGTCCGAGGTTTCACTATATGGTATGGGGGACTGCATCGTCTGGCTACTTTAGTCACTAGCTGCGTACAAGAATTGTTTTTGTCAGTGCCAGCCACCACGCGGTGCTCAGTAGTCGGCATTAGGGTTCCGTTTCTGACCGTCAAAAACCGTTTTTGACCGTCAAATTCCTAAAGGGGGTTTTTGGCGGTAATTTACGTCAAAAACCCTCCCGTTTTAGGCTTAGTGCCTAGCTATATTAGGATTAGTCAGTGCACGGAATAGGTTTAGTGCGTCAAATAACGGATGCAGCGCACAAATCATCACCAAACTCTCTTCTGCGTTCTGTTCCTTCAGAGCGTTCCTTCAGTGCTACGAACTACCTTCATTGTAGGCTTCGGAGTCGGCTTAGTCCACTTAGCACTGATAAGGTCACTTTCATCTATATGAACAGTCGGGTGCTCAAGACGGTCAAAGATAATCCGGCAGAACCGATGGCTGTCAGAAACTGGGAGACAGTTGATGTTGCTAGGCTGATAAAGATAGAAAACGCCTTCCAAGAGTCTATTGCTGTGGATGGCAGGGGTTGGGAAGAGACCGATCTAGAAAATAGTGGGGATGAAATGGACATCGGCCAATGAGAGGTTTTTGACATGTAAAATACCTCGAGGTTTCTGACGTCAAAAACCTTGGTCAGAGAGGTAAATTACCATTCGGTAAATTACCTCGACGGAACCCTAGTCGGCATAACCCGTGTGCGGGCTTCGACTTGGTATGCTGTACGCACCGAGGACTGGTACACCGTATACTAACTGCTTTTAGCAAAATGGAATGAAGCTGGAGTCTACTGCACGAATCTCATATGCGGGAATTTCCAACAAAGTTGGGAAAATGGTTCGGCTAATAACGATATTGTATAATAGCTTGTTGGAGTACTCCGTCGATGAGCTAGACCTAGTCTCCGCTTCACAGCTCGACAGAGGTGGTTTCGACGCCTCTTGCGCCGCCTGCCGTGCAGCATACGTCGTAGGTGCACGAGAAGGTATTGGTGACTCCGATAGACATTCCGTGAGCGCCGCTATGCATGAGGCCCCTGTCTCGCCAACAGGCAGGCAGGCAGGCAGGCTGAAGATACAACTGTAGTTTTACGCTGTTGAATCCAGTTCTGCTTCCATAAAAGTGTAAAGTCTTACATAATCCTCATAACATGTACAAATCCAAGCAGAACCGATGTTTTTCCTGTTGTGTGACTTCCAAACGACCAGCAAACCGGTCACCGCCAAAGGCATGTTTCTGCATCCTGCTTCCGTGGTCTACAAATAGAGTTAAGTTTTCATCGAGTCGGAGACATTTCAGATGGTACTTTGCGTCCTTTAGCGTACGATCCATCGGCACGCAATGTCCGCGGAGGTGAAGGTGTCTGAGGAGGAGAGGAGCTCGGGATAGACGCTCGGGTGTATGTCAGTGATGTGATGCTATATTAGTGCGTGAAGGGACACGACGTACCATAATATCCTTCCTTTGGCCCCTCCTTCCCTGGGCGTCTCGGAATTCTACCGGAAGACCAAGATACTCGAGATGCGGACACATGTTGAGAAGAGCCTGCAACTGGTGGAAGTGGAACTTCTTGGAGGAGCGGGGATCCGTGATCTCACGCCTGTAGTCCAGCACTAGAAGCTTGAGACTTGGGAAGTGGGGTCGGATCAGCGCAATGTTGACATTGTTGGAGCAGTTCCCGATTCGTAGAGCAAGTTCTTCCAGCCGACAGCTCCTGCCTAGCTTCCCTAGAAATGTGGACAAAGTACTGCCGGAGACATGGCCGGCCAACCGAAACGACTTCAGTTCGTTGTGTCCCTCGAGTTGCTCAAGGAATCGGTCTGTACCCGGGCAAAGGTTGAGCTCGAGGTTGCGGAAAGCCCCAGGTGCTGGTTCGACCATCCGCAGATCAACGCACTGCAGGGAAAGGTCTTTTACTCTGGCCAAGTCTAGGTAAGGCGACAGACTATGCGAAGTAATCATGGGCAGATAAGGAGAGACTCCAAGGCGCAACCTCTGCAACGATGTGCAGTTTGAAAGGTGCCAAGCGACCCAGATCAACTCGTGGCTACTCTGGACGCGTAGGCTTTCCAGCTCTTTGAGGTCCCGAAAGCAGTGGTCCGTATACTTCCAACTGACGGAAGTAGAGAAGGCCGTGATATTGGTTGTTTGGGCGAGGATCGGCGACAGCACGATGCTGAGCAAAGCCGAGTGGCCGTCCGACCAGGAGCGGGTACCATCGCTGGTCACCCTGATGTGGCGGATGAGGGCGTGGAAACAAGGACGATGGCTTAGAGCCCTCAGCGCAGACTCAGTTCCTCTTTCAGGAATCCCAGCGTGAAAACGAAGCGTGAGTTTCTTGTAGAGCAGTGGCGTGACGAGAGAATAGCAGTATCGGCTACACTGGGAAACACTGTTCATGTCACCCGAGGAGAGCTTTTCGTAGACGAGGCTCTGTAGCTCTGAAGGGAGAAACTCCATGGGTGAGAGCGCAAGCTTTGGACACCGGGCATGTTTAAATGCTGAGAGGGATTTGTTTGGTGATTGGAGAATCTTGATGCTCGCGGTATCCCGAGCCATGTCGCATGTAACTCAATCACAATGTTTCGCAGTTCGACAACGCTCGCGCTGAACCCGTTCATACTAGAGCCGGGGAAGCGTGGAAGCGTGGAAGGACCAATAGTCGCATACTTTGCTAGACTTGTGACGAGCTGTACACGAGGTTAGAGGACAGACCTGGGACGTGAGATGAATCGTATGTCCTAGTTACAGTAATACAGTATGTAATACACAGCCTTTAATTCAAGCAAAATGCCAGCACCCTGGCACAAGCGTGTCTGAAGCCTGAACTTGACTGATCTTGCCATGACATAAGCGCGCCGTAAGAGGAGTCGCGTCGAGGTTGAGTCCTGGGTTCACGTGTGGCGTGAGTGCATACCGCACTGTAGCATAGCATTTACGTCGTTCAATGAATCTATTCGCCTGGAAGTGGGCATCGAACAAAGAAGAAGGGAGTCACTCATGATCTTATTGTAGTACGGTGCAAGTTATCTACCACGCCGTCCCCCTGGCACGCTTTTGGCCCGGTCAAGATCTGGGTCTGCTGGATGAAATGACACAAGGCAGAGAGACATAGCCTATGAAGTCTGTAATCATTTTCTAGTCATCGTGGGCTTCGTGGCGCTGTTTGTGCCGGACTGTGTCCATTGTGACAGTTGGGGGACTGAACGGTAGCTTCTCAACCCCACGAGGCCCCACGGAAGGATGGAAAACGAAAAGGCAAAAACAGAAACCCGACGCTGAACAGGCTCTTGTGAAGTTATGTTATGACAAAGCTTAGGAAACGGATATGTACAATAGCAACTAGTGACGTATTGGTTGTAAGCCGGTGGGCGTAATAATTTGTGTGTGTGTGTGTGTGTGTGTATTGTGAAGCCTATCTGACACACTCGCTTGAGCACCCCAGTCAAGCCAAAAGGGGTCATGACAATGTTTTATGGCTAAATGGTGGCCATACTGCACATAGGAGAGAAATATTTAAGAACTTGATCCTAGCCAGTTGAGCCGGAACCAAGGTCACCTAAAACAAGGCCTACCCAAACCTGCTTAGAACTAGAGCACAGAGCTAGGACACAAGGCCGACCATTTCATTTTCAACTCAATTATCGCTTCATTACGTCTCCACTAGAAATGGGTAACTTTGCATCGCGCCAGGTCAGGTATGTTTTTTTCGTCTCTAAGATGCATCTGAAGCAAACAGTTTTAAAGGTCGATAGACGCGTGGAGACGAACAAGCCAGCAAATTGAAACTTTCCACCCCGAAAGAATATTCACAGATAGAAAATGCGCTATGTGTGGAGGGCGCCGGTCTCAAAAGCGACATAAAGAATCTAGTGGCATCATAGAACAATTTATCTGTTCGAGACAGCAATGTATGGAGTTCAAAGATCTCCTTGCTGCCTCACTCCATGGCAGACCGGTTATCATAGAGAACCACCACCATTATCACAAGACAGGACCGCAGTTAGCAATGCCAATTGGTTTTGCTGAGCTACCGGGTGAGAACTCAACAGTTCGCACAGAGCTGCCTGGGTACTCTGCCCACAATGCGCATGCGGAATATCTAGCCGAGATGGAGGACACGCCTCCTGCCGCGGGTATCTACACTAAACCATCAATGAAATAGTTATATGATAAGCGAGCGCCGTGTAACGGTTGTGTTAGACCGCTGTACCAGGGGGCAGAAGATTGGTTAATAATCGCTGTGGTGGCAATCATCTGGGCACATTACTGCACTATAAGGCCTCTCTCGCACTTACACTGTACATCTAAAAGGCTAAACTTTAAATTTTCTAAAATGCGCCAAATAATTTAGAGAAATACGAAAGAAATATCTTTATAAATCCAAATAAAAAGGCCATATGATAGTATTTTTCCTAGGTTTTAAAAAAAGTTTATAGCTATTAAACCTAAAAAGGCTTAAAAAGACAGTGCGAATAAAGTATCTCTTAATAACTTTATAAAGCCTGTCAGATACGTCGGAGGCGAAAGTTGCCACCTATTGCCACCTATCGCCACGAGGCTTAGCAATCAGCTTCTAGCTGATTCTATACAGAAGAGAAAGGGTATAAAGCTTGCCCTGAAACCTCAAGACACAGGCTGAGGGGAAGAGAGAATTATTTTCCACCCCAAATATTTGACACTTATCATCATAGAAGCAGCAATAAGGTTTTCTTAAAACCGGATCTGAGGAGTCCGGGCCTTTGAGACCGGTTTGCTAGAGATCCGGGTGTGACGGGAGCGTCTGGAGTGCTGGACCCAGGGTGGGGTCCATACGTAACTAGGGCGCACGGGGCAGGCCACAGGGACCATCAACGCGTCTACGCGTCTACGCGCCTGCCCGCTTTCTCTCTTTCCTCTCCATCGTAGTATTCTCGCAATACAGTGGCATTACCTCTTGAGTTGATCTCATCTGGCCCGTGACATTATACTACGATCTCTTATTCTTTTCACCTACATCTTGATTAACTTTGACGCGCGCTGGTGCGAGGTTAATCGTCGCGTCGGATCCGACTATAGATCCTCCTACCTGCCGCGAGACGCAGGTACGAACAGCAAACCACCGTTGACTGGAACCAATCAGCAGTCGACATGACCAGGAGCTCTGAGTTGGGCGCGTGGAGTGCCGACAAAGAGGGCATCGATAAGGCATGCCGAGAGAGCGCCTTTTATCAGCAAGTCCAGGAGTACCTCGCTGAGTCCGTAGACGAGGACAGCGAAGGGACTACCAATTTAGAAGACGACGAAGGGATATCCATCAGACCCTTCGCGAGACTCGCAGCAGGCTCTATCGAAGAAGATTTGACCGCTCGAACCTGCGAGATCACGGACAACGGCCGATTCACAGTCTACGTGAAAGACCAGGACGGGAGATTCAGGAACCTTCCGATCGATGCCGACAATATCGAGTCGATGGTCTAGAAGTACCCTGAGGTGCGAGCCTCGATAATTCGCAATTTTGCCGAGT
The DNA here is from genome assembly GCA_020744375.1 of Dactylonectria estremocensis. Classification (NCBI taxonomy): domain Eukaryota; kingdom Fungi; phylum Ascomycota; class Sordariomycetes; order Hypocreales; family Nectriaceae; genus Dactylonectria; species Dactylonectria estremocensis. The sequence continues at coordinate 105,124 of JAGMUU010000029.1, read as the reverse complement.
AATTGGCAATCAGAGGGTAGCGAGACGAGCTTATCGAGCTGCATAATAAGTACGTCGAGACGACTGAGCGACTCATTAAAGAGCACAATGAGGCAATTGAGGCCGAAGCGATGGCCCACGCCGAGGTGGCACGGATCAACAAGGAACTGGCACGGTTGAAAGCGGCACAGCATACTGCCCCTCTCCGCGAAGACACGCCTCTCGGAAGCGAGACAACGGCCGAGACCAAGCTGCGCCGGAAGCGGGAGAGTGACCCACCCGAGCTCGATGATGGCAAGGAACCGGACTTCGAAGACTGGTTCATCAAGGCCAGACGCAAGCTGCGACGCGACGGCCCACGAGACTACCCTGAAGAGGAGGACAAGATATATTACATTTTCGGTCGTTGCAAGGGTATCGCGGCTGCCTATTTACGCCCCCGCATGCCCGAGAACGCTGAGGAAGACGCCTTCGAGACCGCTGAAGATGTCTTCCAAGCCCTGACGACCCTCTTCCGGGACAAGAACAAGAAGATCAAGGCGCGAGAGGAGTTCAAGGCCTTGAGATACTATACCAATGGTAGCTGGCGTAGCTTCTACGTCAAGTTCTTGGCTACAGCGAACGACGCTAAGATCCCCAAAAGGGATTGGAAGGAAGAGCTCTATGACAAAGTGCCAGTGGAGATGAAACGTACTGTGGCCACGCAGCGCTTTGCCGAAGAAGTAAGCTTCGACACCTTTGCGGCAGCGCTTGGCGACATCGCGGTAGTGGAAGAGGCCTATGCGAAGACCTTAACAAAGAAGGACAGCAAGAGGACCAGCAAGTTACAGACCAGCAACAGCGATGGTGCTGCCACTGGGAAGAAGGACACCAAGAAGTCGACAACTTCAACACCCAAGTACCCGAAGATCAAGATTGATGGCAAATGGACCTTCAAGGACCCAGAGGTCCGCAAGCTAGCCGAAGAAGGGAAGTGCTTCAAGTGCAAGAAAGTCGGCCATACCCACCAGGAGTGTCCGGAGGGGGGCGAAGTGAACGAGGTTCGTGCCAAGGTTAAGAAGGCAGGGCGGAAGGTTACCATTGTGATCCCTGATGAATCAGATGAGTCATCATCCTCCGAGTCGGAAAAAGACGAGTCCTAGGGGAAGTCTCCTCTCTAGGACCTGAATTGCAGTCACTAATCTTTGACGAGAGCTCGATCAACATGGATGAACTACTCGGCGGGGAGAAGCTCTACCGTCCCTGTACGATAGCAAGTTCAGGGTTGGCAATTAAAGTCAAAGGTCTATGTGATACCGGAGCGGATGGTTATGTCTTTGTGAATAAGGATCTAGCCCTCAAGATGCACCAACAACTGCAGAGCCGTCGAATCCCGATCCCGGGGCGGGGGCTCGTCGTCAAGGGATACAAGGGCGGGCGACAACGGATTACCCACATCACGGTGGCAACGCTGGATATAGATGGCAGACGACAGCCAAATTGTCCGATGTTGGAACTCGGGATGCATCAGGACCTGATCATTGGGAGGAAGTGGTTCGAGAAGCACGACGTGGAAATCTCTGCCAAACATCGCCGCCTACGATGGCCTGACGACAGGCCGAAGGATTACCCTAGTCACGATATTGTGATACCGATGTCCTCGTTGAAGAGCCCTCGCTGTGCAAGGCCACCAGACCAGGCCGACATGGAACGGCGCAACCAACTGGGCGCAGAACGAAGCAAGGCCCGCAAGTATCGGATCCTCAGGAGGGGAGATCGCCCGCCAAGGAGGCAATGGTCGGATGACGCCAAAGAGAACATAGCTAAGATGGACAGGGCATTGAGGGATACGGCGCCCTCTCTCCCGATGAGGGACTTCAATACCGAGCTAGCGATGATCCAAGCCGACCTGCCACGGCGACCGGCGATTGATACTGAGGGGGTCACAATCGAAATCAGTATCGTCAGTGCCAGCAGATGGCAGGAGAGGGTAGTCAAGCAGGAGGACACCGAATGGATCGGTGAAGTCACCCTCCAGGAGATCGACAAGATTATCGAAGAACGACTAGAACGGAGAGAAGCCGGAGGGGAGGACCTCCGCAAGGATACGCCGGAATTGAGGGAGAAGGTAGAGTCGAAGGTGCCTCGACAGCACTTGCACCTGCGGCATGCCTTCTCCAAGGCTGAGTCTGACGCCTTGCCACCCCACCGGTCAGGCGTTGATATGAAGCTGGAATTGAAAGAGCCAATCCCCGACATTCGGAAGGTCCCGCCAATGTACAAGCTGAGCCTCGAACAGCTAGAAGTGATGAGGAACTATATCGAGGAGCACCTGCAGAAAGGATTTATCGTACCGGCAGCTGACGCGCCATACGCATCACCAGTCCTGTTTGCGAAAAAGAAGAACGGCGGATGGCGCTTCTGTGTGGACTACAGGAAGCTCAACGAGTTGACGGCGAAGGAACATTGTGCACCACCCCTAATAGAAGAAACCCAGTCGAGGCTGGCAAAGGCAAAAGTATTTACGAAACTCGACATACGACAGGCCTTCTATCGGATGCGGATGTCCCCGGAATCCGAGGATCTCACAGCCTTCAAGACTCGGTATGGGACCTACAAGTATAAGGTGGTACCGTTTGGTCTGACCAACGGCCCTTCGCACTTCCAAGCTTACATCAACCACGTCCTGATGGATCTCCTAGACGTCTGCTGCACGGCATACATCGACGATATTCTCATTTACTCAGAAAACGTCAAGGACCACGAAGCGCACGTCAATGCAGTCTTGGAACGACTGGTCGCAGCAGGGTTGCAGGTGGACATCGACAAGTCGGAATTCTATGTTACAGAGACGGAGTTCCTGGGCTTTATAATTACGACAAACGGGATCCGGATGGACCCGAAAAAGATGAAGGCGATTATAGACTGGGAAGAACCAACAAATGTACGGGGAGTACAGGCCTTCCTTGGGTTTTGCAACTTCTACCGAAAGTTCGTCGAGTTTTACAGTCGGATAGCGCGACCGCTTACACTGTTGACGAAGAAGGGGATCCCATGGAGGTGGACTGAAGAGGAGACGACCGCGATGAAGGCTATGAAGTTGGCGATTTCGTCGGGCCCGTGCCGGGCCTGGTACGACCCTCTCCGCGATACGATCGTCGAGACTGACGCGTCAGGAGGTGTGGTGGCTGCAGTACTAACCCAGAAGGGCGATGACGGAGACTGGCACCCCGTAGCTTTCTTCTCCAAGACGATGAACGACGCGGAGATGCGTTACCCGATTCACGACCAGGAGATGCTCGCGGTGGTATTGGCCTTGAAGGAATGGAACGCCGAGCTCTTGGGGCTCCAACGGCAATTCCTAGTTATTACTGACCACAAAGCCCTCGAGTACTTCTCGACGAAACAACGCCTTAATGGCAGGCAAGCGCGGTGGGCGGACGACCTGGCGCCTTATGACTTCAAGATCACCTACCGTCCGGGGCGAGAGAACATTGTAGCGGATGCTCTGTCTCGGAAGTCGTCCGAATTGGCTACGCAGAAGGCGCGACGAGAAGCCGCGTGGAACAGGGTACTGCTGAGTCAGGACCTGGTGATTAGTTCCATTGACTATGAGGTCATGGCCGGCCCCTGTACCGAACCCGATTCCGGGGAAGGACCAGAGGTGGCATTGATCGGGGCCGAAGCTGTCGAGTCCTCGGTCAGCTCTGGGAGAGAGGCTATCCGGGCGCCGGAGGGATGGAAGCTGCTTGACGCCGTCCTCCGGGCTAATAGGGCATCTCCCCAATCACAGCCCTACCGAGAGAACGCAGAGAAGAAGGCCGATGGTTGGACGATGAACGAAGGTGTGGTTTGCCGGAACCAGCGCATTTTTGTTCCGGACGAGGGTGTTCTCCGAACGCTGGTCATCAAGGAGAATCACTGCAAGCTCAATGTAGCCCACCCAGGACGCAACAAAACCGTCAGATTGGTTGCCGAGAGGTTCTGGTGGCCGGGCTTATCGGCTGACGTCGATCGGTTCCGGGCAAATTGTAAGCCATGTGGAAGAGCTCACGCCGATAGAGATAAGACCCCCGGGTTGCTACACCCATTGGAAGTCCCACACCGGATATGGCAGCATGTGACAACAGACTTCCATTACATGCCTAAGGACAGGAACGGATACGACTGCGTGTGGGTAGTTATTGATCGGCTCAGCAAGATCGCTTTTTCTATACCTTGCTACCGGACGGTGACAGCGAAGGACGTCGCGTATATGTACTACCACCACGTCTACCGCGTTTTTGGGGTGCCGGAGACGGTGACGTCAGACCGAGGACCACAGTTTATCGCCGCCTTCATGGATGAGCTATGCAAGCTTATCGGGGTGAAGCAGAAACTGAGCACAGCAGAGCACCCCCAGACAGACGGGAACACTGAGATCTACAACCAGTACTTGAACCACCGACTACGACCGTTTATCAACCATTACCAAGACGACTGGAGTGAACTACTACCATCGATGGACTACGCGCAGATGAATCTCTACCATGAGTCACTGGGTATGGAACCGGTGAGACTGTTACTCGGCCACTTGCCCCGATCCCAACTCGACTGGGATAAGAGAACCGACCTTGAGGGCTGCAAAACAAAAGCTGAACGCTTGTCGAGGGAGGATGCCCAGCAGTATGCCAAGCGAATCGCGGACTCCATCAAAGTTGCTAGGCAGAATCTCCACCAGGCGCAGGAACGGCAGATCCGCCAAGCTAACAAGAAGCGCCGGGAACCGGATTTTACGGTTGGGGACAAAGTCTGGGTCGACATGCGCGGACTTACGAGTACAAGACCCAGCCAGGCGCTAGACTGGAGGAAGAGAGGGCCATGGACTATTGTGGAACAAGTCGGGCATTCATACCGCCTAGACTTACCCTCCTCGTGGCACATAAACCCAACTCTACACGCGGATCGGTTGCGGCGTTATCCCGATAATCCTATGCCGGGGCAGGATGAGGACCCGCCACCACCTGAGGTCATCAACGGCGCCAAAGAATACGAGGTTCACAAGGTCAAGGAGTCGCGGTACAATAAGCGCGACAAACAGCTTCAGTATAGGGTAGACTGGGTCGGACACGACCCCGACGATGAATGGTACCCTGCCGAAAACTTCAAGAACGCACCGATGCGACTGAGGGAGTTCCATGAGGAATACCCGGAAGCACCTGGGCCACCGAAGCGATTACAGGCCTGGGTCGACGCAGCTGCTGCGGATACGGACGTACCGGAGCACCCTGACGATAATCAACCGATCAAACTGGGCCGGGGGCCCAAGAAAGCACGACGGAAACGGAGAGTCTTCGTCATCTGGCGATCGTGAGGATTTGACAACTTGCGCTCACGCGGCCGTTTTGAGCGCCTTGAAGAGGGGGGTGATGTGACGGGAGCGTCTGGAGTGCTGGACCCAGGGTGGGGTCCATACGTAACTAGGGCGCACGGGGCAGGCCACAGGGACCATCAACGCGTCTACGCGTCTACGCGCCTGCCCGCTTTCTCTCTTTCCTCTCCATCGTAGTATTCTCGCAATACAGTGGCATTACCTCTTGAGTTGATCTCATCTGGCCCGTGACACCGGGCCTTTGAGACCGGGCCGCAGTCTCAGCAGTTAACACTGGGCCATAGTGTCAGATTGTGGCACATATACTCAATCGATAAGAGAAGCTATTACATCAGTAGCGGCGCTACGTTTTTGGCGTAACGGTTTATCTGACACATAGTCTCATCAATTGATAGATGTGACATGTACCTCTGACGTATCTGACAATATTCCTTATATAATAAAGCTTAACGTACATGATAAGCGAGTGTCCCAAACAAGCGAGTGTCCCACCTATACTGTACAGCTAAAAGTACACATTTTAGATTTTCTAAAACGGGCTATTTAATTAGTAAATTTCTAAAGAATTAATTTTAAGCTTTTAAGAAAAAAAGTTATAACATAGTATTTTCTTTATATTTCTAACTAATTTATTAAGCTACTTATAAATAAAAATATTTAAAAAAACAGTGCGAATTTTATACTGCTAGCGCTATAGGTATATATAGCTTAAGAAAGTTCATAAGAATAATATATGTTATAATTAAGCTATATTTAAAACTATAGCTATTTTAGGGTTAGTTTGAGTTTTTAAGAATTATTTTAAAATCGCAATTTAAGGTGAAAATCTGAGTGAGACACTCGCTTGTCTGGGACACTCGCTTATCATGTACGTTAACTATTTCAAACTTTTAACTAGTTTGGACTTTTTTTAAAATTTAGAGAATTATTTTAGCTTAAGGTGTAAACACTACTTGTTTGCTGTTGTCACGGGCCAGATGAGATCAACTCAAGAGGTAATGCCACTGTATTGCGAGAATACTACGATGGAGAGGAAAGAGAGAAAGCCGGCAGGCGCGTAGACGCGTAGACGCGTTGATAGTCCCTGTGGCCAGCCCCGTGCGCCCTAGTTACGTATCGACCCCACCTTAGGTCCAACACTCCAGACGCTCCCGTCACAGCTGTAACGGTTTCAAGGTAGTGTATTGCAACTAGCTAGGCCACTCTACAGAGTATACCAAACTTAAGGAAAGAAGAAGAGAAGGAGAGTAGAGGGAGGTCCATCCATAAATATACTTGTCATGGTGGCTTAAAGTCAAAAAGTGGGCCACGAAAGGCCGAGGGTTTCCGAGGCCACCGACGGGCACAGCCCGTTACATCTGCGACTCGGCCAGCAATTTTGCAGCAGTCATGTTTCTTTACCGGATCTATCTAAGCACAAAGACCGCGTGTCGGGTCAATTTTCCGCCTTCTCGTCACCCAACGACGGCGACTCAAACACATACACGATTACAATCTAGGTATGGCTCTGGTACCTACATACAAACATAAACAGCTTGAGCCACTATTTTCTTCGCAAATCGAACGCACTGTGAAACGACACACGCACTGTACTGTACGGCTACATACAGCCAATGAGGTCCAGGGTAGGCTGGAACAGGCGAACGTGACTGACGACCCTACTGCCTCAAATAGCCATGCATGAATGACTAGAGACTGAGTCACATAGAGCAGGGAGGTACACTGACGCTTGGTACTATAACTCAGTGTACATTCCAAGATCGTACGTGCTTAGCCACGGTATCTGCGTCCTTGTGCCTGCCTGTTGAGTCATGTTGCTGGATCATAGACCTGAATCTAGTGTGGCGCCGTTACAACGTTTATGTAGTGTTGTTCGCGAGGGTTATGCGGTATGACCACAATAGCGCTTCGACTTAGAAAGAGAACAATGCAGCATACTGCCCTATAGCCCTATATTATATAGTATATAACCTGCGTATAGTTTCTAAAACCTTGACCCGGAACGGCGACTAGACTGGAAAGCCCCCTTGAAGATAAGGATGGCCTCGTGCCTTCGTCTGGTCTCCCTCGTTCTCGTCAAGCATGCAATATGCCTCATACTCTCCAGTTTCGAGTCTGCCTTGCCATTCGACCCCGAGACGAGCTAGATGAAGTCTATGAGAAAATTGTTCGGCGCCCCCATGTTTGCGGGAGCGTTTTTCGAAACAGAAGAAATAAGGAGCTGCTCATGGCCCACTTGATCTGGAAAGTGGACACCAGATCAATCTCAAACATCGAGCACCGAAACGTCGCGACTGTTGCTGGCATTTTTTACGGGTGTCACAACGGACTGTTTGAAGTCATTCTCCTTCAACAGCATGCAGAACTGACTCTCGATCAACTACCCCAGCTAAACGAGGTAGAGCTTTCTAGTTCTTGCGATCAGGTAACTCCGCACAGTCCTCAATCTCGTCAGGAACATCGCTCATTGCAAATGCAGCTCGTTGATGGCTTTCGATACTTGGCGTCCACCCGCCCCCCGTTCCTCGTGGAAGACGTCCGCGTGAATCTGTCTGGAACTTTGAAGATAGGTGAGAGGAAGGACCTGTCTGACGTTGCGGTCATGTTGACAGGGACTCGAACCCCTATCTTAGTATTAGATTTTAGGCACAAGTGCGACTACATCAGCTCCACGGCAGTGGACTACTGGCACACACAGTACACTGACCGTGCTGAGCGGTTGTTCTCGCTCCAGACCAACGAGAACCTCTCCAGTCTGGGGGTCCAGTTCTACTGGGTTGCTTGGGAACAAGGCATGCCCTCTGCAGAAGTAAGCCACCATGACGCCAAGCCATGCAATCTACTTATAAGAGCACAGCACGAGTTTCTCTCACAATCTCGAGGGCCAAAGGGACTGCAAAGCGCAGTAGCACGAGCGGTCGCTCTACTCCTTCACAGACGCAGCTAATCCCTCCTGCGATTTGAATCAGCACGGGAAATTCCTGGCAAAAGCGCGGTACGCGGGCTTTATTGACGACCCACTCTTCAATTAGAACATAGGTGATGGTGGGACCACATCAGGCCCTCGATCGGGCGTCGTCCACATATTAGTAGGAGTCGCACCGTGGAATCTTGGCATAATGATGGTCATTAGCATAGCCAGACCCCATGTCTGCATTGTCGGAAACCCTCTATAGTACAGCGGCGTTCTTAATACAGCTGGTGTTTTGCGGTGACAGCCGCCCTTTCTTGGTACATACTGAAGGTTGGGAGCCGCAGCTACCGCCGCCCATCGTCCACCGCTCACTACTACAACTGCCTAAATCTACCGACAGTGGTTAGGTAGGCTCCAGGCTAAACTACACATCCTTATACCGGGTTTGGTTGGGGTGCTACTGCTGTAACTATCACACGCCCCATTATCCGAAGTACACATGGCGACATCCACGTAGGGACAGCCCCTCAATATCCCAAACCCACCCTAGATCATTGCCACCCACATAAGGAGCTGCGCGCTGGTAAGAAGGAGTCTAGTACCTCAAATATGTCGCGATACATCGCGGGCAGCCCGTTTCTCGGACTAAACAAAACGTCTCGCTCGATTGTCGCGTCAGTTCCGCTGCCAGGTCGTGATTCCTGCGAGTTGGTGGCAGTTGGTTCTCGATCCGGCCCCAGCGGGTGAAGTGATGGCTGGGCCTGCTTGGACGGGGAGTCCTGAGGCTCGTGAACTTCCGTCTCCGGGGGTTCGCCTTGGAGGAATAACGTATATGAGAAGCGAGTGAGGCAAACAAGCGAGCGAGGCACCTCCAAATCTGTCAGGAGCCAAAGGGCACAGCCGGCCGAGACGTAGCTGAGACCGGAAGAGGTCCTAGCCGGGCCGCAGGCGCCGGCAGAAGCCGATGGAAGCCGCCGGCCTAGTCAGGCCCGGCAGCATAAAGAGCAGCTGTTAGAGCTAGGTCAGAGAGAGAGTCAGAGATCAGTCCCGTCACCTTAGACCACCTACCTATCAATCTACTATCTAGCTGCTATCTAGCAGTGTGCCGACCTCTTCACTCCCTTGTGTGTAACCAGCCTTGACAAAATCTCATACAAAACGCCATTTTCAACCCCCTTGCAAAAACCGTCAGTTTTTAATAAAACTTAATAAGATATTGCCTGTATATTCTACTTTAATACAGCAATTGTTTATTATTTTCTGGGATTTTATATAATTTTATTTATTGAGTTATTTTAAATTCTCGTTTATACTGAAGTTTTAGAATAACTTCTCAAATAAAATTTTGTAGAATCTAAGAAAAATACTACTCTATCACTGTACATACTATAGCAAACATATAAGTAAAATTTCGTTAAGGTTTATCAAAAACTGATGATTTTTGCAAGGGGGTCGAAAATGGCGTTTTGTATGAGATTTAGAGGTGCCTCACTCGCTTATCATGTACGTTACATGAACTCTTTTGCGAGACAAACGGCAAACTCGTACGCTTTCCCGAATAAGCCCTTTTTCCTTTTATTAAAGGTGCACTACCGCACCTGTGCGTCGTTGATTAGCCTGATGCCGGTTCTTCTCCTGTCCATTGGAGTGGGATAGTGCAAGATAGTTCCGCAGAATTTATCAGTAGCAGTGTCTCGTACCGTAGCGACAGATGATGTTCGGCTTCGTGGAACCGTGTACTCCGTAGTCATGCACAGCATCAAGAGTCATATCCAACCCTAAACCGCAGATTGGAAACAACACATGATAGACTAGTGCTAAGAGCATATTGACACTTCAGTTGAATATATTGATCCATAGGTTAGCTAAAGTGGGTGAGGGCTTCTAGATTAGTTAGTATCATTACGTTTGCTCAGGCAAGGCGCGAAGTAAAGAGAACCCCATCCGGTTTGCCTGGGTCTGGCGGTCTCCTTCTTCAACAGTTTGTATCATCGTATTAGTCCACCAGAAAACCTCGGACTCTGGAAACGGAACTGACATGGCCTGAGCGTGTTTCGATACGTCTCCAACGCACGCCAGCGCACGTCATGCCGTCCATAAAAGGCAACTGTACGTTGGGATGGGCCGAGTCCGTGCGTGGACTCTTCGTTTGCCTTGGTACACACCTCTCACGCACTGTTTGTACTATACGTTGTTGCATAAGAGGTCAGTCACATTGACGACATCTAACACACTCGCATTAGCGAGGTGTGCATGCCGCCTCTGCCGTAAAACTAGTAGCTGAAGTCTGACAGACGACAGAGTCATCCCTGACTGTACCAAACAGCCATCCACCAATCTGCCGTCTTGTCTCATCGCTGCTGTTCTGTCTTCTGACTGTATCGGCTCATGATGCCGGTTTACTATATATTCCAGGTCCAAAGACTCCTTCCGGCAGCAGGAAGCCTATTCTGAATTATGAACCTCACACTCTTCTTCGTGCATATCTTCCTTGCGACCTTCACATTAGTAAACGCGGAGAGCATCCGTCCTACATTCTGGACGTCCACTCTTACTGCGCACATTGGCAGCTTGTGGAGCTCACTGGCCGCAACAACCACGGGGGAAGTTGATGGTACAAGAATCAGCTCCACTGCATTTACTTCACACACTTCCGCAACAACCACGGCGGAAGAGACTGGAGGCAATTCATATTCCCCTGACCCAAATGTCCCGGTTCATCGTTGTTTCGCTGGTGGCGATGATCTCGATCTGCCCAAAGCCCTAAGGAACGATAACGCGATAAGATTTTGCGAATCTCAACGAGACGCCACCTTGAGTAAAGACTTCTCCGGCATATCTAGAACCTACCATCTCAATGAAACTTTTCTTAACCAGATGTTCCAAGTCACCTGGGTGCCGAAATGCAAAGCGGCGAACGCAGGCATCGCTGGAGATGGAGCTTGCAGTTCTATTTTGCGAACGCTCGGAAATTGTAAGCTGATCGCACACCTACTCATCTTCTTAGCTGACTACCTGAAACGCAGGCAGATTTGGGGGCTATGCGGATTCTCACTGTTTGCGGTACTCGACGTGGGCGGAACAGTCTAGAGATCCAATCATCATGCACTGGTAGCGGTTATTAGCCCTTCTTCCTTCATTCCTTCATTCCTTCTTCCCTTCTTTCCTTCTTTCCTTCTTTCCTTCTTTCCTTCTTTCCTTCTTTCCTTCTTTCCTTCTTTCCTTCTTTCCTTCTTTCCTTCTTTCCTTCTTTCTTTTTTAACAGTGAAGTGAATACCGCTAGACAGAATAATAATTTCCGCTAAAACTAATTCCGGCTGTTCACTACACTCAGACAAGCAACGCAAATTGGACAAACTTTGTAGCCCCTAAGAGTGTCCGTCAGTTGAATGTTGAACTTGATTCCCGGCACAGAACACCTGTCGTTCGGTCCGACAAGCAGCACATACGATTGAGCACAAGTCCAGCCAGCAACAGTCTAACCTCTCGAACTCTGGGTAGTCATAGCACATGCGTTTCGTCACGAACCGTTTGATCATGTCACAAGCCTGTGGGGTGGATGGCTTGGGACAAACTGCAACACAACAAGTTTCATCGTTGTGCTGTACTGGCCGATACAGTCTGCTGACGCGAGCCCGATGTCCCTGCAGGTTATGAGCTACGACTTGATGAACCGACGAGACAACCGCACGACCCACCACACCTCGGTCAACGCGACTCTCGCATGCGTCAACACCTACATCGCACGAGGTTTCGATGCTGCCAAGCTCAACTTGGGTATTCCGTTCTACGCCAAGTGGTTCACCATCAAGCAGGGGGTCACATGTGACCATCCGATCGGCTGCGCGACGGAGCTGCTTGAAGTCGCTGACGGAAGCGACACCGGTCTCTCGGGGGCGGTCACGTTCGAGTCCAAGAACTTTGACGAGGCGCCGCAAGAATTGACGTTGACCAGCAACGGCTCCTGCGGCTGCGGTGATGCCGAGTGCTGTACCATGCACAACCACTCTTTCGCCAACCCCACTCTTTCGCCACGCAAAAAAAAAAAAGCACCACCAAAAATCAACAACTTTACTTACACAGAACTTGACCAAAATGAGAGATATGCGCAAAATTTTTCGTCTTATAAATAATAATTGAATCTCTCTATTGAATCCTGGGTCTTTTGATAAGCCGCCCTGATCGCGTGGTTGGTTGATGGGGTATGGTTTCCGCTCTGACCTCAATGACCGAGGCAGCCTCCGATTCTGACTCCTGCTCGCCTGACCAGCCACATTCCACCACAGCAGGCATATTTTGAGTCCCCTCTTCTGGTATGGCTTCTCCACCAGCTAGAGTCTCACCAAGAGTCATAAAACGTTTGTTAGGATTCGGCACCGCCTTGCTCTTCTTCCCTCTATTCAGGCGAGCCAATTCCTCCTCTAGGCTAGCAATCCTCACAGTATGCGCCGCTACCGTCTGCTGTTGAGCCTCAAAGCCCTTGGCTATTACGTTGTACCGTCTTCGTGTCTTTGGTGTTTTGTTCAGCCCAAGATCACGAATTTGACGGTTCGTCTGTGGTGTATCGTCCGAGTCAAAATACGGCCTGGGTTCGGGAGTCACTCTTGGGCTGCCATTTGACCTATCTTCTTGGATTTCTGGGTGCCGCAGCGCTTTGGCACGTGAGATCGGCCAATTCCCAGTAACCCTCCAGCCAGAGAGTATGTTCTTCTCAGTCATTCCAACTAGACGAGCCTTGGCGTAGGCCCTGATGAAATTAACCTTGTCCATTGGAGCGGAATCAGTCAACGAAGCGAACTTTTCCAACTCTCGTCGATATGCGGCTTTGGAGGCATTGAATACTCCATTGTCCAACGGCTGGAGCCCATGAGAGCAGTGTGCTGGCAGATAGCAACAATAAACGTTGTTCAAAAAGCACGTGGCCATCCATTCATCCTTCCGTCGCTCAGTAGTGATCTTGAGCTGAAGAAAATGAAGAACATACCGTTGCATGACTCTCATGACCATCTAAAATGATCAGCCTCGCGTCAGAGTCGTCGGCAGGCATGGTCTGGGGCAGATAGACTCTTTCAAGCCATTCAACGCCAATATGGTCGTCAGTCCACCCCTTAGGCGAAGTTATATAATACCAGTCTGCTATCTGCTTGAATTCCTCAAGAAACCACTGTTTCTGGAGTTCCTTCCCCTTGAAGATTATGCCAGGGATTAAGGCGCGGCCGTCAGCAGTGACAGCTTCGATAAATGAAGTCCAATTTCGAGTTTGTGGTCCCTTGAGAAATGCCTTCCGCTTTGGGTCCGCGCTTCCAACAACCAGGCTATCTAAGCCTAAATAAAAGGGATTAGTCGGTCAAATTTCAAGCACTGATAAGGTATACAGATAGATGCTTGCCGAAACCAGTCATAATACCCCCTTCGTCAACGTTGACGGTGTTTTCAGGCTTGATCCAGCCATACTGGCCCTCCCTGATATCAAAGTACCAATGAACTGCCTTAGGCGTGAAAGAGTCGAACCTTTTGGCTTCTTGACGTCTACCCATCTTGGTCTTCAGGTCTGTACGGCGCTTGATAAATCTGGTCTCCCAATTGCGTCCTAACTCGGGATGTTCGCCATGTTGTCTCAACAAGCCCATGACGCAAGCGCGGATCTGATTGTGGGACGGAGCATAGCCCAACGATTCCTGACGGAGTATCCAGAAAACCAACCTGTCCTCTTGATTCTTGGACAAACGTCGGCGAGGGTGAATCTGCTCTTTCACGGCTCCCCGGCCGTTAAGTCTGTCGATTAGAGTCCTTCGGGGCACTCCCCGTCTCTGAGCCGCTTGAGAGGGTGAAAAGCCATTATCAGTAATATCCAATATAGCCTCAGCCATGTCGTCCTCTCTATATTCCCATCGAAGCCGCGAGATAGGCATTTTTTTGTCGTTGTCAAAGACAAAGACCAAAAAACACGAGAAAGAGCGGTGAGGAGGCTGGTGATTGAACTGACAATATTTCAATAGCACGGCCTGCATATATCGCATACCCCGCACAGCCTTACAGAGTCAAAACAATTACCTCCAATCATTGCTATAATCAATAGAGGTAAATTCTTTTAGGTAGCTATTTATTTTGGCCAACTTTTGTGTAAGTGAAGTTGACGAGTTTTGGTGGTGCTTTTTTTTTTTTTGCGTGGCGAAAGAGTGGGGTTGGCGAAAGAGTGGTTGTGCATGGTAGCGAGGCCGGATTCTGGTGAGTTGAGCTCTCTCCCCCCCTTTCCCCCTCGTCTATGGCTTGGACGTCTTGACCTGGCGCCTCCCAAGCTGGTGTGTACAAGCACAAAGGATAACAGTGACTGCGGTAGCGGGACCACGACCGAGCATTGCGGGGCCGGCTGCCAGTCGGCGTATGGGCGGTGCGAGGGCCCCGATGTGATCAAGTCCTTCCAGAAGGCCATGGTGCAGGGCAACATGACCGGTCTGATCGTGGAGAAATTCGACGTCCTCTTCGACCGGGGGGTTGGCGGATGCATGGCCTGGAGCTTGGGAGAGGATGGCCACAACTGGAGTCACTTGAAGGCCATGCAGCGAGGCTACGATCGCTACGCGAAGCGAAGCAGCTAAAGGGAGGGGAAGAGAGTGTGCACGTCTTGTCTTTTGATGCATGTACTCTACTGCACTGTAGTGAATAGATAGCAACAGGCCAGCAAAATATCGAAAACAATGATCAAATCTCTATTATTGACAGATATTAGATGAGGCGGAAAGGGTACGCTTCATTCTCAAGGATGAGAAGATAGGAAAGGATAAACGGGAGGACAGCCACTCGAACGTCAAAACACCTGGCCAACGTTCCGACAAAAGTTGGGCGTTCACCTCGCCAAGATCACGCCAAACTGAGCAACATGGAATGTACGCAGCGCAGGGTGACGTTCAGGTTGACGTGCAGAGTAGCGTGCTTGGTTTTCGCTCGCAGCGACTTTGACGTAACAAGTCTAGCACGCTGATCCGAACGGCATACATAACGTGCACTGTGCAGTGTTGGGTAGGAGTGCCCGGGAGGAGGCGAGGATGTCATCTGCGCTTGAGTACATAACTATCGAATCCTCAGAGTCTCAGGAGCCAGAACCATCAATGAACATGTTCGAGGAATACCAGGATGAGATATTCGATTACCTCAAAACTCTAGAGGTAGGCTATTTTCCCAGCTCAATTGGAAAATACTAGAAGACTGAAAGAAGGAGCGCATAGAGGAGACCACGCCTGCAGATGTCGTCTCACTATCTCAACACCCTGAGACCCAGGCTGGCGGATGCAATCGCTCTCGTAAGCCAAGACTGGGAGAAACCAGACTCCGTCTTCCTGGCTATGGATATCGCCGATCGTTTTATCGCAGCCAACCCACTCCCTGACGATCAGCTAGGACTCCTAGGAGGCGTTGCCTTGCTGATTGCGGCCAAGTACGAAGGACGCAGGGAAGGCTTGCAGCTGGCCAACTCCGTGGCCGCTCACCACCATCAACACTACGACCCATCGACCATACGGAGTGCCGAAAGGTCGGTCCTGAGCGTCATCGACTACGATCTTAGCTGGCCAAGTCCTCTCCCCTTCCTGTACCGGATCATCGCCGTGAACAAAAGCGAGGATGAGGTCCGCTTTGCTTCCCGACTTCTCCTGAGGTGTACTGTCGCGAGCCGGCAATTTGCCCACATTCTTCCTAGCATGCTGGCGGCGCTGTGCTACCGGCTTGCCCAGCAGGATCTGACAGGCCAGGAGTGGGTAAGTGAGGCAACCTGCGCGAACATGCAGCCCGCAAGACTGACCAGATCAAAGACCGAGACGCACGTTCGCAGTTCCGGCTACAACGAAGAAGAGCTTCGTCCGATGCTAGCCACCCTGTCCAAGCGCGTCAGATGGACCTACAATCTGGGCAAGCGGGGGTAATCACCGTTCCGCCCCTTTTCTTAGCTTTCGAAGTACGTAGCTGCATACACCGTCATCACAAATTCTGAGCAATTGCTCAATCATCAAGACATAGTTCTTATTCGATGACGTGTGTCTCTTGTCTTCGTGTCAGGGACTTCTTCGTAGAGAGGCTAACGCAGGCAGCCGAGGTCCGTGGTGCGTGGGGAAAAGAGCACAGTGGGGCGTCGACATGTCCGGATTACCGAGATTGACGCCATGGGAGCGGAGTTAAGGTTTGTCGAAGAGACATGCTTGTCGTGTTAGCGCACAGGCTTGAGTCATGCAAGCAACGGTCTCTTTCGGAAGCTGGTCAAGCCATCTCGTGTTATGTGATTTGTCGCCGCCTCTAAGACGCTGCCGCAAAATATCGACATGGGAATATTGCTCTTGTCGTCACTTGACCTAATTCGGCGCTCTGCCCCTGCAGACGCGCACGCCAAGGACGAGACGTACGACGCCACAAGATGTGTTCCGTCGCATCATCCTGAAGGTCGTGCATGTAACGACACAAACGTCAGTCGCTAGTCTCTCGGAAGGGATCTGCGCTCGTAGCTACCATACATGCATATTGCAGAACACCTAACTTACGTCGGGTTGTCATACCCGGCTCCCGGGCGGGAGGCGCTTGATCCGCTTACATGGCAGCCCTTTGTAACTCGGTCACCGTCACGAACCCGACGAGGAGACTCTTTTCTTGCTGAAAAGAGTAAGGTGTACAAACTCCTGAGCGTACACTCCCATCACTGTTCCATCTGCAGCAAAGGAATCCCCCGAGCATACGGGTGTCACAAAGCATCGAAGTCGGCAGACATTTCGACAAGACGTTCGTTCAAGCGTTCAAGGTTTGTCACATACCTATGCATGAGGGTCGCTCACCCCCCTGTTGAACGCCGTACCTGCCCGAGCGACGATCCAGGTCGCATGCATAATCGGAAACGACAGGCAGTCTAGACTACGGACCGGGCGTCCGTTCTCGATGTTTCTTCATGCTCCACTGAGAGGAGACGATCTCGCCCGTAGGTGTAGCCTTGAGGGAGACATTCGCGTACACATGTCTGTCAGCTGAGTCGCGTCCTGGGGGCATAGGAAGGTGTTCGTGGCAGAACAGCAGGACAGAACAGCAGGCAAGCTGACCGGCTGTTCATCTTACACACCTCGGCTGCACTACGAACAGAAGACCGATATGTTTTAAGGTGTTCTGAGGGACCAAAGCGAACCGCTTGGACGGCTTGTCCATGGCCTCCGGTCGCGTCTACTACCCAGCGACATTTCGGGCAAAGATGCGGAGAGAGCGACAGAAGCAAGGGACCTGCTTTCGCATTATGTCATACTCCAGCCCTCAGACGACGCAATACATCGGGTAGCATCGATATCCTGCACATCTTACAGTTGACAATGAAGAACGACCGGTAGACTCCACTGCAGGCAGACTTTGCGCCCAATTGTTTCGTGTTTCACATGACGACGTATTCTAAAGACAAACCGATCAGCAGTCTTGTACCGCAGTTGTAGTGAGCACAGAGACTCGAGCGTGGCTGTCACGTATCTAATCTATTGTATCCGTAGACAGATGCTGGTGCCCTCATTGGCCGACTACAGTAACAGGTTCGTCTGCGATTGCTCGCATCTGTGATTGCATCTGTGACTGCGTCTGTGTTTGTGTTGCTAGACCTTGAGACTTGGAAGTCGACCTCGTCGTGTACTGCGGCTTCTCGCTAGGGTGTTGCATCAACGACAATGGGCGACAAAACAATTTTGAAACGCTTGGTGCCGCTACTCTTGTGCCCTGTGATTTGGTGCAGGACTAGGCATACAAATATAAAGTAGAAAGAGATCAATCTCATCGAGCTGCATTGAACGCCAATGGGCTGTGCGTTCGCCTTGCACTGCCCAAGATGATATCGCAAATGAGTACAAACCAAGAGGATCCCTTCTCCGGTACCAAGTCAACTTGTGTTGCCAATATGGAAGATTTCCCGAGCTTGGATGCGTTTCTTCTTTCTCCGGTCTCTTCACCGGCGCCCCCCAGCCCGTCGACCAACCACGCCTGCTCCTTGTGTCCGGGACTGTTCGCAAGCAAGAAGAATCCCCATCGGCATCTCGCACAGATGCACGGGCCCAAACGGCACCTCTGTCATCGTTGCATGCACTCCTTTGCTCGTATGGACGGTCTGCAGAAGCATGTGTGCACAGCAAGCAAGCCAGGTCCCACCTGCAGGTGGAGCCTCCAGGAGCTGTATATCCTCCTATCCAGCAATGTCGTCACCTATCTCCTCAACCGTACCCCAAAGGCCATAGAGCGCAAGAGGAACTCAGTACGTGAATTGTTGCGACGGCTGATGTTGACTGACCTCGTTCGCAGCTACGGAAGAGTGCTTCGTGCCCGAGCTGCAAATCGACGTATCCCAATGTCGATGAATTGATGGCACACATTCTTAATCGCTGCAAGGCCACGAAGATCATAGGCCGAGCGCCTAGAACTAAGCCGGCCTCGATTAAGGCTGTCACTGCTTCCCGAATGCACACTAGAAATTTATAGAAGGTAAAACCGCTTCCTAAAACCCGCGATGGCCATGTGGACGTCGCTTTGTTGCGGCTCGGTGCCACCGACCGCCCATTCAGCTCGTACATTCAAGATAGTAACAGAAGCGACGATTACAACGACGATTACGACGGATAATTGGCCTCCGATCTCGGGAGACGTTTGTCACTCGATCGCGATAGTTACTGGAGTAGATGTGTTGTCGGTTCCTGGGTTTATAGACTAGTGCCTGACTGCAGAACCAGTAGCTAGGTAATTAGACGGACTGCTCCATTTCTACCTATATAGCCTAATTATCATGCGCCCGCTTTTAAAACCACACTTGCACTAACTTATCCTACAGGCACCTATCCTATTAGTCACACACATCCTATGGCCTCGCGTTGTTTTGGTTCTCTCATCACCCATCTTCCCCCTTCGAGAACGTATTTCTCGGACGTCTAAATAGTACTCAGTCGGGCCGCCTTCTTGTACAGGACGCCAGCACAACTCACCTTGCATTTCGTCAGATTCTGGCGAATCCCTGCCTGCCACGCGGCCGCTGTCTTGCTTGTAGTAATGTGCGTATATGTCTCGAGCCACCGGTATATGTCTTCCTTGCTCAGTGGCTTGGTGGGGTCGCTGCGGAACGCCTCAATGAGCAGCTCATCGTAACAGCATTCCTCTAGATCAGATAGCCTGCGTGATTTGGGGATAGTATCGTGTTGAGATGGTATGCCTTTCTGCTGGCGACGCAAGGTATTACGATGCACATCATAGATCTCTGCGGCGCTCCGGATACTTAATTTTGGGTCATTTCGAAGGGCTTGAAGAGCAAGAAGGATATTTCCCTCTTTATTTGATCGAGACATCTTTGGTGGTTGAGAATCAATTGATTAATTGAAAGGGGATAACTAGTTTTATTGGGGTTGCCTCACGTGATGGCCACACTGCAGAATAGGCTCCCCCGCCTTGGAGGGCTCACTGAGGAGTTCTTCTCCTCCTGCAACTGCCTCACGGGAGTCAATTGCTCGCCTCTGCAAGTAGCTCGTCATCCCTCACGCAGTCAAGACTCGATTCTTCCCTCCCACCTTCCCTCTGTATATAGAACCACTGCAATATACAGACACTTGCCTCCCTACAGGGGAGCGCGGACGGGGCTCTCTCTGACGCTACGGTTTAACGCGTTTACGCATAAGACCATAGCGGCAGGTGACCCGTTACGGCCAAACCACATACACTCCGTCCCTCTTGACTGCGTGAGGTCACCAATAAAAGATGAGAGATTGAGGGATTTTTGGCCCACTCACTTGTTTGGCCCACTCACTTATCAAGTACGTTATATATCATCGTGAATATGTATCACACTTTTTTTCAGCTAAACGTGATATCACGATAGCTAAAATGCTATCGCCCGTGAATATCACCCTTATCTGATAATCTTATCTACAGTACTTTAGTTAGATCTGATGAACTTTTGTTACACTCCCATTTTCTCGTCTCGTCCTCAATACTACATAGGATTTCGTAGTGCATTTTGATTGGCAGAATCCTCCCCTAGATTACAGACAAGTTGCTGACTTCAATCTTTGCTAAGCTGGTCATGCGCACGTCACAGGTGCTAAAGTACTATAGTGATGTTAATCGTGCTAAAGTGCTAGGATGATATTCTAGCACAGTTTGTGCGAATATGTGAATATGAATATGAATATCACTTTAGCGCGTGATATCACAATACGCAAGTCTGGAGCCGCTATGGAAAGTCTACAGCAGAGATATAACATGACTCTGCTGGGAGAGCCGAAGTGGTTCCTTGGAATTCATATCATACGAAACAGAGCCAAGCGAACTATCTGGCTAACCCAGGATGCATATATTGATAAGATCGCTCACCAGTATGGAGTTGACCTAGAGACCAAGGCTCCCGAGACCCCGATGGCAGAGGAAGAATTGTTACCAGCAACCTGCCAAGCCGACTGGCGTTCGATCGAGAAATATTTGAAGAAAGTCGGATCGACATTGTTCGCATCAATCTCAACACGACCCGACGTTGCATTCGCAGCCGCAAGGCTAGCTAGGTTCAATACGAATCCAGATCAGACACATCACAAGGCCGCAGACCGAGTCTTGCAGTATTTGTATGGAACACGTTCACTAGGAATCAGGCTGGGAGGGACAAGATTCCTCAAGAGCTTCCTATGTGCAAGTGATGCTTCCTATGCAGACAATACAATAGACAGGAAGAGCTCGCAAGGCTATGTGATGATGTTGTTTGGAGGACCAATTGCCTGGAAAGCAACGAAACAATCCACTGTCACTACATCAAGCACTGAAGCTGAATTGCTCGCTTTGTCCCAGACAGCTAAGGAAGCCATCTTCGCAAGTAGGATTCTTAAGGAGCTGGAAGTTCAGATTGACGGACCATTGCATATGGAATGCGATAATACCCAGCCAACCAGGCTCCTGACTGAGGAATCAGCCAAGTTGACTACGAAGCTTCGGCATGTGGACATTCATCGACACTGGTTACGACAGGAATACAGGGAGAAGAGAGTTGAGTTCGGCTGGGTCCCAACATCGAAGATGGAATGACAAAGGCCCTGCCCAAACAACGGCATTCAACATCCATTAAGATGCTTCAAATGGAGGACATTTCAGGCCAGGTTGTCCTGGAACAGCGAGTGGAAGCTATGAAGGACCAGATTGTGAAAGCACACAGCCAGAAGGAAGGCAACAGCCCTGACAAGCAGGCAAGACTCGGATATCGAGGAAGGCAGCGCAGAGACCCAAAAGACAAGTTATAGGGTAGCCAAGTCCTTGGGAATGGCCTCGGCTAGGGGGGGTCACGATGTGTATTTAGGTAGCTGGGTGCGTATAAGGCGTGTGACTGCTATAGCAATATCCTTCTAGCTACTTTAGCATAAAGGATGTACAGGGACTTAGAGCGGGGATCTGACGCACTTAAAACCAGACATAGACCTAATCAGACGCCTCACACAATCAAGGCTCGTGACAACATTATGTATATATATGTATACAAATACACATATATCCGCATGCATATACTACAGAAAAGAGATGCTGCTCTAGCATAGCGATACGTTGCCCCCCGCCCGAAAACAGGTTCCGTGAACGTTGTAGAGTATAGTTTCGGGCTGTCGCCGTATTCATACTTCCCGCTATTGGTGCTGGAAAACATGAGGAAGATCTAAGTAGACAGTATGAGCCACAATATTGCTAAGACCTGTCTGACAATCTTGGTTGATCGTGCGTTACTCAATAATGTAGGCACAGCTTGGTTCGTGAGCTTTGGTTGAGCGGGAGGGAACAGGAGCATTTAGAGTCGAGTTTATGTACTGTTGACAGTCATCGTGTTTGCAATAGATCAGTGTTCTACCGGGCTTGTATGTGCATGGTTTGGCGCGACCTTGATGGATGGTGCAGTTCACCGATACACAAACATGCTGTCCGGCATTTCTCGCGGTACATGGTAGGATACGTGCACCATCGAGACATGGCTTCCTGGCACCTAAGCCACAGCGTCGGCGCTGTCTATGGTGGTGTAACTGTCCCACCTCTCTTCCCTCTTGATATCGACAACCTCGTCATGGCCTCTGCCGTCTAGCGCGGCGGTACTTTCTGTGCTGGAGTGGCGGGGAGTCCTTTGGCTGGCGATGGAACCGATGCGCCTGGCGCTGCGCCTGGCCACGACAACACCGTAGAGCGGGCGCAGCGCTGGCGCGTTGCCGCAGAGGACACCCAGGTTCGCCTCGACGGCCGTCCAGATCCACAGGTTGAACCCTTCCCAGGTGACGTCGTATGTCTTCTCTATCACGTAGTAGGACCGGTAGGCTCTCTGGCAGCCGGCTACGACGACGATGAGACCACCGCTGAAGAGCAAGGCGAGCATGACGCGCTGGTGTCGGGGAAGGTGCAGCTTCAGCACGATTGGCAGAGGCAGCACGACGACGACGACGTCAGTGATAACGGTGGTAATTGCTTGGGCCCTTGAAATGAAGGTTAGTGGCTGAGCGGACGAGCTGGACAGGCTGAGGGCAGTTGACCACCTACAGTGCTGGGGGGCCTTCTGGGCTGCAGTGTTGAGGATCGCTAACTAGCTAGTAGGCCTTCATCGGACTGGATACGCGTTAGCTGCGAACGAGCAGAAGCAAGGCATGAAGCAAGACGGGGAGCAAGAAGTCTGTGAGCGAGAACTGATGTGATATACGCGCATTGCGTCCAAATGACGACCAAAAAGATGCAGATAACCATCGTCACCCAAACGATCAAGAAGCGGGTCGCCCGAAGCAGCCACACAGATTTAGGTGCGATTCGCGAGTAAGTCACCAGTATCGACACCTTGGACAGTCCCGAAGAGAAGAGAAAGAGCGTCTGGGCAGCCAGGGACACCTGCCGGCCCTTGACGGCCTCTGCGATATTCAGGCCCCAGATGTGGACGTTCCAGCCATACAGCAGATCCAGGAGAACGGCACACACCGTCACTCCAACGTTGAAGGCCTGCGGAGAGAGAACATCGCCTCGTCAGCTCGAACCCAGGCGCACGCCTGCGCAGTCGGCTCGTGAGAGTACGAACCGCTAGCTGTAGGACTAGAAGAGGGCGATTGACTCACCATCGCCACCACCATGATCCAATCATCGGGTCCGCATGCCTGGACGACGACTAGCCGAACGTAAATGCGGGCGAGGAGGGTCAGGAGAGCCAGGGAAACCAGGCATGTCTCTACAACGATTAGGGCACTCCCCCGCCGAACGGGACTGTCGTAGTCGGGATCAGGCCAGGTAGCCCTCACCTCGGCGGGCACGTCACGCATGCTTTCGTGGTTTCCGTAGTGCCCGGCTGACTGGTGGCTCGTTACGTTGCGTTATTTCAGGCAAACGGAGCAGAAGACAAAAAAGTAAACGGGATAGAGGACATTGGAGAGGGTGCTGGAAGTCACGGCCTCGAGGTCAGGCTACCATACCGTAGTTATAAGCCGACTGGCGCGGTTATATGTGTGTATGTGTGTGTGTGTGTATGTGTGTGTATGTGGGGGTGTGTGCACTAGTCCAGCTGGCGTGTCGGCTGAGTTGCTACAGAACAAGCTCAGGGCCAAGTTCGCTTCGCCGTCGCTGAGAGACATTTGATCAGTCCAGCAAAGTCTTCATAGATTATATTGTAAACTATCTAGTTTCTAATGCACACAGTAAGGGTATCTCCGGCGGCCTCGCTACTTCTTATGTTCGCCTTTGAGACGTCATGTTTTGTTGACGTCTACTCCTACGTACGGGACGTCCCTCTTCTTTAGCTGCTTGCTGCTTGGGTCTACCTCGCTTTGCCGTTACAGGAGGTCCCTCTTCTGCTTCAGCTGCTGGGGATTCCGAAGGTGGGGTCAGTTGAGAGTTCTCCTCGGCAATACAATGCTGGGGTTTCTTTCTTCCCTGAGATGCTGGAGGTTCTGGAGGAGGGCTTGGCTGAGAGCCCTTGGAGCGCTTCTCTGGGGTCTGAACTTCCGGTATCGGAGGCGGTTGTGGTTCGCCGTGTCCGCCCTGTCCGCAGATCGTCTTCGGGTCTTTCGGCTTAGGCTTTCTGCCTTTCTTCGGGTCTTTCGGCTTAGGCTTTCTGCCTTTCTTCGGGTCTTTCGGCTTAGGCTTTCTGCCTTTCTTCGGGCCCGGCGGAGGAATCGTAGCTTCAGGGCTTTGACGGTTCGATTCGGGCAAGGCAGCCTTGGTTAGTGGGGGCTCTGGATGACTTACCACCTTGGATGTACTTGCGGCAGGCAATGGTGAGCCTTCACTCGTGGCATCCGCAGCTTTGTGCTTCGACGCCATCCGTATGCGATACCCGTACATTTTGACACATGTTCCCATCGCCTCCATAAACACCCCCATGAGAACGAGACACTCTGATAAAATGATTAACAAAGTGTCCATGTCCCAGTCGTCCCTGGGTCTGTTCGGTAATGTTGCCTGTTTGAGCCGTGCCCTCAGTTCTATAAGTGATTTATCGAACTTCTCCGACGTCTGATCGAAAGTATCGAGCTTCTTCGACGTCTGATCGAAAGTTGCAGTCATTTTGGTTTGTAGTCCGATGGGATCGGGCGCTGGTCGTTTAAATAAACAAAATGTCGTAAACATAATGGTGAGCGCCGACTTCTATGCTCGAGTTGATGACTAAGGTAGCATGGATACTGGTGTTTCTGTGGTGCGTACGGTCGCACATTAGCTAAGATTACTTTGTGGTCAGGATTGAAGTGGCAGAAATGTAAATAGCATAGCGTGTTCCATGGCCCTATGAGATCAGTTCTCCCGGGCGTAATAAATCTACTACTACTACTACATTAGCTAAGATCCGCCAAAGTGCAATCACCTAAGTTAGATCCTAGATTGTCAATTTCCTTGCATCGCTGATTGCATATATTGAAAAGCGGAATGCAAAAATCGCGTGTATAGCTGCATGCGTCTCTTTGCTGAAAGGGTTTAAGAAATGAATTACTAGCTAGGTAGCTCATGGATTGACTGGCTGACTAACTTACAAATATCATCCGAGTCATCTGAGAGGCCATGGAGAGGAGGGAGAAATAGGGGGGGCAAGGCTGTGCGGACAGGGCAGCCTCAAACGTCTCTGCTACATGTCGTGACACAGGGCCTGACTTTCCCGTAGCGAGCTCGTCTTGTCGACGGGTCCCTGGGGCACATGATGCTGGACAACTTTTACCAGGCCAGCCAAGTGTCTCGATATGCTGTTTCTCGACGTCTTTAGCGAGCCATTTGCGCATGAACATGAACGTTTGTTTCTCCGGCGACACACAGCATTCATCCCATGACTTGTCCCCAACGAGTCGTCCTCGTCATTCTACCCGAGAGTATTTTGTCCCTGCTTTTCTTGATCGCTCACTTGCGTACTGTATGTATTCGCAATGAGCGAGCCGGCATATAACTGTTCCGCGGTCATCTCAACCGATTGCCGTCGGGCTCACTGTTCTTGCCAATGCCGCTGCGGCGCTCTGCTTTCCACGTTACAGAGCTGGCAACCATGGACCCGATGAGTGGTCACTGCAACAATACACCTATGGTAAATATCGGGTCCCTGTCTTACCCGTCTCACCCACCACCACCACCACCGCCGCCATTCGACTACATGTCTTTCTGCCACAGTACCTCGGGTTTCTGCGCTAGCTACGACAGGGCGAGGCCTCCATGGTCTCTCAACAGCAACTCTTACCCCAATACACGTGGGCCGTGCCACCAGCATCCGGTGCATGGAAATCAGGTTGTCCCGTTTCCGCAGTGGAGGGATGCGCGCCCGGCGATTCCGGCGCCTACTCTACCCAACGTGGGCGGCGTCACGTTGGCAGCGGGGCCGAAGGAGGTCTCCGCACCGATGACGTCCAGTGCAGCATTGTGGGAACAAGGCGTCCACAAGTCCCAGCTCGATCCCGGCTTGAAGTGCCTGAGCAAGCAGGAAAGGATGCTTGTGACGCGGAGGAAGCAAAAAGTACCTTGGGATTGTATACATGAAGAATATGTGAACCTTTACGGGTCCATCACAGTTGATGCTTTGAGGATGAGGCTGTCTCGGCTAAAGAACAAGCACGTTTCGGTCAGACAAGCATTGCAATCGAAAACATGTTCGAAGGGTACAAGGCAAAGCCAGAGGAATGCAGAGCCGGAAGAAAGTAAGCAGACCCATCACGGGTCTCTATAGAGAAGACTTGCCTAACTTTCAAAGCACCATAATGTTTGCTGGTATACTTCTGTGACCAAGAGCCGCGAGTCCAGGTGTTTATGAGCCTATATCAGGATAATAGACGTGCGGCAGTGAACTCGTGTTTATTTCCCGTTGACGTGAACGCTGTGTAAGATGGGCACAAAAAACTTTGAGAGCACAAATACGTGTCCATTTCTATCATCACACTTACACGACGTACGTTTTGAAGACTTGCGAAGCACTGAACGTGGTTCTTCATTTTTTGTTCATTTTTTATTTGCCGAGCTCTATTTTCAATGTTTCATCCCCTTGTCCTCTCCCTCCGCCTCCTCTCCCTTCATTTCTTTTTCTTTCTCTTCCTTTTATATGCATAGAAAGTTGAAGTTCGTATACGATGACTGAGAATATCACACCATCATACCTGCTAAATGGTCTGTAGGGTGACCCAACTTACAAGCCAACTCATGTTCCGGTCCTTCGCTGGCTTAGGAGCGCGATTGTCACCAGTTGGAGTAAAATTAAACCCTGAAGAAAAAGTCATAATAAAAGGCTACATTGAAACAACGATAAACTATAAAAGCATACTGAAAGGTAAATAGAGGCACCACTAGGTTCCCAGAGTAGCGGGTAACCTCGTAGCGATGGTAGAGATAACAGAGACCGCAGAGACTGCAAGATTGCAAGGCTGCGCAGATCGTAGGGTCCGGGGAGGTTGAATAACTGGCATTTACTTGTTTCCACCGATCAAACGGACTGTAAATGCTAATAAGTTGAATTGATTGACTGACTATTGGCCAATTGAAGATTCGGGACGCGACTATTCTAATCATGGACACTCATTCACCTCTATCACTAAGGCCCTTCTCATTTGGCCCTTCCCCCATCCAGCACAAACAAATCCCACTGCTGAGAGAGGAGCACTTTATCTTGTGTGACGGCAAGCCCTCCCTACCCAAGACGACAGTAACCTAGTCCTAAAAACACTCCTCGTGATGGTTTTGTTTCCCGTCTTTTCCTCCCCTTTCTTTCCTCCTCCTCCTCCTCCTCTTCTTCTTCTTGGGCCGACTCTTCGGTTCTTCGGTTCGTCGATGGGAAAAAATGAAGACGATCGATCTCCATGCGTCCACCCTGCACAGCTGCAACCTGACTCGCCTGGGCACAACATCACTGCGTGTTCTGGTGAGAACGATTTTGAATTTGTTTCAATCTCTTTCGCCTCTTTCGTCGGTCGAGAGACAGCATGACGTCCTTCTTTGCTTCAATGACATGTTGGAGCAATAGGCGACATAGCTCTATTGCACCTTTGCGAAGACTGCTTCTCGTATGATTGTCTCGTGTGAAGGAGCTTTTATTCATGATGTAAGCTATCAGGGCCGATAGGAAGCAGTGAAGAGGGCGAGATAAGTGGGGATGCGAGCCTTTGGAACGATCAGGATCGCTCGTCTTCAGTGTTGCTAATAATATGACAATAAAACAATATATTGCAATACATACAATACAATATGCGTTTTGTGATATTGTACCAATATAATACGCAGGTTGTGATATTGTGACAATACAATATAAGGCTATCCATATTGGCAATATATTGTCTGTATTGGCTGGCGGATCTTCGGGCAAAATGCACTTGTTTGTTGACAATTAACGTCGACATGTGGGGACGCGTGGAAGAAAACGCGTAACTGGTTTATTGGTTTACGTCCAGGGCAAGAAAACGCGTAGTGAAAGTATAAATTCATGGCCTACAGGGTAGGGTATCGTTCACCAGCAGCCCCTCGAGACCCTCTTCTGTCACTCTACAGAGGACTACCGACAACCTCCATGCCTCAACAACGCCTACCTTTTGTTCAAACGTCGCAACGAAGAGGGTCGTCAATATCAGACGACTTTTCGGAGCTCTCCAGTCAGCAATTACATGACCCAGACGAGAGCCAAACCTCCAATTGCCAATCGTCGCGACCTCGCACAGCCTCCACAACCTCCTTGGCCAAGCCAAGAACATCATGGGTCTTCTCCCATATGCCAGACGAGGAGATAGAGACAAGATACTACAATCAACGGACCGGAAAAGAAGAGTGGCGCTGCAAGCATTGTGACAAAACGTATTCCTGTTCTGGTGGAACTGCCGCTCCAGCCAAGCACCTTACAGATCCTCTTCCTGATGGTCATGGCCTCCCAAAAGGCGCCCCCCGAACAGCTAAAGTCACAAATATACGAACTATTCTCGAACAAGCTCGTTTTACGGCCGAAGAAAACCCCCGAAAACGCCGTCGGCTCAACGATCAATCCGGAGACTCGATCGACCCAGACCAGCTCGAAGTGTTATACGTAAGGTTTATTACGGCCTGTTCTCTCCCATTTCGGCTTGTGGAATGCCCAGAATTCCGAGCACTCTTGGCTTGCCTCAATACCGATATCGATACTTGGCTTCCAGATACACACGAGACCATCAAGAAATGGATTATGCGGCAGTATGAAGGCCAGAAGGAGAAGGTCAAGCAGCGCATACAGTCGGCAAAGTCAAGGATTCACATCAGCTGCGACCTTTGGACTTCTCCCAACTCTTTGGCCATCTTAGGCGTAGTCGCTCACTATGTTACGGAAGACGGTCAGCTGGAACACCATGTCTTGGCCTTGAAAGACATCGACAGTGAGCACGATGGTTCTCACCTTGCAGCGGCAGTTTTGGAAGTGGTCGATGATTGGGGGTTTGCTTCAAAACTTGGATATTTCGTGATGGACAATGCAGGCAACAACGATACAATGATGAGATCTCTTTCTCTTGGTCAGTACGACGCACTGTTTCTTCGGATTTGCCCTAACATTCACAGGCCTTCTGCGCCGATTTGACATTCAATACGACCCCAAATCTCACCGCCTTCGCTGCCAAGGTCACATCATCAACCTCGCCGCCAAAGCTTTCCTCTTCGTTACCGACAATGAGAAGCTCGAACACGACGATCCTGGTACGTATAATGTGACGCTAAAGGAGATCGAGGCGTGGCGGCAAAAGGGTCCTCTTGGCAAGCTTCATAACTTTGTCGTTTTCATCCAACGAAGTGTTCAGCGTTGCCAGAAGTTTATGGCTATTAGCCATAACCGCAAGCTTGCGCGAGATAACGACACGAGGTGGAGTTCGTGGTATATCATGCTACGAGCGGCCTTGCATCTTAGGGACGCAATCGACGGGTATTTCAACAAATGGGTGGAAGCAGATTGCGCTGGAGACGAGCTCTCTTCGGAGGACTGGATCATCCTCGAGAAGATCAAGTCCTTTTTAGAGAAGCTCAAAATGACTACCAAGGCTCTCGAGTCATCGTTTGCAACCCTCGACAATGTCCTCTTGGCTATGGACTTCGTATTGGCACAATTCGAAGCAGGGAAGGAGGCACATATCGACGACCGGATTATGGCACCGATGTATAACTCGGGTTGGGCGAAAATGGACAAGTACTATCGCCTTACTGACGAATCGCCTGCCTACGTTGCTGCGATTGTGCTCCACCCTTCGCATAAATGGCACTACATACACGAGAACTGGAAGAAGGAGTGGGCTGAGTCGTCAAAGAAGTTGATGGAGACACTGTGGGATGAATATAAACCTGTGGAACCGCATCTTCCTCTATCTGAGGTCCCGTCGACGACTACGAACGAGTTCTTGAATTGGAGAAACAAGCATCTACAACCAGCGCTTATCACAGACGAGTATGAGCGTTATTGTAAGTCTGAACGGGTTTATGGGTTTACAAGCGCCCTTGCATGGTGGCTAGAGGAGACGCAGCAAAAAAACTATCCCAACCTGAGCAAAATGGCCGTGGATATACTGTCAATTCCTGCAATGTCTGCCGAGCCTGAACGACTCTTCTCTGGGGCAAAGATAACCATTACAGATCGTCGAAATCGACTTGGGAGTGATATAATTGAAGCGTTGGAATGCTTGAAGTCATGGTTTAGGATACGGGATTTTCAAGGTGACGATATTTTCGCCGCGGCAGTTGAATGATGAAGATCACGTGGAATATATGGAATATATTGTCACACTGCCAATATATTGGGTTCTTGGCAATACAATACAATATGGATCAATGCCATATTGCGTAATACAATACGCACCACTTGACAATACAATAATATTGCGAGGGTTCCATATTGCCAATATACGTATTGTTTATATTATTAGCAACACTGCTCGTCTTTGTCGAGGCGAGTATGCGTGTGCAGTAGCCTACGCGAGTGTCAATTAATCGCGTTGCTGTTGGAAAGTAGCCAAGCCTCATTGATGGACAGCAACAGTCGGTATATGTATGGTTAGAAACAAGGCCCATCGGCTCACGCAAAGGCTGATAAAAGTGGTGGTATACTGCTCAGGTGCTGCGCGCAGATACGCAAACAAATCATACACTAGCCCCTACAACTCCAACCGCAGGAGCAAGCACCAAACTGGAAGACCTACGACGTCACCGTCGTGCCCAGTCTGCACCTGATCAAACAGAGATCGCCTTGGCTTCTTGCTACGTTGCTAAGGGTAGCCGGCATGCAACAACAACGTGATCGGTCCACACACCTCTCGACGCAGGAAACAACATCTAAACGGGATCCAGACGACAAAGTACTAAGCAAAAGCATATTCCTCTCCACGTATTCTGTCTTCTATTCCACACACACCGTCTCTACCTCTCACTCTCTCACCTATCACTCATGAAAGATGCCCTAACATACAAAAGTCCACCTCGCTGGATCCGAGTTCCATATGCATGCAAACTACCGATCAGTATGAACCATCTCGACGCCTTGTGTCTTCCTAAAAACGTCCTGGCGCAGAGCTTTCATCAAGAACACGTACCGCTCAGGGCCGAAAACTAGCAAGACCAGTGCCTTGGCTCAGCTACTACCGATAGGGTGTGACCGTATCTAATATCCTACTGTAACAGACAGGAAGAGCAATCAGCCGCTTTCAACACTGGGTGTGCAGTAGGTACTGATACTCGATGCACAGCGACGGCTGACGTTCGCGTCTGAACCGGCTTGCTACACATATATTGTGGACCTCAAGATCTTTTAGATGACTCTCAAGAGCAACGACGGAACGCGAATTGCATCATCGTACAGTACGTATCGTCCGTACCAGAAGCGGCGACTACAACAGATGATTCCGGGACAGCCACGCGAAAAGCTTGTCACAAACGAACTTGTCCTATCTTGATACACTGTAGAGCGACAAGGCGTCGCTTGGTGAGGGCTAGGAGAGGGGTCGTTGCTACGTACTTCGTAGTCTAGCACATATGTGTTGTGGGGTAAAAGTGACGGGATTGTCCGTTATGTGTGGTGTGTGGTGTGTGTTATGTAGTGTATGGTGTATGGTGTGTGGTGTTGGGTTGTGTGTCATGTCTCCACCTTGTTAAGAACGTGGGGACACACAGGATGACAAGTGTTCGCTGTCATACTATGTACGCAACGACGGCACACCACAACACGCCGAGTTCCACTGCAACAACCTGTACAGTATTATGCTCGTCGCTGGATAGACTTGAGTTACATAACAAAGACGCCGCTAGCGCTAATAGGAGTCGAACCTAAGCCTTGTTATGTACTTCAATCTCGGCTGGAAGATCCTATCGTTTGACTTGTATCAGAGTACTGACCGACTGTGTTCCCATCCATCCCTACACTACGATACAGGGCCAAGTAGCTTCCCCGGCTTAGTTATGCCCCGGAGTGTTTGACATCGCGAGCATTCATCCGAAAGCCAGAAGTGCTTGCGCCTGCAGACCCTTGAGCCCACAATGAGGCAAGTGCACACCAATCTGCAACCTTCTTACCAGGTGGTGGGTGTCCTGGTAGTCAGTCGAAAAGCCATAAGACTTCCTTGATGCGCACGTCGTCATCTCGTCTGCCCTCTCCCTGGTGTGTGTGTGCAAACAACAACCATGATGAACGTAGACACCAAACAACCGCAGTATTCGGGGCAGGAAGGGCAAGACATGACACGGATTTGGTCGCCTCTACCCTCGCCCCACATGTGCCCCACCAAAACAATTCGATCCGGCGTCGCGTATCGAATCAGTGTACCAAATGGCTAAAGGTGGGATTTTGTACGGTATTTTGAGTTATTTGGCATAAAAATACAGCGGCATGATTAAGTAAAAAAGGGCGACGTCTGAAGATGCAAGCGGCTACAGGACCGTCCCGAATGCAAAATTCGACCCAACCGACCCCGGCGGCACATACAGACCCGACATACCACCTTCAACTGCAAAAGGCTCACATTTTCAACCTTTGATAATGCAGTTCCGCGCCCCCGTCGTCCTAGACTTGCCCGATACGCCGCTGGGGATTTTCTAAGTTTTTGTACCGGAATTACTAGTCGAAGAATGGGTTGCAGCCATAAATGACGCTGCTGAAGCCCTCTAAACCAGTAGCGAGACGATGCCGTCATGAATGCGAAACTGGCGACTGATATCGGTGGCAGAGGTCTACATATTCATCGCGATGGTCATTTATATGGAGAATTGCATAGAAACTGCTATACAAGACTATTAGATAACCTTTAACCCCGACGATACGCACCCATTTTACCCTTAGACGCGACATATGCCTTATGACCGATTTCAGCAGCTTTGGCGACGTCTCCGCGTCTATGACGATGCAGAGGTCGAAGCAGAGCTCAATGTGACAAAGGCATCCGAAAAGGCCTACATTTAAGTCGAAACGTGGTCTGCCTACATATAAGATATAATGTCGAAGATCTACGTCCCAGGATCGTATATTGCAGTTAATGAATGCATGTAGGGTTTTATAGGCAAATCGCGCCTAAAAACATTTATCCTGAATAAACCTACTTCTGAAGGTATTAAGATCTGGGTGCTAGCTTAAGATGGCATCTTCTTACGGTGGCTGTGGCATGTGCTAAACAAGGGCCCTATCGGCCTTTGCCCTCCAGAGAGGCAAAGTAATTCCAACCTTTATATTACACCAACGCAGCGTGTGGTAGTTTCACTATTAAATTTGCTGCCGCCTGCTATGTATTATGTTTACCTGGATAACCTGTTTTCGTCACCCGACCTCTTCAAAAAGCTCTAAGAGATGGGCATCGCTGCGTCGGGCATGGCATGCGTCAACTGTGGCATACATGAGGACCTAGTTCAGGCAAAGAAGAAACCAGACGCATTTCGACTATGGGGGTTGTCTCTTCAAGTGCCGACGGAGTGTAACAGGGTAGGAAGCATGCATCCTCTCAGCTAATGTCTTAGCAAGGGTACTAATTTTATTTCCACAGCAGGTCAACCAAATCGCTTGGCGAGACAATGAAGTTGTCTTGTTTCTTTCAACCACCTATCGAGCCGACGAAACCGTCATCGTCACGCGCCGACGTCCGCACAACGTAAATAGCAGCCACAAAAGGGCTGCAAGGCTTATATTCGGCGACGCATATGAAAAAGAGCTGCCGGTCCCCGTCTGCATAGATGACTACAACCACTACATGGGGGCAGTTGATCAGGGCGACCAGCTTCGAGCCTCATATATATGGAAACATCGGTGGCGACGCGGGCCAACGCAACCATTGACTTGGGGCTTTCTGCTAGGAACAGTGTTAGTCAATTCTTTCAAGCTGGACTCTCAGTTCGGCTGCTGGAAGGACTCGAACCGGAACCACGCAGCATGGCGAAACGCGCTTGCAAAGCAGCTATTTGAGCGCTATTCGCCATCAGCAGATGTACGACGGCGAGCTCGTCCAGGAATCTTTCTTGACAGTCGTAATACAAAGCTTGACGTTGCCTTGCATCGTCGGGGCAATAGAGGCAAAAGAGCAGTCTGCAAGGTCTGTAATGCGCGTCGTCTTGCAGCGAGAAAAAAAAGGGCAAAAAGGCAGCCCTTAAGTGAGCTGGACGTAAATGTGCTATCACAATTGTCGACAGCTCGCACTCCTTGGGGATGTCTCGATTGCGATGTGGCTCTTTGCCAAAAGGCACTGTGTTGGGACATGTTTCATGGTAGTAAAATTGGTGTGGAATAATGTTAAGTTAGAGGACATTTTTCAATTGGGCAAAGTAAAGTGGGGCTTGTACTTTGACCTGCAGGAGCACCTTCCCACAGCTAAGGGGATAGTACACTCTCCGAGCTTGGGCCCATGCCTCCTACTTCTCTGTCTCCTCCGCTAACACGCCTAGCGCGCTTGCTCGGCGGTCAAACTCCTTGTGCCTAGGGCGATTCCGCTTCACACAAATCAAAGAAGGACCCTTGGGTGTAGGTGTGTGTTGGTGTGTGTGTATGTGTATGTGTATGTGTATGTGTGTGGTGGGTGTAGGTGGGTGTGGGTAGGTGTGGGCACGTATGTGTGTGACGTGTGTGTATGTGTGAGTGTGTGTGTGTGTGTGTGTGTGTGTGGGTATCCCCTTAGCTGGCAGATGGTGCGATTTTTTGTACAGTACATGCCAAGACTTTGCTTGACCAATAAAATTTGGGTGTGGTTTGATGTATTTGTAAAGGAACGATTTTTATTGGTCAAGCAAAGTCTTGGCATGTACTGTACCAAAAATCACACCATCTGCCAGCTAAGGGGATATGGGTATGTACGGAGTATGTTTGTATCAAAGGTTATTTGGCCGAGGTATCGCCCCACTTGTCCGCTCACACCGAATGTTAGCTATCCCATTCGCCTAAAAGCCATACATGTATCCTCCTGCTTGCAGAGGCTGATGGGTACCTCCAAGACCTTTGCCCAATCGCGGCCCGCCCAAGCGCCGGACAGAATCAATGTCCACTTCTTCTGATAACTCGAAGACACGACAAGGCACGGCAAGGCACGACAAGACACTACAAGATACGACAAGACACTACAAGATGCGACAAGATACTACAAGACACTACATACGGATGTGTTCGAGATCAGGTCGCCACGCAAGTATCGGTCGTTGTGCATCTCGGTGCTGCAGGGTATAGGACTTCGTCTAGGTCGGAACTTTTATTATTCTGTCCTACGCGAGAACGAAGCAGGCTTTGGCAAGGTAGGCAAGCGGGGACCAGACAAAATGCCCGCTCTTTGGTTGCTCAAGTTGTGGAGTGTCTTGTCGTGTCTTGTCGTGTCTTGTCACGGTTCCCAACTTGTCCTTCCATTCCCCACGGAGTAGTCTTTCTCCAGTTAACCCTCTCTAAGTAACCCTCTCCAACTGACCCTCATCATCTCGCCCTCTCTCTAGCTCCGCCTGGCGTTCGTTGCCCAAACCTCGCCCTACAGCGACACCCTGACGGACCAGCTCCTGACCAAGAGCGTTTGTCCATTTGTATACCTCCACGGCAGTGAACACTATCAGGTTTTTGCGGCGGGTCTGGATGTATTAGTGTACCGTCGACGTGCAAGCGTCATGGTGAACATCTGTGGTCTTGTTTGTCCTCACGTTCATGACAAGTGACAAGGTCCCAGTGTCAACCGACTAGCCTCACAAACTCGTGCTTGTCGTTTTCGATCTTGCATGCGACCTTGACAATGCAAGCCATCCGTTTGGAGACCTTTCGCAAGATGCTATCGGTATGGGTTTTCGGCGCTGGCGATTGTTGGCTGTTATCTGTGAACGATAGGATGGATCAACAATGTTGTACTGTAGTTCCAGCTGAAACCATTCAAGCGCCAATGTCAAGCCTATCTTTAGGTGGCGGATGCTTTCTTAGGTCTGTGGTATAGGGTAGGGTCGTCAGTTAACCCTCGCCTTCGCGCCGTCTTCTTCCACAACGACCACATGCACCCCGCTCCAGGCAAGTAGGCAGTAGGTAACCTTTTCGCGGGTGGATCAACACCAGTAGGACAAGTTGTTTCTGACAAGCTTTTCGCGGAACGGTATCGCCGGCGTGCCGTATTTTTGGTGTTCCCCTTGGCGCAATATCTTCGAAGGCAACCTCACCATCTAGGGCGGTCAACATCATGCTGCATGTTTGCTATCCAATACCTAGCTAGCTTATTTTTCTAGAGCTATTCATTTGTTTGCACTATACGAGGATAATCCCACCCGAGGTGGGACGCGTTGGCCGACAAACTGAACCAGGGCAGAAGCATGCATTTGTTTGCACTATACGAGGATGATCCCACCCGAGGTGGGGCGCGTTGGTCGACAAACTGAACTAGGGCAGAAGCATGCATGTTGGCCTCCATCCCTGTCACATCCACGCCGGTGATTCAAGAGTTGTAAAGCCCCCCCAACTTGTTCCGTCTGTACGCAGCAAATGAACCGCCCGCGCGCACGCATGTGGCAAAGCGTCGAACCCGGCAGACACTACGGCAAGGCGTTCATTCAAGATGCATGTGCGACGATTGCTCACTCACCAGGCCCCTGCCCTGAGCGACGATCAAGGTCGCATGCATGATCGGAAACGACAACGCCGAGCTTGCAGACACCACGAAGCAGATCTCGCAGATTTTTATCAAGTCAACACTCACAGGACGGTCTTGTAGTGTCCTGTAGTGTCCTCGAATGCCTTCGAATGTCTGAAAAGGTTTTGTCTCGTCTTGTAGGGTCCCGCAATGCCCTACACCTTCCTCGCGGTGGGTGTATGAACGGGGTGCCATTACCCACATTGTCTGCCCACATCCGCTTCAAACTTGGTAAATGACCTCCGCGTTTGTTTGTCAACCCCATCTGTTTGCCAACCCCCTCTGTTTGTCAACCCCCTTTGTCATCTCCGTCTCGTCGAGCTTCTGGCAAGAGTGTCACTGCTCTCCTTAGGACATCACTCCTCAGCACATCACTGGGCGTTTGTTGCTCAAGCTTCGCCATACCCCCTCAACCCTACCCCCTACCCCCCACTTCTCTTCCTTCCGGTCTCTCGTTCCGTTCTTTCGTTCCCATGCGCACCCGCCGCTACGACCTGCCCCCTCAGTGTCTTGGTCCACCTCCTCCACAATGTCTGGTGCTATCAAGCTTTCGCCATCTTGGCTCAAGCTAGTCTGTCGATCTGTCTGTCTGCGCAGCGTAGAACACTGTTCGCCCTCGCGACAATTCCCTTACATGGACCAAGCAACTACGACAAGGCTGGGGACGGCACACGACGCGCTCGACAAACACGTCAAACGACACACAACACATGACTAAACTCTCAAGACATATCCAAAAGTCTAAGCCGGACCCTTGATTCACATGCACCCCTAGACCCCGCGCCACACAAGTAGATGACCTTTTTCAGGCTCTCCAAGCTACACTTGATCGTAGTGGATCAACAGTGGGACAAGTCGTGGTGCAATGCGCGCTCCATCGCATCGTCTTACGGGTCGTCCGAACGGATCGATCTTGAGGGTTTAGCCGTCCACCCACCCATCCACCCATCTAGTATTAGTCTCCACTGCGCTCCCGGTGTCGAAGACAGCGACGGGGTCTTCCTGCCTACACTTGACAAGCGACCCGGGTATCCGCAGGGGGCGAGGGCCAATCTATTCTAAGCTCACGCTCGTTTTCGCCGCCCTAGTCGCCGCTTTCCTGGTTGTTATGCTGCGTAGCCGGCCAGCGAGCAGAGGCTGGTAGATCGGTCTGGGTCGGCCCAGATGGCTGACTGGCTTCGCGCGAGGACTGCTGGGAACGCGGCGAAGGCTCATTGCGGCCCTGTGCATGCTCATTCCCTCAAGGGACACTCTCCTACTCGTACCCAGCCCTACGATAGTTTCAAGCACGTCATCTAGGACGTCGATACAGGCAATCCAGGCTAAGCTCCCACGCAACTGCCACTCCATCTAGTTCGTCTAGCAGG
Source organism: Dactylonectria estremocensis (assembly GCA_020744375.1). Lineage (NCBI taxonomy): Eukaryota > Fungi > Ascomycota > Sordariomycetes > Hypocreales > Nectriaceae > Dactylonectria > Dactylonectria estremocensis. Next base: position 66,982 of record JAGMUU010000029.1, on the reverse strand, counting down.
AGGTCGACTAGTGTTAGCATAACTGAGCGTCCATTTCTCCAGCCTCGCTTCACACCCCCTTCCCGACTTCTTTTCCTTTCAGCCCGACGAACACACGCCAACTGACACACACTAAACGACACACACCACAAAGCTCGAGACATTCCAGAGCCTAAACTAGACCCTTCATTCACATCCACCCCGCACCAGACAAGTAGGTACCCGTTTCGGGGGCTCTCATGAGCGACATTTCGTCGCACCTTAGTCTGTAGTGGACCAACAACAGTGGGGCGAGTCGTTTGTGACAAGCTTTTTGCCTAATCGCCGCTTCTGCTACGGACTAGGCGACCAACGACATAAGGTACCTGTTTTCCGTCGCGCCATCCTGAGTGTCCACAACGCATGTGTAGCGAGCTCGTCTGCACGAAGACGTCATTTGTCGCTACGTATCCAGTAGGTATTAGTCTCCACTGCACTCCCTAGTGTTGAAGATAGCGACGGGGGTCTTCCTGTCTACACTTGACAAGCGACTTGAGAATTCGTAGTCGGTCGATCTCTTCTAGGCTTCAAAATACATACGTACTCACATACTGTATGTACGTCGCTTGGTTGCCTAGTCAAACCTGAGTTCTCAAGCATCAGACCTTACCCGCTCCTGGCATTCTGATCCGCTCCCGGGGCAGTTCTTTGTGACAAGGAGGCTTTCTCTTGTTGGAAGCAGCAAAGCGCACAAACTCCTGAGCGTGCGCCCCCCTCATTCGTCCCGTCCGCAGCAAACGAAACCCCCGACACCTCCTCCCCCCTAGGCACACGCATGTCACAAAGCATCGAACCCGGCAGACACTGCGGCCGATTACTCACTCACCCCGCCCCTACAAGAACCTTACCAGCCGGAGGGCGCTCAACCGACGCTAGCATACCTGCGAAAGATGGCGAGGCAGAGACCAAAAGAGGCTTTCGAAGCATGGAACATCATCATCATCATCTAACGCCTACAAGCTCGTTTCCGATCACGCATGCAGCCTTGATCGTCACTCGGGCAGAGGCGGCGCTAAATTAGGGGGGGGAGAAGCAAACGTCGTTTAGTACGTGAGTACTCCGTTGATATGTGACAGACCTTAAACGTCTTGTCGAAGTGTCTGCTGGCTTCGATGCTTTGTGACATGCGTGCGCGGGGGGGTTCATTGACTGCAGACGGACGGAACAAATGAGGGGGTGTGTACGCCCAGGAGTGTATGCATCTTACCCTTTTCAACAAAAAAGACTCTCCTTGTTAGGTTCGTGACTGCGAGTCACAAAGAACTGCCCCGCAAGGGTCTTGCCAGACAGGAAACTGTACGCCACGGGCGTGTCTCCCTCTTTATGAGTCATGCCGCGGTGGAAATGCGGTACATCGGGCACTGCTGTTGCGTGGTAGGCTAGTGTAGATCTTGGATGAAGAAAGGGTAAACGACTGGCCTCGTACAATCTACGCAACGTTCACCGCCGCCGACCAAGACTGCTTGTTGTGCATTAAAATTAGACACTAGGCATAAGACAACAGGCATGAAACTCTGGGCACAGAATGCCACAGAGTGCTCAGAGTACCGCATATGAGGATCGCTGTTGCAACAAGATACACGCTTGGCTGACCGTTGTCTCTGACTCTTTCGATTAGCCTTGGTAGCATTCCTGGCAACTCCTAGTATTCTCCATGCGAAGTCTGCCGCTTGACCTCACTGTCAAAAGCTGGACTGATCTGAACCGATCTGCCAGTTTCTGCTCGGTGGTCGAGACCAAAACATGACGCCCAGGAGGGTGGGCGACTCAGGCAACGAAAACAAGCACAAGCCCGGAAGTGATCGGCCTCCTACAGACCTCCAAGTCGCTTATCAAATGCGAACAGGAAAAGCCCGTCGCCGTCTTCGACACCGGGAGTGCGACTAGCGTGTGTGTCCGGACAAGCTCGCTACGCACGCATTGTGGACACTCGGAATCCTTTGTTTGTTGAGATGGCGCGACGAAACACAAGTTGTGCCGTACGCCTCGCTCGTATTGGAACAGAAGCGGCGATTACAACGGCCGATCACGGCGCAATCTCGCAGAAAGCTTGCCACAAACGACTTGTTCCAAAACGTGGCAAAATTTAGTTTCCTGAGAGCCCCCAAAAAGGTGCCTTCCTGTGCAGTGAGGGGTGTATGTGAATGAAGAGTTCGGTTTAGACTTTTGCATGTTTCGAACTTCGTGGTGTGTGTTGTTTGGTGTGTGTTTGATGTTTTGAGGTGTGTTGTTGGTGTGTGTTGTTTGGTGTGTGTCGTTTGATGTGTGTCGCTTGACATGTGTTCCCACCTTGTCGAAAACGTGCGGACACAAGACAAGAAATGTTTGCCATGACACTCGCGCAACAAAAGCACACTGATACACGTCCGGGCCCACCGCATGAACCTAATAGGATAAACCAAGAAGAACAAGGGGAGAGAGTAAAAGAACGAAACCCGGGACTGAAAGGAAGAGAGGTGGGGTGTGTGAAGTGATGCTAGCGCTGAGAGCAGTGACTCTCCTGCCAGAAGCCGGACGAGATGGAGATGACAGACAGAGAGGGTTGACAAACAAACGCGTGGGAGAGGAGCCAAAGTCACGGCTGGAAGACTAGAGCAAGGGATAACGAAGCGGACGGTGACGGAGCCAACAGTGACGCAGCGAATTTTTAAATTTTTTAAATTTTCTTTCCTTTTTTCTTACTCTTCGATAGCCAATGTCTAGTACATACAATGGTCTAGCACAAAAAGGAATCTAGGAAAGAGGAAGGGCGAGATGGCGAGGGCCAATGGCGAGGGCCGATGGCGAGGGCCAATGGAACGGGGTCGAGTAGAGGTCAACCGGAGTGAGATGACTGGAAAGGATGGACTGGGGAGAGACTGCTCCACGGAGCATGGGGCAACGACGGATGCTGAGAAACAACGATTGCTCGTGCGCCAAAGGATAGGCTGGAAGTAAGTTCTCTGCTGATCCAAGAATAGGCTTGATGTTGGTGCTGTGATGTCATAATGTCTTGTACCAAGTTCGAAGCGGGTGTGGGCAGACGACGTGGGTAATCACACCCCGTTCATACACACGCCCAACGACGAAGAACATGTGCAGAAACATCGGGCGATGAAGGTGTAGGGCATGGGCATTGCGGGGCCCTGCAAGGCATTACGAGACGCGACCAGACCTTTTCAGGCATTTGAAGATACGACACGGAGACACTCGAAGACACACGGAGACACACGGAGACACGACAAGAGACATGGAGACACTCGAAGACACACGAAGACACACGGAGACACGACAAGAGACATGGAGACACTCGAAGACACACGGAGACACTCGAAGACACACGGAGACACACGGAGACACGACAAGAGACATGGAGACACTCGAAGACACACGGAGACACTCGAAGACACACGGAGACACTCGAAGACACACGGAGACACACGGAGACACGACAAGAGACATGGAGACACTCGAAGACACACGGAGACACTCGAAGACACACGGAGACACTCGAAGACACACGGAGACACACGGAGACACGACAAGAGACATGGAGACACTCGAAGACACACGGAGACACTCGAAGACACACGGAGACACTCGAAGACACACGGAGACACACGGAGACACGACAAGAGACATGGAGACACTCGAAGACACACGAAAACACTCGAAGACACGACAAGAGGCATGGGGATACGACAAGGCACACGGAGACACTCGAAGACACACGGAGACACACGGAAACACGACAGGAGACATGGAGACACGACAAGACACGCGGAGACACGACAAGACGCTACAAGATACTACAAGACAACACAAGACGCTACAAGGTACAATGGACAGACTGCAGGCAACCAGACACCAACACCGAACTCGCGTACGTGTGCGTCATTGTACACGACGGTACTGCAAAGTATCAGATGTCGCCCGGATCCAAACTTTGTCTTTCTCGTCTCACGCGAGAACGAGGTAAGTTTGGGGAGGTAGCTCAACCGTTTCCCAAGAAGGTCGCGTTCCACCTAGTTCGTTCTTCTGCTGTAGGCCTTACGTATGTGGCTGCGACATGTTCGACCGACACATCTCACAGCTTGCAGAAGTGTAACGCAAACGCAAACGCACACAGAGTCCGAACGGGAGCTTGCCGCGTTCAAGTCCGGTATTTTGGCTTTGCGACGTTTGACTCTGCAACGCTCGACTTCACGACAGGTGTGATTCGGAGCACACTCTACTGTGCTCACGGGTATAAAGAGCGAAGAAGCTCGCCTCCTTGAGCTGCATCAAGTTCTGGCAGACACATTCCCATACACATCACCTTGCTGATTGAAGATGCAACTGGACTTTGATCGCACGCTCACTTCATTGGGATCTGATCCGGCTGTCTTGCTGGTACAGTACTGCTTTTCTTTTTCTTTCTTTTGAGCCTGGAGACGTTCACCCCTTACTCTTTTGCCCTCTCTCTGCTCCCTCACTTCCCTCACTTCCCTCACTTCCCTCACTTCCCTCACTTCCCTCACTTCCCTCACTTCCCTCACTTCCCTCACTTCCCTCACTTCCCTCACTTCCCTCACTTCCCTCACTTCCCTCACTTCCCTCACTTCCCTCACTTCCCTCACTTCCCTCACTTCCCTCCCCCCTCCAAACCCATCCTCACTGTCGGTTTTCACTCCACTGACGCCCCCAAGTACTCTTGTTCGGTAACCCTGTTCCTTATCTTCGGCCGCTTATACACAGAAGTGGTCATGACGAGACATCTGGAGACACCTGAGCGAGGTATGTACACACCCTTGCGAGTTTCAGTGTACTAACACAGAGGCTTGAGAAGACAGGTCCCCGCAGAACATAAGACGAGACAACTGTGGTGGCATTGACAGGAGCGCGACATCATTCTTCTCCCGTCATCCTGCAGCTCACCTGCCCAACCGTCCCCGGAAAGCCGGTCGGTGCACATAAAACATGGTACGCTGTCTACGAGGCTCAGTTGTCCTGATTATGCTAACAGTACGTCGGTCGCTGCGGAGGAAACTTCAGTAACCGAGTTGCAACGCAACATAGCATGACTTGAACTTGCTTGTACAGTCGGCATGTTGTCTTCCAGTCGACATATCGTCTCCCCATCTGCTTGAGTAACGTAGGTGCTGCACCATCGTCTGTCTTTAGGAAGATGAGTTCAACGCCGGGCTCTATAGCACTCTCTACAGAATGCACCCGTCTCAATCTCGGCATGCTTACTAGCTAAGGATGTGGCAATATGGGGAACAATGAACAGGTTCCCTCAGGCTGAGGCGCCTAGTCGAAGAGACTCACAGGGCCCTCGAGAGCGAAGATGACAGAGTAGGCAGGCGAGCGGCTCAGTCCATCTTTTCAGCGATTATCAGTCGCTGACCGAGATGGGATCTCGGGTATCGGGGAAGAAGGGACTGCACGCCTACTGGACAAAAGTTCGTGATGCCTTTCAACAAGAGGCGGATCGGAGTGTCGCGGCAACATACAGCTGTTGGCAACAGCGCCTAGCACCATGAAGCATACGGATATGACGGCTAGTCGGCGGTGATGCCCTGATCGGGACTGTGAAAATGCGCAAAGCTGCTTCTGTCTCGAGCGGGGTTGACGATGTGTACGCCTATCGTTGCGTCCAATCGGGACTGTGAAAATGCGCAAGCTGCTTCTGTCTCGGATGGGTTTGACGACGTGTACCCATGACTGACGACGCCTATCCGTATGCTCCATGGTGCTGGACGCTGTTGCCAACAGCTTCATGTTGGCGCACACTCTTACAGCTGTTGTGGAGAGAGGGGATAGGGGACGAGGATGGGAGACTTGAGTGGCGGCTTGTTTGTGGATGGCGAGGAAATAGATGACGCCGGGTGATGCGTGCTTGAAGCTTGATTATTCAAGGCACCCACATGGACGAAGGAAAGAGGAAGAGGCCGACAAGAGAGGATGATGAGTGAAGGCCAAATTTCTGATGAAAAAAAGAAGAAAAGAAATCGAGGAAAAAAGGACAAAAAAAGGACAAGAAAAGGGACAAGAAGAAGGGACAAGAAAAAAAAAAGACGAAAAGAAAAGACAAAAGAAAAAGACAAGAAAAGGGAAAACAAGAAGGGACAAGAAAAAAAAGAAAAAAAGAAAAGAAAAAGAAAAAGGAAAAGGAAAAGGAACAGAAAAACGAGAAGAGAAAGTAACCAGGGAAGAAAATGGAGAGAACGAAAGAAAGAAAAGCAACGGCAACACCAAACCACCAACACCAATACCAACTCCCCCCCACACACACACATACACACACACATACACACACACATACACATACACATACACACACACACACACACACACACACACACAAAAAAAAAAAAAAAAGGAAAGAAAAGCGAGGGATACATGGAGATACAGAGAATCCCCCATACGGAAAACGACAACAACAACAATCTGCCCCATCATTCGGTAATTGCGGGCTGAGTCGTGCGCTGTGCAAGTCTACACAACAGGAGAATAGCTGCTCGTACGGGTGGAACGTGGCGTGTATGCAACCGACAAACTCGCACGATGGCAGATTCCCGCCCACCTTGAAGCTTTTCCCATGGGGGACGGGCTAAGGGGTTGAAGGCGCAACGAGGGCTGGAGCGCGATCTACGATTCGACTCGCTCGTTTACCGGGCCAAACGCGTGTTCCGACAACACGGGGCCGGATTTACCATCCATCCAGTCTTCCCTGTCTGCTGGTCTTCGACCTTCTCTTCTCTCCTCCCTTCCTCGATCGCCCATCTGCCGTGTCACCATAGTGTACATGATAAAGAGCCTGTTTGACAGAGTTGGACTGGCCTACGGAAGTCTGACGGCAAACCGGCTTGAAATGGCTGAGGACGAGGCAGGAGAGACCAAGGCAACGATTGAGTCCGACATACTGTTCCTGGCCTTTGGAGATTTGACAGGGTTCCATCAGCAACGTGGATCCGGTCAGCTCTGCCATCTTTTTCCACAGAAGTTTGTCGACTCTTCGACGAGTGCACCAAACCTCGTGGAGAACTAGGATTTTGCCAGCCACACACACACCTAATCTGTTAACCACCTACCTGATCACCCTACCTTCCTTGCGATGGCCTCTGTGCCAGACGCCCCCATCCCCATTGGCCTGGGGCCTCGAACCCCTCTGCACCTCCCTCAGGTTGCGAGAGCTGCTCTCATTCAAGGTAGCGAATATGACATCTCCGAAGGTATGATCCCGGAAGTCAGTACTCCAACGCCCGCGCCAGGCTCTGTCCTCTTGGGAGAAGAGGCCTTTATCGAAATCAGCATGAAGGATGTGCTTGAGGCTGCACTAGACCTTCCTATTCAACCCAGCCCTCAACCCAGCCCTCAGCCCAGCCCTCAGCCCAGTTCACAGCCCGGCCCTCACAGCCCCCCAGCGGCGATGTCTTCGAACACAGCAAGGTCTCGGAGCTGCTACCGCCATCAACCTCTCTGCAGCTGCAGCCGGAGTCGTAGTCGAAAGCCAGGCTATTCTAGATGACAAAATGAAGGTCTTCAGGACCTTCTGCGCAGCCTTTGACGAAACAGCGAAGCAGTTCCCAACGGGACGAATGTTCCGCTTCGCTCAGGAGATGTTGCGGGGCTTCCTCAGCCATTGGGCAAGTGCCCTGAATGGCGATAGCCAGCCGCCAGCAGCCTCACATCCCGTTCGATCATACGCTTCTGCCCTCGCAGCTGATCTCTCGAGACGCCTCGCCGCGCCGCTCGGCGACGAATTTCAAACTGCCCGTGGGACCGCCCCTGACCCCCAACGACAACCCCCTGGCCCCCGCCAGGCCAGACGACCACAGGAACAACAGCAGCAAGAAAACTCTGCTGTAGCCTACGATGATCCTGGGGTCTTCGTACGGCTCCACGAGAAATCCCCCGCCTGGGAAAAGCACCCTTTTGCAATACGAACCCACTTAGCCGACAAGCTAGGCATCAAGCTTGACGCTATTCCGCAAGCATCCAGGACCAAGACCGGCTGGGCTATCCGCCCAGCGAACCTCGACATCCCGCAATGGGGTCATCAACGAAGAAGCCCGCTGGGCTCCGGCCCTAGGCGCTGATGCTGTTGAGCTCGCGACGAAATGGATCACTTACGGGGTCCCCGAAGGCCCAAGGTCCCTGACGGACCTACCAGGAAAGACCGTGGGTTACGAAGCTGCCCTAGGGGACAAGTGGAGGCTCAGACAAGTCTACGGGCTGTTAGCTGCCGCCTCTCCCGTCACGACGACCCCACTCAACCGACAAAGACGTTGCTCATTTCCTTCCTAAAGCAGCCGAAGCACCCCTTTCGTCTCTTTGGGACGAGCCGGCTAGCGAGGTTAATCAGGAAGACCGCCAAAGCCAATCAATGTATTCCGTAACCTCTGCTGGGACTACCACTCGCGACATAGCTGCGACCGTACTGCCCGTTGTGTCCGCTGCGGAAGGACCCCCGAGGGGATGCCCTGCGAATACGAGACCCAATGCCTCAATTGCCGAGGCCCTCATCCAGCTGATGATGGGAAATGCCCTGCCCGACCCCGGCGACAAAATGGAGTCCTAAAGCGATTAAGACAGCCGGAAAAGAGAGGGATCAGGGAAATCGGCGAAAGGCTCTTCCGCCAGCTCCACCCGGAGGTGGCCGCATCCGTAGCCGCAGCCGCAGCCGGTCCTTCGTCCCCGGCCCCCGAGGCCGGGGCCCGACCCTCATCGCCGTGCGAGGCGCTGACCCTACGGCCTACGGAAGGGACGCCCCCGCCCTCGCCGAACAAGCGCAGACGACAAGTTCCTGATACCCCTACATGGTAGGACGTCCTTCGCAACAGACCACCGACAAGAGACCATTACGCATCTTCCAAGCCAACGTCGGCAAGGACTCGGCATCGCACGACTGTGCGCTAGCCCTTGCTGATAGAGGCGAATATGATGTAGTGATGCGCCAAGAGCCTTGGACCAGCACGCGGAATAACCGCTGCACGACAAAGAACCACACTGCATATCGAACCTTTTCCCCCACATCAACCTGGGTTGGAAATAGCACACGCCCGAGGGTCATGACCTATGTGTCCCTCGTAGCAAGCTAAACGCCGACCAACTCAAGCCTACGCCTTCCCGAGATATTCTTCTAATACGAGCTGGCGGTATCTCCTTTCTTAATATCTATCGTCAACCGGCTACACTAGAGACCCTCAACTTCCTTAATAGCTGGGAAGTCCCTAATCGTTGTCTTATCGCCGGAGACTTCAACGCCTCGCACACGCTCTGGCAGTCAGGGCCCCATCGGAACCAAGGGGCCCGGATCGCAGGTTGGGTTGAAGATAACGACCTCGCCATCCTCAACTAGCCGAACCAACCGACTAATAAATACAATACTACCCTCGATCTCGCGATCTCAAATATCCCCACAGCACAAGCTAGAGTTGAGGACCATCTGGCTACTAGCTCAGACAACTACACTTAGCATCTCTCTTCCAATCCAACGGCCAACCCCACTGCAACCCAGCCGGATCCGGATCCAGATCTCGGACCCCGACGACCTAGCCCGGCTCGCCAAGGTCGTCTCACAGGGACAAGACTTCCTGCCAACAATCGCAATAACAGCTGAGGAATTGAACTACGCAGCAGCCCAGCTGCTCCAGCTCTTACAAGATGCAATCAAGGTCGTCGGCCGCTGCCTACAACGGAACGGGCGCTCCGCGCCGTGGTGGACCAAGGTCAGCGCCAAGGCGCACGCGCAATACCGAGCAGCTAAGACACAGGACCCTGAGGAGCTGGGGCCTGCTTTACTGGCTAAAGATGATTTCCGTAAGGTCGCTAAGAAGGCAAAAATCGACTTTTGGCGGGATATTATCAAACAATGCGACTACGAACGCCGATATCTCCCGTATCGCGGGTTGGGTCCGTACCAAAAGCGCCTTCCAGCCCCCGCCTCTCCAGGTCGGAGACGAGGTCTTCGAAACACAGGAGGATAAAGCAAATGCACTCCGTAAAGCTACGCTCGAGCGGCTAGACGCAGGGGACGATATTGAGGATCCGTGGGCCCCGATAACCGACGCCCCTAACCTTCCCTTCTCTACGCTAATCTTAGCTGAGGAAGCGGAAGATGTGACGGCGAAGACCGGAAACACATCTCCTGGCCGAGGCCTGGTACCCGGGAAAGAAAGCGCCGCCGTTATGATCACAAAGAGAAGGGCCCCAGGTCTCGACAACGATCGACCACCTTCTTGACCGCCTTAAAAGCGTCTTACATATCGGCATCCGCAGCATACTCCCAACCTAGAAGACGACCCCTGTGGCCGTCCTGTATCGTGACAGCGGCATCTCACCAGTTGACCAGCTGCTGGAAGCTATACGCCTACGGCACGCAGCCCGGCTCCAGTCCCTGGATCCAAGGCACCCGCTTACAGCTAGGGCTACTGTCCCAGCCCCCAGGCCGGGTCAAAAGCCGATATATAAGACCCGACTCCAACGAACGGCACTACTTCTCCCGCCCTCTCCTCGGCCGCACCTTCTTCAACAGAAATACAGCCCTGTTCAACTACACATACAACCGAAAGACGTCGCCGTCCCCACTTTCCTCTCCTGGATCAAGACCCTATCCGCAGAAGATCTCATCGTCTACTCAGATGGATCCCGATCATACGGAGGGGCCGCAGGTTACGGATACGCCATTCATCGCAATAACCACACGATTGGCAAGGGCCTAGCCCCGGCTAGGGCCAGTCGATGTGTTTGACGCAGAAGTAGCCGGCGCCCTCGCAGGCCTACGACACGCAGTGAGCCTGACTTCATCAGAGCCAGGCTTATGTATTTACATCTGCCTTGACAATACGTCAGCAGCAGCTGGCTTACGAGGACAGCCATCGGAATCCTCTCAGGCCCAGTTCCTGGAGTTCCAATTGATCGCGGTCTCAGAGGCCACGAGAACATGCCGTGACGACCGTTCAGGGTTTCGCCGACGATGACCACTGAAGTGAAAATCATGTACATCTTCAGAGTTGCCTCGAGGTCATCGATTCTGGTTTCAATGTCAATCTCGACCTTGTTCGCAACGACTCTTTTTGCATTCGGCTCTGTTCGCGCGCTGGAAATACTGCCTTCCAATGGTGCGCAGTGGTGTTGCCGGCGTAGGTCGGACTATGGACGGCCTTGACACCCCGCGTTACATTTTCAGGTCTCTGTGCATCGAATCCTTATCGATCACAGTCCCGCGACAGACTTCGCAGAACTGGGGCGCCTTGTCGCTTCCGGCTACACCATAGGGTGTCCGCGAAACATGTCTCTCCATCTCGTGTGCAGTTTCTCGGACAAGTTCCTCCTAGAGAGAAACGCGCCGACCTGCGGAGTGCAGCAGCAATATGAAAAAAGATAGGGTCCGTCATCTGAGGAACCCGGGTCTTGGGCCCTTGGCTAGACCAGCAGCTCATGCGCTCACTCCGCCTCGGATGTAGAATTCTCGTCTCTGCAACAATCATTTGCGCGGCGAGCAAGCAACGCCAACTGGCGTTCGCCTGGGCCTTGTTGTCTTCATCCGTGGGCGCTGGTGAATAGAAAGGAGAGTGAGAAGGCTTTCCTCTTCCCTTCGAAACGAAGAATGGCTGAAAAGGTCAAAAGTGGTCATTCTTCTCATCCAAATGGTTGCCAAATGGTTGATCGCTGACACCAAATCGTTCCGCTCGCCCCGACTCGGCCGCCCTCCCGTTTCCTCCAAACAGCTACTATGCCCATCATCCGCACGTCTCTCGCTGCAACCCTGATACGGCTCGTCGTCAATCAACAGCTGCGAGAATCTGCTAGCCTCTTTCCTTTCCGACCTTTCACCTTGGCGCCCCAATGGTCGACGCTACCAGCGCTTCGTGGGTTGTCCCAAAACTCTGCCTTGCTGTCTGTGTGCATTAGGCCGATCGTGGCTTGCGTTTGTACCTTGCCTCTGTAAGGGTAGGTAGGGTAGCTTGTTTCGCCTCCTGCTTAGAGGTTTTGTTCAAAGTTGAGCTATCGAGCTCTTCAAATGACATTCTGCTGGCGCTTTGGTGCTAATGTTCCACGCAGGTGTTCTGTTACCGGTTTCCCAGCGCCGTGTTCGTGCAATGGCGCTTCTAATAACCAACATACTCTGAGTGGTAGACATGATCTTCGGGGGGGGGTTGGGGGTTTGGGGGTTTATAGCACTAATCTTCTGCAGCTGTTGCGCCTCGCTCCTAACAAAGTGTGGCCCGCGTTTGTGAGTAGCGCAACTATGACAACTGCCTATCCCCTTCTCTCCCCCATCATCAGGTCTTTTCTGACGGAACGGAAACAAATTAGTTGACTGGTTGGCTAACTAAGTACTATCAAGACTATGGCGATATCTCTACCTCCGGAGGTGTGGCTATTTAGGACAATCCAGCGCGGCAAATATGGTGTAAGTTCGTAGCACCGGTCATTCAGCTGTACAATTCCACGCCAAATATCGGCTCGGGTATGTTCCTTGCTTCTTCTTCCTCCATACCGTATCTACGCTCCGCTACTTACAATATCCTCGTTAGCTCCTGGGCGCCTTCCTCCCTTTATTCGACTACAAGGTAACCTTACCTGCTTTTCCAACGATAAGTCTGGCTATGACGCTGGTACCATGCAGGATAAGCCTGAAGTGTACGCGGAGACATGGAAGTTTGGGTGGGGGCCATCAGAAACTCCTGGTGAGCTGTGCATCATCAAGTCTGGCTCTGATCTCTGTTCCCACCTCGCGCTCGTCGCTAGAGATTGCATGAATCCGCTGCATCACCAGCACCCTAGCTGTACACGAGAGGCAAGCGCCCGGAAATAGAAGACGATAGTGCGTTGCTAAGACTCACATCCGTGGACGGTCGCTGGCGAGGACACCGGTTTCCGCCAGTCTCGATCGTATCCATTGCGCTCTTCTGCGCCCGCTCGCTCCATCCTGCATTTATCGAGATTCAAGTGAACTCAGAATAATAAACGGCGGCGCAGAAACACAGTAGTGCTGTGTTGCGAAACAGAGCTCTCAAAGTTGAACTCTCAATGTGCGCATCCACTGCCCACGACAAGTTGTGGTCTCGTCCCATGAAGGAAGGGCATTGGGCTGTGCGCTAACAGGGCAAGTGCTTGTGCAAGTTGTTTCGAGCAGGAGCAAGCGAAGATGAAAATCGCAATTGATGTGTCTTGTACACGAGTCGCTCTGGTGGGCTCAGTTGTTAACACACAGCGATGTGTTGACGTGGACGATGCGCACGGTCTCGGTTGTATGGAACGCCAGAGCGTCTATGCCACCGAGATGCTTGCTGATGGCCTTTCATACAATACCGGGAGTAGTATGGACGATGCAATCATGAAGGACTCAAGGTGTTCTGGGTCAGTATTGAGATGTTGTCTACAAATAGCGACGTCAAATGGCCTAGGAGGTCACGAAGGCAAGAGGTTGGTTCTTCCCAACGAAGGCCTGAAACCGTCATGAAGGGCTCTTTACTTCTCCACCATACACCACAGCGGCCTCATGGAAGGATTGATGTACTAACAAGATCTGTTACTTAAACTAGGTAAGGGCTGTTTTCTAGTGTTGGGCGATTTGCTGGCAGTGTGTTTGCGTTGGGCGATGGCTAGATGCATGACGGAAATCCCTCCCCCATCCCCTCTCCATTTCTCTTACCTACGTTTGCGTTGCAGAAGCTAGAGAGAAAAAGACTGGCAAGAATGTTGGCAGTCGAACGAGGAACTCTGAGGAAAAGTTGACCGCGTTCGCCTAACAGACAAAACCTAAATTATGCTATGAATTTGCTTAAGATATAGCAAGCAGGTAAGCTTCGCCATTGCCCGCCACGACCCAGCTTCTGAGGAACGTGTGCCTCTTTGTCAACGGTTCGTATAGTAAGTAATATGTTAAAAGTCTTTATGCACTATCAGCAGTTATCCTCTTGTGATTGTACAATCAATCAATAGGAATGAGAGACGGCCTTGGTTTTAAAAAGAGTAATGTCAATTTGGAGAGGAAGCTAGACTTGTTGGTGTTATCTAATGTGTAAATAGAGGTGGCTATATACTAGCTATTGGTTCTGGGGCCGAGACGATCCCATCGCCGGTCTAGGGTAGGACCGTCATGGACCGTGTCCGTCTCGTCTGTGTCCTTTCTGCCTTGTCTCGCTGCCTGGCTTGCTCTATGCCATGCATGCGTTGTGACACAAATGAGACCGCGATCGAGGGAAAGGGGTGTGATTTGGAGTGTCTATGCTGGTGCTGGCGTGTCTTTGACGACGTATCTTTGTTAACGCCCCACGAAGGCAACAATCACAACTCCAGAGTCAAGCGTTGCCGGTCAAACATAGAAGCCAAATGTCAAAAAACCTAACAAACCCTCTGGTGCAGATTCTGCCCTCGCCCTGGGTCAGCGCCGCACGGTGTGATATTCGCAGTGACTTTGTAGACGGGCTCTGAACGTCAACACTCAACCATGTGAAGGTGGCAATGGCACTTGAGATACAGTATTGCATTGTCTCTTTGCACAAGGACTACAGGGCCCCATCTCCACCAGCATCACACCCACAAAAATGTTCCCAGTGGGACATACCGTGGCCCGGTGGTTGGTCAAGGGATCTAGCAGACGACGCACGTTGATCCCTGTCCTCGCCACTCATCCCCATTCCCATCAACTCCATCTGTAGCAGTCAGCACAGAAATTCCGGCGGAACCATTGAACCCGTCACTCCTTTCGGAGCATTGCTCAAAACCCACGCTACTGTAGCGGGCGGCCAATGAAGGGACAACGGCGAAGTCATGAAACAGTAGTCTCCAATTAGAATACTAAGAGGAGAGATGCTATGACACAAACGACCTGAAATTATCGCTCCAAACGTTACAATGACCGCCTTGGAAGTCGTGACTCATCACTGGATCGGGCAGTCACGGATATGTCAAGTGCACGCAAACAACTTATCGGCGACAGACAAGATGACCACCGCACGGAAGCTGCCTCATGTGGCGGTACCGATATCGCACAACGAAGGCACACGTGCCTGGTATGCAGTAGTCACTTTTGCGGCTCAGATTCCCAGAAGGTTCAAAACTTTTCTGTTGTCCGCTCTGAATTGCATTTAGTCATGTTAACAGTATGGCTAATCAATGCGCCCGAGATCCGGACATGAACATCCTCTCCTGCCCTCTTCCAAGGAGATCTGTCTAGCTTTTGTCAACAGTGATGTGATTTCGCTGTCACATGTGCTTCAAAGCGCATACTCCGAATGGACAGCACTGAGTAAGCTTAGCAATAAGAATCTCCTGCTCGACTCCTATCTTTCTTAGCAAACCCGATCATCACGCAGATGTTGTTCCTCAACAAGAAATACACGCTAAGCATTCTTGGAAGCAATGCACAACACCATTACTACTGGTTTCTTGAACTTCTTATCAGAGCGAAGGACAACCCCGGGAGGATTACTAAGAGTTGGAAAAAGGAAGACAGCCCATGAAAATCCGCAGGCAGCCCCTCTCCCGTTCCGAAGCAGACGCAGCAGCATTCAACCCAAACCAGCCGCGCTCTGCCTATGCAGAATGAATAGACGGACTTCCCCATTGTTTTCCCGCCTATTCAAGGACCAGCTTCGACCAGCTTCCGCTACAAGAGGGAAATCGGGGAGAAAGAAGAGGAAGAAAGAATAAAAGAAGGGAATAGAAGATACCCAATCGCTAAAGAGCATTAACTGCTAGCTGATAAGATACTTAGATCAAGGCTACAGATGAGGACTTCTAAGTTAAACTCAAAGTCTATTACTGGAAGATAGGTTGTATGCCAGTTGAGGCAAGGCATCGGGAACTGGTGCCGCAGAAGGCTTGGAATGGTGGGTAGTTTGCATAGTAATCTTCAACAAACTGTAAGTAGCTTCCCGAGAGCCCCTAAAAGACGAGCTGAAGGCAAACTAAAACGTGCAGTTATGAGTGTTCTGTTTCTGGGATTGGCAATTAGCTCTGGATGATCACTGTGCCAATGCTCCTACGTTGCTATGATGTAAAAGAATAGTACAAAGAAGGACAGTGGGGTAAGTTATAATATATCGCCAACTTTGTAGTGTGGGGAAATGTTTAGGACTGGTTTCGATATAAAGCGATTATTTCACAAATTTCTAGCTACCAATCGCGGTTCCCTTGAACGACGTCAAGCCTTTCCCTGTTTATATAGGACCTGCATCGCATGACATGACGTTTTGGTTCTTCCTATTTCTGAAGCCAATATGTTATCGGCACTCATATCTTCCATAGGCCCTCTTGGCCGCAGACGCAATAGAGAGTTCCTGCAGACCGTCTCCTGCATCAGTACCCTTGGTATGACACTTAATCATGACTCTGAGCGTTGATTGCCTGCCTCTCCTCTTTCCGTTGCTCGTCATGTTGGCTCATGTAAAACCGCATCCGTATTGAGAGCGCAATACAAAGTCCCAGTAACCCAGCAAGTTGCGATGCCATTACAACTCCTCTCCAGTAAACATTATGAGCAGAATACCAGCACGCCACCCCAATGAGAAGCTCGATAATCGACACGTCTAACAGTACTAATGGCATCCAAGCCATGATAAGATCCATTTGAGTGATTCCTAGCAGACCCTCAAAATGAAAGCGGAGCATTGTTGCCACTACAGCCGACACAGGAGCAGTGAGAGCCGAGCTACAGAAGAAGCCATCGCCGATCTGACTGAGACTTGTAGTACTCGGATGGGCTGTGGAAAATGTTAGGAGAGCGACAGAGAGCCCACTGACAAGAGCAGCAAGCGCGATAAAGGTATTGTAGAATCGCTGGATGCGCTGAAAAACCAAGGAAGTCTCCTTTATGTCAAGGCATTTGCTCGACCAGAACCACATGATTTTCTTCTGTTCTCTTGAGGATTGGCGTTGACTATGGATCCACGGGTGAAGGGTAATTATGTGAAAATAAAGTAAGGGTTTTAAGGAGTGAAGAAAATGATGGAAGTCAAGGGTACAGCTCGACAGAGGACTTGGCTTGTATGTTTATATTATTTACTGTCTCATGTGTACTGTACAGTATCCGCCAAGTCTGTACTTCCTAAGCCAATAATGAGTGTAGAGTAATTAGTCGCTAAGTCAGAGCAGAAGTTGATTTTAGTCAAGGCCGCGGGAAACGAGCGTGCCCTGCACTTGACTTGTGCAACACAAAAAAAAATGAATGTTTCAACTCTCTTCGATCAAGGATTTGAAGGATATGTACATACAGCAAGACGACGTGTGTCGATCTTTGTCTCTACTAACCGGTTCCAGCGCTACGTGTCTAACAATGCATTGTTTACTTTTCACACATACACAGATTGTCTTCCGTTCCTCCCTAGCCCCCCTAGTCGCCATGCCTAGCACGAAAGCGGCAATTTCAGGCGCTGCTAAAAACGGATCGCTAATCTTGTGTGGGGTAGGTATGTTTGTGTATGTGTATGTGTGTCTGTGTTTGTGTATGTGTATGTGTCTGTGTCTGTGTCTGTGTCTGTGTCTGTGTCTGTGTCTGTGTCTGTGTCTGTGTCTGTGTCTGTGTCTGTGTCTGTGTCTGTGTCTGTGTCTGTGTCTGTGTCTGTGTCTGTGTCTGTGTCTGTGTCTGTGTCTGTGTCTGTGTCTGTGTCTGTGTCTGTGTATGCGTCTGTATCTGTGTATGTGTATGGGTATGTGTGTCTGTGTATGTGTATGTGGATGTGTGTGTATATGTGTGTATGTGTGTATGTGTGTGGGTATGTGTGTCTGTGTATGTAGATTCAATGTAACATAGTGTGTTGATAGCTGTCGAGGCTAGCTGTCTATGAAATCTGCTAAGTGAATGTAATACTGTGGTGGTGGCACCAGGATTGCAGTTGTCGGTTCACCCCGTCTCTCCGCCTATCTCACCCCGCAAGCGTGTCCCCCACCCAGTCCAGCGAAGCAACGGACTCAAATGCCCTCCCGGTGCGCCGACCCACTGCCCAGCGTCGTGACCAGATGCACTTCCTTTGTGGTTTTGGTCTGAACATCGTTCGCCTTGTAGTAGACGTTGTCGCACGGGAACACCTGGCACCCAGATACCGGGACCAATGACTTGGCAGGCCACATCTGCTTTACGTTGTCTCTATCTCCAGGGTTGACGATGGCGGACACATCAAAGTAAGTCAGACCCATCCAGCCGTTGAACATGACCTCGCCGAGCATGCCAACTTCCTGGCTGGCGCCCTGCTTAACGGCGTAGAAGTTGCCACTATATTCGGATGGGAACGTGACAGTGGTGTTGGCGTCACTGCTGACCGTGACAGGGGAGCCGAGACTGGGTGAAAAGTACAGCGTTCGCACGTTGTGGTCGAGGGTCCAGAACGTTACGGAGTTAGCGTCCACCGTGGCGAGGGACAGAGCGAATACCGCGAGTGAACCAGCACTCAGTTGAAGCATCTTGGACATGTTTTTGGTCGTCTTTCTCGGGGGATGCAAAGGTTTGCTCCTTGCGGACGCGCGACAGTCGCGCGGAACAAGTAGGCGTAAAGGGTACTTCTGAACGAATGTGTAATAAATGCATAGGACAAAGAAGAGGAAAAGGAATGGCACTCCCTATAGACCATACGCAAGGGAAGAAAAAGAAGGAGTGGCGATGGCCGACTGCCAAAAAGACAGGGACAACGAGAAGCCGAAGGAGTGACAGGTAAGTCTACGCAGCAAGCTATTATAGCCATGAAATTGAGAAGCACCCTTCGTGACTTCTCATGGCTTCTGCTTGCTGGATCTTTCTCAATCGTCTCTGTCATCTTGGTGGCTCAGTTGTCCCGCCCGCTCCAGCTACGAACCGTAACTGATCACAGTCCGAATGAACCAGTCCAAACGAACAGGTCGCGATCCTTTTACCTATGGCGAGACGGTCACCATGACAGCGTGTGCGCGCTTCTGTGACAGAGCCTGGCTAACCCATGGTCATTACGTAGCTCAATCACAACTGTCCCACAAAGTGCCGGTACAGTTACACGGAAACAATGTGAGAGCCCCGCAGCTCTGCCGCAATGCGGCGCAAACGCCCTCACTCGGGAATCATCATGGTTTTAGTGTGACGGCTACACGAGCCACTTTGTCACGGAAATCCTGAGCGAACGTTTGCATACTGGATGTGATCCAATAGTTGGTTTCTAGTCCGGCCTCGAGAACAGTTTTAACTGACACCCGGTGACTCTCGCGAACTGCTAGTCTGGCCTCTGACCCTCGAGACCCGTGCATTACTAAGAATAGTTTCCTCAATGCCGTAAACGCCTGTAGCTCGATCACGCCGCAGACTGCTTTAAAATGCCGTCTCCCGGTCCAGTTCAGGTCGCTTACGTCTTTTCAATCATGCGGTGGCGCGACATGGAGATTCCCCTAGTCGTTTGGTTCTGTCTAGGCCAAATTCTTGCACACTACTGGCGTAAAGTTGCCTCCTAAATGTAACGATTATGCTAGACCGCTGTACTAGGGGGCAAAAGATTGGTCAATAATCGCTGTGGTGGCAATCTTCTGGGCACAGTACTGCACAACTTTTCTGCCTTAATTGGGGCTACGCCCAATCTAACAGGTTATGGTGGAGCTATAAGTGGTGTGGGTTTTTTTAAAGTACTAAATTATTTTAAAAGTTTTTTCAATAAGCTATATTACGAGTATAATTTTATAAATATTAAAGTTAATTACATTTAGTATTTAATAAAGCTCTTTTTAAAAATTAATATTCCTGGCTATTTTTTATATTAAACTAAAGCTATTTGTAGATACAGTATTTTGGTGTAAAACTGGTACTTTTGACAGACTTTTGACACCCCACTTTAGGCTGTGGCGTGTGGAGGCGTCGACCAGTGGGGATCGCTCGACGATGACCCCAGTCAGTCAGAGAGGAGGCGAACCACGCACAGCAGCGGAAGCTCAGGTATCCCACCAGCAATGCAAGCAGCAGGAGGGTCAGAGAAGAGGATCCGCCGATAGAACATCGCCCAAAAGCCAAGTTCAACAAGCGTTTGTACGGTTCGAGCTCGATGTGGTCGGGTTGTTCGACCTCCACGACGGCTCCTCACGTAGCGACTAAGGACATTTCTCTCCACCTCACAGTTGAGGGTTACGCAATCTTGCAATCCTCAGAGGCGTTGAAACAGTGGAACAAAAGTTAAAATCCGCAACGCAAAAGGTACAATCCACGATCCAGAACCAGCGAGTCGTCGAACAGCCATCAAACACTTGCCGTCAGATTGGCAGACTCGACTGCATAACATCGATTCGAGTTCGCTTCAGGGGACACGCAGAGCACCCATCCATTCTGGGCTTGCGTTCGTTTCGTTGCTTCGCCGCCCTCCTGGCGGTCATGCTGTGCTGTCGGCCACCGAGCAGTGACGACTGACATTTTGTGTTGCTACGTACGTGTGCGCCGAAATAGGTAAAGTGAAGACAAGTGGAGAACTGTTTTTGTACCTCGTCACAAACGCAAAAAATGCAAAGGTTCAAGACTGATTTCGATGCCGCCTTCGGTTGGTGAGACGATTCCGCTACCTGAACAGTTCCCGCTATAAACGCACGTTCGATGTTTCTCAGTTTGGCGTCATCTTGGCGAGGTGAACGCCTAACTTTCGTCGGAACGTTGGCCAGGGTGTTTTGACGTTTGAGTGTCTGTCCTCCCGTTGGTACTTTCCCATCTTCTCAACCCTAAGAATTAAGCGTACACTTTCCGCCTCATATCCTGTCCGTCAATAATGGAGATTTCATCCTTGTTTTCGGTGCCGGTATTTTGCTGGTCTGTTACTATCTATTCACTACAGTGCAGTAGAGTGCATGCATCCAAAGAAAAGACGCGCAAACTTTCTCCCCTTGTCCCTTTACTGCTTCGCTTCGCGTAGCGATCGTAGCCTCGCTGCATGGCCTTCAAGTGACTCCAGTCGTGGTCATCCTCTCCCAAGCTCCAGGCCATGCATCCGCCAGCCCCCCGGTCGAAGAGGACGTTGAATTTGCTCACGATCAGGCCGGCCGTGTCCCAGCTCCAGAAGAGCCGGGTCTCGACACCCCAGTACCGCTGAGCACCCGCCGCCGAGTCGGTTCTGCTGTGCACCATGGCCTTCTGGAAGGACTTGATCACATCGGGGCCCTCGCACCGCCCATACGCCGACTGGCAGCCGGCCCCGCAATACTCGGTCGTGGTCCCGCTACCGCAGTCACTGTTATCCTTTGTGCTTGTACACACCAGCTTGGGAGGCGCCAGGTCAAGACGTCCAAGCCATAGACGAGGGGGAAAAGGGGAGGAGAGAGCTCAACTCACCGGAATCCGGCCTCGCTACAGCACTCGGCATCACCGCAGCCGCAGGAGCCGTTGCTGGTCAACGTCAATTCTTGCGGCGCCTCGTCAAAGTTCTTGGACTCGAACGTGACCGCCCCCGAGAGACCGGTGTCGCTTCCGTCAGCGACTTCAAGCAGCTCCGTCGCGCAGCCGATCGGATGGTCACATGTGACCCCCTGCTTGGTGGTGAACCATTTGGCGTAGAACGGAATACCGAAGTTGAGCTTGGCAGCATCGAAACCTCGTGCGATGTAGGTGTTGACGCATGCGAGAGTCGCGTTGACCGAGGTGTGGTGGGTCGTGCGGTTGTCTCGTCGGTTCATCAAGTCGTAGCTCATAACCTGCAGGGCAGGCTTTCTAACCATACGCCATACACCATACAGGCCTCTACGGTATATGGCGTATGGTTTACTCTCATATGGTGAGTTATACCATATATTGCCCATACATTAAATGATGTCATAGGTCAATATCTCTACCTAGAGCGCATTGGCGGTCTGATGAGCATGGTGGGTGTACTGTCTTTGCAGATGGTAAACTAGGTCATGTTTTAGCCCAGAGCGCTCAGGCTGGGAGCCTTGAGCCTTTCGAGAACATTGCCAGGTAGATTCTGCTGTAGTGATGTATTTGCGCTTTTGGGTGGAAGGTTCAACTGGCGCTAGGCGGCTCCTAGACATGTCAGTCACCTGAGAGGCGTTCTCGATTGTGGTAGCAGTGGAGGACTCGCGCTCACTAGGCATGCGTATAAGGACAAAGCCCATAATAGGGTTTTTTTTCTCTTTTTTTTTTAATCTGCCCTTGCCTACCCTGCACATGAGTGGGAAAATACATTGTCATACATAAGTTACCCAGCACTTAACTTAGACAACTAACAAGCTAATCAAGCATCCACTCTACGAGTCAATCAGAGTGTGAAGCCTGCCAGGTAGACATCCCGGAATGAGTAAATCTAAGATATGACTGAGCTCCTATAGTAATAAAAGGTATTTTGCAAGTGTCATGGTTGCTGCCGATATTGGGCTCTCGGAATAGCTTTATCCCGGCGTATGATCATATATGACCATACGCCTTGGCACGTATGGTATAGGTGTATGGGCAATATATGGGCAATATATGGTTTAATTAAACCATACGCGTATGGTTAGAAAGCCTGCTGCAGGGACATCGGGCTCGCGTCAGCAACATGCGGTACTAGAGCCAGGTCCAGTCCGGGTCCGGATCCAACCGGCGCCCGCCCTCGGCGGCTTAACTTACATTCACAAAACCCACTACGCTATTCATTTTTGCAACCTGTTCTGGCGTGTAGGCTATCATGTCCCTCTCGAGACCAGGCACGGCAATGGACAGTTCCTTGTCGCCGATGGCCGTCTTGATTTCCTCCAGCAGCAGAGGGAAGGATTAGATCTCGGACGTCTTATTCCTGTTTGGAATCCTCCTGTAGTCCTCCCCGTTGCCTCCGGGATACTCCCAGTCCAAATCTGGTCGTCGTTAGCACGAACGCGAGGGGGGGGCACATAGGGTAGGGAGCCAGCCCTACCAACACAGTCGAAGCCGAGCCCGTCGATGGCGTCTGCGACGTTCTTCGCATACGCTTGACGGGACTCGGGGGTCTTGGCGCCCTCGCTGAATTCTGTAGTGTCTGCCCAGCCACCGATGGCTAGGCAAGCCTTGACTTCTTCGTCGAAAAGCAGGCGTATGTCGCTCACACTCATGAAGGGCGTGTACTGGCCGGCCGGGTCGGACGCGAAGAGCGAAGAGTTGGCAAAAGCCACGTTCACGTAGTTGATCCCCTTGCTCTCGCTGGCGTGTGGCAGCTCTAGCAGCGCTGTTCTTTACTGCATGTATGTGTCCGCTCCACTTGATGTTTCTGCGTAGACTAGGCTTCTTGTCTCGTCTGCCCTCACCGCGCAACTCATGTTCTGGGATGTTTCGATCAGGTAACAGATGAGTGGGCGCCAGTCTTTCGACTCTGACTCTCAGTGCAATCCAATGTCGACCCCGCCGGCCATACGCCGCCTACGTCGCCTCTCGTCTCGCTCGCGAATGGACAGACATGTCCAATCTTGTACACACTTTAGCCGCCTTCGCTGTCTATACGCCTGGTACAGTGTGAGATGTGTTGTTTGTCCGTTCATCATGCCAACGCTGCCATCGGGTGTTTCTAGAGATAGAACGTGCCGATCATAGAATTTCCCGGATGCTGAGCACGATTCCCTCCGCGGGCACGCTGCAGTATGGTCATCCATCCTATGCGGCATGAAAAACCCCAAACCCTCCCGCCTTGGAACGACACCTGGGCTGCCCAGCATCCAGCACCCAGCTCCATCGAAAGCATGTCCAACTTCGCCATCGAAATCTTCCTACTGCTGAGCATCGGACTCAGCGTTCTCGGCATCCGAATTTGCGTGCGACTCGAGACCAGCTATGGTAGGAAGCTTGCGTTAGACGATTACTTCACAGCTCTGGCCGTGGTAAGCATCATCTCCCCTTCGAACTGAGACCCGACGCTGACATCTTGACCGAAGCCTCTATACCTCGTCGAAATAGCTCTTGCCCACGCAGCGAGGTCTCACTTGGGCGGCCTGGCCAATCACGGCATGTCAGATGCGGAGAGGGCGCGGCTTGGTGCAAGTAGCGAGGAGCACACGCTGCGAGTTCTCGGCTCCCAAATCCACCTCGCAGGATGGGTCGTTCACGTCTCTCTGCTATGGACGCTAAAGGCAGCCATGTGCTCTTTCTACTCGCGGTTGGCGAGGAATTTGGGGGCCTGGAGAGAGCCTATCTACGCTGGGTTCGCGTTCCTCTGCGTCACTTGGATCGCCACATTCCTATCTATCATGCTGAGCTGTCGGCCGCTGAGCAGAAGCTGGCAGATCAGCCCAGATCCTGGAAATTGCTGCCAACCGGCGGTAGCTAAGATCGATCTTCTTGTGGCGACAGTTCTCGACGAGCTCACCAACGCCTACCTGCTATGTATTATGGTACTGATGCTCCCAAAAATGCGGCTGTCTCTGCTCAAGAAGTTGGAGCTTACTGCAGTCTCTATGTGTGGTGCTCTCGTCATGACGGCAGGTTTTCTTCGATGCGCGCTCACACTGACGGTAGGTGCTCTTGGTGTCTCGTGCGTGGTAGCTAGCGTCTAGTGTTTGGTTCCTGGCGCCAGCTGCTTGGCATCCGATACCCTGTTGTTTAGTTCCCGGTAGAGAAGGAGTCTCGCTAACATTCCATGAAGAGCTCGTCTAGCGGCATGGAGCAGGCCGAGCGTTGGGCGGTGCGAGAAGCATTCGCGGCCATTGTGACGGTCAACCTACCCATAATCTACCCTTTCATCGTCGGAGGCCTGAGACTACTGCTGCGCAACAGAAACTGTCCAAAGGACATTTGTGGTTTACCACATTCCAATCCGCGGTTCTTCCCCAACGACGGCGTCATTTTGGTCACCAACGAAGTCGGGTTAGAAATCACGAAAAGGCAAGGGGGCGTAATTCGCCGAGAAGATGCACACCACACGAGTGTGTCTGCCAGAGGGCGGACAACGTAAAAAAGTGACATACCCACGGTAGCGTCTATCGACAGCAGGATTTTGACTGTCTCGACGGGGCGGTGTCCTTAGACTTAGCCAGGTACCGAGTTCAAGACTATTTTCATTGACGCCGCCGCCGTCAAGAAGCAAACACTTCAGTATTGCAAAGTGAGTCTATCTGGTCATCAGCATGCCTGTCTCCATCTTGATGCCTGTCTCCATCTTGGATGCCTATATTGCGGCAACACTAACTCGACTATGCGCCTGGCCCCATTTCTGTGAGGTGGGTTAGGAAAACAACATTTCATCTTCGCCAGGAGTCGGGGAACACTTACGCCGCTATGCAAATTGAAGTTGGAGAGTCCCCGCAAGCCATCAACACCTAACTGCTGGTACACATTGTAGGTCACTGCCGCTGCCATATCATCTCGTATTTTTGCGCCTTGTCGTCGTCTCTAAGGTGCTGCCGCAAATAGCTCGCTCGCTGCATGTCGCGGCATACGTAGTCATTGCTGGAAGAGCGCAGGGTGACAGTGTCGTACAGGGTGTTGCGCAGGGTGTCGTGCAGAGTAGCGTGCTTGGTTTTCGCTCGCAGGGACTTTGACGTAACAAGTGTAGTACGCTGATCCGAATGTGACGCAGAATGTGCACTTTGCAGTGTTGGGTAGGAGTGCCCGGGAGGAGACGAGCAAAGAAGAGGAGACCACGCCTGCAGATGTCGTCTCACTATCTCACCACCCAGAGACCCAGCCTGGCAGGTGCAATCGCTCGCGTTAGCCAAGACTGGGGAAGACCGGCTGTGGACATCGCCGATCGTTTTATCGCAGCTCGGCGCGCCAACCCACCCCCTGCCGATAGCCTAGGACTCCTGGGAGGCACTGCCTTGATGATTGCGGCCAAGTACGAAGGGCGCAGGGAAGACTTGGATCTCGGCGAGCTGGCCAACTCCGTGGCCGCTCACTACGATCAATCCTACGACCGATCGGCCATACTAAGTGCCGAAAGGTGGGTCCTGAGCGCCATCGACTATGATCTTAGCTGGCCAGGCCCTCTCCCCTTCCTGGAGCGGATCATCGCCGAGAACAAGAGCAAGGCTGTGGTCCGCTTTGCTTCCCGAGCTCTCCTGAGGCGCGCCGTCGCGCGCCAACAGTTTGCCCACATTCTTCCCAGCATGCTGGCTGCGGTGTGCTACCGGCTTGCCCAGCAGGATCTAACAGGCCAGGAGTGGGTAAGTGAGGCAACCTGCGCGAACATGCAGCCCGCGTCAGATGGACCCTCAGTCTGGACGAGCGGGAGTGTTCACCGTTCCGCCCCTTTTCTTAGCTTACGAAGTAGTTGCATACACAGTTATTCCATGACGTGTGTCTCCTGTCTTCGTGTCAGGGGCTTCTTCATAGAGACTAGAGAGGCTAACTGAGGCCATGCATGTAAGGTAGGCATCCGAGGTCCGTGGTGCGCGGGGAATAAACATGTCCGGATCGCCGAGGTCGACACCATGAGACCGGAGTAAGGTTTGTTGAAGAGACATGCGTGTCGTGTTAGCGCACAGGCTTGAGTCATGCAACCAAACGGCTCATTCAGAAGCTGGTCAAGCCATGTCGTGTTTTGCGCCTTGTCGCCGCCTCTAGGGATGCTGCCGCAAATAGCTCGTTGCCAAGTACTGTCACTGAACGGCGGCGGGGCCGATGAGCTTATCGGCATGAGAATGTCGCTACATATGGAGTACAGTGGGTGTCATTTAGTTTTGATCCAAAATCATGTACAACGGCGGTAGCTGCCAAGAATAGCCTAGTCTTGTTGAACCATAATCTCATGCTGCTTTAGTTTGATAGCAACGACCGCTAAATTGTGCACTATTTGCCAGCACGGCCTTATCTTCATTTCCATTTCAGCGCGTACACTGGCCTCTTCAATTGGTTATTTAGTTGAGATTTGCATATTTGTAGGTAGGTGGCGACTGATATGCGGTGTTGGAAGCAGGATTCTGACCAAGTGCATTAAAGCAGCCTTGGATAATACCCTAGTATGCTTAGCTCTGACCCAGAGGGACTGGTGCAGTAGGTACATGATTTTGGATCAAAACTAAATGACACCCACTGTACGTACATACACTGTCTCCTCTTGTCGTCACTTTACCATTCGGCGCTCTGCCCCTGCAGACGCGGAGACCACGGACGAGACGCATGACGCCACAAGACATGTTCCGTCGCATCATCCTGAAGGTCGTCCGAAGGATCTGGAGGGCCCATAATATATACGTAGCGACACAAACGTCTGTCGTCACTGCTCGGTGGCCGACAGCGTAGCATGGCCGCCCCGAGGGCGGCGAGGCAACGAAAACGAACGCAAGCCCAGAATGGATGGGTGCTCTACGGGTCCATCTGTAGCAAGAAATCCCCTAAGCGCGCACGGGTGTCACATATGCGCGACGATCAAGGTCGCATGCATAATCAGAAATGATTGTAGGGACTGCGAGGTGGAGTTGAGGCCAATGGCGACATGACGTTTACGCTAACCGAGGATAAGTTACGGTATGCCATCCAGGTTACAGTACGGTAACGATACTATGAAGCTCCCCTAGACCAAAGCTGGAACTGTCTGGGGCCACGATAGGGATTCATCGGCGCTATGAGTTCAGCTTCGAGACCAAAATGGTTCGTGTCGGATACAAGCTGGGTCCCAAGTGCAGGTGGAGCATCCAGGAGCTGTTTATCCTCCTACCCGGCGATATCGTCGCCTATCTCCTCAACGTGTATGACAGGGGGTTATCAGGACCGACTTGGAAAGGGCTCGCCGGGCCCCCGGCCGGCTAGCCTGTATTAGGAAGCAAAGGAAAGCTAGACCCCCCTGACATCAAGGGGCGGGAGCGACAGTCAACAGATACACAATACACACACATGTTCAAGGTCATCAAATGGTCATACAAGCTATCTGACAGTATCACACTGTCGATCATGTGAACGGCCTCTAGTAACTGTATTCCAGCTATCTAGTCCAGGATGCTATTCACATCAGAGGTGAAGAAGAAAGAAAATTATACTTTTAGCTACACAGTATAAGTGCGCCGCTCGCTTATCATATACGTTATCATGTATAGTTATATAAAAAAAAAAAAAAAAATTATTTATTTATTTTAATTACAGTTTTTTACGGAGTGTTATACTTGCATTTTGGCGGTGTAGGGTAATATTTGACAGACTTTTGGGAGTTAACTTTATGTAGCCCATCGTGCACCCGCTTTTGCAACCATACTTGCAGTAACTTACCTATCCTACAGGCATCGATCCTATTAGTAACCCCAACCCAGCACGTCCTACATCCAAGCCATCCCCGACTTAACATGCAGCATCCCATATGGTCTTGCATTATGCTGGGTCTCTCAGCACCCATTTTTTCCCTACGGAAAGGTATTTTCCGGACGTCTAGATAGCAATCAGTTGGGCCGCCTTCTCGTACAGGACGCTAACACACAACTCACCTTGCAGATGTTCAGGTTCCGGCGAATCCCTGCCCTCCAAGTGCTTGCAGCCTTGCTTGTAGGAATGTGCGTGTTTGTTTTGAACCACTGGTGTATCTCCTCTATACTCAGTGGCGTGCCGGGGCTGCTGCGGAACGCCTCCATGAGCAGCTCATCGTATCCGCAGCGGCATTTGGCCGCGTTCCGATGATCGTGGTGGCTGCTGGCGCCGGACGGAGCCTGAAGCCCACCCATCGAGTCCCACCAGAGGTCGGCAGGGGACGGAGACCGAACACGAGACCCTGGCGGGGTCAGGAGCTGGCCATGCTGCGGCCACCACGCACCCTGGGCGGCATACCCAGCCAGCGACGCCGCCGGGTTCGCCTGCGCCGTCGGGCTCGTCATCTGAAGCGGGAACTGAGGGCTGGCGGCTGGGAGTGCCTGGGCACCGGGCATGGCCTGGTAGGGGCAGTAGCATTGGCTGGCGCCCTGGCTGAAGCCCTGCTGCCATCCAGCGTTGTACCAGAATTGACACACATCCGATATGGCGGGGTCGGAGGTCGGCGCCAGCGCCGTCTCAGAGCCGTTCCACAACTGGCCGCCGAGGTCCAGCTCGTTCGAAGCCAGGGTGGCTGCATGTCGACAACTATGGGGAACGAGAGCTTGAAGGAAGCCGTTGTCAGACATGGCGCTGTGTTCGGCTAAGATAGAAGCGGCGGGTCGTGGGATTTACTTGAGACTCTGTACAACAAATTCATCTAGATCGAGACAACCTCGGTCGAGACGACTTAGATTGAGATCCAGAAACAGAAACAGAAACAGAACAGATAGATAGTCGGCAATAGCATCACGGCAACACCTGTATTTCTACAACCCAACTCGCATCTTCATCTTCCACAGCTCTCGTACTAGCCTGAAACGCTCTTGCGTCTTGTTCAACCAACACAGAGAGACACAATTAGGGTACCAGTCAGTCGGTATAAGTAAGAAAACAGGTATTGCATCTTCTGTTGGGATCGCGAAAGCCGTGGGACAATTCAAACAATCTGCCAAGCGTGTTGGTTACCGATATGCTACAGTTGAATGCCCCTGGTGATCCGACTGATCCCTTCGTCAGTACAGTTTAATGCAAATACTGTACTCCGTACTAGCTCACTTTCAAAGACACCGCACTCGCAACTGAGAGTGGCGGAAGCAAGCATCCGGGGGGGGGGGGGGGCAATTGGGTTTTTGTTAGTACAACTGCGTGTGTATGGTGCCTGGCATGTTGTCCCACCAACAGTTCGAGTGGAGAGAGTCATGATCATGTCCAGCTTCTTCTCATATCGACATTATCCTTTCTCAAAACGGGACTAGCACCCAACCTCTGTTGGTTCAACTGGTTTTCCCCTTGAGGTCAGGGAGGTCTAGCTTTTCCTGGAGCCCTGGTGTTGCAAGATGCCTCCATTTCAACAGGACCCACCTTTTACAGTTGTTGGAACTTTTGCTGTAACGGAGTGATGATTATTGACAAAAGCCACCTATGCTCGTAGCCGCAGCATCGGTCCATGCATTGGCCAGCTTCGTCCGGGTTTCCGCCCCAGTAGCCGGTGCCGATCAAGGTCTCTGATAGAAGGCATGTACATGGCAAGCTCATGTCGTGTCGGCCGGCGGGTTGCGGGAAAACTGTACGCTACGCAGTGCACTGTGTGTACGTACGGCAACAGAACATTTGGATGCACAGCAACAACGCCCAAAGCAGCAACACCCACAGCAACCACGCGCACTGTACCCTGACACGTACCCGCCGCACTGGCCTAACTATGCTGGCCTCGGCCTCAAAGGCCCTCCCTTGAACCCCTTTGTGTCTGGAGTTCAACAGGGGATGCAGGCCTTCTTCAAAGAGAACGGAAAAAGGCTTAGTAATGTAGTTGCTGCTACGCTCGTGGCCGAAATCAAGGGCCCATACTTGGGCCCTTTCAACAGAGAACTCGGAAGCCTGCGAACTCTGCTGGAAGAGGCGCTCTCTCAATGGCAGCCGAGCGTCAACGGCGCCCTTGTCAGCCTTCAGAGCCGGCTCGTCGACTTGCAATGCACGATGGACGAGTTCGTCCCCAAGACCGGCGAGGCCCACGCAAAGCTTCGAGAAGAGCTCGCGAGCATACAAAGGTCCCTCGAAGCATCCAAGCCACGACGGCCACTTCCAAGCTCTGCTCGCATACGAGTGCCATGAACAGACCGAGGCCATCAAAGAGATGGTGCGAGAAACACAGAGTTCCGTTGAGGCGCTTAGAGCCGCACTTGGTTCACGCAAAGGCGGTCAAACTCGACGTGTTGGTCGGATCTCAGCTCCAAAAAGGAAGAAGGGCAAATCTGAGGCCCGTCAAAAGAGTTCCCCGGGTAGCAGAGCAAATCGTGGACCAGCTCAAGGGGCAGCCGGAGCGATTCGTCAAGGGGTAGGTCAAGGGATAGGTCAAAAGGCAATGTCGTGTACAGCACTCGCTGAGAGGCAACGGAACGGAGCCGCGAGAATGTCAAGGATACTGATAGGAACTCCTCGCACAAGGCACCTGGAGCGCCCAAAGAGCCAAGCTTACCCGCGAGCGTGGCAGGCGAGGAGCTCGGTCGAATCCGATGCCAAAGTTGCCAATGCTGGCAGCCCTGCGACTACGTCAGCGCCGAGAGCTCACCGTGTAAGCGCTATCAATGCGACGGGTGTACTAGTACCGAGAAGAAGCCATCGCCCACCCAGCCGCACGGCCTTCGTCGGTCGGTGGGAGTACGTGGGAGGAAAGGCGCAGATTGCTGTGATGGAAGATCCGCTCAACTGCTCCTGTAGAGAGGTTCATGTTTTAGTTCTCTTCTTGTCCACCTTTGGGGTGAACTTTAGGGAGCGTTGCCAAACAAATAGGAAGTATTCGAGGCGTAGTTTTCGGTACAAGAAAAATTCCATCGATTTGCATTCTGCCACAACATTCTAGACAGTAATAGAACAGACTCTCGGTGGCCGACTCTCAGACAACTGCGCAGTCGAGCATCATGTAAAAAGGCAAGTATGTACTCACCTCCGCTCCTGCTACAATACATTCTACAGTCTACTCAGATTCGAGAACTTGATGCTTCGAGCGGTAGAATGAACCCGGTCCTTTGTGGGTCCCGACACTGGTTGCTAGACTAGAGGTCAACGTCCCTGAGTTCTGTCTTTGATGCAATCAAGGTAGGTCCTAGTTTCCAGTCTTGCGATGCACACTGCATGTGTGGTGTGGTTCAGACACGGTACCACATCCGGAGCGTTTGGCCAAGCTATGCGATGACATCGTCATCACCATCGTACAGGTGTAAGTTTGTGCAGCTGTGTTAGTGTTCATAACTAATGGTAAGTTTCTTGTCCTTGTGAGCCCGATCGCGGCGTTTGCTTAGTCCAATGTTGAGTACTTCCCCATACCTATGCACAATACTGTACCATACACACACACACACACACACACACCAGAAGTAACTTGAACGGAGAACAACTCGACACTCTGCGTTCACTGCTCCGAGTAAAGTGTAAAGCCGTGTCCGAGTCCATCTCTTAGGCTCTCTGTGTTTGCCTGAGCGCTAATAACTGCGCCTGTCGGCTTATAAGTACAGTATGGTAGCCTGACCTCGAAGCCGTGGCATCCCATTTCCGCTTTCGTCTTGTACTCCGTTTGTCCAAAACAACGCGACGCAGCGAGCCGCCAGTCAGCCGGCCCTACGGAAACCACAAAAGCATGCGTGATGTGCCCGCCGAGGTGAAGGCTACCTGGCCTGATCCCGACTACGACAATCCCGTTCGGAGGGGGAGTACCCTGATCGTTGTAGAGACATGCCTAGTTTCCCTGGCTCTCCTGACCCTCCTCGCCCGCATGTACGTTCGGCTAGTTGTCGTCAAGGCGTGCGGACCCGATGATTGGATCATGGTGGTAGCGATGGTGAGTCAATCGCCCTCTTCTGGTCCTACAGCTAGCGGTTCGTGTTCTCACGAGCCGACTGCGCCGGCGCGCCTGTGTCGGAGCTGACGAGACGACCTTCTCTCTGCAGGCCTTCACCGTTGGAGTGACGGTGTGTGCCATTCTCCTGGATCAGCTGTATGGCTGGAACGTCCACATCTGGGACCTGAGTATCGCAGAGGCCGTCAAGGGCCGGCAGGTGTCCCTGGCTGCCCAGACGCTCTTCCTCTTCTCGTCGGGTCTGCCCAAGGTGTCGATACTGGTTACTTACTCGCGAATTGCACCCAAATCCGTGTGGCTGCTTCGGGCGACCCGCTTCTTAATCGTTTGGGTGACGATGATTATCTGCATTTTTTTGGTCGTCATTTGGACGCAATGCGCGTACGTTACATCGGTTCTCGCTCGCAGACTTATTGCTCCCCGTCTTGCTTCATGCCTTGCTTCTGCTCGTTCGCGGCTAACACGTGTCCAGTCCGATGAAGGCCTACTGGCTGGTTGGCGGTCCTCAACACTGCAGCCCAGAAGGGCCACCAGTTTTGTAGGTAGTCAACTGCCCTCAGCCTGTCCAGCTCGTCCGCTCAGCCACTAACCTTCCTTTCAAGGGCCCAGGCAATTGCCACCGTTATCACCGACGTCGTCGTCGTCGTGCTGCTTCTGCCTATCGTGCTGAAGCTGCACCTTCCCCGACACCAGCGCGTCATGCTCGCCTTGCTCTTCAGCGGTGGTCTCATCGTCGTCCTAGCCAGCTGCCAGAGAGCTTACTGGTCCTACTACGTGATAGAGAAGACATACGACGTCACCTGGGAAGGGTTCTACCTGTGGGTCTGGACGGCCGTCGAGGCGAACCTGGGTGTCATCTGCGGCAACGCGCCGGCGCTGCGCCCGCTCTACGGTGCTGTCGTGGCCAGGTGCAGCGGCAGGCGCATCGGTTCAGTCGCCAGCCAAGAGACTCACCACCACTCCAGAACAGAAAGTACCGATGTGCCAGACTGCGGAGGCCATGACGAGGTTGTCGATGTCAAGAGGGCAGAGAGCTGGGAAAGCTACACCAACATAGAGAGAGCCGACGCTGTGGTTTAGGGACAAGGAAGCCATGTGTTGATGGTGCACGTTTCCTACCGTCTACTGCGAGAAATATTGGACAGGATGTTTGTGTCTCGGTGAACTGCGCCCCCGTCAACGTCGTGGCTCGTGTCAAGCCATGCACGAATGCACTGGCTAGAACATTGATCTATTGCAAACACGACGACTGTTAACAGTGCAATGTAGTCAACCCCAAATGCTCTTGTTCCCTCCCGCTCACGAACCAACCTGTTCCTATATGCCAAGAAAAGCGGTCCTTATGCAGCCCTATACTCTTTACATAGACCTCGTCAGTCATGTTCCATCCATGTTCTTCAGGTCTTGCCTCCTTCTCCTTCGTCCAATCGCTATTATCCTCATGAGTCTCATTATCTGTAGCTTTGGCACCCTTGTAAAACTTGTCGATGGTTGTCAGAATACCTATTGGTTGTTTTGTTCTCCAAATCCTCGAGAGAAAACAAGGCCGTGAGTTATTGACGCACGGCCAACCCAGATTGCCAGGCATGCCATAGCAAGATCGCGGCTGATATTGTCTACTTGGATCTTCCTAATTTTTTCCATCACCAGCAGGAGGAAGTATGAATACGGCGAGGACCTGAAACTATACTCTACAACGTTTACGGAACCTGTTCTCGTGGAGGGCAACGTATGGCTATGCTGGAGGACCATCTCTTTTCTATAGGCATTGTTCTCTTGCTACCCTATATCTAACTTCTAGCACCCCTCTGCGAACACACACAACAGCCGGGCCAGCCTTCGTAGTCGTATCTGGATTTAACGGATGCTTTCGTTGCAGCTTGGTGCTGGTTCGGCAAGCCGTTAACAATATCTGTCAGTTGCTAGTCCCTCTTGTATTCCTGCAGCAGAAGGCCCCCAGGGTTTGGTTTGTTTTTCAGCAGCCCTGTAGCCCTGTAGCCCGACATTCCAGCATCTTAGTACCCAGCCTTCAGATCGGCTTTGCCTCGTTCATGTCCGTATTCTCTTTGGCAAACTTTGACCGAGGCATTCTCGGCGTCTCTGGCCCGTCTTCGTCAGCTGGGTGGAAGATGTATTCCAGAAAGTTGCTCCGCAGCCTCCGCTTCTCCATGAGGTCTTGGTTGTCCATGTAGTATAGCACGCTGAAGAGAAAGGACAGGTCCGAAAACTTCCCCAGCGGGGCTTCGAGCTTCAGTACCGTGTCCGCGCCGCATTTCGCGCAGAAAATGTTGACGTTGGCATCGGCGTCGAGGAATGCGTATGTGACGGGTTCCGTGCTCGGCTGGAACCCAGTTATGGTCTGGATCTGCAATGCGAGCATGCGGAGCAGCTCAGAGGGGCAGAGCAGAACGATGAACGCAGGGTTCTCGTGCGTGGGATCCGAGAAGGTGACAAATGCCTGGTATCGTTGGTCCATCCTCAAGACGAACAGCAGTGAACAAGATCCTAATTAGGGAGCGCAGAGGACGGGCTGTCCTCATTGTCGCTCGGCCAGGTTCGAGGGAATCTCGCCTGGTTTTATTAGCGATACCGTGTTCAACATTTCGACCATGCATCGTCTCATAGAACGTGGCGCACACACGCAACAGCTGCACCCGACGTACCGGACGGACAAGGTGGGTAAATGGCATGAGGCGAGTTCCTGCCTTGTACTACATCCGAAGGATGCGTGGCTTTGTGAATTCGGCAAAGGGGGTTGCGAGACGACTGCGTTGCGGCTGCGTTGCGACTACCTTGAGTTGAACGACATGGTAGCTCTAGGGTTCGGCGGCATTAACGTCGTCGGCGGGTGTGCCAAGGCGTCTAGGCGAGCCGGTGAAGCTGAAAAACTTGGCTCGTTACATTATATAAAAGGACAAGTAACTAACTCATCTCTTTTTGGGTTGCGAAGGACTGTTGTTTTGCTACGAGATGCGGTAGCTTTCGCTTCTCCGCGCTCTCCCCAAGAGATTGCTGATTGGCGTGTTAAAGCATATGCGCCCACTCAAGCAACGTAAAAGTGGGGTATCAAAAGTCTGTCAAAGTACTATTTTCACACCTAAATACTATATTTAAGAATATTCATAACTTAATAACTAAAATAGCTAAAAATAGATCTTCTTTAAAAGTATAATAATAAATAGTTAAATTATATAAATAAAATATTAGTAAAATTATGTATATTCAATAGCTAGTATAGAAAAGATTTAAAAAAAAACTTGAATTTTTTTGTTGAAATTTGGACATTTGTTGAATTGGAGGCATGTTGGAACACAGGGCTCCAGGAAGTCACGTGAGGAACAGGGAGCTTCCGAGGCCGAATCGACAGGGGTTACACCACCTTTCGGTCTTATATTCATAATTATGCTTAAGCTTAACAATGCATAGAAATATTGGGGTATGGTTAAGAATAGATAAGAATATACCAAAATTATGTATTTATTTATTACTGGGATGTCTGTTAGAGACCTTGTCCCCACACTCGAGGGACTACTTGCACATGTATACGGAGTACCACGGCGTTATATCTGCGTTCTTATACCGGTACATCCTCGCCACGGTCCCCGTAGTCGCCGGCTTCCACCAAGGTTGATCTCGCAGGACTGTACCTACCCCGAGCCGCCGCTCGCTGCGAACTCCACCGCGACGTCGCACGCGTCTTCAGTGTTCGTCTGGGTATTGATGAACGCCATGACGTCCATGAACTCGGTCACGACTACGGGCTTGTTCTGGCCAGTCACGATCGTGGCGTCACCTTTGGCTGATTGAACGGTAAGTGCTTGAGGGAGCATGCCGATTCCCAGCTCGGTTCTTGGCTCAGTTGCGAACCTAGAGTAGGGGATACGCCTTCAAATGTGACATCGTGCCCGAGTAGTACACACACATCGAATACACGAACAGAACCTCCATCGCGAACGGGCTGTCCTTCACATTTAGCCTCATCGGCCTGATCAAAACCCCTGGTGTCATCGAGATCACGAGTACCCTCGCAGCCGTGAAGACGTGTAGAGTCGGCATGTTGAACGCACACTTATCCGCCCACCTGGTGACCATCCTCCTTATGCAGGGTTGAAAGCCACTCCACTCAATCCACTGGCTGCTCGAGTGGAGTGGGTAGATCATAATCCACTGAATATCTCAGGATAGTGGATCCACTGGAGGCTGTCGTGGATTAGGGTGGGTTGAGTGGATTGGGTGGATTGGCAAGTGCCTCAATTCGTGATGGCGAAGCTATTCCCGAAGCCCTTGCCCAACTGCGTGCTCTGTTCCAGGCTCCAAGCGAGACTATCTCCAACTGGCTTTCATCTCGTCTTGAACACTCGCCACCTGAGTAAGCCACTGTGTTGCCCACTCTTCAAGCTGTTGATCTGACATCGGAGCCAATTCGAGATTGACTCTTTCTTCATCTATCGAGATAAAGAAGGGATCTAAATCATGAATAATACCCGCCCTCAGCCATGAACGCAATACCTGGCACATCCCGATCATCTGGGCTTCAAGTTGGTGGCGCAGAGGGTTCACCATCCGGCCTGCAGCTGAGAAAAGACGCTCACACTCAGCCGACATTGGTTGTATCGTGAGAAAATCGAGCGCCATTCGCGATAAGTTCGGGTACTTGAATCGCTTCTCGTGCCAGTAAGCGAGAGGATCGTCGATGGAGCCATCGCCACTTTCGCAGTGCGTAATCCAATGGAGGTATTCGTCTTCGCCTGGCGTGAGGCTATCGCGACCTGCTTCTGGCGCCGTGTAGCGGTTTCGTTCAAGGTATTCCTGGAACGGATTGTCCGAAGTCTTCCGCTGCTTAGGAACTGGCTCAACGGCTGATGGTCTCTCTCCAGGCAAGGTGGTCTCCCGATATTCAAAACGCCAAACGTCGTGAACAATTTTTTTCGCCTCGTCAATCCACTCAGGGCGGTCAGTCCAGTTGCGTTCAAACCATTTCCATCGGTATGCGGGATGAAGCGCCAGGCCAGTGTAGTAGATGGGCGTCTCGTTCAATGCCTCGTAGTACTCATTCAACTTCTGCCAGCCCAAATTGATGTTGACCCTGAAGTGTTCAGGATCAGGGAAGTCCTTGGCGATGTCCTTGAAGTGTTCAAGGTGCTCGAGAAGGAATTCAAAGCCTTGAATAACGTCCCAAATATTGCCATATGACCCAGTCCACCCACTCTTCCGCTTGCGGATCTGGCCGTCGCCTTCGAGCATTTTGATCGTGGCTTCGTAGTAACTAAGGATATCCGCAAATATCTCGACCACCTCCCAGTCCTTGTCGGATAGCTGGTTCTCCGGCTGGCAAATAAAGGGCAGCGTGAGTGGCTTCCTAGGGCCACCCCTTTTGGTCTTGTTTTGTTGTTCGAATTCGATTCGATAGTGGGCGATAAGTCGCTCGATATAGTCGCGAAGCAGTAGGGCTCGTCGTATCATGTACAACTGTGACAGCCATCTGGTATCGTTGTCCAAAATAACATCCAACGGCTTCCTCGCCTTAAGTTTGGAGTCGGACGACTTGGCGAAGGCTTCTTGTTGAATGCTGCGAAGCATGTTTGTCAACAAGTCAGACCTATGGATAGCTACCACAAGACTGTGCAGTTTGCCTTCTGGCCCCTTTTTGCGCCAAATCAGGTGTTCTGCTTCAGTAAGAGGCTCCGCCCCTGACAGACGCCGCTCAAATGCATCAGCATCGTGGCCAAATAGAATGGCTTTGGCGGAGAGGTTCAAGGTATGCCCAAAACAGCGCCCTCGCCTACGAGCCCCTACGAATCCGAGCTCTCCGCCGATAATCTCCATGGCGGTATCGTTGTTTTTCGCGTTGTCAAGCGTGAAATAGCCAATTTTGTCTTGGATCTGGTACGATTCAATTACGTCGAGGATTTCGGCGGCGATATTGGGTCCTGTATGCCTAGCGCTAAGTTCGGGGAGCCCAAGCGTGATCTTGCAAGGCTTGTTGTTTTCGTCCCTAAAGAAGCAACAGATACCATATAAGGCGTGTCGGTTTCCAGACCGCCAGCCGTCGAAGGATATATGGATAAGGCCAGGCGCCTTGCACAAGACCTCCATCACCTTCTGCTTGTGTTGCTCGAACGCGGCGACGATCTTTTCTCGAACCGTTGTGTGAGTAATATTGGCTTTACGAGCCGAAACTGACGGGTTCAAGTAATCGAAGATAGCTTGGAGCTCCGTCTCTTCAGCAATAGAAAAGGGGTGATTCTTGGCCACGATCCAGTCGATCAGAAGCCTGCGGAAGTGTTCCTTGTCGAAGCGCTTGATAAGGCCGTTCGCAATTGCTTGTTCTCGAGGGTCGTGTAGATCAAGTTTCAAGGATTCCGCGAGAGTCCGCTGCCCGGTAGGCCTTTTGCCCTTCGAATTCGCCTTCTTTTCAGCAGTTCCTTTGGTCATCCCA
Organism: Dactylonectria estremocensis; assembly: GCA_020744375.1. NCBI lineage: Eukaryota > Fungi > Ascomycota > Sordariomycetes > Hypocreales > Nectriaceae > Dactylonectria > Dactylonectria estremocensis. The sequence continues at coordinate 28,336 of JAGMUU010000029.1, read as the reverse complement.
GGCGGGGCGCGAATCCCGTGGTCGTTGAACAGATGATTGTACGCGTTGTGAATGCCATCAGCTTCGAAATGACGTGGATGTGGGGTATTCTTGCGAATGCACGCTCAGCAAATCCATCTGCGGTCGTCTTCCTTTTGGATGTCATATCCAAATTGCCAGGCCCAACAACGTGTCTCTCTGGCTCGCTCAGAGAACGCCCAGCCTGGGAAATGCCTCCAGAGCGTACGTTCATACTGTTCATCGCTTGCGGAAGAGGTCGTCAGAGTCGAGACAGGGGTCGAGGTTGAACGGGTAGGATACGGCGTCGGGCAGGGCGTTGATTCGGCAGCGGACCCGAAGCCGCTGTCGGAAATATCGAAGCAGGAATTAGGCGAGGTCATGGTAAAATAATCTCTTTGTCATGTCGAAATCGCAAAACATGGTGCAGTGATGGGTCAACAACAGGTCGTCAGGTAGGCGCGAATGACGCGTCCAACGCGGCCAGTTGGCACAATATGCCCTTATCCTGCCTTTCGAGCTAATTTGATTGGACAAGCACGTAGCGGGTGTCATATTGGGATCGGGTGGTAGATACGTCCCTAACATCCTTCAAATCACGAGCTTGACGCGAGTAGTATCGCTTGCAATTTTTCGCGCAGTATTGAGATATAGAGGGATCCGGACGCGATTTTTTAATCAGCTTGCCGGGAGTTATATAATGGTATAAGTGTTCTATTATAAATCCAAAATATGGACAGTCGAACTTCATATGTGCTGGAAATGTTGTTGAGCAAACAGGAAAATGTATAACTGTTGATGGCCCTTATGACGGTATGGCACTTACGGAGCAAATCTTAACTATCTATCGAGACTTATGTCATCCCAATGAGAAAGCCCAGGGCATTCGAATGGTACTTCCTGTATTGTATGCATTATAAAATTGCACTGTTCAGAAGCTTCATGGTGTTTTTGACATAGGGTAGCAACATTGCAGAAATGTAGGGGCACATCAGTCTCTGTTAGAGGCATTCTGCCAAAATATATGGGCACCCTTAACTACCCCACTTCTAATCCACCCAAGTCCACCCAATCCACCCACGACATCGTCGAGTGGATTCGGTGGATTAGCCAATCCACTGGGATTTTGCCAGTGGAGTGGACAGTGGAATCCACGAGTGGATCCACTACGTGGATTGGGTGGAGTGGCTTTCAACCCTGTCCTTATGTCCGTCTCCGCGACCGAGGTCGTGAACCCGCCCGCACCTCACCAACCAGTCCCCAAATCCGGCACCTATCTGACCTCTGATACTGCTCAATATCTTCTTCACCATCACCAGCGTTTTTGCGGTCATGACTCTGTTCACGACACTCGCTGTGAGCATCCCACCCTGCCAGCGGCCTTCGGCCGGGGCGTGCAGTAGCAGTCCAAGAACCCATCGTTCTCTGTTGTCGTTCCCAGTCATGTCTCCAAGCGACACCAGGGTGTTGTTCTCGATCAAACCGAATGTCGTGCAGTGTGGCATGTGATCGTCTCCATGGGCGGGTTCACTGTGGTTCGCAGCCTCTATCACGGGGATATTGGCGTACACGGGCAGGGGTCCATCGGACTGATACACCGCTGCCAATCTCCTCAGGTGTTCAGTTGGTGGTCAAATTGGCTCCGTGTCCCTGCCCGAGTACGTGTTGATCCATTTGAGATCACTGGAGTACACGGTCGCCAGCCCGTCTTTCATCACCGCGGCGCTTACGTGGGCGTACACCGAACTATACTGCGAGCCTCTTCATGTCGAGGCCGAAGCCGTTGTGGATGGTTACAAGTCCGGTGACAGGAGTCGGATCACCTCGTACGCCTTCCGAAACGCGTTCTCGGATGTCTGAGCCTTGATGAATATGGGCTTCCTGCCATTGTCCAGCTGGATGTCCCTGTGATACCCGAACGTGTATATGCAGTACCAGACGTTAGGACACGACCCGTCACACCAACCACCGCTGGAGATCGTTATGCTTATCGCGGGATCGTGTGGGAGGGGTACACCACTCCGGCAGCCTGCAAGGCTTACTGTGTCAAAAATCAAGTGTTGCCTACGGTCACCCCATGGTAGACTGAAGCAATAACCCAATAACTGCTCTTTTCCCCACGCGACCGCCCCACCCACCACTCACAGCGCAGGCCTTGTGCGAGCTGGAAAGCACTGATACGAGACACATTTGATTGAGACGATCAAATCGCTGGTCTATTTTTTCCCTGTTGGCGAGGTTGGTCCATCTAACTTGCCGTATACCTTAATGATCAGGTCCGCTCTTTGTTGGGCAAATCTGAGCCATGGTGGCTGTGACGGGAGCGCCCGGAGTGCTGGAACCAGGGTCAGGGACCGAAACGTAACTAGGTGAGAGGGGCGGACCACCGCAAGGGGTGTAGGTATTACGCGTCCACACGAGCGCACGCCGGCCCGCATGCTCTCTTTGCAATACAGTGGCCTTGATTAACGTGTCCCTCTTGAGTTGATCTCATCTGGCCCGTGACAGTGGCCACGTTAGTTGACAGTTGCCCAGAGACTCGCTCTGGATGAAAATTATGAGTGTGATCAGATTTGTCTGTGCCCTCGCTTACAGGTGGATACGTCCTATTCGCAATTACAGAGGAGTTAAATTAATACGATCTCAGGCCATACGGAGGTGTCGGTTATGTGGGCCGTGACTCTACTGCTTGACCGTCAGAGCTAGCTACACATTGATCCTTGCCTTAGTACGCACTCTCCACTCCGTCATCCAGATCCTAGCTGAGTTCGCCACAGATGCCATCACTGCGAGCTTGTTCCTCGATCACTATGCACCAGGCATGCACGGTACGCAAGAGTGTCTGGGCCCATCTCGCACCCAGCAGCCGCAAGTACGTAGACTAACACAGAACCTAGCTTTTCCGCCGCGTCGCGTCTTCCACGACCTACACCGCGACGCCTGCTCGGAAGCCTTGAGAATCGGGAGCAAGACTCCGGCTCAGACCAAACCCGAGACTGGGAACAGCACCGGAACCGTAGACGGGGCCGTAGACTCCGACACCTTCCTTGAGTCCATCGTAGCAAGGATGGACGAACTGCATCGCTCTGGGGAACCAGCAGTCGCACTGCACGCCAAATCTTACCACCAGTATCAGGGTCAATGGCTCTCTCTTAGGACCAGAAACACGTGTCTGCTGTGTATCCAAAGAGTCCCCCAGTACGAGCTCCCCTGCCGCCACGGCATCTGGGAGCACTGTGTCCGAGTCTTCGGCCATGCCTCGGAGGAGGGACCCCGGTTCTTCGCCGTCCCCCATTGCTTCCTGTGCGGAGCCTACGCAGGATTGCATGTGCGCGTGCGGCCTCCCACCGCCGGTGTGGGGGGTGCTGTGCATCGACGGCGGCGGTGTTCGAGGCATCATTCCCGCCACAATCCTCGAGCTCCTGGAAGAAGAGATTGGCTTGCCCATCCCAATTCAGGAGCACTTCCGGCTAGGCGCCGGAGTCAGTACCGGTACGTCCCTCTTCTTCCCCACGTTTCCCTTTCCCGTTATCCCCCCACGATGAGCAGCTGTGGCTGCGGGCAACCACAGGTATAGGTAGAGGGTTGGTGCTGGAAAGAAAAGGCGAAGACGGAGGATAATTTGCTCTCCGTTGTTTGGAGGACCTTGCGCGCCTTCCAATACCTCCGTTTGCCTTGGTTCTGAAGGCAGTCGCGAGGTCCGGCTGAGCGTTGTGACCAGCTTTTGCAGAGGAAGATGAACTCTCCTAAGGTCTTCTCTGTGCCTGTTAAGGCCCCGATGGGGCGTTGAAGGCAAAAGCGTGGTCGGGTGGCCTGAAAAATGCCCCTTCACTAGCGAACCACTAACAGCTGCAGGAAGGGGAAAGTTTTTTCAGAGGACAGTTCCCCGTTGGACGACTCGGGGTCGGTGCCGCGGCTAAAACGCTCCGTACACCAGGACCGACTATTTCAGGACGCCATCCGCGCACTAGCGAACGCATCGTCGCAAGCCTGTTCTACTTTGAACTGGACGCCATCTCGAGCCGGCGGGGTATGCAGTTCCGAGGATCCGGCTGCATCAGCTGTCTGTGTTGAGCCCCCCTGTCGAGGCTCTGTCCGTTCTGATGCAGAGGCTTGTCCAGTCGTCTGTCGGAGCTGGTCGAAGCGCAGCAGTTGAGCACTGTTCGTTCTGGCCACCATCCCCTTTCACGGATAACCTGAGAGATCCGCTCCTGGCCTTTGCATCAGCCTGCCTCTACGCCAGTGAGCTCTATCAGGTCCTTGCCGTGGACCCGGATTTGTGCATGAGTGTCCTTGTGTGTCCCCACGTTCTCGACAAGGTGGGGAACGACGGACAACGGACGACGAACACACACCAAATGACACACCAAGCGACACACACATACACACATACATACACACATACATACACACATACATACGCACACACACACACATACATACCAAGCGACCCACCAAACAACACACCAAGCGACACACACATATACACATACATACACACATACATACATACACACATACATACGCACACACACACATACATACCCACCAAGCGACACACACATACACACATACATACACACATACATACACACATACATACGCACACACACACACATACATACCAAGCGACCCACCAAACAACACACCAAGCGACACACACATATACACATACATACACACATACATACATACACACATACATACGCACACACACACATACATACCCACCAAGCGACACACACATACACACATACATACACACATACATACACACATACATACGCACACACACACACATACATACCAAGCGACCCACCAAACAACACACCAAGCGACACACACATACACACATACATACACACATACATACATACACACATACATACGCACACACACACATACCCACCAAGCGACACACACCAAACGGCACACCAAGCGACACACCAAAAGCGACACACACATACACACACATACATACGCACACACTTACAAACCCACCAAGCGACATACGCACACACATACATACCCACCAAACGACACACCAAGCGACACACACCAAGCGACACACCAAGCCAACACACATCCCTTTGACTGTGGTAAGGCTACAACACTTGACCCATAATCCCCGTAGAGGCCCGGAAGCTCAGCGGTACGCTGGTTGACTTCAAAAGGCTAGGTGGCTATGCTGAGGGTTATGTATTTTGATGTAGATCTCTAACAGCCGTGACTTCTAGCGCCTCATATAATAGGTGGGGCCTCTTGTATCTCGTCTTACTCTCCTTTCCGTTGGTTTGAATCCCCGTTACTAGCATAAGTGTAGCCTTACCACAGTCAAAGGGATACATACCCCCACACACATACACACATACACACATACACACATACACACATACATACACACACATACATACCCACCAAGCGACACACCAAGCGACACGCACCAAGCGACGCAGTTCACCGGATGTAGATCATTTGAGTGGGTTCCGACAAGCGCCTAAGCGAGACAACCTCGGTTGCCAATTGATGAGCACGAGAGAACAGACGTATGTGTGCGTTACGAAATACACCAACCCAAACTGCTTTACGAGATCGGCTTTGTGACATCTGGAACCTTGAAGACTAAACTTGCCATGCTCTGTAGTAAATCCTCCTCGACTCGCGGCTATAAAGAGCGAAGAAGCCCACCTCGTTGAGCCACACTAACATCTATCGCATTGTGGAGGATGCTGCTGCAACTAAACAGCAACCGAAGGTCTGCCTCTTTAGCATTCATCCAAGCGGTGCTGCAGGTATAGTACACTCTCCGAGCTTGGGCCCATGCCTCCTACTTCTCTGTCTCCTCCGCTAACACGCCTAGCGCGCTTGCTCGGCAGTCAAACTCCTTGTGCCTAGGGCGATTCCGCTTCACACAAATCAAAGAAGGACCCTTGCCGTACTCGAGTAGGCTGCGCTCAACAGGAAGCTTGAGAAGTCACCTTGCACATAAGAAGAAAAGATGGGCGATAATCGAGGATAGAGCGTGCAGGAGCTCTACGTCCTTCTGTCCAGCGACCTAGCAACTTGTCTAAGCCGTTCCCCGACGTTCTCGGCAAACCGTCAGTATAAACGAAACCTGGTATGTGGCCAACGAGGATGCCCGGTGGTCCTAGTCATGCTACCAGTACGTTGACAGTTACAGAAGAAGCGCCAGCGTCAAACTACGGCGCAGCGCAACCTGATCTTACGCAGTCGACGGGCTAACTGGGTGCTCGTCCGGACGGCGTAAGTGCAGCACGACAGTGTACGCTGAGAGAGAAACGCACCTGCTGGCGGAGTGCGGTGCCCTCTAGAGACACTAGCCTAAAAGGCAGTACGTCGGCAATTCAGGCGAAAACGTGAGCAACGACAAGGTACCATCAGTTGAGGATTCTAGATTGATGGGCCTGAACGGACTCGCAGCAAGGAATGAGGCCGAGAAAGCGGATGAGCTTCTTGGTCCGTCGTTTCTACTATTTTCGCCGTTGTCAGTCGCTACTGGCTTGGGCCTTGACGGAGAAGAGTTAGAACGTTTTGTCGAGTATGCGAGCTGGACAGGACTGGACCGAACTGGACTGGACCGAACTGGACTGGACCGAACTGGACCGAACTGGACTGGACCGAACTGGACCGAACTGGACTGGACCGACCTGAAATGGACCGAACTGGACTGGACCGAGCCGGAGCACCCAGCTGAAGAAACCTTAACATGACTACCGGTCGGCTGTCATCTAGATAAAAATCCTTTGCAGCTGACTGGTCGATAGTCGATAAACCGGATCGTCACATTGTCTCGACTCCGCCGCCCTTCGTGTTTCCTTCGAAGCGATCTCCATGTCTGCTCTCTGCGCAACCATCATAGTATGGAGGCTCTACATACGATCCATCACCAACTCGCTGCTACCGTCGTCAGTTGCTCCCTTTTTCTGCTCATCTTCCACTTTTCTTCATTCTGAACGACACTGACAGCGCTCCAGAGCTATCCCTAACTCTTGCCTTGATGTCCGAAAATTGCGCCGGTCGCCTTCGCTCAGCGCTAACAGGTTCGTGCCCAAGTCTTTCATCACCGATATTCCTGCGACTAATACTTACATTTCTAGTGTTTATTCGGCTGGCTTTCTGTTGCTCTCGTCCCTGCTGCTGGTTTCTTTCTTGTTGCTTTGTTCTCTTCTTTTGCTGTTCAAGGTGTTCCCGGCGAATTTTTCTTTCTCAATCTTCTTCTACGGGCGTTTACTGGCGTTTACCGGCGTTTACTGGGCGTTTACTGGCGTTTACTGGCGTTACTGGCGTTACTGGGCGTGCTTCTTTTGGGTTTGCTGCTTTCTCGTTACCGGCGTTTTGGGTTTTGGCGTTTCCTGGCGTTCTACTGGTTTCTGCATCTTCTGGTTTCTTGCTTTTTGCTGTTGGTATTCTGACTTCTCGGCGTTCCTCGGCGTTTGCTTGCAGTTTGCTTACCAGTGTTCTGGTTTTTGGCGTTCTGGGTGGTTTACTGGCGTTGGGGTTTGTTGCTTTCTGGCTCTGGCGTTTTCTTGACACTTCCTTTGCTTTTTCCGGGTTTCTGATTTCTTGTTCCCTGGGTTCTGGCGTTCTGGCGTTCTGGCGTTCTGGCGTTTTAATTCTCTTTTTTCTCTTTTTTCTGGGTACAGGCGTTCTAGCTTCTGGCTTTTCCTGAGTTGCTAGTTTTTTTTTCGGTTTTTTTTCTTTTGATTGATTGATATGTCCCTGCGCGGATTCAGCTGCCGGCTGCCGACTCTGTCCGGATGTTGGTCCGTTCCGCTCCGCTTGGCCATGGATATGACCAGCCGCCCCTGAACTCCCCGCCATGCTCTTCAACCTCAATCTACCTCCGCTTCTCAGCTCCCTAGAAGTGGCTCTTCTGCGATACAAAGCCTACATGAAACATGGTACGTCGTCTACACTGATGCCCAGTTGTCCTGATTATACTAACAGTAAGTACGTTGGCGGCTACGGAAGAATCCGTAACTGAATTGCAGCGTAACGCAACATGACCCGACCCCAAAGAGTCCGCGAATCGCCTTCGCATATGCTTGAGTGATGCAACTGCCGCACAACGGTCCGCCTCTAGTGAGGTGCGGTCACCGGCAGGCTCTACAGCACTTTTTCTTTTCTTTTTGAACGCACCGGCCTCAATCTCGGCATGTTTGCTAGCTGGGCACATGGCAATACGGGGGATGACGGGCAGAGTTCTCTAGGCTGAGACTCTTCTCAATCGAGGAGACTAGCTAGGTCCACGTTGCCTTCGCGGACGCCTGCAGCTGGGTTTGATGCTCGACAGCGCTCGTTCGCATGCTCCATAGTACTGGACGGTCTTGCGCAACGGCCTTGCGACGGCGTGCACTCTTTCTGATGTGGGGAGGAGGACATGGGGGACGAAGATATGAGAGGCGAGTGGCGGCTAAGATTAATGGTCTGGAACGTGGGGTGATGAATGGACCTAGATGGACGAGAGAAGGAGGAACAAAGACTGAAAGATAGGGGTGGGTGAGTGAAAGAAGAATTGCTTCACAAAACAAAAGAAAAACACCAAAAAAAGAAGAAGAAGACGAAGAAGAAAAAGAAGAAGAAGAAAAAGAAGAAGAAGAAGAAGAAGAAGAAAAAGAAGAAGAAGAAGGAAAAGAAAAAAAGCAACAAGGGAAATGACAAAAAGAAGACGAGAGAGATGGGGGTGAAATCCCCAACACTAAAGAATGATAGATCAGGGACACAACGACCGTCTAGCCGATCCGGCAGTTGATGAACAGAATCATCGCACAAATCTTGGCGCTGCCATCTACACTTTCTCGAAGTAATCTGTTCGGCCTGTCGTCGGGCTGCGGCTAGCGGGACTAGTGGGCCTGCCAATGACAACGGCAACATCGTCCGCTACGCACTGTCGGACATGTGCTTGTCTTGACGGGTGGAGAAACACGCCGGCTACTTTCGCGGGGTCGCATGGCCTGCTCTCTCCGGCAGGGTCTATGTCGACTCGTCAGAGCTGACAAGGCGAGGACTCTAGGTCGTGCGCTGCCGGACCGCAATGTGCGATTCGCTGCGGACCCCGCTGACCACCACCCCGACCACTTGCTCGATAGCTGGGCGAAGAACGTGCTGCGACGACACAGGGTCCCATTTATCACCTACCCAGTCTTTTGTCTCCTGGCCTTCAATGTCCTCTGCTCTCCTCTCCTCTCCTCCGATCGTCTGATCACGGTGTCACCTTGGCCCGCATGGCAAGAGCTCGTTTGACAGAGTTGAACAGGCTTGTGGGAGGAAAGAACGAGCAAACGAACTCGACACCGCTCGAAAGAACAGGGCCCATAGGGCCCAAGACACCAAGCATCGTCACATTACTCTGCCGATGTCTTGTCTGGACTACAAACACCAATGTGGAAACACACCGTCCTTGTCGACTAGGGCATTGCCTCAGCTAGTATGGGATGCAGCTCACACTTCTCTTTGCGGCCCTCTCACTTTGCGCCCCGTTTCTGCGTCTCTGCTATCTCTCGTGTCAGAAAGCCAGCCGAATATGCGTGTGAAGGTGCAGAACTCCGGTGCAGTCGGTCGAAGGGTGATGAACACCGTTGGTGCAGAGCTTCCCTTGGGCGAAGACGACCCTGGATGGAGACGATTGTGGAGAAGAGACGGCATTTTCGGAATCAAGACATAATCGCCATGTGCCTCGAGTCTTTGTCGACCTCGATCCCGCAACAGGCTTCGCCAAATTAGGGCGCCTTGACGCCTTCGATTGTGCGCTTGAGTATCTGCAAAGCATACCTCTTCAACCCGCGTGCAACTCTTTAGACAAATCTCCTTTGCAGAGATTGCAGGGAAACACATAGCCGGCTGAGTGCAGCAGCAACATGGGAAACGACAGGGTCCGTCAGTTGAGGACCCGAGTACTGGCTCCTTTGAGGTGGGGCGGGCGGTAAGCTGCTTGGTCCAGTCTTTCCGTTCTTACTAGTCGCTGGCCGATGTCAGGACTTGGGTCTCGACCGAGAAGGGTCGGTACAGTCAACCTCGCTCACTTACACGCTGCGAAGGCAGAGTGGAACACGTACCATAACGGCAGAGAGAGGCAAAGCACTTGAGCAAGACGGCCAGCCTATGCTTGTGTTGAGATGGCTTTGGCCAGGAGTGAGAAGCTTCGTGTTTGTCTGCTTCGGACGTGGTGAGGGAGCGGGAGCCAAGTGCATGCCAGACAGGTGAAAAGCAACGACGGCTTCACTTGGCATCAGCTCACTCCAGTACAGCCCAGCTCTGCGCGTCTACAATGATCTACGCGACGATAAAACGGCGGCAAAGCAACGATATCTAGGAACGGTCAATACTGGCCTATGTCTTGGTGTCTTCGTTCGGCAGCGCTGGTGAGTAGAAAGGAGCATAGAGAAGCCTTTCTCCCTTCCCTTTCTGGAATGAAGAACGGCTGAAAAGTTCTAGACTGGCATCTCTCTCGGGTGAATGGCCGATCACTTTATCCAAATGAAGGCCTACAAACCCCTGAGCGTTGACTCGGTAACTAGCTTGGCAAGCTCTCTAAGAGCTTTCAGTTTCTTCTTTTCTTCATTGCAACCAATTTGTTGGGTTTCTAAGCACGATTCTGACTGAATAAGCCCCGTGCCCCTTGCTCCTTACACTAACCTACGTGGCGGCTGCTTCCCTTTTCCGTCCAATCTATCAAATCCATCAGGTTGCTAACGGTATCTAGGTCCACATATTACCTCCGCAGCCGGCCTACATCTCAAGATTCCCCGGTTACCCTGCCTCCGGGAAGCAGTGCAGTTTGCTCCCTGGTCATTCAGACCTGATCTAACTACTTCAAAAACAACCTCTCTATCGAGATCTATCATGGTATTGGACGTAAGCCGTCGCAAAGCCTCCCTGCCCGAGCGATATCTAGCAGTTTAGGTGGGTAAGAGGTGGATATATATACGGCCAGATGGAGGACGATATACCCCAGGCAGTTCGGAACTGCCGTACCTGCAAGCGAGACCTGCCCGAAGTCGAATTTCGAAGCACCAATGGCCCTACGAAGTTTACAAGGGAGTGTGCTAGCTGTAGGGCACGCTGAAGGGAGCGAGTAGCCGAATCCCGAGCCGCCGTTGCCGCCACGCGGAATATCGCCTTGAGGCTATCACCATGCAGAGCCACGACAAGGACCGATTCTCTAGCTACCTTGACACCTCCAAGGCGGACTGCGCCAACGCCTGCGTCTGTGCACGGCTTACAACCTCCTGCCACGCCTGCTTTATTCCGTGGCCTGGCGCCCGCACTCCAGGGACTGCCTAGACCTCTGCTGGGTCCATCTACCCCAAGCGCGGTAGAGGGACTTTCCTCTATCCCTCCTACCCTTAGCCTGCCAACAGTAGTTCTGGGCACGCCGATTCCTCAAACGCCAATTCTTCAAGGAACTCTTCCAACGGCTCCTGTTATGCTAGGCACGCCTATACCACATGAATCGTTCCCTACCACACCTTCATTACTGCCACAGGGTCATCGCCGCGGCCGCTATACACGTCGAGGCACCTTTAACCCACGGTCACGGCCACAGCCTCAAGAGCGACAGTTTGATCAGATAGTTGATCCACCTTTTAGAGGAGACCTTAACTTGCCTGTCCTTAGTGAGGAGAATCAGGCGCTTGTGCGGGAGTCCTATACTGCCTTGGGTGACGACAAGATGCATAGTTGCATTCGCTGCCAGGAGCGTTGGTTCGATATGAAGAGAAATAGCTCAAAAAGCTGCAGCCGCTGCATTAGTCGAGACAGGGAAAGAGCCCCTAACGAGCCCTGCTTCTTTAGCGCTGCGAATAACCTTGACTTTGGGGAAGTCCCCGGCAATCTACCTGATCTAACGATGGTTGAGGAGATGCTGATTGCTAGGGTTCACGTACACGTGAAGGTCCTACAGGTACGTGGCGCTCAGTATAAATACCGCGCCCATGTTGATTGGGCCTGTCAGGAAGCGGTGGGGGACCCCTATGACTATGAGTCAACTCCCTTACTACAGGTTTGAAGTGGTTTTACCGCCGCAGTCGAAAGGGGATCTAGGGGGTTCCCCCAGGAGAGTTTAATAGCAGGTATACGGTATTTACCCTTCGGACTGGATATTCAGCCGTTAAGTCCCTTGCCTTGGCAACTTGACGGGTGTTCGAACACTACTAGCTGAGTCATCCCAAAGTTTTGCCTTGCTGTCTGTGTGCATCGTCCCGATCACCACTTATCTTCATACAGGCGAGACGTCGTACTTTTGCCCCGTGCTTGGAGGTTTGCATCGAAAGAGAAAATGTTCCATTGTCTCGACTGCCCGTCCACAGTCGCACAACTCTGGTTCCACCGCGCCGATCCTCGACAGGTAGCTATTGACCCTCGCCATCGTTGAAATTTTATAAAGCAGCCAATTGTGGGTTGTCATAGAGGATGATGGCTGCAGTTGCAAGATACCTATTTTGCTGTAGAAATCTCAGGGCGCTTGGATGTACTCACTAACGTATCTTAGCACCGACACTGCACCCTGGCCATTGAGGCACAAATCATTCTCAGGCGCGTGCCAGGGCCTCTCAACGTGTTAATGAAATTACGCTAAAACAAGCCCCTGGCGGCATTGAGCAGCCCACAGCGCTTGTCTGACTGAATCGAGCGATTTTCGATCGAACCCAGGGTACCGTTCGATTCGCATCGAATCGAACGGGCTGGTGGTAGATTCGAATCGAATCGAATGGGCCTGTCGTAGATTCGACATCGAATCGAACGCCAAGAAATTCGATTTGACATTCGTAAGACTTGGCGTCGAATGAATCTATCGATTCGACTCACATTCGATAGACGTCCAACTCTGCTCTCGCCAGTCTTATCCGCGTCGATCGAGCTTGGTACGGCTGTGTCTCTGGCGTGCGCCCCGATTCAGTTGCTCTCTGGGCCTGTCTCTTCGCCTTGAGCCCCAAGGGGAACGCATCATCCCGAGAGGGTACACAAATCATCTTGACCCTGTTGTTGCCTTTTCTTAGTCGTCGGATGTGGTTGTAGATTTCTCGGATGGTGCACTGTCCTGATTGTTGTCGTGGTCGCGCGATCGCTTTCAGTGCTGACTAGCCGCTTGACAGTATGGTAAGCCTTCGGTCCCGTAACCCGACAGGCATGCATCGCAATGCCATCGCTATCGCCCCTAGCTCGGCTGTGTAGGGGTTCAGGTCGTCTCGCGAGCCGAGAGTGACCGAGTACCTGGCCACGACCCTATTCTCTTGCCCTGCTGCTTTGTGGCTGATGATGCCTCCCATGCCCGCCATTCCTCCTCTGTCGGAAGTTGGCCTCCGCCTCAACTACTGCTGCTGCCACCGTTTGGAAGGCGCCCGTGATGCTCTGTGCCCTGTTGAACTCTTTCAATTCCCTTTCGCCGCGCGCATGCCACCACACGCCAGACGCGTAATCCATGGCTGGGGCCACGGTCGCGACGAAGAGTTGTCTGGCAGTCTGCGGCGGCAGCATCCTGAATCTTCTTAGACACATGGCTGCCGAGAGACCTTTAGTGGCGGCCTTGGCCATGTGTTCCTTTAACCTGAGCTCCGTGTCCATGGTCACGCCCAGGAGGGGTAGGGGCTAGGGGGAAAAGCACGGCGTATAACGGCAGAAGCCTGCAGACGAGGTGTTAGGGTGACGGACTGTCAGTTGCTGGAATGTGGATCGCTAACGAAAACACATGACTATGGACCAGAAAAGCCAAACGGAAATAGAGCCAGACCGCGCAGGAAGGGAGAGACGCATCTCTGCGCGTTCCACACATCGTTTCGAGACTGTCATATGAAGCGTCCTGGGGCTGGGTGGCAATGTGTTTACCCATCCACGAAATACGGTTGCGGCACTCAAGTTGCGGTCACAGTACTATCTTCGCCACCGTAGTTATCCGCCGGATCCGGTGATCTGCCGGACTTACACCCACCTACATTCCTGACGTCAAAAATGACTTCACAACCACAGCTCCAAATCGTCTAAAATGAAGAAAATAATAGAATGGTACCATTTAGATTCGTCTCAAGATATCTCATATTCATCAAGCCATCGTGGTCGTTTGCTATTCTGCTGCAGCCACCCTGAGCTTCGAAATGCAACTACCATCTCCCGATCACCCTCAACAGTTAAAGATGGCCGTTTCGGATGAGCTGTGCGGATTCGGGCAGTCGTTGCCCTCCTTTTTATGATTTCCTTTGGTTCGCAGTCTTCTCCAGAGAGAGGGAAGTCTCGAATGCATTCTAAAATAAGGCCCAGAACTCAGATTTGGTAGACCAGTAAGGCCCTGTATTTTTGCCATTCAGTGGATAAGCTGATTTGTGTAACTATGTGGTTGAGAGGGGGCTAAATAACAATGTCTCAGGGCTACAGCCAATGCGTGGAATGAGGGGGAAACACTACAACGATAATCCGGTGCTGGTCACACCACTCTATAAAATCCATATGAACATGGCTAGAGCGTCCCTCGGTAATGAGAAGGCGATAATCGCGACTGTTTCGAGCTTTCGCCTTGGTAAAGCGATCGAAAACACTCATCAGCCACTCCTTTCCAAGCTCGCGATTCGTCCACCCCGTTTTTAAGGTTGTAAAGAATATAGTTATAATAAATAATATTAATTAGATTTAAAGTTTAATTTTATTTAAAAATTTAAAAATCTATAATATATATAAGTTATAGCAAGCTTGTTTACACTCCCGGTGTCGAACACAGTGACGGGCTCTTCCTGTCCGTGGTTGACAAGCGACTTGGCGATCCGCATACATATTATCGTTCTCTCGACTGTCAAATCGTAGCCGACGTGTCTTTGAGACGTCGCGACAGAACACAGGTTGTGCCATCTCACGCCTCGTCCGTAACAGTAGCGGCGATTATCTACAACGGAAGATCGTGACACGACTTGTCCCACTGTCGTTGATCCACTAAACTGCGACAAACTCTTAATAGCCCCTAAAAAGGTTCCCTACTTGTCAATTTAGACTTTTGCCATGTCTCGATGGTGTGTCGTTTGAAATGTGACGTAAATCGAGTTCGAATAGGCGACATCAGCAAGGAACGAAGAGGTCGACTCTGTTGTTTTAGTTTGCGACATGTGTGTCTGCACGGTACAGCATGAGATTGCCGCCTTGTGTCGCTTAGCTTCGTAATTAAGGTATTTGGTCGCACCGCATGAATGTTCCGAGTGCGACATGTCGCGACTCAATGGGTCGATGGAGAGATCCAGTAGACGACCGCGCGTCGATCTGACTTCACTTACCGGTTCCGGCGCTTCGTATCCAACAATGCATCATTTACTCTTCACACATGCACAGATTGTCTTCCGTTCCTCCCTAGCCCCCGATGCCCCCCCAGTTTCGCGCGAACGGATGGTAACGTGTTGTAACCATGCCAAGCAAAACTTTGAGATAGCCTAAATTGAGCCCTGGTACTCTGCATATTTAACATCGCAACGCACACGAAGTACCAGCGCAGACTAAGGACAGCCGAGTCAATCACATGACACGGAGATCGGCCGTTGGGTGTATCGATTGAGAGACTTGGAAGCGCTACCACATTTCCGGCAACATACTCTGCAGCAATCAATACGGAAAGCCTGACAGAGTCACCCGGATTGCCACTCTTTCGGTACCACGGCTCAAAATCCCACTCTAACGTACAACTTAAAGGGGTAATAGCGAGGTCATGAATAAGTAGCCCCCAGTCAGAATACTAACAGGAAAGGTACTATGACACAAATATCCAGAAAATATCGCTCCAAATTGCGAGCGGACGCTTTGAAAGTTGTGACTTATCACCGGGATCGAGCAGTCGCAACTCAGGGCAGGCACGGACGTGGCGGCTATGCGTAACAACTTATCTACGGACGGTTGCTCATGGTGTAGTACTCATATCGCGTAATGATGGCACACGTGTCTGGTATACTGTAGTCACTCTTGCGATTTAGAGTCCTAGAAGGTCCAAAACCTCTCTATCGTCCGCACCGAACCGCATTCAACCATGCAACTTGTAAAGCTAATGAGTATACCCGAGACCCAGACACGAACACCTGGTTCTGCATTCTGCCAAGGAGATCTGTTCAATTTGTTAGCCGTGATGTGACTTCGCTGACACATGTGTTTCGAAGCACTTACCCCAGCTAGACAACATTGAACAAGCTTATTTATAGGAACCTTCCGCTCGTCTCCCATCTTTCTTACCAATTCCGATCATGAAGACGCTAAGCGGTATCGAAAAAAAGGCGACACGATGTTACTGCTGGTTTCTTGAACTCCTCGCTAGAGCGAAGAACAAAACTGAGAAAGCTATCAGGTACCAGGAAATAGGAAGACAGCCTGAGCAAGTCCGGGGACAATTCTCCCCGACTCCGGAGCAGAAGCATGGGCGTCGAGCCCTGACTGTACAGAATGGATAGACGGAGATCACCTCACCTATTAGCCTACTCAATGGCCAGGCTCCGCTACAAGAGGGAAACCGGAGGGGGAGGGGGGGGAGGAGAAAGAAGGAGAAGAAATTCTATCGCTAAAGCGCAAGAATCGCTTAGTCTCTAAGAAACTCCGATGTCGGCTATTGGTGAAGACTTCTAAACGAATATGAAAAGTTGTTCCTGGAAGATGGGTTACAACACTCTGCAGCAGCAGGCTTGAAATAGCAGGTGATTCGCACAGTTTGTCTTCAATATATTTCAATGGACGAGAAAGCATTTGCACCTTTCATTACCAAAGGAGCTGCATGTTTCTTGCACGCCCACAACCGATCCGCACGCCACTCTTTCCTAGCGGAATGGGGGGGCCTGTCAAGCCAGTGAAACGAACGGGTCGCTGCCAACTGGAGCGAACGATCTAGGATATAGCGTGGTCGAGCGTTCATCCGCTCCAACCTCTGACCTTAAGACCCCAATCCTGCATGAGCAAGCGGTAGTTCATTCATACAATGTCACGACACACACGTCACTCTTATCCAAAACGAGTGCCAGGAGTGCCCGGCCCATGCTTGCGTCCATTCGAAATACAAGCACATACACCTACAGCAAACTACCACTTGCTCGAGGACTTCCGTGTCGTACAGAAACTAATGGGCCACCGGCTTCGAGCGCTTAGTACAGAGCAGCTTAGGCTTGTAGAGAAGGAAGGGCGCCGGTCTCAGCTGCGTTGTACATAGACCAGACTCTGATTCAGTCGAAATGGCGGAGTTTAGGATTTCGAGATGCTGCGTGATGGGCTGGGAAAAGTAGCATTCCAAAGTAGCTGTCGGACAGGACGTGCATAGTCGCGACGCCGTGAATGAAGGCTGAATTGATACGGGCTGCATTGGTGGAACGGTCTGTTCTCGAGGACTTGCTGCGGCTGTTGTGTTTCGAAGCCGCTTGCGGAGACCAAGGCTCCCAATGGTTGTTGAGTATGGCGGGAAGGCGTCTGTAGCACGAGCACGAGCACGAGCGTACCGACAATACATCGTGACACCATCTGTCTACAGCTCCAGTGCCAAACATCATCTCTGTCTTCTCAAAGCGACATTGTGGACACCCAGTGCTCAACGACGTCTGACCCGCAGTCAATGTCCTCGGCGTGAGCACTGGGCATGTCTCGACTTGGTGGGACGGTCCTGTCTTCCCTGCCGGGGGACCCCTGTAGCAGTTTCAAGCTGACTGCGAGGAGCGTTTCCAGTACCCACACCCGTCGCTGCAGCGATGTGATTTCGTCTTCCTCCATCGTGTCCGCGGTCTTGCAAAGTGTTATGATCAGAAGTACAGGCAGATAAGTCGAGACTGTGGCGATTAAAAGGGCAGGTTGATTGCTACCTTGTGGCAGAATGGGGCCGGCCTCTCTATGGCGGGTGGATGCTGACTACCTATGTATTACTCACTACGAAGCAGATTCTGCGGACGAATACAATGGAAGAACTGAAGAAGCGAAGCAATTTTCTAGCCGAAACAATTCGAGTGTCAATGTCGCGCTGATCTGTCTTGGCCGGAAAAGGCATGTGGCAGACTAACTTACACTGGACTCGTCGGCTTCCTGACCGGCTCGCTCCTGGTCCTCAGGGACGATGAAGCCCGACACGGATGGCGGCCTGATGTAAACAAATTGGACTGGGCTGGGCCAAGCTCTTGCCTCGGTGCTGCTGGCTTGGCCACCGTTCTTTGATGTCGTACCTAGGTAGGCAGCTATATAGCTACTTCTACGCCCCAGCCTTAAACATGCGGCACTGGCAATATGGATCGCTGTTTGCTACCTAGGTACTTTGCCCATACCCTTCTTCTCCTTCTTTAGCTTGTTGGGCACCGCTTTTACTTTCGATATGGGGTCTGTCCAAACGCTGACGGAGCATGTCTCCTTTACGTCTGCCTCCACCTTGTTCACGATTGCTTACATGCTCTTGCTTCTCTTCGTCCGCTTCCACGAGCACGTCCGAGTGAAGCGCTTGGGGAGTTATGCCCCCTGCATCAAGACTCGAGTTCCTTTCGGTCTGTGTCTTTCTCCATGTTCCTGCGTCTGGCTGGATCTATACATCCCAGCCCACCATCGTCCTACTGTTAATCCCGCTGCTCCATGGTGAGATCTGTGGTGACTAACACCATTCTAGGGCTCGACTTTCTCGCTGCAAGTATCAAAGCCACCTTGACTCGGCAGAATTACACGTACTGGCGCGATACTTTCTTCCGGAACGCCACTCTCTGGACCACAGAAGTCCGCGTTCTCAACGAGCGCGTCATCTTCACGGCGGATCCGGAGAACATCAGGGCGCTCCTGGTCACTCAGTTCGGCGACTTTGGGAAGGGAGACCAGTTCCGCAACGCCTGGGGCGACTTCCTCGGGGATAGTATATTCACCCAAGACGGGCCTCGGTGGCACGACAGCCGACAGCTCATCCGGCACTACTTTGCTAGCAATCGGATCAGCGACCTGAGCCGCTTCGAATCGCACGTGGACACCCTTCTCCAGGTGATCAAGCATGGGGGCCCATTGGACCGCCGAGGGCCAAGTGCCCATGTCCACCGGGTCGGCGGTGAAGGCGTTGACATGCGTGATGCATTCTTCCGCTACACACTCGACGTGACCACGAGTGTGCTCTTGGGCAACGATGCCGAGTCGCTACGGTAGGCCGCTTTAGCCATTACCCACCCACTCCCATCCACTCATCACAACGAACGTCCAAGTCCAAGACTGACTTTTATTTCATCTAGGCACCAAAGTCAGGAATTTGCCGACGCTTTCGACGAGACTCAGCGACTTCAGAACGCCCTCGTGCGAGCGGCCAAGCTGAGGCCGTATATCCCGAAAGGATACTTCTGGTTCAATCTCCGAATCGTTGACGATTTCGTGAACCGCTACGTCGACCGAGCCCTGCAGCTGTGCCAGGCGGACCCGGGGCGCGTCGCCGACAAAGGAGATCAAGACGGCGAGTGGTTCAGCTTCCTTGACGCATTGGCCAGCCGTACCAAAGACCGCAAGGTGCTCCGGGACCAGATTGTCTCCGTGCTGCTAGCCGGCCGCGACACGACGGCATCCACACTCTCGTGGGCCATGTATGAGCTCAGCCGCCGACCAGAGGTGGTGCGAAGACTGAGGGCGGAGATTCTGGAGACGCTGCCTGCCGGCGGCCAGCCTACGTACGCGCAGCTGAAGAGCATGTCGTGCCTGGAAGCCATCATAAATGAGACTCTTCGCCTGTATCCTGCCGTTCCCTTCAACGTCCGGGTGGCGCTGAGGGACACGGCGCTGCCGCGAGGAGGCGGCGAGTACGGCGACGAGCCTCTGGGCGTGCCGGCTGGGACGCGGGTGGCCTATTCGACGCTGGTCATGCAGCGGCGTCGAGATCTGTGTCCCAACGCCGAAGAGTTCAGGCCTGAGCGGTGGGAGCACTGGCGCCCAAAGTCACACGAGTTCATCCCCTTCAACTCGGGGCCGAGACTGTGCATCGGTCGGCGTTTTGCTCTGGTGCAGATGGCATACGTGCTGTGTCGCATCTTTCAGCATTACGAGACGGCCACCAGTGTCTCTGGGGCAGACGACACCGAGGATCCCGTGTTGAGGGCGGACATTGTCCTCTCGCCCGGCCAGGAGGTCCGAGTCCTATTCGGTAATGGGGAATGATGCACGGCTCTCACAAGCCGGTATGAAGCATCGCTGTGCGGATCATGACAGTGCTGACACGTTGCGTTGGACGGCTTGGACAGCGTTGGGTAGTGTTAGATTGTTCAGGAATAAAGTGCAGCCTATTGCAAGACAGGTAGAGTGGCTTCGGGTGGCTGAACGGGGATAGAGAAATACTAATTTAAGTAAAATCACACGCCAAAAGTCTGGAAAACTGGGGCCCCAACACCAAGGCCCTCATGGTCAACCCCCAACTTCCAGCATCAATGGAGCAGCCAAATGAAGTCCAATTGAGATAAAAATTATGTCATATAAAAGCCCCCACTTAGAGGATTAATATTTAGTATACCAACCTTTAGCACGGTGCACCGCGCGCAAACGGTGGTCCAGTGACTGCGTAAGCTTCCAGACAAGGCCAGGATCTAGGGCCACCCACGCTTCCTTGATCCAACTGATCATTTGGGCTGTATCTGCCCGGCTTTTGCCTAGTCTGGTAAATTCGGGGTGTAATCTCTTTAACTTGGCCTTCAGGGCCTTCCAAAGGTGCTCAATGGGGTTCAAGTCGGGTGAGTGTGCCGGCCATTTAATAGGAAAAGTCCATGTAAAATGAGCCAGTCTAAGGTCGACTTTGCGGTGTGAATACGGGCGTTCTCCTGCTGGAATTCATCGAAGTCATCAATAAAGTGAAGGGGCCCCTCTGTAAGAGCTTTCCTATAGCTCCAGGCCGAGAATCCCTTCCTTTTGGTTGTTAGATCCCTCGTCATGACTATGAGGTATGTCTTCTTCGCTCTTGCTATCCCTGCCCACACCATAATCGACTGACGAGGTTTCCCATGACTCTGACAGTTAACGAGGTCTTTACAGAACTTCTCATCTAGTCTGCGAAAGACCCAGCCGTCAGGGTCGTTTGGGGCGTTCTGAATAGTGCACTCACGGCTAAAGCAAGACTAGCAGCAAAGTCAGCAGTAGAAGCCTCTATCTTCTGAGGCAATTTACCAGTAAAAGCTCGCTGACTCTGGGAATCCAATACTGAGCAAATTGTAGCCGTTCCTTTGCATTTTCCTCTGATAGTAAAATCCGCTTCTTTGACCGCCATTTGCGGCGCCAGTGGCTCTGAAGACGCCGCTATAAGGTTCTTTTGCTAACGGCGATGTCCAGCTCAAGGATTACATCATTCCATGTAAGATGACGGTGCCGGTTGATATATGAGTTGATCCTTATAATCTGTATTGCTGTGAGTTTCTTAGGATGCCCTTTTCGTGGCCTAGAGCCGTTGTTGTGGTATGTATCCCATCGCCGCTTTGTTTTGTAGACGGTGCTCGGCGTGGTGTGGTAATCCTCAGCAACCTTAGTGAGGGTCTTACCCGCCCGTAACTCGGCCACCATTGCAGCCCGCTGCTCGGGAGAAAACTCATGATTGAAATGGCGATTTCCGCTTATTTCGGCGCCAAAATATCTAGTCACAGGGGGCATGAATTTAGGATAGCCATCCGCTACTTTGCTATTGTATTGCCAACACCACCACCATCGCCAGAACCATCGCCATCGCCATCTCGACACTGACAACCCTTCTTCGTAATGGCCACTTCCACGAACAGCGGCCCTCCTTCTCGACCGGCAGACTTGGTCGTCTACAACGACGGCTCGCTTGAGTTGACATCGATGAACCATTTTCTGAAATAAAGCCTAGAAGAAAGATTGTAGAAGTGGCTGATGATATCTACCATAGAGTTCTGACGACATGGGAACAAACTAAAATAATGGATATGTTCCTCCGATGTCTCCGAGTTGCAGTTGGGGGGCATGATTACTCCCGAGAAGCTGCAGCAGGCCAGTTCTATTTGTAATCATCTTCGAGAATGGTATATATGGCACTTGCGGCGGGCTTCGCCTCCTCATCGAGATCTAAGAGATTGTCCACCAGTCTCATGGAAGGTGGGTCGCAAGTTCGCAACATGAGTTGAGTAGCTTTCTTCTGGGTCAGGGGCGGCATGATGGGGTGCGATCAATACTTGAGGTATTCGGATTGAAAAAAGACGGATAGGAAGGTCTAGCTAGAGTAAGGCGGTGGCTGCCTGCCATGAAATATGTAATTGGGGGGACGCCTTGGAGTAGATGCCAGTCCCGAACGATACTCTGTTGTCGATCACGTTGTTGCGTACAATTTGATCATCGTCTATTACCACCCACTTTCTTCGTCGCTTATTTGGTACTAGCAGAAGTAGATTCGGATGGGGAAAAGAGAAAGAAAAAAAAGGGGAAAATCCACTCAGCGAATGAAAACCCCTAACTCTTCCTCCCTAGCCCTTCCAATTCAACGAATCAATCCAGTCTAAATTGCGGTATTCCAGCTCGTAAATACAGTCCGTCTCTAGATTTTCCATCTCTAGACTTTTTACTCCGTACCCCTCCGTTGGCTGAGGGGCGATTTTGGCCCCTCCGTGTTTAGAACCCGCCACTTCTTCCAAGCAAGAGGCCTGCTCAGGAGGCACACTTAGCAAATGTATTGGTCCTAGCCCTCAGTCAAAGTAGTGTTATTAAACTGTGGCTCTAACGACTTTTGCGGCAAAACAATTTGTTGCACAAATGAAGGTTGAAAATCCTCATCACCAAAGGCCGATTTCATAATCGAGGCTATGGGGCTCCTTTGAAGCGTTCCATCAATATTCCGCTTCAAAGCGACAAGTCGTAATCGCCCAGTTGGATCGCTGGCAAAAACATACTCGTTATCCTCGCTTAGGCTGATCATGGCAGGACAAGAACCTCCTGCAGAGGCTTTGCTCGTCAAATTCAACATCTCACAAGCACAATTATCGGGGGCCACGGTGTAGTGTGTAATAGAGTCGGCTGTGCTATCTAATAGACACGTGGAGATATATAGGTGTTCATTGTCGGGAGTAAGTAGCATGTTCATCGCGGTAGTGGCTCTCCTAGTTTGGGGGGGGAAGGCGTCGCCGGGGCCTGGAATGGTCTGGATTTTCTCCATTTCGAGATGAGCTTCCCGGTAGTTGACGGAGTACACGAGAACCTCGTTTCTCAACCCGCAGACAACAATATAACGGGTGGCCATATGCGCGCCTCGCGGGTAGAAGGCACCGACACTGGGGCCGCAGCCGCTGGGCGTGATGTAAATGTTATTTGTTATATTATAGGCATCGTCTTTTGTGTCAATGATGATGATGGAGTCTGTACCCAGGTCATTGACCGCGAAAAAGCGGCCGGTGGGGTCAAGATTTGCCTGCCGTGGGTGGGGAGACGCCTGATACACTTCGTCCGGGCCCAATGTGCCGGGAGATTGAATGGTCTTAATCAAGTCTAGACCACCATTTTTTATCTTCCAAACGTCAATAATACCGTTTTCGTATGAACACCCAACGAGTCGAGTCTTATCAGCATTGAACTCTAAATCTACCACAGTGTAGCTTGTATTCTTCTCTACCTCAAGAGCAAGGGTATCATTCTCGAGGTTAAGGTCCAAAAGACGAAGGACCAAATCGAAAGGTTCAACGACAAACAGCCTGTTAGGAGGGGCAAAAACCATCGCAGAGGGCCAAACCCAAGCTTCTTGCTTCAATGATACAGAGAATTGTTGGACGGCATCGGGGAAAAAGTCGACAACGTAAATATTGCCCCAATCACCTACGAGAAGACGGGCAGAAGCCAAGGATGAGTTTGTAGCACGACGAATAGGCTGGACGGTGGTGGAGGCGAAGGCTATGAGAAGGGTGGCAGTAACACTGTATGATATGAATCTCATGATGTGCAATTTACACCTAGAGCTGAGATTGATAGAAGAAATTCTACTCTACAGCAATATATAAAGCTTATATATGAATGCGGTCACCGATTCTGGCCGAAAACAGGTTCTTAATAGAGTGTTGGGATATCCTTTCGCGGCTTCAGGGGTCAGTTAGTCAGTTAGTCAGTTCCGATCTACTGCGACTGTCCACAGTCCAAGCCACCCACGACGATCGAGTGTGCGATGACAGACAGTAGGTCGTCCGTCTGGGTAATCACTTATCCACTGGCGTACAGAACACATACACCTTCATGCCGTCGACCTTAGTCATGATCTCACCTCTGTGCGAGTTCAGATCGGTGACGCCGACGACATCGTGATCGGCATGTCTGACCTCGTTGACGAACATGGAGTTGACGTACTTCCTCAGTGACTTCATAGACCCGGACACGTTGATGAGTTAACCGAGCACCCTGCGTATCTTCGCGTACGTAACCCCGTCCTGAAACTCAATCTCGGACGAGTAGGAAGTCGTGTCCTCGCACACATATTTCCTGCTGTTCAAGGTCACCTCAACGCCCGAGATCGGAATTGCCCACCCAACTCATGCATCTTGGTGTATTCCGGTCTCATAATCTCGCCAATGAAGGAGTAATGGACTTTGCAGCTGGAACATCATGACCTTTGCGATCATCTCTAGGTCGTTCCTCACCTGGCACCGGGTACGACCGTTCGTCGCATTGTCCTCGCGAAAATCCACGCCACGTCATTCAACTACAACAACCTGTATCTCAACTTGTACGAATACTTGTAGACGATGATGAACGCAGCGGGTGTGCAACTCAGGGTGCCTGACCACATACGGGATAATGAAGTCGGTCATGGACAACCTCTCAGCCACAGACTCGTCCAGGCTCATGTACGACATTGGAGTCAAGCCGAACCCGCGTTTGATCCACGAGTACATGAACCCGCTCAGAGACATGCCCGGGTTGTTCCACTGGCTCGCGACTATGAACCAGAAGGAGCACAAGATCATGCTGGTCGGACGTAACCTACCCGCGATCAAGCACAGAATCACGCACCCATGGTTGCCCGACTCGGAGTACGAGCAGTCTCTCCGCATCTGGGTGGCGGTCGTCCCCGTGCGGGTCACGGCCGAGGACTACTCAAGGATCTCCGAGGGGTTTCTCGGAGTTGATAAATGATTCTGCACGACATGGGGCGAGGTGATACGCGAGCGCGAGGCCTGTCTCCGATCTGGATGACTACGACAGGTTCTACGAGACGATATCCCCAGTTACTTCCTGGAATTCTCTGTGCAATCCCAGTTTTACACAGGGGGTCCAAGACCAGGGGGGTCCAAGAGACCCCTACTTAACTTATTCGAGACCCTGTAGCATGTCGGAGTCAAAAACCCCACGACACGTTCTAGACGCCTACAGGCACCACTCGCTTGCCAGAAGTACTCGTACCACTACGGAGTACTTACATCTCATTATGGAGCCGATTCGAATCATGAGCATCTATCCCATCACGATCGGCATAATGGACGCGTTGTCGGCCAGCGACGTATCGGCGTTCCTCCATGCGA
Organism: Dactylonectria estremocensis; assembly: GCA_020744375.1. NCBI lineage: Eukaryota > Fungi > Ascomycota > Sordariomycetes > Hypocreales > Nectriaceae > Dactylonectria > Dactylonectria estremocensis. Next base: position 2,897 of record JAGMUU010000029.1, on the reverse strand, counting down.
CCAGGTTGTACCGCATGTTCACCAAGGAGTTTTTGAACAAGTACATGCACTTAGAGAGACATATGCCGTCGATTCGGTACTGGCTCGAGAGGAAGGGGATCGGTGATCACGTACGAGATGAGACTGTAGAACGGCGGATCGCTCTACGACACCGCTGTGGACGGCGACGTAATTAGACACAACTGGGTGGATCCGGACGGCAATGCGAATACGCGACTCCGAGCCCGATGAAGTTCATCCACGACCCGACGTACGACTGCCACGGGATGAGTGCAAGTCGAGGATACCCGTCGGCACTATCGTACTGCCAGACCCCGACTCATGGCCGAGTTACGAACATATATCAGAGCCGCATGGGTGCACATGCCGACGTCCCGAATGGGAATGAGAAGAGAGTCGCGGCCCGGTTCCACAACCCGTTGAAGTATCCACTGGGCATATTCTCCGGGTACATGGACGAGAAGTACAAGATGCGGTACGTGTGCACGAGGGAGATTTTGGACCAGGCTGTCCGTCGCGGAGATGTACGAGCATGCGTACATGTGGCGTTACAGACACAGGAACCGGTCCGGTGACATGGTCGAGAGTGTGTCTCCGCTAGAGGTCGTGAATATGTTGACGTTCGTGTTTCAAGACTGTGGACTCGGTCCTGTGGAGAGCACCTACTTCACCATGCCGATCTACGAGCCCGAATAGACGAGCCATGTGTCACGCCCCCGACACATCCGCGCGTCTCATTGTGGATAGGAACGGATATCATCTCCGCGTCCATGACAATCTTCACCAGTCGGACCAAGGTCGGGTAGAAAAACGTGATTTCCTTGGGGGATCTGGAGAACTGCATGGAGAGGACGCCAGCAGAACCGCGTATAGGTTGCTAAACAAATTCAAACCCGAGTCCACGTACATGATCACTGAGTCCGAGATAAGGTACATCATCAGTGAGTGGATCAAAAATCTCAACCCTTACTTCTGAACATATAATAAAAACACAACAGACCATTTAATCAATTAAAACTAATCTCTATACTCTTCTCCAGACATCGTGACAACTATCTGACATGTCCTTGCATTATGACCTGTCTTGCCGCATGCTCCACAACGCCTTTCCTTCGCTCGCGCCGACCCTCCTTGACCACCACTTCTCGACGATTCGGCCGCTACCTGCGTATCGACACCCATCTGATCAATTGCTTCCCTAGCTTCATCTACAGTCATATTCCCCCTATTCTGTAGCCGCCTTCTATTTGCTCTGCGCCGCTTGCTAAGGGCCTCATTTGACTGTCGAAGGACCTCGACCTCAGACCTTAATAGTGCCACCTCATGCATTATTCCCTTTGTTCCTTTAGAAAGTGACTTAAGCGCCTGAATAATTGATGCCGGAGAGCTGCTCTGATGCCGTCTGATTCGTCTTTCAAGGTACTCAGACTGAGAAGTGGCCTCAAGGACGGTCGTTGGCGTCTTGGAGACCCAAGGGTCAGGGAGGCTGACCTCCTCCTCAACAGGTGTTGGAGTCCGTAGCTGCACGTCAAGCTTTGATATGACACTTTCTGGGTCCAGAGGAACAAGTCCAGCCCCTCTAAAACCTCCCTGGATATTAGATTTTGTCATCGAGGCTTGAAATGCGGCGTGATAGGCCGAGAAGAAGTCGGTCTTTGAAACGTGGGTTATAGAGCATCGGATCAGATGCTCTATTTGCCGACCGTAGGCCTTCTTGAGCGGCCCAAAACACCCGACATCAAGAGGCTGAAGTAGGTGAGACGAATGAGGTGGCATACAAAGCGTGATGACCCTCGCGAGTCTAGATCGAGAATGAACTGGATGACAATCTGTTCCTCTAGATCGGATAGTTTGCGTGATTTCGGAATAACATCGCATCGAGCAGAAATGCCGTGGTACCGGCGCCATAGCGAACTGTATGGGGCTTTGTAGATCTTTGCAGCGCGACGGAGAGCTAAGTTTTGGTCATTTTGAAGGGCTTGAAGAGCAAGAAGGATATTTGCCTCTCTATTTGATTGTGACATGTTTGGTGGTTGAGAATATGTGATTGGATATAAAAAAGAGAGATTGAGGGATTTTTGATCCGCTCACTGATTTGATCCACTCACTGATGATCTACGCTAATCGTAAAGATGATTGACACCATGTTCGACAACACGCGCCCATATATGAGCACGCTGATAGACATGAACACATACGTCAAGGAGAACACAGCCTTGCACGCATATGTGAACAAGAACATGACGGTGGAGGCGATGGTGCTATCGGACGTGGTCTCGAATACCGTCAGAATGTCCACCGCGTTTCACGGTCAACCATGTGGCCACAAAACGTACCTTGCCCAACACGAGACATGTGAAAGCAAACAGCATAGTACAGAACGTGGAAGATTAGCGATCCGTTGTAGCAGCGCCAGGAAGTGCGCTTTCGTGCTAGGCATGGCGACTGGGGGGGCTAGGGAGGAACGGAAGACAATCTGTGCATGTGTGAAGAGTAAACGATGCATTGTTTGACACGTAGCGCCGGAACCGGTTAGTGGAGACAAAGATTGACGCGCGTCGTCTTCTGGTCACGACATGTCACATTCGGAACATTCATGCGGTGCGACCAAATACCTTAATCACGAAGCTAAGCGACACAGATTCAAACGTCGCAAAGCCAAAATATCATGTAGTTGAAGGCGGCAATCTCACGCTGTACCGTGTAGATACATATGTCGCAAACTTAGAAACCAGAGTCGACCTCTTCGTTCCTTGCTGATGTCGCCTATTCGAACTCTATTTACGTCGCCCTTCAAACGACACACACCCTCGAGACATGCCAAAAGTCTAAATTGACAAGTAGGGAACCTTTGTGGGTGCTCTCGGGAAGCTACCTACAGTTTGTTGAAGATTACT